>JARWLC010000015.1:14856933-15456933 GCA_033318265.1 Phyllotis vaccarum | reverse complement strand
ATAAGAGACTAAAACCCAAAACAATGTACAAGAAGCTAAATATATAAGTATTTACTCAGCATAGGATTAGTAACCATAGAATAGTCCCTTATTTTTTGTTATTCTTCTGTCCCATATCAGGTGACTCTTCTGATATGATACAGAGATTTTGTATTTTCCTTTAACAAGTATGCTTGAGTTTAGAGAAGTAGAGATCCACACTCCAACTCTAAAGCTAACTTTAAATTATAATTAAACTGGAACTTCAACTTACAAAAAAATTTGTAGAGGTAAAGTAATGAGATTTTACCCTATGAAGTATACTGGTTCTGATATTCTTTTGCTTGTAAATTTTTCTGGATAGCCTCCCTTTTGCTATAGACATCTAGATGTCCAAGGTCTTTTAACTTCTTGAAGATGGGTATTCCCAGTTTTCTGTAAAGACAAAAACAGAAACCTGCCCCCACCCTTTGTTTTTTCTTACAACTTAAAGAATTCTAATATGGGTGGATGAGCTATCATTTCTTATTTTCATGAAGTTTCTCTGGTTCAAATTGAGTCCTTATTGATTTTGATGGTGTCCATAACTTCTCTTCACCTGTGGAAACAAAAGCAAAATCCCTTCCCCAATGTAGCACATACCCTGACTTCCATTCAGAGGTTAGTACATCTTTGAAGTAAACAGGCTGATTTAGTTCAGCTGTTTTTTCTATAGTCCAATGCCTTTCAGCAGCTGTTGTTCCTTTCTCATTAGCATTGAGAAAATTCAAAGTTAATAAAGCATTATGTAGTTTATCTCTGAAGTCTTTGTTGTTCCTTTCTGTTTATTTAATATATCCTTTAGAGTTTGATTTGATCTCTATGACTGCTTGCCCTTTAGGATTGTGTGGTATTCCTGTAATATATTTTATATTATAATAAGCAAAAATTATTTCATTTAACTAGAGACACATGACAGAGCATTGTCAGTCTTAATTTGTACAGGTATTCCCTTGATGCCATAACTTCTGGCAAATGTGTGATTACAGAATCAGCCTTTTCTGAACTCAAAGCAGTTGCCCATTGAAATCCTGAAAACGTATCCATTGTATGATGGATATATCTTAATTTCCCAAATTTTGTAAAATGAAATACATCCATCCAGATTTCATTTCTACATATGCCTTCCTACTGGCAATGGAGTTTGGTTATATATAGAACAGGTGGGACACCTTTTTACAATTTCTTGGCTTCTTACCAAGTGATAGAGAAATCTTTTTTTAATCCTCTACTATTGACGTGATGATTTTTTGAAATTCTGAGGCCTCTAGTAGATTTCCTATTAATAATTTATCAGTTTCATCATTACCTTGTGCTAAAGGACCTGGCAGACCCGTATGGGATAGAATATGTGTTATATAGAAGGGATGACTCCTAGTCCTGATTATTTCTTGTAACAGAATAAATAATGAAGTTAATTCTGACTCATCATCAATAAAATCAGCCATTTGAATGTGTAGAACAACTCTTTCTGCATACTGAGAGTCAGTGACAATGTTAAGAGGTTCAGTAAAGTTTATTAATACCATCAAGATAGCATATAATGCTGACTTTTGAATAGAATTATAAGGGCTTTGAGCCACTTTACTTATGTTCTGATTTGTGACCTGCCTTTCCTGATTTGTTTGCATCAGTATAAAATGTAGGGGCTCCAGAAATTGGCTTATCTTCTACAATACAAGGAAGAATCCAATTAGTTTTCTTTAGAAATTCAATTCTTTTGCTTTGAGGATATTTGTTGTTAATATCACCCAAAAAATTACTGCAGGCTCTTTGCCAAAGATCACTTTTTACCCATAACTAGTCAATTTCTTCATTAGTTAAAGGTACAACAATTTTTGCTGGGTCCATTCCTGTCAATTGATGAAGTCTTAATTTTCCTTTAAAATTCAGTTCAGAAATCTTTTCCACATATGTCTTTAATTTCTTATTGAGTTTATGTGAAAGAAATATCCATTCCAATATACATTTTCCCTTTGCATTAAAATTGCTGTAGGAGAATGCTTAGAGGACAAGATAACTAGAATGCAATTAAGGTCTGGATCCACACGATTCACATGTGCATCCTGTAATTTCTTTTCGACCAAAGCCAAATTCAGGTGACAATTCTCTTGGAGTATTTAAGTCTTTGTCACCATTTAAGGTTTTGAACAAATTATCCACTTCATCATTTTTAATTCCAATAGAAGGTCATAAATTGGCAATGTCTTCTAGTAGTCTTTGAAAATTATGAAATGTCTTCAATCTATCTCTCCTGATTTGTTCCTTTTTGTGTTTAATTTTTTTGGCCTATTTTGTAGCCTAAATAATTAATGGAATCCTTTCTTTGTATTTTTTTCTGGGGCAATCTGTAATTCCCAAGCAGGCAATTTTTTTTTTCACTTCTTCAAAAATTTTTTCTAAGGTATCAATATTTGAATTGGCCAACAAGATTTCATCCATGATAAATTATAGATTGTGGGAATTTGTCATATATTTGTCCTACTGGCTTTTGTACAAAATACTGGCACAGAGTGGGGCTAGTCAGCATTCCTTGAGGGAGGACCCTCCACTAGTATCTCTTTACAGACTGAGAATTATTATAAGTGGGCACTGTAAAGGCGAATTTTTCTTTCTCTTGTTCTTGCAAAGGTATTGTAAAGAAACTATCTTTTAAATAAATAACTATAATAGGCCATTCTTTAGGTAACAGAGAAGGCAAAGGAATCCCAGACTGTAGAGATCCCATTGACTGAATCACCTTGTTTATTGCCCTTAGGTCCATTACTATTCTCCACTTTCCAAATTTATTTTTAATAAAAAATACAGGAGAATTCCAAGGGCTGATTGATTCTTCTATATGCTGAGCATTTAACTGGTCCTGTACCAGCTGCTCTAAGGCTTGCTGTAGGGGGATTATGTTGTCCCATTGTAAATAATTGTCCCACCCACTGGTTTAATAAAAAGCACTGATTGGCCAAAGGCAGAGAGGAAGTGTGGGTGGGGCTACCAGACTAAGAAAACTCTGGGAACAGGAAGAACAGAGCAGAATGCCAGAGAGAAGCCAGAAGAAGCAGAGGACAACTATGCTGCTCTGAGAAAAGGTACCGAGTCCCATGGCTGAACAGGATAAGAATCATGGGTTAGTTTAAGGGTAAAGAGTTAGCAAATTGTATGCCTGGGCCGTAGGCCAATCCGTCTAAAACTATTGTAAGCATCTGTGTGTCTCTGTGGGTCTGTGGGTCTGTGGGCCTAAACCTTGAGGATAGGCCCGAAAGTCCAGGCCAGAAACCTCTTACTACAGCCTGTAATTTCTCTTTTGTTAGAAGTCATTGATGAACCCATATAGACTTCTCTTTTAGCTATTTTAGAGGTGGTGCTGTGGGTCTTCTTGAAAGATCAGCAGCTATTTTGCCTTGTTTCTCTATAACCTGAATGGTCTGTGACTGTTTCAGAGGACCCAGGTTCGATTTCCAACACCCACATAGAGATTCACAACCATCTGACTTCAGTTCCAAGGAATTCAGCTTCCTCTTTCCCTCCCTTGGCATTTCACATAAACAGAACTCAGACATACACAAAGGCAAAATCCACCACACACACATACAAGGATAGTAACTTTTTCAAAATAAGGACAGGGCCTCTGGAGAGTAAGAGTAGGCACCAGGGTCTGCACTCCCCCTGCTCTTAGAGCTATCCTTTTCTTCCTCCTAAACCTGTGGGACCTAGTGACAGAATACACAGAAAACTGCTTCAGAAATTGTGGGTTTCTTTCCCAAGATATGAAGATGTCACTCACCCCTCTTACATTTACTACTGAGACATTTCACTGTTCAGTTGATTCTGAGACTAAGTATCTCATGAACATCACTCTGGCAAGGATAGCAAAGTGACCATGATGCGACAGTCTCTCATGCCCTGAACTTGATAGAACATGCAACCAAAATGCTACAAACAAGCACTCTGTTCCTCACTGGAGAAGCCCAGAGACTTGCCCAAATACCCACTTCTAGCCCTTCTACAAAACAGATTTCCCAAGGTTATTTGTCCAAATTTCATCTTCTCTGATGACTTACATTTAATTTTATATTGTTGTGGCCAAAATACCTGACAGACAAATGGAAGGGAAAGGGTTTGTTTGAGTTCAGGGTTTCCAAGAGGTTCCAATCCATCCTGGTGGAGAAGGCAGGCATGTCAGGAGACACTTGTCATCAATAGTGGGCTACACAGAGAACTGTGTCACAAAAAGAAAAAAGGAAGTAACAGTGGGAGGCAACTGGGAAACAGCACCACAGACTGTCTTCCTGCCTTCATATGCAATTGTGTGCACAAGAAATATGCACACACATATAAATAGACCTCAGTGTTCTTCATCACAGAGTAACTGCATTTTACAACAGTTTATTATAAATTTTACAAAGAACCAGGCAAGAACTCAAAGCTTCCCAGAACAAAAGGGAGGGGAATACTTGGTGAGGGACGGGGGGTGGGGGGTGCTAGTGCCTTGATTTGATCAATACACACACTGTATATGTGTATCAACTTCTCACTGTGCCCAGTGAACATGTGACATTCTATGTCAAGTAAAACTTTATTTTAAAAATAAAGGACTTCTGAGGGTCAGTGCTGAGTCCTAATCCCAGCTCTGCCCTCACTAGCTTGATAATGGGGCAGGTTGTGTGTCTGTCTGTAAAATGGGAATAGTGGTAGTGTCTTCTTCATAGAGTTACTGACCACAAAAACTCCATGCATGTAACACACTCAGAACAGTGACTCCCATGATGTGGGAATGCCTTTCTGTATGCTGTGAATATCAATCTTTAAATAAAGAAGCTGTTTTGGCCCATGACAGGCACCATAGAAAAAGTAGGAGGAGAAATCAGAGCATAGGTAGGAGAAGCAGGGAAGAGTCAGACAGATGAAGCCCAAAGCCCAAAGGAGCAACATGTAAGGATCATAGGTGAACCACGGGCCACGAGGCAAACAAATTAATGAGAATGGGTTGAATTAAGATGTAAGAGCAAGCTAGCACTGTGCCTGAGCCATAGGCTAAACAGCATGAAGTTAATATAAGTGTCTGAATCATTTCTGGCAGCAGTGGGCGGCTAAGGGGTCTGGCACGGCAGGACTGTGGGTCTTGACCTCTGGCCGCCTGGGACCAAGAAACCTAATTACAACAGATGGCGCCCAACGTGGGGTGCCAAATGTCAGTGGAAATTCCTTTAAAATACACCAATCCAAGATTAATATTTATTAAAATATAAGCCAACACTCACGATACAGGTAACAGCTTATATAGATGCCTGATAGACTGGATTATCCACATGGTGGAAGATGGATGCCGAACCGGTCTCTCCAACAGTCTGGAACCAGGAAACAGGGCTTTCCAAGACCGTATCAGCCCCTTATGAATAGGGTTGGCCACTCCCCCTTCTGGAGCCTGGGACCCTGGATAGGCATCTTCCAACCTTATCAGCTGACACCTGAATCCCACCACACTCCCAGGCCTCAAGTGTTGTATAAGGTGAGATAGTGGTTGCCAAGGTTCATGTCTGAGGGAAATAATTGTTCCTTTCTCAGTGGATCCTGGTGGGAAATGCAGTAGATGTGTGTGCTTAGCACAGTTCTTGACAAAAAGTCAAAACCTCCACAAATGTAAGTTCAACACCCTGTCCAATGGCCCGTCCCCACCTCTGCATGGCCACCCTTCCCTCCCTGAGCTCCAGCACAGGCCTCCCAAGAAGCCCAGATGAAAGCAAGCTTTCTCTCTGTTGCTTTCAAAAAGGCCTGTATTATTGATGGCTCATACATGGAACATATTATCCTCAGTTATTATAACCTAATAATTTATGTACATGTTATCTTTCCCATGAGCTAGAAACTTATAGAGGGCAAGACCTGAGTTAAAATCATGCCACTCCAGCCCATCTACCATGAACCCTTTATCAATATGTGTGGGCTTTTACATTTTTAATTTATTGTGTGTGTGTGGTATATGTGTGTGTGGTATGTGTGTGTGCATGTGTGTGTGGTGTGTGTTTATGTTTGTGTGATATATTTGTGTGTGTGCATGTGTGCGTGTGTGCACATGCATGCATGCGTGTTTGTGTGCATGTGTGTATGTGTGTGTGCATATGTGTGTATGCACGTGTGTGCATCATGTTTGTGTTGTGTGTGTGTGTACATGCACACAATCTCATGCATACTTGCTTATTCCTATGTGCACTCTATGTGAGCAGGTACTGAATAAGTGAGGAGAGGTCATTAGATGCCCAGAAACTACAGAGACAGGCATTTGTGGATCCTGGGTCTTCTATGAGAGCAGCAAGTTCTCTCCACTGCTGAATCTAAGCACTGATCCTGACCTCCATGCCTGACCTCTGACCTCTGAACCATGCTTCCAAACCCATCTGTGAGCTTTGCAAACAAAAAAGAATAAGCTTGGAGGAAACTTGGATTTGATAGTTTGGTGAGAAAGTAACTTTCAAGAGTGAAACTTGCTTGATTCATTTTCTTCTGTTGGTTGTGGGGGTTGGTTTTTGTTTTGTTTTGTTTTAATAAAGGGCCTACTGGAGTGTGAGCCTTCTAGATGGCTCAGAAAGTAAGAGCTCTGGCCACCAAGTCTGACAGTCTGAGGTCAATCCTGGGAACTTGCATGGCAGGAGAGAACAGACTCTACCAGTTGTCCTTTGACTTCTACACAGGTATACACACACACAAATAAATAAATGTAATTTAAATGAAAAACAATTCCTCCAGGCGTGGTGGTGTATTGCACGAATTATATTTGGTATATAATAAAATCCTGGAGACAAATGTTGGAGGAAAGCTGAAACATCAGAGAGACAGAGGAACAAACCACAGTGAGTTTTCACCCAGCCAGCTCCTCCTGTCTTCAGGAATCCTCAGACTCAATGCCTCTGAGTCATCAGCAGAAAGGAAGCAAAGACAAAGGGAAGAACTGCTGCCTCCTCTTCCTCTGCCCAGCTACCTTACTTCCTCCTTCAACTTTCCCAGTGTTAGGATTAAAGATGTGCATCACCACTGCCTGGCTCTGTTTGGCCTTGAACTCACAGAGGACCTCTGCCTCTCCAGTGATGGGATTAAATGCATGGGTCACCACTCCTTGACCTATATAACTTGGCTCTATTCCCTGCTTTATGGAATATACATTATTTCACCACAATCATGCATGTTGATAATCCCACACTTGGGAGGCAGAAGCAGACAGGTCTCTGATTCTGAGGCCAGATTGGTCTACATAGTAAGTTTCGGATCACCCAGGGCTACATAGTGAGACCCTGTCTCAAGGAGGGGATGGGGGCTGACACTTCCTCTGCAGGTCCCTCCACTTAAGGGGAAGCTGACTGTTTTCATTTTTAGTTTTGGTCCGGAGCATGGTGTGGAGAGAGAGGTGCCAGCACCTGGGGTAGTATCATGCCAAAACCCCTGGCTTTGCCCTTACATCTCTCTCTAGTCTGGCCTTAAGTCTTCCTTGACCATGTTTGTGGGCAACAGGACACCAGTAGAGGTTGAGTAAATATTCAGGTTTGGGGCCAAGGGGAGAAAGGGTTTCAATGAGGCAAGTGACTGTAGCCTGCGATGGATTTCAAGAGTCCCAGCTATCTCTCTGACCTTCTCCTAAAGTCACCATGGAAAACCAAAAAATACTTCCTTAGATGTATCCTTCAGACTTGGCCTGCCTCAAGCAGTTTCCAAAAAAATAGGTTGCTTTCCTGGTACCTTAACTTTCCAGGTGGGTCCTTCCAAGAAAGGAGCCAAGGAGAAAGATTGTGACCTGGGATTTCTCTCGAGCATTTGCAAAAATCAATTCTCTGACAGATTCCTGTAGTTTAAATTCTAAGTGTTAGTTCATTGTGTTTGGTATTCCTGCCTTTGGATGAACATCTTGCATACAGTAGCCCCTCCCATGAATGCAGGTTCTTGATGAAGGAAGAAACTATTGTTCCACTAAGTAGATCAAAGGAAAATCATCTCAAAATACAGGGGCCATTCTGCATTTGGCTAATAGTTCCTGCACCACCTGGGTCCTCAGGTCCCAGGCCAGACCAAAAAGGAATAAATGAATTCACTCTGCTTCAGTCTCACCACTGACTGGCAGGAATCAAGACCCAAAGGACCACCCAATATGAGCAAGAGCTACTTTTAAAATCTCCCCTCGAGCCCCATCTGGATGCTGCTCTGTTCTGTTGCACAGTGGAGAACGGCAGAGGCAGCTCTGGCTTAGCATCTCACCTTGGTGTGGCAGAGATGAGCAGTGAACCTCCTCCATACACTAAGGCAAGTTCTGGACAGCATTCCTTCCAGACGGCTCTCAGCTCTTCCACCTTCTGCCCCAGTTCTGGCTCAGAAATTCCAAACCTGGAGTTCAGTTCATGAATCCCTTGGGGCCCCAGCATGGACCCCCCAGAACACTGGAATGGTAGAGAGGTAATTACTTAGTTTAAGAGATCAAACTCCCATTAAGGGTTTTGCCAACTAAGGGGCATGTGACCGCTTCCTTCGTACACTTGTACTTACTGACTTATTAATCCATTATTTAAGTGATCCATAATTTAAAAACTTCCGTGCTTTGTAAGTAGTAAGACTTTCCAGTTAAAGACAGCCATTGTCATCTCAACACCCACTATGTTCCTAATTAGCTCTGTAATTAAATTTCCAACTAAAGCGAACTGAAAAAAAAAAAAAAAAAACTCTTCATTGGATAAAGTAAAATGTTCTTAATTATGATGTCGTATCTTTGATGAACAGAAGTAGAAATACATACACACAAGAAATTAAATATAAATGTACCCATCTATAAATGTCATCTTTTTCATATCACAGCTTCACACTCAAGCTATGCCCAAAGTTGTGGCTCTATTTTATTTAGGAGGGTGGGTGGGAGACAAAGAAGAAACTTTAGTGATTTAAACTTGCTTCATGAAAATAATAATACTCATCAATTGTATACCGTTTTATTCAAACAGAATTATTTTAAACACTTCTAAATGAGAACAATGTAATGTTTTAAAAGCACATAAGATACAATGCTCTCAATTTTGCTGCTCACATACAAGCAGGTCAGAAGGTCTACGAGATAAAACAGAGGAATCCCTGGATATTGGGCCTTAGTGGGCCTAAATACTGAACTGTGTAAAATGCTTGTAGCTTTCATTTTCCCTGATATATAATACAACAAAGAGAACAGAGCAGCTGGGGAAATGGTTGAGCAAGTAAGAGCGCTTGGGGCTCTTCCGGAGCGTCTAGGTTCAGTTCCCAGCACCCACTTGGCAACTCACAAGGTAACTCCAGTACCGGGGGATCTAGTGCCCTCTTCCGGCCTCTTTGGGCACCAGGCATGCACATGGTACACAGCATAATGTGAAAAAAAACACTCATAAAATAAATACATCTTAAAAAGAAGAAGAGGAAGTGGGGGGGGGGGGAGAAACTGCTGTGAACATTAATCGAAGAAGCTCTCTTTTCTGTATTTACATTTTACAAAATGTACCCCTTTCCCCCGAGGGTGCAGAAGTGCGGGTGTGCTAATTAAGTTCACAACTGTGCACATGAAGTCAGGAAATACCAAAAGAAAAAACCTCAACAGCTTCCTTCAGCAAACCTGAGTTGCCGGGATTGCCCTAGCACACAATGAGATCACAGACTGTCCTGCTCTGCTGTTCAAGCCTTCCAAACACCAGAGGAGCCAAGCAAATTTAGTTCTTAATTATTGGGATCTTAGACCTTTTCCCACTTCGGCTTCTCTGCCTCCCCCAGCCCAACGCCCCTTCCAACTCTGTGTGTGTCTGCATTCCCATGTGTTTGTTTTAAAGTCTTGGGGCTGAATTTTATGTTGTATACTTCCATTAGGGAGAGAGGAATGTAACACAAACATTCCAGAGAAAATTCTAGTAGGGTGATGAAATTTAGTGTGGAAATTTTTATCTCAAAGAGGACATGAGTTTGGGAAAGTTCTTATTAAGCAGCATTTTCCATAGACAGGGGCCGCTACTGTAAGTATAATAAAAGCCACATTCATAAATGTCTTCTCTAGGCGTGTGTGTGTGTGTGTGTGTGTGTGTGTGTATTCAAATGATGCAAGGATGCACACAGACACCAGAGGACAACCTCAGTGTTTTATTCAGGCACGATTCCCCTTCTAACAGGGCCTCTCACTGCCATGGCCAGGCCAGGCAAACCAGGGATCCTCCTGCCTTTGCTTCCTCGGCGCTGGGGTACTGGTGTACACCACAAAGCCTAGCTTCTTTTTAAATTTAACATAATTTCTTTATTGAATCTTTGGGAACTTCACATCATGCAGTCCAATTCTGTTCACCTCCCAGTCTCTCCATATCCTCACATCCCTGCTGCAGCAGCCCTCCACATAAAAATACAAAATAAAACAACAAAGACACACACAAACCAAAAGAAAAATAAAAACAGAAGAACAAAAGCCAAGCAAGAACTTCCTGCCTGTCCAACATCTTCTCATTCGTCCTGGTGGCATTGAGAGCCACGGTATGTCACACAACACATCCTTTTGTCCAGTCAGCTTTACTTGTGAATGTTCATTGCAATGAGTCACTGGTCTGGTTCAAAGCCTGTGACACACCCTCATCACTGGATCCTCATCAAAACCCCTCTCCTTTATTAAGGTCATGGAGATCCTTTGGGTATCATTCCATAGGACCAGTCTCTTCAGAAGCTCCAGCAGGTCCTAGATGGGTAGATGTTAAAGAGTGGTCAACTCAAGGGTCAACCCAAGATATGGGCCTGGGTGGTCAGTTGAGGTGGTCAGTCCAGGCCACCTGGGCCACCTCACCCCAGCCCTTGCCATGGGGGAGGAGCAGGAGTTGGGGGTGCATCTCTCCCATGAGGGTCCAAGCCAGCTATCCCAAATAGCCAACGTTTTTTGTGTGGGTTCTAGGGGCTTGAACTTAGGTCTTACTACTTACTCAACAAGCATTTTAGCAACAGACACCCCACCCACCCCCCCACCCCACCCCCACCCTCACCCCCGCAGTGCAATAATTTGGAATGAATCCAAGAAATTGAATACTGAACTCTAGTGGGCACCTCTACTTTAAAATTTGAGTATAACAGATCACAAAGTGGCAGTAATTTGCCCTTGTAGGATATTCCTAATCAAAATTAAAACACTCGCAGAGCATACAGATTAATGCTATATTTCTGACTTGTAGCTGAAGTGCACAACCACAATTTCCTCTGGCCAACAGGTTCTTAGAACTAAGTAAGAATGTGATTTTCTTAGGTTCTTAAAACTAAGTAATTGTGATTTCTATACCATCAGCTGTCATCTTAAAACAGTCACAGAAAATGCTGGACTGTCAGGCCAAGCTCAAAGAAAAAAACAGAACCACTATCGGTCTATGCCTGCAAATCCAACATCTGGACTCTGAAACATCACGTCCCTCAGGCAACACAGTCTGTTCACATGTCTCTGGAAAGCCTACCTCTGCACAGAGGAAAGGGGGTGGGTACCTCTTCCAAGAGCACATGATTCTGTGTTTGACTTCTGGGAAGTCTGTCCCCCTGCATCACACTTCTCTGCAGCAGGGCCTCTCTATACAAAGTACACATCTCACATGAACTACCGCATGTTGTGTGCTTGAAGAGACATTAGGTGTGAATCCATTTATATTTTAACAAGGACTCAGATCTGATTCGCCATTAATCTTCCCCTTTTGTCTCATCCCTCATCTCTTGCCAAATGACATTTCAAGTACCACTGGGCTTATTTTAAAGGACAGAGACTCCCCTCTATTTAGGAGAAGACCTGAATAATCTGGCTAAGAGACTTTTTATTCAGTGAGGGATTTGTGTTCAGGCTTCCACATTTAAGCAAATGACTGTCACCAAGTGAATCTGTTAAAGAATTAGTCCAGTGACCTCTAAGTAGATCCTGGAGCAGTGATTCTCTCTCACTAGTAGTAAGCTGGCTCCACTCCATCCAACTTAGTAGATATGGGGCCCAGAAGCCCAGAGTCTCAGAGGGTCATGGAGCGCTAGTGGTGTGGGTGGTCTCTAGTCTGCACAGAGTGTTTATCCACAACCAAGATAATTTGCAGCATAGGCTTGGGAGAGCCTGGCTTCAGGATATTGGAATGTGAAGAGGTCAGGGCCAAAGGGCTGGAACTGAGATGCTGGAGCCTGAGATGTCAAAGGTTACGTGCCCAATTCTTTTCCTCTGAATCTAAGGAATACTGAGATTGCCTTGTTTCCCTGCATCCAAATGCATCTGTTAGTAAAAACAAAGAACAGCTTGATTTGTTCACTTCCTCCTGCAGATTTTTCCTGGGTCTTAAAAGTAGAAAGCCTGTCCCCTCGCCCAGCCCCCCCCCACCCCGCCCCAGTCAGCCATGAGCTATTAATCATTTATTCTCTCTCTCTCCTCTCTCTCCCTCTCTCTCCCTCCCTCCTCCCTCCCTCCATCTTTCTCTCCCTCCCTCCCTCCTTCCCTCTCTCTCCACCCCAAATTCTTACTTTGTAGTATTGGCTGGCCTCTAACTAACAGAGATCCCCCTGCCTCTGCCTCCCAAGAGCCAGGATTAAAATAGCTATTTTCTTCTGCTGCTCAATCGTGAAAATCCAGTCTACTCAGTGCAGTTTTCTCACATTCCCAGGCTGAATCATAACCAGTCTGAACTTTGAGAATCAGCCGACATGACGTAAACCTGAGTGCAAGCCCCGCCTCCATCACTGGAAAGCTGAAGCTTCAGTTTTGCTTGGTGACTTAAGACGAGGACCCATGGGATCACTCTTTCTGCTCCATCCAATTCTACACAAGAATAGAACTCACATAACCCTGCTTTAATTTTGATCATATAAATAATTAATTCTCCATTTAAAAACACGTTAAGATGTTTTATTTCTTAATCAGTTCATTTGACTGGGAAACAAACGTGTCTGTTATTCACATTTTCCTTTGAGTTCTGTTTCTCTGGTAAAAGTTCCCCCACAAGATTTGGCCCTCACTCACTATTTCTGCAGCTGCCAATTCATTTCCAGAGCCTCTATTTTACAAAAAATGTTTCTCACTTTAAAAAAAAAAAAAGTAATTGAATGTCTGCTCATCACAGGGTTTCTTGTGTTCAGGCTCAGGGTGTAAAACATTTTTTAGGTTGACTTGGGTCAGCTTTGAAATTTTCAGACAGTAAACTTGAGAAGAGCCTGTATGCTCTAGTGTGCACCTCACATCCTGTTAAATATTAAGTGGATATTTAACATAACATGGAGTTGCTGTACTTCTCGACTGACCTAAAGCACACCATATAGTTTACAAGACTATTAATTAAACGAAAGGATTGCAGGGATGCCCATGATTGCATTGGCCCAATGTTGTCCTTTAATTTTCAGTCACATTAAAATAACACACTGAACTGCAGAGGGTAGGTAGCTGCATATCTGCGGAGAAGCCAACACGGAGGAAACTGGAATGGGGAATTCTTTTCTAAAGAAGGGAAGAAGTGGGAGAAGAAGTCACCTGAAAGGAACTGACTCCATGCCATTCATGCTAGTCATGCCACTTCTGGATCAAGTTTTTAATTTAACAAGATTTCATTGGGGGAGGAGGTGGGTGGGGCCAGAGTGCGCTCCGCCTGCTGGTGCAATGGACTCCTGAATGAACTGGGCTTTATTTCAGTACAATCGAGCAATTGTTCAGTTGCTTTAAGCATTCTTGGAGTCTGATGGGTAAATGAATAATAAATAACTAAATCAGACTGCAGCATGAAGTACTCCAGGCTGCTAATTGCATCTGACCCATGCTCCCCTGGTTCAAACTCTGACAGGGCTGACTTGGAGTTTGAGATGTAAATGCAAGGGCTGCATTCCCAGGTCATCATTCGGTGCAGCATCCATTCCTGGTGCACTTTCCAAGACCTAGGAGAATGAGGAAACTGATATTATTATCCCAGGACTACACAGCAGTCAGCATTTGGGGCTGGCAGATATAGCCACTGGCCCTGTCTCTGTCTGACACCACCCAAGAGGGAAAAATAGGAGCTGACTGTCCCAGAGAACAGTGTCAGAGGTGTTGAGCAACCATGTGTTCCTTGCACCTCTGGGAAGAGACACAGAGGAAGGTGCCCTTTCCCATGCCCACCTTAAAAAGCAGGTGGGCTGACATAGTTAGCAACTCTTTCTTCTGGTTCTACCTTTAGACTCACTACTCATAAGGCCTCTTTGAAGATAGAATGAGGTTTAGAAAGATTCTCTTTCTTGACAAAGAAAAGCTCCCCACACAGAAGGCTCATCCAAAAGCAGTAGTCCTGCCCACTCCCCAGACAGGGTCTTATACAAGGACGTGAATATTCGCCTCTGCACATTCTCCTCATGGTTCTCTCCCTCAGGGATTCTATTTGGGTTTATTTAAGAGCGACTTTAAAAACAACCAGGGACAGCATTTGAAAGGGATGGGAATGGTCCTGGAGGAGAAGGGGAAAGACTGGAGAATACTTTGAGGGGAAGGGGATCTTGGAGGGGAGGGAGGTCAGCATGAGGCTCAGAAGCAAACCAAAGCTAGCTGAGGGGTCAGGGCCCAAGCTCCAGCTCCTGAAACTGGAGAAGGAAGCTCTGGAAGGGGATTAGAGCAACACCATATGCCACCAGGGTCAGAACTGGTCCTACAGCCCACAGCAGCACCCAAGGCAGAGAGTAAATCCCCAGCATCACATACTTCCTAGCTCTGTGAGCTTGCCCAAAATATAGAACCCTTCTTCCTCAGTTTATAAAACCCTCAAATAGAGCTATCATAGGCGGTAACACAGAAATATCTTTTGCTGTAGGAGAATTCCACACTAGAACCTGGTGTGACAAATCCCAAGGCCAAGCTTCATCTCATTTACTGAAAGCATTTTGAACCTCCATAATCACAGGAGCTACATGAAAGCCCAGGGCTTCCGAAGAAAGAGCACAAGTTTAAGCTTAAATCAACAGCAGCACAAGAAGATCTGGCTTAGACTAGGATGCCCTCCAGCCTTTACATGGCTGACCATCTGTAGGGGAATTATGTTGTTCCATTGTAAATAATTGTCCCCGCCTATGAGTTTAATAAAAAGTGCTGATTGGCCAAAGGCAGAGAGGAAGTGTGGGTGGGGCTACCAGACTAAGAAGACTCTGGGAACAGGTGGAACAGAGGAGAATGCCAGAGAGAAGCCAAAGAAGCAGAGGACAACTATGCTGCTCTAAGAAAAGGTACCAAGCCCCATCGCTGAACAGGATAAGAGTCATGGGTTAGTTTAAGGGTAAAGAGTTAGCAAGTTATACGCCTGGGCCTTAGGCCGATCAGCCTACAACTATTATAAGCATCTGTGTGTCTCTGCGGGTCTGCGGATCTGTGGGTCTAAACCTTGAGGCCAGGCCCAAAAGTCCAGGCAAGAAACCTCATACTACAACCATTACTGGAGGAGGCAGTCAGCACAGCTCTACCTGTAAGACAGTTAAGGCATTGGTGTCTTGTGTTCCTCAGGGCCCCACTGGCTTTCTTCAGGTCTAGCCTGACCAAGCTCTCTGCTCTACATTCTAAGGGCCCTGCACCATTCCGTGACAAGAAAAAAATCACCTTGGTGTACACCAAGGTCAGGCTGAAGCAGGTTTTCTATCCACTTCTGTATTTCAACCTTGTCTCATAGATTGGAACTTGCTTATTTGCTCACGTGATGATCAATTTTATGCATCAGCTTGACTAAGGGATGGTAATGGGAAGACATTAATTCTCTTTGTCCCTGTAAAGTTATTTCTCGGGTAAAAAAAAAAAAAATCAGTATTTGGATTGATAGAGTAAGATCACCCTTGCCAAACTGGTGGACACATCCAACACCTCCCCTTCCCCCCACCTCCTACCTCTCCTGTCCCCCCCTTCCCCTACCTCCCCCCACTTCTGCCAAGTACCTGATGAGACAGGCGGGATGGAGGAAGAGATTCCTTCCACACTCTGACTAGAACTAATACCTCCAACTTCCTTGGTTGTCTTGATGTGTAGAACAGAAATATCTCCCAGGCTTCCTGATTTCTGCCTTACAGATACCTTGCATAATGTCATAAGCCAGTATCACTTTCTATACATCTACACTTATAGCATATGGATTTAGCTTCTCTCGAGAACAGTGACTGGTATGGCTGGATTTGGCCCTGGTTTATTTTCTTAGTAGAAAGTCAGGCGATGATGCTTCTGTGAGAATTTCGTTATAACTCCCATGCACATTTTTCTAAATGTGACTTTGATGGTACAGCAGAGTCAGTCATTCACGCTCTTAGCTCAGAGACAGAGACACTGAGCTTGATACCAGGTCTTCACTGCACCTGGATGCCTATATTTGCCAGTAAATAGAAGCACATGGAGTTATTAATTAGCATTTATGAGTTAATTAGCATTCATAAGTAATGTCAACACAAGATGATGAACTAAGCTAGATTGTTTGGGAAGGAGAGATGAAGGATAAAACTTCTCCCTCTACTTGGATCCATATAAATGTTACTTCCTTAGAATGGGACTCCCACCTAGGAGTCAGAAGAGGTAAACATAAGCATCCAGGGAAAGGCAGTAAATTCCTTGAATCTGAGGGTGGCCTCTCCTGGGCTCCTGGTTCTCATTACTAACCTGCTTCAGAGTGAATGGATTTGAGACTCTGTTTAAAGAAAACGTACAGTAGCAATATAGCATCCAAGGTGCTGTCTGTGATTCTCCTTCATGAAAATTTGAAGTTGAAAGGAAATTCAGAGATCATTGTCTCATTCCCTGGGCTTCCAGTGAGGAAAGCTACACCTCAAAGTGAGCAGGTCCACAGGCCTCACATTTTTACTTCTTTTCTATGACTCAAAAAGTTGATAAAAACTGGCATTACCAGATTTGGAGCCAAGAAGTCCACCTGAGTCCAACATCATTTCTCTTAGGTAGTCATTGTGTCTACCAACAAGGTGTGCTCAGTGTCTTTGGGGATCCAATGTCAGTTTGGTTCAGCTCATGACATCCATGCTTTGGCCTCTTCTGTCTGGGCAGGACAGTTCCTTGAGAGCCACTGAACGTCAGTGGAAGTCTTCTGCTCTTCAGGAATCCAGCTTATTAAAGATTAAAGGAGGTTTGGGGGAGAGAGGATGAAAGAGAGAAGCAGCTGAATGGACAGATGGATGGATGAGGAGGCATGACTGGAAAGCTCGTAGTCTCTAGAGGAGTATCTGTTCCCAGTTGGCCCATCTATGTGGAAATCTGAGCATTTTCACCCAGATCCATAACATCTGAACTAAATTTCACAGTGGTTTAGCTTTTCCCACATTCATTTGCCCAGGTGTTCTGCTCACCAAGGCTACTTAGAGAAGGGTGGTTCCAAAAGTTTGCTTCCTGGCTGTCTCACACTGCTAGTGTTATTGGGGAAAAAAAAAAAAGTTTCTCTCACTTCTAAAGGATAGTCTGTATCTCTCAATTATGATGAATAGTTTCAGAGACATCTTTCAGGTGCAGAGCACCACTCAAGAGTCCCTTTATGCAATGCACAGGTTGGTATCTTGGACTATATTAAAGCAATATCCGTCAGGGCCAGATGGGACATGAGGGAAGGACCAAGTGCTGTAAACCATAATCCAGCTGCCATCAGAAAGGTTCCGTAATAATATGGTTCTATAAACAAGTAAAGTTTTCATCATAGGAGACCCAATATGAACCTAGTATAACTCACAATTGTGCATTGTCTACGGGGAAAAAAAAATGTTAAGGAGGCGAAGGTGGCCTCTATATCCATTTGAGTTCATCTACATCAAATATTGAATTATACATGAAATTTAGTTTAAGCTTGATTACCAGCTTATTGCAAAGTAGTTCACCATTCTTCTTGTCGCCCAAGGCATGGCGACCTTAGAATTCAATGCTTTCTTTCATCTTGATTTTTGAACTCTGATTATGTAATGGTCTTGTGTGGTTATATGCCTTCAGAATTATCATTCAAGAGCTTAATGAACACATACAGTAAAGTGATCCCAGCCAATAAGACCTTTCCATACATCATCAGTATACAAAGCCTCTGGGTTATTGCTTCAAACTGCTAGTGTTCTGGAGCCCTGGGTATATGAAAAATTGTCAATTTCCTCTATAAATATTTTAGGCATTACTATCATAAGTAACTTGGGGGAAATGCTCAATTTTCAACAATATATAAAAAGCCAGTTAGGCATTATCAGCCATGCGACAGAACCTATGGACACGGAGTAGTAACCTCAAGCCTGTCTTTTTGGTCACCAGTTTTTCTTAGAATCTGCGACAACTTAGTTTTTAGGTTGGTATAAATGCATCATCCTCCTGACCCACTAGCCTTCAGGTATGGCTTTTTGCAAGAATCGTCAGTCGTAAGAGGATACTCGGCCTTCATTAGAAAGAGGAGTTGCCAATGAAAGCAGGAAAGTAGAGAACACAAGACAACCACATCCTGCCAACGACCCAGTATCTCCAAACAACAAAATGTGTGACCCCTTTTCCCTGCTCCAACAATATCCACCTGTGAGATACAGCACCAAAACCTTTCCTATATACGGAATACCCCTCCACCCAGACCTCCTGTTCATCACCAGTAGGTATTGGCTAGCCCATTGATCCCTGTAGAACACCTTGCTCAGCCTTGATACTGGGGGGAGGGGCTTGGTCCTACCTCAACTGGATATGCCAGACTGCATTGACTCACTCTGGGAGTCCTTCTCTCTGAGGAATGGATGGGGGATGAGGTGGGGGGAAGCGGGAGGATGACTGGGAAGAGGAGAGGGAGAGGGAACAGTGGTGGGTACGGTAAAAAAAATTAAATAAAAAAATTTAATGTACAATGGATAATAGTCCTCCAACAGTGTGACAAGGCTGTGGAGAAATTATTGATGGATAATACCACCCAACAGCCTAACCTGGTACACTAGAAGCAGAGATGCTAATTTGGTACCAAATAGCCAAATAGCCTGGGGAAAAATGACAACAAGCTGCTAAGACCAGCAACCTCTGGCTGACTGGCTCAAATCATATAGGCACAGCCCCTAACAGCAGCTGGGGCCAATGACATTCACACCTGGTTTCAAGGAAACCATGGGATTACTATTTGCTCTTCTGATAACAATTTCACCCTCAACCAGAATCTCTTCTAGTCTGAGTGGCTTGCCTGGTGGTCCTATTTACATCAATGCCCTCATCTTTGAGAAGCTGAACTTCTGAAACTCTTCTCAGACAAGGATTCTGTGCTTGTCTATGTACCATCAAACTTGGGTAAACAGACTATCTAGAGATACTCAAGTGTTCATGTGTGTGGTCAACATAGGCCCGACTGTCCTCGGTGGGTAAAAGCAGCCCTACTTCTTGGTTAGGGTCAAATACTACTACTAAGATAATGATCCCTTGGCACTTGGACTCAATGTGTCATGCCAGTAGCCATTGTTAAGGGTCCAGTGGGACTCTTGCACCCCCTGGCAAAAGCTTTCACCCTTTGGAACCCCAGACTTCTAAGTCTAATAAAACAAGAATTGGTTTTTGGTCTGGCTGCCAAAAAGGGAAACATGTGAACAGGCTTAGAGTGAAAAACATCTTTGCATTGCAGGACCTAAGTCTCAGGATTGTCTTCAGGCAAAAGCAGCGTGATATTAGTAGTCAGCAGAGAGAACTGGCCAGCTTGCACAGGTCCAAAGAGGGTGGAGATCTGCAGACTCACTCAGATACCTCCATCTAATACATCCCAAGGTCCTACTCTTTCTCCTCAGAACCTGGCCCTGCAAAAAGAGTGTGCCCACTAGGCTGAGCATTCAAATTCCTCTGGAACCCTGTCAATCTTAAGATGTCTCTGGCTCTGCTCTTTTAATGTCTAGCTTTTCTACCTTCTAACTATAAAAGATCAGGCTTGCTTTATATTTAATCAGTAAGGTCTTCTGGCTTCAGTACTAATTGCTAAATTAATTACTTCTTTTTCTAAAGCATTTATGTGCGCCCCCCAGTAATAGCCATGCAGTGCTATTGTCTTATTTCCCAGATGCTGGATACATTCACCAGCCAGCATACCATTCCAGCATGGCATTGATCTGTCTCTATCCTATGTACCTCCAGAGATGCAATCCTCATAACTCACGGCCAGCAGATCTGCCCCCTCCAGATTCCATCTTCATATCACCTTGCTCAGACTATGCCTGGACCAACTCTTTGGGTTGGCTTCCCTGAGAAGCAGCAGGCTTTGAATCCAATACGTGTGTACAAGAAAGTTATTAGTGTGTTCTTTTAGGGACTACTCCTTGCAGAAAGAAACACAAGAAGGAATCCAGGTAAGGCTGGACTCTGTCCAAAGCAGAATAAGATCTTCAGCTAACCTCACCAAGAGTTCTCAAGCTGGCTTGAGCTCAGAAGTTGTCCCAAGCTTGGGTTAGGGGGACGGATGTAATACCCCTGCAGTACCAGTTTGTGGAGACGAGTTGTCCCAGCGAAAGAGGTGTGGTATCAAGTAAAGGGGCCTTGTTCAGCAGAAGAAAACTAACTGGTAGAGAAGACTGAGGGGTCAGGCTGGCAGGCAGTGGCACACAGGGCCACTGGGGGAGCAAGGTCTTCATTCCCAAAGCAGGATTAAGGCAGTACCAGGCAGGGAATACTGAAGCTCTGGCTTTTGGTTGCTGAATAACCTTGGGTGAATCAGACATGTTTTCAGTCACACATGTTCTCAGGGCCTGTGCTTTCTTCTCTGTAAAATGGAAGTGGAGGGAAAAGGCCTACCTCATAGGGTTGTCATGGAGATTAAATGGAATAATAATGCAATGAACCTTAATACACAGCATTGTACATAATAAGCACTGTAGCCTCTTTTAGCTGTAAGAAGCTTAGGGCTTATATGGGAAGCTAAAACTAAATTATAGAGTACAATGAAAGAGTTCCTAAATTGTGGGCATTAGGAGCTTAGATGCAGCGAAAATCAAGAAGGGTTTCAAAGAAGGGATGATCAACAAGGAGTTTGGAAAGGTGCAGCAGCAGAAGTCTTCTACAGGAGACCACACGAGAGTGTAACGAGAGCAAAGGCCCCAGGAACAGTACGGCATTAGCAGGGTCATAAGCCTTGGTGGCCACAGAGTACCTGATACAGAACTGGAAGTTTGGAGATCCATACAGGAGCTGCTTGGGAGACCCCATCTGTGGTAAGCCCTGAAGTAGTTTGAAGAGATTCCTGAGAAATGGAAATTTGGCAAGAAATAGAAAAAGAGGAAGGTAGTGGGGGGGAGGGGAGGGGGAGGGGATGGGGGAGGAGGGGGTAGAGGGAGGAGGGGATGGGAGATGGGGAACAGAGGGGGATGGGGGAGGAGGGGGTGGGGGAGGAGGAGATGGGGGAGGAGGGGATGGGGGGTGGGGAAGAGGGGTTTGGGGGAGGAGGGGATGGGGAAGGAGGGGATGGGGAGGAGGGAATGGGGGAGGAGGGGATTGGGGGAGGAGGGGATGGGGAGGAGGGGATGAGGGGGTGGGGAAGAGAGGGGATGGGGGAGGAGGGGATGGGGAGGAGGGGATGGGGAGGAGGGGATGAGAAGAGCAGGGTGGAGAGAAATGAGATGAGAGAAAAAGCCGAGAACAAACTGGAGAGTCAAAGCCAACCCAGAAAGCCAGGCATTGTGGTCTATGCCAATACCCAGCACCAGGGAGGTGGATGCACAGGAATCCACTGCAAATTCTAAGGCTTCTTGGTCTAAATATCAAATTTCAGGCTAAACAGGGAGATCCTATCTAAAGCCAAAAACAAAGATAGGCCAGTAAAATGGCTTAGTGGGTGAGGGTGCTTGCAGCCAAGCCTAGCTGCCTGAGTTCAATCCCCAGGACCCACACAGTAGAGGGAAAGGACCATCTCCAGCAAATTGTCCCCTCAGCTCCACGTGTGAGCTGTCATACACACAGACACACACAGAGAACACAAACATAGACACACACACAGAGATAGACAGAGACACACACACAACAGACACATACTCACACATTGTGTGTGTGTGTGTGTGTGAGAGAGAGAGAGAGAGAGAGAGAGAGAGAGAGAGAGAGAGAGAGAGAGAGAACAGTATAAAAGCTAGACCAGAGAGCACAGAAACAGAGAAAGCAGGACATTAAGAAATAGTAATCTTTTCATTGCTGAAGTTCTGTCTCAAAGAGTTGAGTGCTTGGGGGGGGGGGGGCGGCACGGAGACAACTAATAGGCCAGTGTGTTTTCTTTATTATAAATAGTCCCAAATTAATGTCCCTTCCCCAAATGCCTACTTTTCAAACAGGTGTGATATTATACCATCTGCCCAACAAAAGAATTTAAATGTCACTAACTTCATAAAAAAAAAAGAAAGAAAGAAAAGAAAAGAAAAGAAAAGCAGTGTAGTGCAGTGGCTGCTTGGGACTGTTGATTCCCATGATACCTAATAACTTGGTGCTTGTGTAGCTCATGGGGCGTAAACTAAGTTTCAAAGGTTAATGGGTTAATGTCTGTCTCCCACAACAACCTGATAGACAGGAGACACGGCTCTCCTTTTTCAATAGATCCACACATTCAGCAAATATTTATTGGCTCCTACATGCTGGGCATTGAAATTATGTAGAATTTGGCTAATAAAGCTTAATTCATACTTTTGGGGTGCCTATTCTCTCAACTAATCTGGGAAAGTCCCAAAAGCAGGAACCACAACTTTTCCTCCCCAAAGTCCTAGGGCATCTGCAAGAGGAGCTGCTTTATCAATGTACGTAGACTTTTAAAAAGAATTAAACCCTCCAAATCAGCTCCAACTCCATGCTGCTGTTATTACAGATGTTACCTCTGAGCAATCACTGGCTAAGGGCCTCACTTCCTGGGGAAACCCCTAATCTAACTTTATGTCTGCTCTTTTGAAAGATAAAGCGTTCACTCATCCCCTGAACACTGTGAATTAGGCAATTTCCTCAGCACTTTGCATTTATTGGAAACAAGGTTGATACTAAGGCTGGGCCCCACACAAAGGTCTGCTTTTTCTTTAAAAGACTTTTGGCTTCCATGTAGATTTTTATATTGAGCAGGAAAAAAAATAATAATAACAGTAGAATTCAGGATCTAGAAATCACTCCAAGTCAATATCCTCCTGCTGGTCTGGGTTGGGTGTGGGAAAGTTCTGTTTGGCAGTTACAAGGTCCTGGCTGCTATAATATCAGATAGCCTGCATGAAAAAGAAACAGATTAGATATTCATCATTTCTCTGACACAGCCTCGGGATCTCACTGTGTGGGTGACACTTGACAGAGTATGCAGGTGGGTGATCTTAGACAAGATCCCCAAACCTATGAGCCCCCATGGCAAAGTCCCAGGAAGAAAGATGACTGCAAGTCTGTGCCCTGATACTGAACCTTCCCTCAAACACACCCCATTATAGGCATCATTAGAAAGCTACATTGCCCACACATGGAAGGTCTCTGCTGTCAGAACTAAGACCAAGTACCAGAATTAAGGCAAACCCTAAGGACTGAAATTACACCAAAAAGGCTCAGGGGTCTCAGGCCTGAACCTGTTCCTTACAACAGACAATCCATTTTCACAAATGTCAAAAATCAGACCCGAACACTTGCCGGAGAACACACTAAGTAAGTTGCTGGCCACTTCAATTCTAGCAGTAATAATTTCTCCTTCCTTTTTGGTCCCTAACGTGGTTCAGTGACTGCATGCTCGCCTGCTCCTCTGAAGAGCTTCAAATGAATGACGTTTACACGGAGACTCTGAAGCTGATAGAAGCTGAAAAGAGAATTGCCTTTCTCTCTTTGAAAAATATGACTCGAACTCCTTGACTGAATGTCACAAGGGGAAAAAAAAAACATCTCAGAGTTTTTCCCTTTTCCTTTTCTCACAGGAGGTTTGCAGAGCCTGTCCGCCACTGCCACAGTTGTACATGAAAGTTAATATTTCCAAGGCCCTGCATGGGACACCTTTCCCAGAATTCATGTTCTCCATGGGAAACTGAAATAGCACACAAGAGTTACCCTAAGTAGATTTAAATAATTAAATTCAAAAATTCTCAAACCACTTGCTGTTTCAAATTTATTTCTTTAATAACAACTCAGCCTCAGCAACAGACTGGATTAAGATTTCATTTATTTGAAATTTAAGGTATATCCAGCTCTGGGTGTTGTTTTTAAGTATTTAAGGGGAAATTTGTGCTTGGTGAAAATGAAGAGACAGTAGCATTATAAATTCATTTCCTCTATTAGAAGCAGGGCCTCGCCTGCACACTGCAGCTGTTCCGGGCGGCTGGCCTGCCGGGCTGGAGGGTGAGCTGCAAGGCGACCCTTTGTTTGCCCAATAGGAAAGACTGGGCCAGCCCCACACCCTCCCCAAGAACTATTTCCTCAGTGGCGCCAGGCAGTTGGACAGGATCATCTGGGGTGGTTTTCATGTGGCAGGGCAAGGCATCCTCTGGGATTCCAGGGCAACTTGTAAGGATCCATTTTCACCATGACCTCAAACCATGCTTTGTCCCAGACCCCAAAGGCAGAGGCCACTGTGGCCTGAGCAGAGTTCAGTGACCCCTGGAACAACCTTCTAGTGCATTCAGCAAAGCGTAGAGAGACTGAGAGAGCAGGTGTTACATCGCAGGTAACAGCCCCACGGTACTTACTATTCACACTAACAATTTTACAAACAAGTGAGTTTCTTATACATTCATCGCCACCCCCAGGCATTCATATTCTTTTTAAGTACAGAAACCTTAATTAGATTTTGACCACAGACCCGGATTTGACTTACCCTGACAGGGTTTCTATTAGTGTAATCTGTGGGGGAATTCAGTGTTTTAACATCTGTGTGCCTGAGGCCTATCTCACATTTACTGCAAAACTCTGAAAAGCCTCCCTTGTAAGGCTCTCAGTTTCCTCGTGCTCCCAATTTCACAGAAGTCATTTCAGCACCGAACAGTAATTAGCAAAGGGATGGGCCTCAGCTGTCATGAATGCAATTTATTGTTTTCCACGAGGCCCTGAACCAAGCAAACAAAGAACACAGTCTAGCTGTCTGGCATTTTATTAACTTGTATTGTGTGGTACACCTTACTGAGGGGAGATCTTCGGGAGAGACCCAGCAGTTTGTGTGTGGCAACATGCGGACTTGGGGAGAATGTTAATTTCACTTCAATTAGGCAAGTTTTGTGGTACCTCAGCCTGCAATATAGGACAGCCACTTTTATAATGATCTTCCATATTAACTTTATCATCACCAGACTTTTGCATAAATGCAACCTTTCATCTTTAAAATGCCAACACTTTTTCAATTTTGGCAACCGTACAGCACTGCTAATTATTTGCTCATTATGTGTGGTTAACTGATGAATCATTAATAAATGAATGAATGGCTAATATATTTTTATGGTAATTGGAGATATAACTGATTGCAGACTTCCTTAGCTTCTCAAAATGGCACTGAATGAGCAGCGCCTGCCTAATTGTTTACAGATGATATTTATGCACTGCCCCAGCATTTCCCACAATTGTGGTTTATCGCTGGCAAATTCTCATCGGCCCAGGGTAACAGTTTGCTTCAGATCAATCCTGGCACAGGGGAGTGGGTGGCAGTATGACCATGCTTCATGCGTTTCTGTCACCTAGTTCATGGATGGGTCCCATGACCATTTGCCACCAACGAGAAGGCCATGCCTAGACTGCATTTGCTCAGGCACTGGCAAGGACACAACCACAATCCTGCTGTGAGCACCCCTAATCAATAACACATAAAGACTGGCATTCAAACATCCACACCATCCAATTGCTACTTGTCTTACTCGGTACACAATGTAGTAATGTCCAGTGGCCCCCCAGCCCAGCATCCCTGTGATTGAGTAGCTTAAGAACAGCCTTAGACAGAAGTCCAGAGAATAAAACCAACTGAAGCTCTGGGGTCTGACTCACCATTCCACAACTAGTCTACAGGCTCAGAGATGAACCACTGGGTTACCAAAATTATATCCATCATGCTATAAATCAGTCAGCACCTACAGTTTAAAACAAGGAGTCTGCATTTGTTGACAACTCCTGAGAAAGGAAAGGTGATAGATAGAATACTAGCCAAATAAGGCTTGTTTAGCCTCATGCAAACAGACTGAAGATCTAGTTAAAAATGCAAAGGAGATTACCAGTTCTTAATTATAATTATTTAACCAGGTGGGTAGTTTCTCCTAATGAACATTTCCATGAAAACAGAATAACTAATGACACCCTTAAAGAAGGCTTTGTCTTTCTATGTACTAATGATCACATTTATAAATATGCAGCAAGGCCCCCGTGTACATTGCTAATGATAAGTAATTAAGCACCAGGCGTGGGAAGCCAGTGAAAAGGGTCATGGTAATGCAAGAGAGGAAATTAAAAATGCAATAAAAATAAGTTGCCTAGAAAAGATTAAATAAACTTGTGGCTTCTCCTCCTTCCAGAAAGAAAAGAATGATTCCCTCATTCTCAAGAACACTAGGTCAGCCACTGACAGCTCACGGTGTCTCTCTCTTCCTATTCCTTCCTTGGCTTCTTCCTCAGACAGTTTTTGGGCACTGAATCCCCCCCATAACCAACCCCGCAAGGATACAGTGAATCCTCAGTAAAGATGGCTGAATACATGACTGAAATGTTCACTTCTCTACACCAAGTGGACTGTCATCAAAGAATCTTTTGACATGACCCTCAATCCAAGGACCCACCCAAGCATCTGGAGCCACTTGAAAGACACCAAGCCTGCCTCTCATGCAGTTTCTGAGAGGCCATTCATTCAGGCCTTCTTCAATATATCATCCCCAAATAGAACAGAAATCTGAGGCGCTAAGGGGGAAAAAAATGGACTTTGCAAAAAATTATAAAGTTGGTTGTAAGACTTCTGTTTGGGGGCCGAATTGGAAGCCCAGCATTTCCTTTAAGCATTAAGAGCACACCAAATGAGCAAGTGGCCTTCTTGGCAGAAGAAAAGAGGCTTATATTTGGATCTCCAAAGCTCTTAAATAAGGGCAATTTTGATTCTTTTTAAAAGTGTCTTCGTAAAGCTCCCAAGCCACTGAGAATTTTTTTTCTTACAAACATTTTAGACTCCTTGATCTCAAGTCTCTCAAGACCTCACATTCCCTAACTGTTCTGCGTGGTTAATCTCTCGGTGGGGGAAATCTCCTCTGAGGCTGCATTCTCGGGTTAATAAGAAGTCAACAGCATCCTCAAACAGCTAAACTTGGCAGGGAGCTTGGAGGGGGGCGAGTCGTTTCTTCTTCTTCTCCTCCTCCTCCTCCTCCTCCTCTTCCTCCTCCTCCTCCTCTTCCTCCTCCTCCCCCCCCCTCCTTCTCCCGCCTCCTTTTTTTCTCCGAGGTCTAAGAAACAATTCTAAGGCAAAAGTCCAGGGTTTAGATGTTTCTACCTTAAGACTCCTTGTGAAAGCAAATGAATGGTTTTCTGTTACATAAAAATCTTCCAGCAAGGCCACACTTCTTTGTTATCGGGACGTGGTCATCTGCAGAAAGCCAACTGCACCCTGGTAAAGGTCATTAAGCACCTGACATTCCAGCAACCAGGAAGGCTGGAGGGCGCATCCATCACCATGTGGGCGCGCAAGACCCTGGCTCCCAGGCGGTGCCTCCCGGGGCCGAGCCGCGCTCCCCGCGCAGCCGCGCAGCCCGTCCGAAGGGCCACTCTGCGAGCTTATCCTGACCCCCAGTGGCCGCCACTGTCATCCTTCCGGCCCACACCCTGCGGGCCAGCACCGCCCCAAGGCTCCTTAGATCCCAGTTTTAATTGACAATTAAAACAAACGTCAGTTCTCACAGGCATCAGCCGAGTGAAATTTCGCAACTTGGAAGTTTCACAACTCAATTCCCTTGAAGCAAAACCGACAGTTTCCCGGAGGTTTCACGCACACCTCGCCAATTGTTGTTTAACTTCCCCTCAAGTTTCTCTCCCCACCCTACACCCCACACTTTTATTTTCGAGTCAGTCGTGGAAACAGTTTAATTATGTTTCTGGGGTCCTGTATCCCCTCTGCCCGGATGCTGAGTCAGCATTCCTTGGAGGCCGGGGAGGAGCGTGTTTATTGGCGCAGTAAACTGCAGACTGGAGCTCCCAGGAACCACCCCATCCCCAGGGAGCCATCGGTGGCTTCTGCCCCACCCCCTTGCGGCTTCAGGCCATCCAGAGGACTCAGCGGGCAACTGCTGTGGAAGGGCTGGCCTGAATACAGGCCACCTGGTGGAGTGTGGCTTCCAGACTACTGCCACACTCAGATTTTAATATAAGTATGTCCCACATACCGCCTGGGATGAATTTGTACTAAAAAGTATTTGTGGTTTATCTGAAGTTCACATGCTGGGCCGTCTCTGTTTTATTGAGTAACTCCACTAGCAGAGAGTTGGCTTTTACCAGTTCTATGGCTCAGATCCGGGGTATAGATCAGAGGGCCTGGCTCCTCTGAGAATTAGTGAGAACTTCCCTTTTTAAGGAAGAGAATGCAATGTAGATTACTAGAGGCCCTGGAGGGACTCTGTCCATCCCCCTGACCACTCCAGCAATGGTGTCCACAATCATCCCCCACCGGTTCCTACCACCTTATCCAGTGGGTTTCCATACCCACAACCAATTTTCCAGTCCTCAGATGTTTTTCTACCACAGAAGTTAAAGGAAAAGTTAAAACTAATATAACTACTTTTACGGTGACAGATTAATTCCAGCAGTATCATCAAGAGGTCCTTAATATGTAAAGAGTTTTTAAAAAACAGTTGTTGCCTTAAAAAAGGAACAAACAGGTCTATGGCCTAGGGAACACTGTACAGATCTTTTAGGGACAGCTCTGCAACTCACCTCAGGAAGTTGGTCAGTTAAACCAAATGTTAAATGGAAAATATTTGGAGGGATTTAAAATTAGACCAACACACACATTACTTACAGATGTTTCCATGCAAGACATGAAGCTAAAGCACACCAAGTCATAAACCCCACAGTGGTGTATGCTTTAATATTCCAAGTTAATTTTTATTATATAAGTAGTCATATGAAGAAGGTATTGCATACTGCTTAAATTAAATACAGAAGAATGGAATCAGGAGTATCCCTTTACAGCATATGGCCCAGCAAATCACATTACAAAGCTTTCCACATCTCATTAACTGTAATGAGTACAGTGAGTTTTCTAATAGGTCACAGCTTTTTCATGTGAGTTGGTGAGGAGTGACTTACTGTAGGAATTGAAGAGATGACCCTTGTGTTGAAATTAAGAGGTAATCTAAAATGGGCAGGGTCACCTGGTCAAGACTGATCCTGACATTTCCTCATTATTGTTTTAGTTCGCATTGGCCCCTACTGAAAAATGCCTTTGATAATTTCCCTGACAGCAAATAACCCACACACTGTTATTTAATGAGTTCAGGCAGGATTAGCTGACAATACAGAATATTGTGAAGTGTTTTGATTAGAGCACCCCCCGGGGGAGGGGGGCTCATGGCAAAGCAGAAGCCAAAGCCACCTACCCTTGTGAAGGCCCCCGCAGGTGAAGAGGCAGGAGGTGTTACCCAGAGGGGGGGGGGCTGGCCGAGACCCCGCCCTTGGACTGCAAAGGGTGAAAAGCAGATTCCAGCTGGAACCCACACTCACATGTCTGGTTCCTCTTTTGCACAACAAGAAAAAGAAATGCTTCTACAATCGCTCATCATGTGGCCTTTGGTTGAGATGAATTACCAATTTACAACCTCTTGTGTTTGGAAGAAGCAAACTGTGCTCTTTTGAGGCAAGAATCAGGAACCTAAAATCATTCAAGCTTTCTTGTTTATAAGGCCAGAACGAGGCCAAAAATCTATTTCCCCCTCTGCTCTGAGCCCTTTCAATGGGGAGTTAGTCTGTCACCATCTGCACTAATAGATATGGACTGGTGTGTGGAGAAGCACACACAGAGGGGAAGGGGGGAGTAGAGGGGCTTTAAATGGTTGCAAATTGCTCTCCTGCTGAGATAACAGCAGCGCTGTGAGCCTCAGTCATCACACATTAAGAATGGGCATTTGGCTTCTTCTCACACAGCTGCAAGGGGAAGGGTGCTATTCCAAACTGCCAAAGAGAAAGGAGGGTCGTTGTTCTGGGAGGAGACAGCTTCCTAACTGCATCTTGCTTGGAAGCTCTTGACTCATAGCTCCAAGCCTGAGAACTGGAGACAGTAAGCAGACCTGCCCAGGAGCCAGGTGGCAACTGAACCACTGTAGCCCTGAGATGAGCCCCAATGTGCAACAGAAACCAAAGGCATCAAGATGAAGTTTATGATAGTTGTGGCTAAGCCCAAAGTGAGTTTTCCTAGAGGACCCGGAGACTTAGGATTGGCCCTTGGGTACAAGGAGTCACAGAAAAACAGCTGTCTTGGGAAGACAAGTCAGTCAGTCTGTCTGTCTGTCTCTCTGTGTGTGTGTGTGTGTGTGTGTGTGTGTGTGAGAGAGAGAGAGAGAGAGAGAGAGAGAGAGAGAGAGAGAGACTTAGACTAGGAAGTTATTGGGTCCAGTGTGGGAGAGTGTGTTGTTACATTGTAAATAATTGTCCCACCCACTGGTTTAATAAAAAGCGTTGATTGGCCAAAGGCAGGCAGGAAGTATGGGCGTGGCTACCAGACTAAGAAAACTCTGAGAACAGGAAGCACAGAGCAGAATGCCAGAGAGAAGCCAGAAGAAGTAGAGGACAACCATGCTGCTGTGAGAAAAGGTACCAAGCCACATGGCTGAACAAGATAAGAGACATGGGTTAGATGAAGGATAGAGAGCTAGCAAGTTGTGTGCCTGGGCCATAGGCCGATCAGCCTAAAACTATCATATGTGTCTGTGTGTCTCTGTGGGTCTGTGGGTCTGTGGGCCTAAATCTTGAGACTAGGCCCGAAAGTCAGGGCCAGAAACCTCTTACTACAGTCCAGTGGAGAGGGGATAGCAAAAATCATTTTAGCATAGCTCGCAGCCAGGGATCCAGAGGTATCTGAGGTCTGTCAATACCCAGAGGTCTCATCTCAAAGGGAAAAAAGCAATTTTATTCTCAGAATATTGTAACATGTGATTGTGGGATCTTCAAAGATACCATCCAGTAAAACAAGGAAGAAGAGCAGCCGTAACAGCAGCCACAGTGACATCAAAAGTACACGTAGGAAGTTTTAAGGCTCATAGACAGGCCTCTGGCTGGAATGTCTTCAAAGACATTTGCACCGGAGAACAACCTGACCCGAAACAGGGTCTGCTCAAGTGGGAAGAACAAAGATTCTGGAAAGCAAGAGAATGAGATGCATCCTGTCCACACTGGAGATGGAGACAGTGCCTTCGGCTGCTGGATCCAGGCAAATCAGAGGTCAGGTTTGGGAAACCAAGGCCAGCAAAGGGCCTGAAGAGGAGTGATACTTATGCAGAACCATAGGAGAAGACCTTCAGCCACATCCAAGGCAGAAGGTGGATATCTCAGAGAAGAAATAGAAATGGGGTCTAGGTGACCAAACCAATAACCAATCTCTTAGAGAGGGAATTGCTCATTCCCACCCAGGGAAACTGACCATGGACATTTTGGTTCTTCAAAACAAGAGGCTGGGTAAGAATTCTCATCTCCTAACTTCATCTGTCAGTTGCACATGGATTCACCAAATCCTAGACTCTGGTTACTCGTGTGGAATCTAGACAAGGGCATGGCTAGATGTTGCTAGATAACAATCAGAAACTAAACTAGACATGGCTTCAGAGTGCTGTCAAGGCCTTTCTCTTATGCCCTCATCACTAGGTTTCAAAGAAGACACAGATAGCTAAGTAAAAAGCACCCAGGCATGTCTCAGCCCCAAGCCTTCAAGCCCTGAGCCTTCAGACCCCAAGTGAAGTACTTTTATTACAATAAATACCTTTTGTAAACCAGACCATTATCACTCTTCAGTGCTGAGGCAGCTGAAGAAATGCCCATCATTCTCATGAGGAGCATGTGTTGAGGACACAGGTATATGCTTTACTATATTCTTGTCTTTAAAGTGTCTGAGATGGCCTGCTTAATACGTAAAGCTATTTTAACCTTCCTAACAAAGGAAGTCTAGAATCCTTTGGACAGCTGCTCATGACCATACTTGGAATTGGAGCTTGATTTTCTTTCGGCAAAATCCAAGCTGGGTGTGGTGACGTACACCTTTAAGCCCAGCACTCAGGAATCAGGTGGAGCTCTCTGAGTTTGAGGCCAACCTGGTCTACTGAGTGAGTCTACAGAGTGAGGAGTTCCTGAACAACCAGGGCTATATAGAAAGACAGTGTTGAAAACAAAAATAAGTAAGCAAAACAAAATTAAAATAATACCAAGGTGGCTCTTCAATCAGGGGAGCATCTAGCCCAAAGAAACAGATGGCAGATTTCCTCTTCTTCCCTCCCTGCCCCTTCCCTCCCTGCCCCTTCCCTCCCCCTCTTCTCTCCTCTCCCCTCCCTTCCTATTCTCTCTATATCTGCCCCCTTTTTCTTTCTCTCTCTTCCCTTTCCTTCTCTATTTTATCTTTCAAATATCCATCCCCTGTGGTACCCAAGACAAAAAGGAAAATCTTCTCTCAGAATTCTTGACCCCCAAGTCTAGCATATGAGAAGTACCATTAAATGTGAGGAGGCCTCTTGCTGAAAAGTAAAGACTTCAGGTGGATGTTGAAACTTGGTTTGTGGAGGGGGGTCTTGTAGCCCAGTGGTAAAAAGAATGCTTATCATCCACAGCGTGAAATAATAACAATAATAAAATCAGGGGCCAAGATGTTAATATGGATTCTGCTTGGGGCTAGAGAGATGGCTCAGCAGTTAAGAACACTGGTTGCTTTTGCAAAGGACCCAGGTTTAGTTCCCAGCCCTCACATGGCATCTTCCAGGCGGATACTTGACACCTTCTCCTGGCCTCCACAGGCACCAGGCAAGCACATGGTGCACTCAAATGCATGTGGGCAAAATAGTCATATACATAAACAAACAAACAAATAAAAAATTTTTTTTAATGTTTTAGAGAAATTCTGGTTTTTGTATAGTAGGATTTGGGGGTGATCTTCTATCATGGCCTCCTGAAATTAATAGATATTTTTCATCTATTTATCCATAGTGAGTAAGCACAATACAGAAGTCCAAAGTATCCTTATGCAGGAACGTTATGTGAATGATAGATGAGCAAATAAAAGGCTTACACCTGGGAAACCACTCTTCTGTTCCTGCCTCCTGAGCTTCCTGCCCTCGTGAAGGCTTCCTCTCCTTACTACCCTGCTTCATTGCAGCAGAACCTGACTCCTCATCCAGTGCTCATAATCCAGTGCTCATACTCACCCAACCCCATGCGAAGAGCACTTTTCCTCTCCTTACTACCCTGCTTCATTGCAGCAGACCCTGACTCCTCATCCAATGCTCATACTCACCCCATCCCATGCGAAGAGACTCACTCAGCATTGTCCATGTTGCTTTGTGCTCTTTAAAGCATTCTTGCTGGCTCTAGAAAGTCCTCACAATACTCTGTTCTCAAACCTGCAGCTTGCCAAAGTTCCTAACATATGCTCTGGTTAAATATTGGGAAACTCAACAATCATTTACAAGTAAAGATTGACAAGTCTTAGAGATTGGAAGGGAATCACAGAATTTGGCAGTTTTTAAATATTTCTCTAGCTAGTGACAACATTGTAGACTTCAGCTTCTTCGTCTGTAAAACGATGTTCAGGAGCCTCATTCTAACATTCTAGAAGGTCAAGGCTTGCCCAAGGTCATACTGAAATCCAGCAGTAGACCCTACTTCCTTTATAAGGCTATGCTCTTTGTTCTTGTGGTGACCATGTATACAAGCCAAGCTGACATGCTGGCTTCCCCTCCTTACTTTAAATGTGTAGCGATTTGAAGACAAGAAGCAAAATCTTGCCTCTCCACGCCCTTTATTTTGTCTTTTTTTAAATGCGTATGAGAGTTTGGCTGCATGTATGTATATGTACCAGATGCATGCCCAGTGCCTGTGGAGGCCATAAAAGGTGTAAGATCCCCTGGAATGAGAGTTACATGTTGTTATGCCACCATCTTGGTGTTGGGGACCAAACACAGATCCTGTGTAAGAGTAACAAGTTTTCTTAACCACTGAGCAGTGTCCTTTAACATTTATAGAGTACTAAAGTACCAACACTGTCTTACCGTCTTTCTATCCACCAACTCTTTCTTCTCTTTATATTTTAAACAATGAAGATACCTAGTGACTGATTTTAAGTGAGTGAATGAATGAATAAAGAACTTCTGAATTTGGGTATGATGGTTTGAATGATAATGACCCCCATAGGCTCATATATTTGTGTCTTTGGTTCCCAGACAGTGAGTTGTTTAGGAAAGATTAGGAGGTGTGGCCCTGTTGGAGGAGGTGTGTCACTGGGGTAGGGTTTGAGTTTTCAAAAGCCAATAGCATCTCCAATCTCACTCTCTCTCTTTACCTCCATCTTGCAATTTTTCAGATAAGATAGGAAGAAATCTAACTTCACATTAGTGCAGTCATGACAGGCTGCAAACTAACAATACTGGCACTAGCCACACCCTTACAATGACCAGGAAAAGCCACACACTGTACCTTGTGGGGGACCAATCAAAATTGAGACAAACAAGTAGTAAATGCTCCAGAATGTTAAAGATAGCTTACATCACTTGCATATAGATTGCCAATTTCCTTGCAGCATCTCCAGTTCCTGTCACTGTTTGACAAGGTGTCTGTTACCCCACTCCCGCCCAATCAGGAGTTCAACCCCCATCTGAATCTGGAATTCCCCCGGCCCCATCCCTTACTCCTTAAAAAGCCTGCTGTAACTCAGTATTCTCCCTATCCAGCCCCTGTGTTGGAACTGACAGAGAGCCATAGCTCAAGCTTGTAATAAAGGCTCTTTGCTTTTGCATCTGAACTCGGACTCCGGGTGATCTCTGGGGGGGCTCAGGATGTGGACATAACATTCTAAGTTATAAGATATAAGCTACTGATCCACCACCATGTCTGTCTGCCTCTGCCATGTACTTCTCCATGATGAAAATGGACTCATTCCTGAAACTTTAAGCAAGCCCCCCAATTAGATGTTTGCCTTGGTAATAGTATTTGTTCACAGGAAAAAAAAAAATCAAGCAGTAACTACAGCAGTGTGTTTTCACAATCAGATGAACCCACTAATTGATTATAATGGACCAACTAAAGGCCCAGCAAGCCTAAACCCCTGCAAGGGTTTTGTCCTGGATGGGTCCACTGTTAAACATTACTTTAAACAGTAACATTACTTTATGGCTCCATTTCCTCATCTGTGAGGAAGGGATAAAATAGTATCTCCTGCATAGGGCAGTGTCCTATCCATTTAACCAGAATTAAAGGAAAGAATCTATTCAGATAACCACTCATAGAAAAATGCCTAATAAACACCAGCTACCGCTACTCTCCACAGCCGTCTAGTATGGCTTTTCATTACACATTTTTGTTTTACTTGTTGACTTTCCAGGCCAACTGGTGATTCTGTGAGGCTGAGAACCAGGTCTGCCTCAGTCTTATCTCCACCATGATTGCCTATTCGATGGCGGATGTCCAGAAACATGCACATGCATCTACATGGGAGTGAAAACAAATGAGCGGCGTGACGCCTTGGACTGACAGAGGAGAAGAGAAATTGCTCACATATACTCCATGCCCAAAAGAATGTTCAGAACCTTTGGGCCCCTTTGCTCATCCCTTGGGCTTGTAATCCCAAATCAGCTAGAACAAATGGCACATAAGTGTGGTAGAGTAGCACACACTTTAAAGCCAGCACTTGGAAGGCACAGGCAGACAGATCTCTGTGAGTTCAAGGCCAGCGTCGTCTGTATAGTGAGCTCGAGGAGCAACCATAGCTACATAATGAGACCCTGTCATGAAAAAAACAAACAAAAACAAAAAAACAAAAAAAAAATCAACATAAAAAATGTGAACATATCACAGTACTTGGGATGCTGAATCAGGTGGATTTCTGAGTTCAAGGCCAGCCTGGTCTACAGAGCACATTCCAGGACAGCCAGGGCTACACGGAGGAAGAGGTGACGCTAAGACTCCATTTCCAGAGTCATTACAGCACAGACTCCAAAGTAGCTTTGTGACTTTGAGTCCCACACCAGAGTGCCATCTAGTACTGCTTAACAGTGATGCCTCCTTTTCAGCTGTAAAGTAGAATAACCATAGGACCTACCGTAAAGGGTCATATGAAGAAGTTCCTAGTGTTCGCTAAATGTCAGCTGCTAGTTAAACCATCGAGATACCTCAGCGAGCAAAAGTGCTTGCCACCAAGGCCAGCGACCTTGATTGAATTCCAAGAACATATAATGAAAGGAGAAAATCAACTCTTGACCTCCACACACACCATGGTATGCATGTGCGCACGCACACCGAGAGAGAGAGACAGAGAAAGAGAAACAGAGACACCGGGTACTGTAAGAACCAAAATGACATGAAACCTGAGACTGAAAGCACATGTGTAGCACAGTGGTCATAGAAAAACATCTGTCACTAATACAGAGAAGTAACTGGTGGCTGAAAGACAGTGTCCAAAATAAGTACAATGTCACTCCATGACAAGTATCTGCAGTAACTCTATTGTTGAAAATTTTTGCTTTGCTTAATCAAAGCCACAATGAGGAAAAGGGGTGACAAGTGAGGATTCCCAAGAGAAGGTCTGATTTGCACAATACACATGCCCATTGCCACCAGTTCTCACCACAAATCCTGCACTTGAGTTCAACGGCAAGACATTCAGCCCCATCCACATTCCTTCTTGGGTCATGCTGGAGCAGGAGACTGCTCTTACTTCCTGGTAGGCTCCAGCTCATCACACACCTTCAAAGGACATTTCACACCTAAGGCAAACATCTTTTCTCCCTACGGCAACCAATCTCTATTTTGCTGTCAGGTTTTCAAAGAGAAGCCTGATGCCAGCTGTTCTTCCCTGGACCTGGCTGAGGCCAAGTTCCTCAGCCGTAAAAAAAAAAAAAAAAAAAAAAAAAAGCACTCCAGATCTCTCCCAAACTCCCACTACTGAGCCTACGTAGAGGCACAGAGAAGCAGGAAAACAACCATACTATTGAATAGTGAAGACAGTTCTGAGAAGATGTGGGCTTCTTTCTCTATCTTCGGGGAAAGGTGTCTGAAGTCCCATAGCAATGGAATCAAAGCAAAGACTGGGGTGAGCTTTGTACCTTCTATTCTAGACTCTATTTTGGCACAATGACTTTTCCTGTCACAACTCAAAGAAGCAAGGTGACTTGAAGCCACTACAGTTAGCCACAGCTTAATTTAAAAAGTATTCATTATCCTACTCACCTACCTACCTCAAGATCAGATGCTGTGCCTGTCTTATCCTTCCTCTTCAAGGGGCTGAAATCAAAATCTTGTGAATGGTACTTCCTTCACCTGTTAGAAGTGTGCCCTGTGGTTTGCTACTATGGTCCTTTATTCTAGTATTTGTCTAAGCTATTTATTCTGTTGGTTACATGCATCCATTTTTATATTGAAAACTCTATGTTATATGCATGGCAAGAAGCCTGCCATGGCTTTACTGCAGTCAATGTCTCCTCCATCGAGGCTGTTGTACATCAAAATCCTTTGCTGTTTAACATCCATTCATGCACACAAACCAAAACAGGTTCTTGAAAATGCCTTACAAATAGATCAAATTTGCTTGTAATACAAGGCTCTTGAACAAAACACTAGTGTGCCTATTTAAGTAATTGTATCAAGATATTAATATAATAAAGTTTTTCCCTGGGGACAGCCAAGTTGTCTTATAGTGACTGAAGCATAAATACATATGCATACATTTATCTACCAACAAAGTTAGAGAACCTGATATTAGGAAAGGATGCAGAAGGTGACAAGAGTGTATTGTTCCTACATAGAGCAACATCCCTCACTGCTTGTCCACTCATCATCTGACCCAAGTGGGCATATTCTATCCATGTTAAGTATAATTTTCTTAAAGGCCTTAGAAATTTATGTCAATGTGTGTGCATATATCCATTAGTGCCTACAGGGGCCAGAAAAAAAATATCAGATCCCCTGGAGCTGGAGCTACAGGCAGTTATGAACCATCTGATGTGAATAGTGCTGGGGACTGATCTCCGGTCGTCAGCAAGAGTAGCAGGCACTCATAACCACTGAGCCTTCTCTCCAGCCCCACAAAATACAATTGCCTTTCGAAAAAGCCATCCCTCTTTCATTGAGCTAAGTAACAAGAGAAAAACTGAATTCAAGATTCCTCATGGCCTTCCCACACTGGAGAGAGATGCAAGGGAAGGATGCTGGAATGTGCTGGGTTTGTGTCCTAGCTCCTATGAAACACAAGACAGGCACAAACCTCTTGAATCGGTTGGAGTCCAAGGTATGCTGCTTCACAAACACTCAGCCAATAATAAAATGTTTTGAAAAGCACTTAAGCTTAATGGGTTGAGGTGTTAACTCTGTGGAAGCGTCTGTTACTATGGAGAGGGACTTTTTGACAACACAACGATGCCACAGGCCAGAAAAGAAAACGCCATTAGGAAGAGTCACACTACATAGGGCAAACACACAACAAAGCAGCTCTGAGTATGTGATAGCAACCCTGTCAGGCCGAGCATGCTCTTTGAAGTCCAAGATGCCTGTGGGTTTCATTGGGATTCCTGACTCCCTGAAGTCCCCAGACCTATTACAGAGCAGCTCTCTAGGCCAGACTTGGAGCTCTCATTCTTCTAGTCCCTTCCTAGCCAGCAGATCAGACATGGCAGCAACCAGGTCTAGACCTTCTACAATGTGCAGACTCCTGTGCAGACACACCTGCTGGCCTGTCGGTCTTCACACTCTGCCAGACTCTCTGGCAGATGGCAGGTTATAGAGAGATAGCATCATGACTAGGTTGCATCCTGTAAAAAGAGATGACTCAACTTTCCCTTGTGTAAGTGGGTGGCCTCCAGTGATGATATTCTGTCATTTCCTATGAGATGAAGCCTTTGAAAGGATCCCAGTCTCCTGACTCCATTCAGTCCTGCCCAACCCTGAATGTTCATGTCCTATTATCCAGAACCATTTGTCAGCCTTCCTTGGGGCGGTATACCAAGAAGCAGACTGGGTCATGCTAACACCATTTGACACACACATACTCCTCATGGTCTTCTATGGTGTAAGACACTGGGAGGGGCCAAGATGTCAGCCAGCTCATATAGGTCTTTGACTCATAATGTTCAGTCACTCGAACCACTAGCTCAGCAACCATTTAATACTTTGAAATCCATTCTTCATCAGAAGCATTGAGTCTCCTTCCATAAGACTTATCGTGTTCCTTGAAACACATTACATGTTCTTTTCTTTAAAGAAAGCATTAATCAGACCTCTGTCCACCCAGGTGGGAGGAAATGTCTCGGGTTTGAGTTTTCTAATTACACACATATGTGTAAGATACTGGCTTAGTTTCTCTTTCTGCTGCTGTGGTAAAATACCCTTGTGAAAAGGGAGGACTGACTTGTTTTGGTTCCTAGTAACATGTCTCAGTTCGTTGTAGCAGGGAAACACAGCAGAAAGGAACATAGGGAATTATTCTCATTGTACCTACAGACAAAAAGCAGAGTTACAAGGATCAGCTCACCTTTTCCATTTTTTACGGTCTAAGACCCCCAGCCCAGGGAATGGTACCGCCCATAGTAGGAAAGTCTTCCCATCTCAAGTAAAGCCATCAAGCATGCCCAGAGGCTTCTTTCCCAGGCAATTCTAGATTATGTCAAATTGACAATAACACCATATCATAGTTTATTTTGTTCCCTAGAATCAGGGGTGCCTTGCTAATAAAACTCTAATTCATTAAAAGGGGATGAGAAGAACTAGGGAGCTAGCTCAGTCTGTAAATGCTTGCTACAAAAAACATAATGGTCTGAGTCTGACGGACCCGTGTAAAATTCCATTACCAGGCAGACACTTATAATTTCAGTACTAGGAAGGTCTTACTAACCATCAACTTAGCTTAATAAATAAGCCCTATGTTTCAATAAAAGACTCTGTCTCAAAAAAAAAAAAAAAAAAAAAAAAAAAAAAAAAAAAAAAAAAAAAAAAAAGATGATGCCAAGCATGGGGACATATGCCTTTATTTACAGCATTTGGAGAAGGGACAAGTAGATTTCATGTCTATATAATGAGTCCTAAGCCAACTGGGGCTACATAGAGGGACTCTGTCTCAAAAAATAACAAAATAAGAGGTGATGGAGGTTGTTAGGTTAAGTGGGTTAAACTCTGATATCCACACAAAAAAAGACAGAAAGTAAGTAATACCTGCCACTGGCTCTTGACCCTAAAAGAACTTCTGATTAAGTGTGGCATCTAGGTCTGTGCTCTATTAGTGAGCAGGCTGGTTCTGACTCCTGTACCAGTATAGTTTCAGCACCTACACAGGTGCCTGGGTTAAAGGAAACGGGTCAACTCTAGTGGCAGAGTGAAATCAAATGCCTTGGGTTGGGCTCCAGGTCTTCTGCAGAGAGGAATCTAGGGGAAGACCAGGTTTCTCTGAGCTATTTCTCCACCTTAGAGTACCAACAATGTGTACTCTGCAGGATACATGACAGGCAACGTTCATGAGAAAGTATTGCCTAGACTACAGGTATGTTCCTTCATGCCTACCTTATTCTTGTACCACTAAAAGAACCCCTTCTTAGCTTTTGAATAAGGACTTCTGTTTTCACTTGGCTCTGGACCCCAGGAACCAGCTATGGCTGCCAAAGTAATTGAGATCAAACCATGGCACTATGTAACTAACTCCCCTTAGCATTTCCTTATCATTGTGTATTCCAGTCTGGTCTCGAACTCCCTATACAGCTGAGTACTTCTAAATGGACTCTCAGCCCTTTCCTTCTATCACGGGCCGAGACTCTCTGCTTTCCCTTCCCTTCATGCTCATTTTACCCTCTCCTTGCCATCTTGAAGCATGAGCAGCTCTTTAACATGCCCTTGTCATCCATATTCTTCCCTCTGCCATCCTTCACCTACCCCCCCCCACTTTTGTTGGATATCAATGCAAGTTTCACTTTCTTCCACGGCCCTGGTCCCTTCAGATGGTCTTGAAGGCCTCACCATCAGACGCATCACTGTGGTATTGACCACAGAGACCTGCGAAGTCTATTCCTAGTGCCAGGCAGAGTGTCCAGTGCTTTTTATGGAGACCAGATTCCATTCTCAGCTGAGTGTACTGACCTTCTCTCTATCTATGCCCTTCCCTGACCTGCTAGGGCAATGTTCTGAATCAGAAGGGAGGGAGGTCAAGTTCTCTTGGCAAAGGAGGATTCACAACTGAGATGCCTAAGTCAAAGTTTTAAACCCACTGTGCAGATCTGATCACTTGCTTCCCAGTCCATGATGACTCACTGGGTTATGATTCACTGGGTTGCTTATTATTACTAATACTGCTGATACCCCAGGAAAATAACAATGAAGCCTCCAGACTTGATTCCTTAGGAGAATAAACTTGTTCTTCCCTTCAACACACTCATGAAGCTCTAGCGATACAATCCCAGACCAGGAGTTTTCCCTCTACCATTCCATTGGAGGCCAATATCTCAGACAGGAATTTATGACCTTGCTCACAGTATCTAAATATAAACCATTTGATCGCCCAGCCCAGACTCTTCATCTTGCAGCCTAGACCCCACCCTTGGCCTGTGCTCTGAGCCCTGGCCCATACTGGAACTTGGAATCTCATTTCCAGACTTTTGGTTGCCCATTTCTCCTTGAAGACACAGGGTGACCCTTGTTTACTTACAGTGTTATTCTATTAATAGCCTAGTAGTTCAAAGTTACCACACTAGACCAGCCACAGTTCTGTTTTTTATTGTTGCCAGTCTTCATCCTAAACTGTCTATTTAATATTTCTTAAATTGGCAAGAGTGATTACAACCCTGACGGTGGGGAGGTGGAGACAGGCAGATCACTATGCTCACTGGCCTAACCTACTTGGCAAGTTCCAGGCCAGAGAGAGACCCTGTCTCAAAAAAATTATGTACATCCTAAAGAAAGACAGTTGAGTACACACACACACACACACACACACACACACACACACACACACACACGCACGCACGCACGCACGCACGCACGCACTATACTACTTCTGAGTTGTCAATGCTAAGATAGTACAATTTACTTCTTAGCTACAGTTCACTAAATTGTGGGGAAGCCAATGATGAAATGATCACTGCTGACGTGCCTTATTGACAGAGCAGCCACACAAACCACGTTCAATACCTCTTCAAGTCAGCTGCTGGTTTGCTTTAGAAGGTAAAATAATGCTGCCGCCACCACTTATGAACAGCCCTCTCCACATTACACCCCCAATTCATGGATTACTTAACAAGCTAGTAGGTTTCTCTTCCGGCCAGAGAGCAATCAGCAAATCAGAAGCCTTCCAAATAGACTGGAAGTGGGTGGTTTTATTGTTTCCATTCCTAGTCACCTTGCCAACAGCCCTCAGGACTCAGAAATGTCATTACAGATTCTGTTCAAGAAACACAGGACCCCTCAACATGGCCGAGGTCACCCCACACTGCCTCAATCCTTGAGGCACACTCTGAACTGAGGGAAATGTGGCCAGTAGAGAGCTGGTATTTTGTCTGATGCCGTACAGCCTGTTCAACTTTTGCATAGCAATTCAGCAAACACAGTTTTAAGCATTCAATTCTACTTCTACAGCTCCTTAAAATTCCCTGCAATATAATTATACTGATGGGAATGCAGAAAGATAATTGCTTTTAGAGGAAAGTTTCTCCTTTGTTCCATGTTCATCTGGCTTCCAGAAATGGAACAAGAGCCCTTGAACAGCAGAAATACGCATCCATGTGTCTCTAGTTATCATTTATTTACAAAGATAGACCTTGACAAATGTAATTTGTTCAATAAAATTAAAAGGACGCACGATAATTCACTTAGACAAAGAGACTTGAAAGGGGACGTCATCGGCGGCCGCGCCGTCCATCATTCCAAATGATCAGCTGACTTTGAAGAAGTGGCAGGTGCTCGCCTTTTGGAATGCGGCATTGAAACAGTATTTAGAAGGGGGAAAGAAAGAAAGAGCTAGGATTGGAGCAATTCTTTATTCAGGCAATAATTATACAAATTAGATCTATGAAAGCCAGAGAATGACTGTGCCTTGAACCCTGTCTGTATGCATAGAACAATGGGGAAATTAATAATTAAATCTATTACATATGCTCATAATTCAATACAAAAGATACCTCAGTAGTTCAAACACTCCTGTATTTTCATTTGAATAAGCCTTTCACACATTCTCCTCATTATATATGTATTATATTTTAAATTTAACAGCTTATTTTGTTGCCTTTATGTTTGAATTAATAAGGGCACACTTTAATGTACTAATGGGGAATTGCATTAGCCAGCTTCACAGACATAACTTTGAAAAATCTCCAGTTTCCCAAGGGTGAAATCAATTTGCCCCGTAACGTGTTGTCTCGCAGACACATCTGGAATCTTGGAAGAACAGCTCCCCTCTATGAAGCTTCTGATTTGGGCCTCTGTATTTGAAAGATCCCCAGAGTAGAAACCTTTGCTGAATTGAACAGACCCACTAAGATCATCTGTGGCATTTGGCAGCCTTTTAGGCAGCTAACAGGATTTGCATGCTTGGCCCATGTTATTTTTCCAGGAAGCAAAAATAATTTTCCTATGAAAAAGTAAGGGTTTGTTTTTAGCCCAATGGTTCACATTTAAACACCGCCCCATTGCCGGCACCTCTGCCTCTCCCTCTTCATTCGTAGCTCTTCTTGCCTGTGGAACATGAAGAAGACAAGGAAATCAAATATGGATGGAGAGTGAGAGAGGGAGAGGAGAGCAGAGGAGGCTCCCATGGTGGGTAATGGTGGTGGGAGTGTCCCCATAACTCAGAGATGACAATGAACCCTGCCAAATTACTGGTCCAGAACAGGAGGAATCAAGGTTGAACTGAAATACTTGGGAGCAAAATGAGCTCACAGAGTGAGGCCCAATTTCCTAGATAACAGAGTGAGTGACTCTACTGGAAGATTGACTATGGCCCCTTACAATGCAACCCTCCCTCCAACCCCCCACGACCCAGGACAGAGACAAAGAAGTCAGTGGCTACAGGAGAGAAGGAGAGAAAACCAAACCAACTGTTTCAGTCTTGATGCCAAGGGGCTGCCAATGTAGCCAGCGCCGGGCACACGTGAAGCCACCATGCTCTTCTCTCGCTGCAGTATGACAAGGAGGTTTCTGCCTTCGGAGGAGAGCCAAATCCAATGACGCTAATTGCATTGCAGATTTCTAGCGTCATTAGCAATTCTTAAAATTGCATTTACGCTGCTCAAGTTCCCTATTCCCAGCCTGGTAGGCTGAGGGGGCAGGTCTCTGGAGGGGCTCTAGGTTACTGAGAAATTCAATTGGACACGTAGGCTTCAGGTGTGCAGGTGGAGGTTAGCCGGCAGGGATTCCTAGCCCAGGAAAAATGCTTGTTTGTCTTATTTTAAATGCTGATTGCCGGGAGAATAAACAAAACCTGCAGCTAAATGGGCCTTAAAGGAACACTGGGAATTTTTGGAAAGAAAAAGCTTTACTGAGTAACAGTTGGAACTGGCCCTGTGGGTCCTATGGTGACAAGTACCATCCAAGCACCCCAAGCGATGAAGCAACTTGCATTGGAAATAGTTGGTGAAGAAATAACCATCCTTTTTCTTTGTTTGTATTTAAAACAAATGAAGAAAATCCAGATGAATTGGTGTTTCTGCTTTGTTTGTTTGTTTCCTTAAAGAGAACATATTTGCTCATTAGGAAGGCTAGACAGCCAGCTCTGGAAACAAAGCCTGAAGTCAATGTCTCTCTGGAGTTGTGGCAAGGACACTTGCCCTGGTGTTCCCCAAACCGCACAGCTCAATGGAAAGGGACGTCCTCAGAGCTCAGCAGAGGTCAGAACAGCTTGTGGCAAAGGCACTGTCTCTTGACACTGGGGCAGGGCTCTGTGCAGTTGGGACCTTCCACTGTGGAGTCAGGGAGAAGCTACCAACACCATCTCATCCCCTTCTGTGATGGACTCTCTCTGAATCTAGCACCGGAGAAGGGGCTCACTCCTGAATATTTCCTCTATCAATTTAGCCTAGGTAATTAAATTGCTAAACACACACACACACACGTACCCATGTGCATACTTATAAATATGTATTTTATCTAAAGCGCTATGTAAAAACACATACATCAAGGAGTATATAGCTTCTAATTGAGCCACCTTCCCAAAATAATCAAGGTAGTTTTAATACCGCTCTTTAAAACTGGCTAGCAAGTAAAGGAGCCATCCTCAAGCAAAGTATTAATAATCTATGGTTTTTACACTTAGGGATGGCTTGCTACCTCAGTCTCATTTATAGCATTAATAAACGGCCCAGAGGATGGACAACACAGAAGAGTTGTGAGACAGCCATCTCTGTCTACCTGAGGCAGGCAGCTCTCACAGATACAGTGACTTCACAGTCCCAGGCTGAAGGAGGGTTTGCCTGTCTTGGAAGGGATCCCAGCAGAAATCTAATCAAGTCCTTTGGCTTCATCCATGGGCTAGCTAGTGAGATCTCCCAAGTTCCCTGTAGCATTTGAAAGTAATAGCCCATTTGGCAGTGCTGAGGATCAAACCCACGGCCCTGTACCTGTTAGGCCTAGTGTGTACCACTGAGTTACATCCCAATATAAATCCTAATATTTCAATTCTGAAGTCAAGAGCAGGCATTCCTTAATAGCATGTGGATGATGCTGCAAAGAAAACAGAGGATTTAGGGAGACCCTTTCTTCTGGTTCTGCAGCATAGGCATTCATAGGTAAAGGGATATCTGGGGTTTATCCAAAGGATGGTTAACCACGTCTCCCACTGCAAAACCTTTACCAGTTATACTGATCTACATGGAAGACAATGACAGGGGCTTACTGCCACAGGCAGATTCATCCAATGGCATGACAGTACAATAGCATCTGGTATTTCAGAACATTCCAGAAGCCAAGGATCTGGATAAAACTCCATTGCAGGAATAAGGAAGTGAACATGCTTGGTGTTGCACATTTTATCTCCTATGAGTGGCCACATCCTTTTTCAAGAGCACTGGGATGCCCTCCCTTCCACCTTGGAGAGGAGAGATATATAAAGCATGCCTTTTGACTTCTGCAAGGTCAGTATAGTAAAGACAGGGGCAGAACTTAGGCTTGGCAGTCATTGATACTATTTACTGAGCTCTTCTCATTTGCCACTAGGGTCTTGGGAATAGACCATACTTCCTGTGAAGTAGGCTGAAGGCATGAATACCCTTATTCACCAGGTGACACAGGCCGGACGGTAGTCACATGGAAGCCCCGATCTCGGAAACTTGCCTTCTCCTTGCCAACCCACCCCTTCATGTTCTGCCCATCGTATCATGCCTTTGAGCTCATGATCAAAGTGCATATTAAAATATTTCTCCGGGCCTGTGGTTCCAGACAACAGCAACACCCAGCCCTGCCCTAGGCAAAGATGTCATAATATTCAGAATAGTTTCTGGGGAAGAAAAAAAAAAACTGTTGGGAAGTCAAGTCACCCCCAATCAGACAGGCTCAGCTTAAAGGAGGCAGGAAGGGGACCTGTCACCCCAGAATTCATGTCAGGTTTTCTAGAGTACAAAGGGCAAGGCATGGTGTGGGTTGGGGGACATCCTCTCTTCAGCGTGTCTTTCTTCCTTGAGCACTCTGCAGAGAGGTATCCGGGCAAAGGAACACAGTGGTGACTGTAGGCTCAGGGAGGACAGAAGTCAGGATTCCAAAGGTGGAGGACAGGAGAATGATGGCGAGGACCAGGAGCTCTGTAATAGAGGGCAGGGACTCAAATCCGAGAGCCCGAAGGACAGGGGACAGCCTGTGATATGAGATGTAACAGGGAATCCATGGTTCCCTGCAAAAAGAACCGATGTGAGCAGGAAGTTGAGAAGCTCCAGACTCACTCCATAGGGCGCAGGGGCATCAGTGAGGGGTGGGACACACACTGTCTGAAGGGGATGACTACTAGGTCCTAGGCAAGCTCTGGTAGCCAGCACCCAGGAGCCCTGAAATGTGAGCGATCTATTACCCGCCCCTCCCTGCTCAACACTTCAACCCTCCTGCTGATGCTACTCAATGAAAAACGAGTAATTAATAATGGGAGGGGGAGAGACCCCAGATAAAAGAGCTTAGCCCTTCGGTGCTTCAAATGCTGGGACTCAGCAACAGGCCTCATTCGCTATACAACGCCTGGGATGCCCTAAGACTGGAGCCATGGCATGCATGGATGGAGGGATCTGGTTGAGGGAGTTGGTGGAAAGCTGAAGGATTTCCCAGGGCCATGAACATCCTAGTCAGCAGCTGCTGAGCCTCAAACAGACAGGATGTTCCTGTGGCGCCACCTAGTGTCCAATGCTCAGACGACGCCCAGGCAAAGGCCTCAAAGTCAGTCAGTTATGGGACCTCGGAGTCAGAACCCCAATCTCTAAAGCCATAGGGCAGGATGGATTAGAGTGGGGTGTTTCCTGGCTGTGGCCCAGTGACACCCTTCAGCTGGGCAAAAACTCACGTAAACCTCTCCTGCTGCGACTAAATCTAAGTAGCACATTTGCCAGAAGGAACGGGAAAAATGACGCTCCCTTTCTGAGACCATGAGGTGATGTCTGGTTTTTCCTCAATACAATGGCAAGTCGATTATTAATTCATCCAGAAAAAATATAGATGCTGTCATCGTATAAATACGAGACCCTGAGCAGAACTGTGCCTCAGACCATCTGGAGGTGTAACATGTGAGGCGTGCTGAACTTCGAAATGGACAAAGGAGAATCCAGCTTTATTTGATGGTGAATAGAAGATGAGGAAGACCCCTAAGTGGAAAGAATGAAAACCTGGGGTCCAGGATGTGATCCTAGAGTTCTGGCTTTGGCCCTGCTTGGTTATCTTTGTGACCTTGACCAAGGGAAACAATGTTCCTCTCTCCCAACAATGCTGTGAGGTCCAGATTGTGGATTTCCCTTCAACAGATGAGGAAATAGGTGGCTCCAGGAGTTTATCCAAGGTCAGACCCAGGTCAGCAGCCACACCAAGCTTCCAACCCACATCTGCCCAAAGTTCACAAACATGTTGCTTTGACAAGTCCCAGACCTTCTGCTGTGATTCTCTCTGTCTACACCAGGAAGCGGCTGAGTACCAAGTACTTGGGGTCCCTTCCAGAAATAGCAAACTGTTACTCTAGAGTTTCACTGGTCCCTTAAAACTCAGTTTTAGAGCACACAAAAGCCACGGTGATAACAAAAGGGCCCTTTAAAAGGATTTATCCACCTATAAAAGCCATTGGGTTTTATTTCCCACTATGGGCAAAGAACACCAAAACAAATGTGTTAGGACATCAAATCCCGTTTAAAATTTAGGACACAGGAAGGAGACTCTAAATGGGTTAGAGGGTGGTGATGATGGCGTCTGAAGCAGCACTGTGTCCTGGGCGAAAGGCAGCCATAGGCATCGCTTATCTGGAGCCACTGGCCCCCCAAGGCTAATTGCTTTCTGACAATTGTTTAGACTTGATAAACAGTTTATCTGGCTACCGGTTCAGATCTGGACAGAAGTAGATGGGGGCACATTTGCAATAACCTCAGAGATAAAGTTTTCCTATCTGGGGCTGTTCATCTCCTCCTTCAAGGGTCATGTTGTCCAGCAACTGCCACCTCTGAAAGAAGGAAGTGGCATCAGCAAGCAAAGGGTTCACAGCTGGCCTTGCCTGTCTAGAACTTTCTCTCACTACTAAGCCCTACAAGTAATCCTGCCCAAGGTATCAGACAGTTCAGTAAATACAGGGAGGGGATGTGAAACTGGACCCCAAAGCCAAGGTCACCAAGCACAGGTCACTTTACCTCAGGAATTTTTCCTCAGCTTGCCTGTATTGAGGGAAAAAGAAATGTTTAACCTTAACCAGCAAAATTAAGAGATGAAGCACAGCTCAGAAGCTCCCAGGCACTGCTGGGTCACAAACTCACCATGTAACCAAAAGAAAATGAAAACTTTCTGGACTCACCTGTTGCCTCGGGACCATGGTGGACGATGCTGAATAGTGTCTAAGGTCTTCTGGACATATCACATAGCACTCAGTTGAAGCAGCTGGTCCTGACATGTCTCATAAGAGGCCAGAGGGTTCGCCAGGACCCTTGTTTTCCCCATCCCTCAGGTCTGCTTTGACCCTTCTTACACACCCCTCTCATTTCCCATCTATGTCACCCCACACAATACTCGCTACCAAGTTGGCTAAGGAACACATTTGACCCTTACCTTATGAAGACCAGTCCTACTGAGGGACCACTTCGGCATTCATAGACCACCTATTTGCCACCTGTCATAAAAAAGTGAGGCCAGGCTTGGGGTGTAGCTCATTGTAGCATGTGGGGATCCTGGGTTCCAGCCCCCACTACCATTGTTATAAAAATAAAAGTCAAGAGACCATGGCTGGTTCTCTTCTTCCCATCTCTTAGCTTCCACAAGAATGTTCTTGGCTTTCAGAGTCCTAATGATGGACAGTAGAAATTTTCATCAAATAAGAACACTGTGAGTGAAATATTAAGCAACCCCGTGCTTCAGCCCCATACCTCCTCATCTTCCCACCTGGGAGCTATTTTCTCCATTATTAAAGCCATTGGTTCAACAGGATGGCAACCCCAAGTCACAGTCTAATTACTCCAAAATCCTGGCCTGACACCATCTCACTCTTTTGAAAAGCCCTTTAGGAGAACTTTAGAAGCCACAGCTCAGTTGCATCCATGGAAAGAACTTTCAAAGCACAAGAGTGAAGAAAGAAGGAGACCTTTCTACTCCAAGACGCTCCAACTAGGAATCTGTGCCCCATTTTTACTTTGGGTAGAGAGGAGAAGGAAGGGGATGCTTTTCCTGGAAGGAGTGAGTCCTCCAGGGTTGATGTAATCCCTTTATTGGGGCTGGGTGGGTAATCATCACTCCTCCAAGCTTCTGGCTCTTCTGCTCTCACATTAGGTATTAATTAGGTGCTGGCAAACTGAGTGGGCACCAATGCTGATGGATTTACACAGTGTATGTAATTACAGTTACAAAAGTAGATGTCAGTCAAGGCTAGCCTCCAACCCCACCCTTTAGGGCAGCCTTACTGCCTCCTACCTCCCGCTCTACCCTGCCTCTGGCAGCACCATGTCAGGCATCTGGTCCCCACCCCCATGGCAGCCCTGCTTCTCACCCCTACACCAGTGTCTGTTTTCCATCTTCCCTTTGGGCTGTGATTAATAGCAGATATTAGAAAGGAAAGGGGGCCCTTCATTCTTTTCGACTATTGCTCTTATCTTTCCAGGGCTCTTCCAACTCATTCATGTGATGTCACACACGGAAGCAGTGTTGCCAATCTGCCTCAAACACTGACTTCAGCAGAGGAAAGCTCCAAACAATGCCAGTCTGTGTGAGGTATCTCTCGGGTGCAACTAGGGAACGCCTAAAGATAATGGGAAAGGGGAGGCATTTGCTTCCTGGGGCAGGTGGAAAGTTCTTTACTCTCTTGTCCCTGGAGGTCAGGAGAAGTCAGCTCCCTGCTCCAAACAGCCCCAGTGAGAAGCCAGCTCAGAAGTGCAGGCACCAGATCATGAGGGGCTGTCCACGCCAAAGGACTGGATGGCTCTCTCTCATTTCCTTAAAAACAATACAGACACGAACAGGGTTGGTGTGTAGCCCAGGCTGGCCTCAAACCCACCACATAAACAAGGCTGACTTTCTGGTGGTGCTTCTATCTCCCAGGCACTAGGATTGAGACAGGAGTCACTGTATCTAGCTTTGAAGTGCTTCTTAAAATTTTTTTTTTTTTGAATGTCATAGAAGACATGCAGTGTTTTGTCTTTTATTCCCATGTTCCTATTGAAAGTGAAGAGGCCAGAGGAAGTGGGGAAGGGAGAAAGTAACATCGAATCAAGGGCTGCTCCCATCTCCTCCCTCCCCCTCTCCCCCCTCCCCCCTCCCTACCTCCCCCCCCTCCTCCTCCCTCCCTCCACCTCTCCCTCCTTCCTCTCTCTCTCCCCCCTCCCTTCCTCCACCCCTCTCCCTCCTTCCCTTTTCTTTTTTTAGACAGAGTCTCACTATGCAACCCTAGATGGTCTGGAACATGATATGGAGACCATGCTGGCCTTGAGATGAAATTCATGTGCCTCTTCCTCCCAGGTGCCAGGACTGAAGGCATGAGCCTCTATGCCCGACCTGGGAAGCTCCTTTTTTTCTTTGGACAGACACCCTCTTCATTATCTTCTTCCTCAGCCACCCTATCTGCATGCCTTCAATGCCCCACCTCCCATCCCCCACCGGCTGGTTTCTCCAGACCCATCGATTCAGTCTTCTTTCTGTTACTGTAACAAGTACTGGGGACAACCAACTTATAACAAGAAACATTTGTTTGACTCAGTTTGGTCTGGGGGTCCATGTTTGGTTGGCCCTCTTTGGATGTTGCTATGATGAAGCACCATGACCAAAAGCAACTTTGGGAGGAGAGGATTTGTTTGGCTGACATATTCAGAGTCACAGTCCATTAAGGGAAGTCACACTCCACTGGGGCAGGAACTCAAAGTGGGCAGGCTACAGAGGCCATGGGCACCTGCTGCTTCCCAGCCTGTTCTTCATGGCTTCTTCAGAACCCAGGACCACAAACCCAGGTATGGCACTATCCACAATGGGCTGGGCCCTCCCACATCGATGGGTAATTAAGACAATGCCCTCCAGTTTGTGGAGGATCTTACAGAGGCATCTTCTCAATTGAGGTTCTCTGCTGTATGCCAAACTGACATCAAATGAGCCAGGGTAGTGGGAGTGTGTGATGGAGCAGTATGCTTCTATCAGGGCTAGTAAGCAAGGGAGAGGCGGCTGCTGGGCTTCCACAAGCACCCTTTTGAAGGTACACTCCATGAAAGGCCTCCCACTAGGCCTGGTCTCACCACCTCCCAGTAACTCCAAGCAAGAACCAAGCCTTGAACACCTAGACCTCAGAAGGGTACTTAAGATACAGGCTTGGTGGTGTGTGCCTTTAATCCCGACAGAGGGAGGTGGATTTTGGTGGGTTTGAGGTACACTGAGTGAGTATACCTGGTCTACAAAGTGAGCTGAGGGACAGCCAGTACTGGTACATAGAGAAACCCTGCCTCAAATAAATTAAATAAATAAATACATACATACATACATACATACATACATACATACATACATACATACATACATACATAAGAAAGAAGAAAAATAAAAATCTGCCATTCTCAGGAAGGCCTGTGTTCCTGCTACCCACTGGGTGGCTGGGTGGGTGGGTGGGGGTTACCATGGAGCTAAATCTACAGACAGTGCTTGCTCCGACTGTGTTGCAATGCTCAACTGAATTGCCTCCCTTAGTTACTGACAGCTCTCTCTCTCTCTCCCTCTGTGTGTGTGTCTGTGTGTATGGGTGTGTATATTATGTTTGATAATCAGAGGATAACTTTGGGCTGTCAGCTCTCTGTGTCATGGGATACAGGAACTGAACTCACTTCAGTAAGTTCGTACAAGTACTTTTATTCTTGGTTAAAGTCTAGGCTTCGAGCTCCTCTGTGTTCCAAGAAATAAGATGCCCTTACTGGGAGAATACTCATGTCTGTATGTACTATTGATTCCCAAGCAAGGCTCCTTTCTTCAGGGAGGCTATGGCAAGGGATGTAGGAGCTGGATTTCTGCACCTATTAATGCACTTGCCTCCCAGCAACTTATGCCACCATATTAGCTGGCCCTGGTTGAACCAATCACTCCATCTGAGAATAGTGCCTGACTTCACCTGACCTGTGTGGCTCAGCTTCCAAGACACCAGGCTGATTTTATTTTCTGCAGCTTCCTATTTATTTCCTGCCTAGTCACAGCTACTCTCAACGCGAAAAGCTTCAGTGTCCCTAGAGATCCAACAGTGCATGGAATCTTGATACAGGACCAAAACTGAGTGTCGAAAGGCCCAGCACTCCATAGAATAAGAATGCTCAGGCCAGGAAGAGGGCAACTGAGGCTGAGAAGGTCCCGTTTCTTCCAGGCCTGTTTCTAACTCAATTCTGGCTGGCCACGTGGGTTCATTTACATGGCTGGTTTGGAGCCTTTGGCAGATGAAAGTGCGGGAATAGCTTTATATGTGTTGCTCATCATTAAACCTCCCCTTCAGGGTTTCTTGCCGCCTTTGGTTTGTGTCTCAATCTGGAGCAAATTTAAGCAAAGTTTTGGGCCTCTGCATTTCCTTGGTTTAATTAATAATTCATAATAAAAATTTAATCAAGGCATAAGCTTTTGTGAAAGGTTATAAAACACTCTTATTTGCCCTGGAGATCAGAATGACCACTTTTAAAATCTGTGAAATGATGGGGTTTTTCCCAAATGAGGAAATTTTACTCTCGACTGTAAATCTCAGCTGTTTGCCATATGTAACCACAGAGAATCTGTTTATTGACTTAGTATATTAGAAGTAGTTAGGCAGGAAGAAAAATAGAGCCAGACTCAGACAGGAGAAAGTGTAGGGAAGGAATGAAGAGCTGGAGTTGGAGTTGCAGAAAAGCATGAGCTTCAAAGAATAGCAAGAAGAAACAGATGACAAGGCCACCATGAGAAGAAGAGGTAGGTGATGGGAGTCAGGGAGGTCGGAGACCCAGAAGCTCCTGGGAGGTGATCACATTGCTAGATGGAGAAGACGCTCAGGAGGACTTCACAGATGGGTGGAGTCCTGGCTGATGTCTGTAAACACAGATGGCTGACGCCTCCTTGAACACCAGAACTTCTTGTCTATGGCAGAGAGATGTCTAGACCAGAGCTCACCCAAACACCCACCATAAGCAATGCCAGACCACTAGGAAAGCTACCCAAAACAGACTCTTCAGCCCCCACTTGAAAGGTCTCTCAAGCCAGGCCTGGTGTGGCACATGTCTGTGATCCTAGGCCTCAGAAAATTGAAACGTGAGGATCGTGAGTTCAAGGCCAGCCTGAGTTACATCGGATGAACCCTTCTCAAAAACACAAAAGCAATTAAAAATAAATGCCATTCAAAGTTCTTCATATGACACTCATATGCAGCCAGCCTTCAGAGTCACTGGTTCTGACCACATTTTAGGATCCTTCAGCACTAATTCTTTAGGCTTTTTTTTAGAAAGAAAAGGAAAAAAAAAAAGAAAAGAAAACATTAGGCAAAAATAAAAACACAGAGTTGATGTAGAAGAACTGGGCACCATCTACATTCTCTGGCGATAAGGTAAAATAATCAGTTCATCTCTGTCTTAATCACTGTAATATCACGGCATTAAAATGTAGTTAGCCCCGCCCCACTTCATTTGTCAACTCTGAGGGAATTAACAGTGTGAGGAAGAGTAGAGGTGAGGGTGCTTGCAGGCAGCTGGTGACATCAAGGACCAGTTCTCAAGTCTTGTGACTGCAAACACCAAATGCAGCCCTTACAGCCCCCACAGATCTGTCCTTCTTGACTAAGGACCTAGATAGGATGGGGGGGGGTAGAAGGAGAAACCCCAGAAAGCCCTGCTGCAGATCTAGCCACACCCGTTCAGGGTTCTGAAGATGAACCAGCTCAGTATAGGTCAAGAGGCATGGACTCCTCAGAACCTAAAGCCACATGGAAAACTAGTCCCAAGAAAAATAACTTGGATTCTTGTCGGCTGGCATTAGCCTTAAATTTTAAAATGTTTGGGCTCTTTCTTACTCAAGTGCTGCCTCCCACCTGTAACTCTGTTCTCAACCCCAGGTGGGTCCCTACAGATTCTGTGTATCCCACACTCAGATGAAGAGCCATTATGGGAGCTGGTGTTGCATGGGTTGGTTGCATCTCTGAAGGACCTAGGTGTCCCTGAATGGTTTTAGAGATGCAATAGTTTAGATCAGTAGTACACACTAGATCAGAAAAGTCTCCAGGTTTCCACACCCTGATCTCAGCAGAGAGACCATGGTGCTTGGAATGAGATCAACCCCATAGACTCATGTATTTGAATGTTTGGTCCCTAGTTGGTGAACTATTTTGAGAAGGATTAGGAGGTGTGGCCTTGTTGGAAGAGGTGTCACTGGAGGCAGGCTTTGAGGTTTCAAAAGCCGTTGCTAGGCCAGTCCCCAATCAGCTCTCTCTCTTTAACTTTGGACCAGGATGTAGGCACCCATCACTGCTCTAGCACCATGCTTGTCTACTGTCATGCTCCCCACCATGATGACCATGTATTCAGCCTCCAAAACTGCAAGCCCCCAGTTAATGATTTCTTATATAAGTTGCTTTGGTCATGGTGTCTCTTCACAGAAAAGGTAGTTCTAAGACAGCGACTTCATAGGAAAGAGAAGCATCTAGAAGAAGAAACTAGCAGTGAAGGTATCAGCTGCCTGAGCCAGCAACAGTGAGGTCTAGTGGTCAGAATAAGCCAAACAGGGGTGAGCACACCCCTTTCTCAAGTACTAGGTCCAATCCCCTAAGGATGGTAAATGTTCCTTTATTACCAAGGGTTTGGAGATGACTTACAGAAAGGCCTGTAGTGTGAAGGACTTTATAAGAAATCACTGGTAGTTAGAATTTAAAAGAAAATGCTAGCCTTTAAATAGACTATGATGAATAGAAATCCTAATCAGTCTTATCAATAAAAACCAGGAGTCAGATATTGGGGTAATAACCTGAAAGATCAGAGAAGCAAAGGTGTAGCCACAGTCACTTCTTACCTCTCCAGATCCTCTGACCAAATGGGAGACCTAAATCCTGTCTCTACCCACCTAATATTCCTGTCTTCACCTCCTGATTGTGCTGGGATCAAAGGCATGAGCCTCCCAAGTGCTGGCATAAAAGTGTGCACCACAAACACCCACCCTGCTCTATGACTACATAGTGGCTAGCTTTGCCCTCTATCTCCAGGCAAGCTTTATTTGTCTGAACACAAATGGAATATCACACACAGCACTATAGAATGATGGACAAGGTTGCAATAATAATTGCCACCCATGTTTGTTTTGGATAAGCCACAGATCTGGTTTTGTTTTATAGCTACAGTTTCAAAATAAAAATGTGGGAGAGGGCAATGTCTGTTTCATCAGAGAACTTGGTGGCCGTTAGATAAAAACATGGCAGGGCTACAAAATAAGCCACTGGATAGGCACTGTGTGGGTCTCCCCTCATGTGGCATCTAGAATAGTCAAATTAGGGACAGAAAGTAGAACGACAAATGTGGGGGGCAGGGACCAGGTAGGAGCTTGGAGAAAGGTGTTGCTTAGAAGGTACAGGCTTCAGGTGCCCACTTGCAAATTTAAGAAGAGAAGAATGGTGAGAAGAGCTAGCGATGGTGAGTGATGGTCAATAACAATAACATTGTATTTAATGCAACTCAATTCCACATATGAAGAGGTCTAAGATGCTACACTGGTCAAAGTGTACATTTACCACATTTTTTTTTTTAATTTCATCTTAAAGGTAAAAAGGAAAAAAAAAATAGGACTCAGAAGCCACTGTATAACTTTTGATTAAAGATGCAAAGTTTCTCCTCAAAGCCCTAAGGAGATTTGATGTGCTCAGCTCCCACTGCTGGGCAATACTCCTTGGCTTCAGGCAGCTGATAGTTTCACACTAACCTGTGCTCAGAGTACTGTTGGAACAAGGAATATAGCACAGCCTGGGTACCACACTGGTCACTTCTGGCTGGTGGAAAGGCCATGATCTTAGGGGTTGAGAAAAGTGGCCTACCTATGGTTTGGTTCAACTCAGTATTTTGTGTAAAATCACCCACACCCAGGCTTCACATGAGTCTTGCTAGTATACCCATGGCTAACAAAGATATGATGCCAGTACTCCCGTGCCCCCAGACTTTAAGGCCTGGCTCTCCTCTAATGCTCAAATAGCTAGCTGGTCGCATACGGAGAAGCTAGGCTAGGCACATTCTGTTTCCACATACTGTGAGAATTCCTGAGGCGTTCGTCCACATGTCAGAGATTGGGCTTGTTGGTCACATTGCCTTGGATGGTCCAGTGCTCACTTCAAGTTTCTGACTCCTCCAGGTGACTGGAGGGATCCACAGAATAAACAGAGACCCCTTCCTTAGCCTGCCAGAAAATAATCAAGACCAGCATATCAATTAATACTAATTAAGATTTTTCTGTGGCTAGCAAGGTAGCTCACTGAGTAACAACAGTGTTGACACCAAGCCTGATGACTTAGGTTCAATCTCCAGGACCAACATGGTAGAAAAGGAAACCTACTTCCTGGAATCTGACCTCTGACCTCCATAGGCATGCTATGGAGCACCTGTGCAACACACACACACACACACACAAATTAGGCAAGTGAATAAAAAGGAATTAAATAGAGAAATAAAAATCTTAGCCCTATGATAGAAAATGCTGTCTCTTGTCCTTAACCTCCTTTGCTGTGATGTGTCAGGGACCACCCTTCCCCTTCCTCACTAAATTCTCTCTACCCAGGACATGTTTCCCAATCCGTTTTGGAATCTAAAAAGCCAAAGACATATGTCATACTGAGCCCTCAGACAGACACACATCAGAGACAAAACTAAGCCTTGAGAAGTCAATGTCACACCATGTAATCATTTGTCTCAAATATGTCCATTCTAAGTAAGGTTGGCTTGCACAGGCCTCAATCCTCAAGTTAGTACTTCCTCCTTTTCCCTCCATGGTGCACGATAAAGTAAAGTCTGTTTCTCTCCTGTTTACAGAACTACAGGATTCAAATACTCTGCTTATCCACTTCCACAATGGTGGACTCCCCCACGTGTACTCAATCCTTCTGGCCCTGGCAGGACCGCTTTAAATGCTTGTGGTTTAGTAATTTGGGGGCTCATTTGCAAGGCAAATGCAAACTACCTAAAATTAGGGCTCCGTGGTATAGAGCACTCACTGAAGATTGCTTTTGTTTTGTTTGAAAAACCACAGCCTGGCTTGACAAGATTGCTATCACCAATCTGGCGAGAGAATGGAGACTTGGATCTCTTTGTTCACTGTAGAAAATCTATCCCATTCTTCAGAGTGACTGGGTCCTGTGGGAAGAGACAATGGAGGTAGGTCCCTGGCCAGTCAGTCACAGCGCAGAACAGGATTGGAAGGGAAAAGGCTGGGCCAGAACGCTGGCTGCCCTGGGGAGGGAGGGGGGGGTCTTAGCCATAGTGCCGCTCCCAGCAGGGACGCCTTGGGCTCCAGTTCCCCTTAATGAAGTATGCAGTAGAGTTCTGTCAACTTCAAACACAGCTTCTTCAGATCTTCATTTCAGATTCAACCTGAGTCTGTTCCAAACTTGGGGGGTATAGGCAGGAGGGGCAACAGGGTGGTTCAACTTAGTTTATTCTTGGCAAAACAGATCTTCCTGAGTCTCGGAGGGGTGGGGAAAGCAGCTTAGACAGATGTAAACAGACTCTGAGGCCCTTTGGACATCAAATAACACTAGCAAGGCAACAGTTTAGATGAGTTAAGTGTAAATCAATCAGAAACATATGGACTATATTTCCCTGAAAATACACAGAGGTTTACAAATTGCAGGCACAGACGCTTGGCAAGACACAATACTCATTTTGCCAAACCTAAAGTGTTTGGAAAAGATTTAAAGAAAGCAGACTGACCCAGTGCCACCCCTGACACTGGTCACATCCCACACGACCACAAACATTTAAGCACATGGGTTTTAAGAGATTTGTATGTTGGATAAACTTAACTACTCAAAAGAAATGGCGATTCCTTTCCAGATAAATGTCCACAGAAAGGTGAAACAGCCAAGTACTGGTGTTTACAAAAGGCGAGGACATCTACCTGAATCATACAGAACAGACTAACACATTTAAACAGAACAAGACATGTTGAGGTTCTATGCCTACAATGTGGGTTCATGAAGGGCAGACCAGCCAAGATCTCTCTTTGAATTAGGGGGATGCAGCAGCTTAACACCACTTGTTGTATGGGGACAATGCATGTATTTACTGACACATTAATTGGAATCTTATGTAGGGGGATTATGTTGTTCCATTGTAAATAATTGTCCCACCCACTGGTTTAATAAAAAGCGCTGATTGGCCAAAGGCAGACAGGAAGTATGGGTGGGGCTACCAGACTAAGAAAACTCTGGGAACAAGAAAAACAGAGCAGAAATGCTACAGAGAAGCCAGAAGATGCAGAGGACACCTATGCTGCTCTGAAAAAAAGATACTGATCCCATGTGGCTGAACAGGATAAGAATCATGGGTTATTTTAAGGGTAAAAAAGTTATATGCCTGGGCCCCAGGTCAATCAGCAATTAATATAAGCATCTGTGTGTCTCTGTGGGACTGTGAGATTGTGGGTCTGGGGATCCAAACCTTGAGACTAGGCCCGAAAGTCCGGGCCAGAAACCTCCTACAACAATCTTGCATCATAACTCTCTATACAATGCACGGATGGCCTAGAAAGCTGTGAAATATTTCTATCCCAAAGAAAAAGATGTCCAAAAGGAACTGAAGCACCCAAGATTCATTCATGAGTTTATGTTTTAAGATTCAAAAGTGAAGACCTAGGCTGGGGAGGTGGCTCATGCAGGGAAGTTCTTGTCACACAAGCACCCACATAAAAAGCTGGGCCTGGTGGCACACACCTATAATCTCAGCACTAGAGAGGAGGAAAGAAGAGGGTCCCTGGAACCCGTTGGCCAGCCAGTCTAGCGGGATCAGTGAACTCCAAGTTCACTGAATCAGTATCTCAAAAATTAAAGTGGAGGGCTGGGGAGATAGCTCTATGCTAGAGTGCTTGCCAAGAATGCACAAAGTCCTAAATTAGATTCCTATTATACTATAAGATAATCCTAGCATCAGGGGGTGGATACAGGAGGATTAGGAGTTCAAAGTCATCCATAGCTACCAAGCAAATTTGAAGTAAGAAGGGGTGGGGTGGGGGTAGAAAGAGGAGAAGAGGTGGAGACCAACTGAGGAAGATAACTAACAATGACTTCTCTCTCTCTCTCTCTCTCTCTCTCTCTCTCTCTCTCTCTCTCTCTCTCTCTCTCACACACACACACACACACACACACACACACACACACATACACACACAGGGCAAGTGTGAAATCCTGTCAGTCAAGTGTGGTAGCTCTTACCTATCATCCCAGAACTGAAGGCCAAATAAGACCTTGTTTCAAAAGGGGGAAGGAGAGGGATGCTAAAAGATGCAAAAGACTCTGTGATCGTGCCCTGAGATGGCATCATATACTCATCAAACACACGGAAAGAAACAGCAGATCAGGATGTCCCGTGCTGGAGTCCCATAGCTAGTGCCTCTTGACGGCAGTGGGAAATGAGAAAGCCTCCAAAGAGACTCAAAGGTTCTTCTGTCTTTCTTCAGGTGCCACACAGGATGGAAAAAAAATTAGTCCAGTATCTTCAGATCTGGAACCTGAAACAGACCCAGAGTCCCCAGAGCACTAGAGAAATGTGGGAGGTTCCAAGGTCTTCAAGGAGGCCCAGAAGTCATAAACAAAGCGTTAGTTATATTTGACAGTGATGAGACTTGGCAGTGAGACATACCCAACCTATGCTCATGGGCCACATACATTCCAAGATAACTAAGAGTCAGGCATACACATTGTAACTGACAATGCCATGCTTGAAATGACAACAGGTTGAATACCCCTGATAGACCCAGGAGGCTATTGTAGGATGGCCTGGCCCACAAGCCACTGCTTCTTCCCTTCCCTTTTCTCTCTCTCCCTCCTCCCCTGCAACAATAAGCCACCAACCTGAAGCACAGCCCCAAGATTAAATGTACCACCTAGTAGTAAGATTATCAGGCACCAAGGTCAAAGGAGATTAGAAAGTACCTCTGTCTCCTAAGGCAAAGTGCAAGGTCCCTTCGCACTCTTGGTCACCCTCTGAAATCCTTACCTTCTCCTCAGGTACAGGAGGTCACAATTTTGGGGTAGATGTGAGTTGTCTTTTAGGTCATGCTTTGAAGCAAAGAACTTTCCTAATTCTGTCCTAAGGAAAAAGGAAGACCAGGACAGAGTCATCGGGAGTGGGCTGACGTTCAAGGGAGAAGGGGTGGGGACCAATGTAGATTTGAAAGGAAGGAGCAAAAAGATAATCACTGGAATTGGACAAGGAGGACAGCTTACACCTGTGAGTGACTGATGATGGCAATGGGGGTCCAGAGACACATGAGGGTAACCAAATCCTGCCCTAGAGAAGGCAAGCGGACTCCCAGAAAGCTCCACAGTGAAGCATATGCGGAACACAGCCTCCTCAGAATCACAGAACCCCCTCATTCCTTCCCACCCACTCCGGTCTCCCCCTTCCCATCTCCTACTCTCTTTGGAGGTTGGCATCTGTTGTCATAGCCTAAGAGGCCTTTTTGTACAGCACAAAGGGTGAGGGGGCCAGGCAACTGCCTGTAGCAGGAGTGACAAGCTTAGTATTTCGCTATGACAGGGCACTGTTTGCTTTCCAAGCAAAGAGATGCAAATAATGGCCATGAAAAATGCAAGGGATGTAAACTTGTCTCTGAAACAGAGGTTTTCTTTGTTCTAGAGATTTCCTTCAGTGACTCTCCTGTCACGCAGATGTAAGTTAAATGCTCTACCCTGGTCCTAACCTTGTAAAGCCAGCTAGCTGTCCACATGCAAAGAGTATAGCATAGACCCTGATGTTCCAAGCCGAGAGTCTTCATTATTTAACTCTTGGTCAGGTCACTTATAATAAATAAGAGGGGGGAAAGGTTTGAACTTGAACTTGAAAACTATGAGGCAAAACTCATAAAACTGAGCTCTTTAAGTTTTATATTTAATGTGATCTAAATTCTAACTATAAACATGCATTAATTCTTAGTTTGAACAAAGAAATACACCATTTGCATTGGACATTTTAAATTAAATGATTGCATAACAGCATTACAATCTTTGCTTTTACAGTCAACAACATAAATAGGGCATTTTAATTTTTTTCTTTCAACTAATTAATTTTGTATGCATAGTCTTTTAGTGTGCACATGTTCATATGTGCATGCACATGTGCATGTGGGTGTGTGTACACATATGTGCATGTGCAGATGAAGATTAAAAGTCAACTTCAAGTGTCTACCTCAGTCACTCTGTTTTATTTTTTCATTTTTTAGATGTGTATAAGTATCTTGCCTGTATATGTGCACCATGCGCATGCCAGGAGTCCACAAAGGTCACAAGGGGACATCTAATCCTCCAGAACCAGATTATGGGTGATTGTAAGTTATCATGAGGGGAACAGTGGTCAAGTCCTATTTTTTTTTAAAAGGGAGGGGCTCAAACCTTTTTTCCAACTCTCCAATGCTTCCATCTGATTATTTGAGACAGGTTCTTATGCCAAACTTGGAACACCAGGAATCCATCCATCCCTACCTCTCTAGACCTGGGGTTCCAGACATGTGTCACCCTCCCAGGTTTTACATGGTTCCTGGAGAGCTAAACTTAGGGCCTCATGTGTACATGGCAAACTCTTTTCTGACTAAGCCCTCTCACCAGCCCAGAAGGAGCATTTCATAAAGTGTTCAAGAGATTTCTAAATTTCCCTGACAATGTCTTTTGTTTGATTCATTATTTTTCCCCCCTCAGGATCATGCTCTGTTTTAATTTCTTGTGTTCTCATTGTGACCTGGTATGCCTCAACCACACCACTGCATTTAGCAGTTTGTTGGGATTTGAGCAATTCTCCAGCTTCTGTTGTCCTCAAGGGCTTGCCATTAGGTTTTGAGGAGATCTGAAACTAGATTTTGAAACACTTGGCATGACTCTGTCAGATGTTTACTGTATCCCCACGCTCATTAGACAGTAGACTGGTCCAAAAGAGGCTTTGTGAAGTAGATGAGGGGGCAGTGATGGGCTGAAGGTAGAAACCCACACAAAATAGTTTTGTGTAATTGTGACTTTTGTTCCTAAGCCTTGAAACCATGAGGATGTGACTAACTAGTATGTGGGTAATCTCCATCATTCCATTTATTAAGACGAGGGAAGAGTCAGGAAAGAAAATTTTTGGTCTTTAATTGTTTTCCCCTTCCATCTTCTCGGGCTGCTCCTTTGGGGTTGTCCTTGGTAAGATGTTATGGTTTGAATATTGGATATGCTCTGTGCTCCTGTGTTGAATGCTTGGTGCTTATTTTGGAAAGTCCTAGGAACTTTAGGAGGTAAGCTTTGGCAGAAAGAAGTAGATCACTGTGGGTCCTTAGATGCTGTTTCTCCTCCCCAACTCCTCTTTGTCTGACCTGCTTCCTTTCCACATTCTCCTACTGCTGTGATGCCCTTGCTCATCATGGCCAGGACCAAAGGAGCCTAGGGTAATGGGCTGAAATCCCCAAATCGGGCGCTAAAATGAATACTTCCTTCCTCAGGTTGCCTTCCTTGAGTATTTGAAGACAAACAGCCTAATGATGAAGACTCTGCTGTTTGTATTGCCCTTCTGTTCTGATCCCACTTTCTCTGACTATAAAAGTATGTTGTACCCTGAACCTCTCGAAGAGAACTTCTCTGTGTTCCAAGATGCCATTGACTAATCCTGGTTCCTTCCTAAGAATTCACATCTCCCAAATGGCTAAGATCATCACCATCATCATCATCATCATCATCTTCTTCTTCTTCTTCTTCTTCCTCTTCCTCCTCCTCCTCCTCCTCCTCTTCTTGCTTCTTCTTCTTCTTCCTCTTCCTCCTCCTCTTCCTCCTCCTCCTCTTCTTGCTTCTTTTTCTTTTGGTTTTGTTTGATAACATAGCCTTGGCTGTTGTGGAACTATGTAGCTTTCTTTTCTTTCTCTCTTTCTTTTTGTTTTATTTCAAGACATATTTCTCTGTGTCGCTCTGGCTGTCCTGGAACTTGCTATATAGTAGAGGTTGGTCTTGAATTCACAGATACCTGCCTTCCTCTGCCTCCCTAGTGCTGGGACTAAAGACATACACATTCACCACTCAGCTCTCTTTCTTTTCTTAATCATGAAGAAGCTATCAGCATCTTTAGACTCCAGTCTATAGCTTACATTTTTCAGGTTCAAATAACTCTCAGATGTTTTTATGGAGCCCATGGCCACTCAGAAGAATAGAAGATGAAACAATTTGGGGCCAAAATTCTTGTTAGAAATCATGCCCATTTGCTTGGGTGCCAACACAGATAAAAATATTGAGGAAGATGTTATAACAGCATAAACACTGTCTTTAACTAGCAAACAAGAAAGGATATAATCATTAATGACGGACTTCATGTGCCTGTAGTCCTTGCTACTCAGACTGAGTCAGGAGAATCACTTGAACACAGGAGCTCAAGTTCAGCCCAGGGAACATCTGAAAGGAAAGAGAGGGAAGGAAGGAAGGAAGGAAGGAAGGAAGGAAGGAAGGAAGGAAGGAAGGAAGGAAGGAAGGAAGGAAGGAAGGAAGGAAGGAAAGAAGGAAGGAAGGAAAGAAGGAAGGAAGGAAGGAAAGAAGGAAGGAAGGAAAGAAGGAAGGAAGGAAAGAAGGAAGGAAGGAAAGAAGGAAGGAAGGAAAGAAGGAAGGAAGGAAAGAAGGAAGGAAGGAAGGAAAGAAGGAAGGAAGTAAAGAAGGAAGGAAGGAAAGAAGGAAGGAAGGAAAGAAGGAAGGAAGGAAAGAAGGAAGGAAGGAAAGAAGGAAGGAAGGAAAGAAGGAAGGAAAGAAGGAAGGAAGGAAGGAAGGAAGGAAGGAAGGAAGGAGGCATGAGGGAGGAGAGAAAGGCTGACTACTTTTGTTCACATGCCCATTCAGACTGAATCTATAGCCTAGCATATCCCATTAGGCTGTCAGATAAATAGTGAGAACTTTGCTCACTTTTGGCCATTCCATTTCTCACCACAGCCCAAGAGCTTGCACATCAAGAAAGAACAATAATTACAAAAAAAAAGAAAGAAAGAAAGAAAGAAAGAAAGAAAGAAAGAAAGAAAGAAAGAAAGAAAGAAAGAAAGAAAGAAAGAAAGAAAGAAAGAAAACCCAACTGTCCTGGGTTTTGTTGCTGTGACAAAACACTGACCAAAATCACGTTGGAGGGGGAAGAGTTATTGGCCTTACAGTTCTTCAGTGTAGTCCAACATTAAGGGAAGTAGGGCAGGAAGTCAAGCAGGAACCTGGAGGCAGGTACTAAAGCTGGCTGCTTTCTTACCCAGCCCAGAGGTGGCAACACACGAAGGCTGGGCCTCCTATGTCAATCAACAAAATGCCCTACAGACTTATAGGCAGGCCAACCTGATGGAGGCAAAGGACCCCTCCCCAATCATCACCATAAAATAGGCCCAAGGCTTTAGGAAGTCTGTTGCCTATAGAATTACAGAAAGAGGCAAACACACACCCTACAGTCCAGTGGCCGCAAAAACAGGCACGTGACTTAACTCCCACCCACAGCTCAAGAAAGTAGCTTACCCAAAAAGCAGTTTCCGGGCCTTGCTGTGCCAGGCCCTCACCCTGTCCTTCTACACTTTCTGATCCTCAGACCCCTTAGATGTCCTGCCACAGGGTTGGAGGGGGGCACCTCTTAGACTAGTAATAATCTGCTTCTTCTTGCTGCTTCATTTCTCTCCACTGACTGACTTAGTCTGCATCAAGTTAACCAGCAGTAGCTCCCTCCTCCTAAGATGTGCTTCAAATGGGAAGTTCAGTAGCAAACAATGGGGGAGGGGAGGAGGGGTGCAGTGTTTTTCTGGGTCCTACACCAGAACCCACATATCAAGTCCTCTCCCTCACCAAACTCAGCTGGAGGGAATATGGGAGGGAGGTGAGAAGGAGGGCTGGAAAGCGAGCTTCAGGCCAGCACATTTAGCCAGGAGATAGTTGGCTCTTGGCCAGCACAGAAGCAGAGTCTATAATTTATTATCTAAACCCAGACAGTTTTGAGAGTTAGAATATGCTTTGTAAATATATCAGAACAAAACATACAACAATAAATCCAGGGTAAGGGACATGTGTGTGTGTGTATATATATATATATATAGTAGTCACACCCACTTAACCATAACTTTTCCTGGAGGAACTTTTGGTGGGGACACTTTTTCCTCAGCCAAGCTGCTCACACACTCCCTCCTCTGCACTTAATGATGCAGAGCTACCACTTCAGCCTGCCACATAGACTCATTCTGGGTCGCCAGTCCATTACTATAAGAGCGTCTACTGCCATACATGTTGGAAATGAAGGGAAGCCTCAAGTACCCAAAAAGGACAAGTCCACTGGCTATGTCTAAGATGACAACCTTGGCTGAACTCAAACTGGACGCTGGCAAGGAAAACACATGAATTGCTGGTGGGTCCTGTGAAACTTCTCTCTGCCAAGAAGAACAATCTTCCTATTTCCCTTCTGGGGATGAGGCATCTGGTTCCCTACTAAGTATACCTGTGGTGTATGTCAAAGCCATTGCTAACCTCCAAGTTCCTTAGGTCCCTACAGGCTGCTCCAGCACCCTCAAGCTACTGGGGTTTTTGTTGTTTGTGTGTTTGTTTGCTTATAAACCACAAGGTTTCTCCCTTCCTCCACTCTTCCCTCTGCTTCCAAGAGAGTCAGCCCTGGCCCTTGCCAATTTGCCTCTCTCACCTCTTTGCCCAGACAGACAGTCATGGCTTCTTTGGATTTCCTCAAAGGCCTTGAGCTATTCTCTCTCGTATCTACAATAAAAACTTTCTTCCCACCCCTGAATCAGTTGCTTGGTGGCCTCTCTGCACTCTTGCTTACACTGAATAAAAAAGGGGAGTGTATTACAGACCAGGCTGTTCTCAAACTCACAGAGACCTACATGATTCTGGCTTCCCAGGGCTGGGATTAAAGGAAGGTATCACCCCACCCTGCCAGCTCATGCTCATAACCCAGTGAGCCAACTCTCTAGCCTGCCTTGCCCTCTTTTCCTAAAGCTGGCTTCTTGACTAATGCACATCCCTTGTCTCAAGACCTCCTATCATATCCCAATTAGCCAGTCATGGGGCACGTGGCCAAAATTTAACTTCAGTCCCATTAAGGATTCGGCTGAAACTTACAACAATATGAGACCGTCTTACTGGTGTTTTGTAACAACAAAAAATAGAAACAATAGGAGCTACTCTGTCTTTTTGTTGATGTAGCAAATATGTAAGGAACTTAATAGAGCAGCCAACTGATCCTTAGGACAACCTTACCAGGCCAATGGTATTTTATCCATTTTTAAAGATGCAACTGAAGTTTGGAATAGCCAGTCATGATAACTGTAGGGCAAAAGTAATTACATTTTCCCATAGTATAGGTTTAGACCCAGTCCAGGGTCAAAAGAATAGCTTTTCTTGAAAGCTAGGTTTTTCCAGGTGAGTCAGCTTATAGCATCTGTCTGATTGGTAGGGACAAAGGGGCAGGCCGAGAGACTGGAGTTCTGAAATGGTTCGCCAGTATGAACCAGAGTGGAAGCTTGTGGAGGGCCTAGACTCTGTGGGGAAGAACTTGGAATAATTCATACAGGTGTCAGACTCTGAAGGGGTCTTCCCTAAAAGTGGAAAGTTACCTGAAGAGGACAATTATTGTCAGAAGAATCCTAGGCCTTTGTCCTGCTTACATGGTTCTGAAGAAGGTTCAAGGGCCACTCTAAAATACTCATGGCTTTGGGGTTAGAATTGGGGTTTAGGTTCATGGGGCCTGAAGCATTTGTGAAATTGTGTCCAGGTTCAGATATACATTTTTGAGACAAGGTCACAATATGTACCCCTGGCTGTTCTGGAACTCACTAGGTAGACTAGCTGGCCCTAAACTCACAGACATGTGCCTGCCTCTCTTTCCACAATGCTGGGCTAAAGGCCTGCCTGGCTGAAGAGAACTGTGTTACAGTCTCACCAAGATGAACGTGAAGGAAAACCACAATTACTCCCCTTCCCCATCATACCCTCCATAAAAACAATTAGAGATTTAATGGCATAACTATACACACCCGAAGTCAGAAGATTGAGAAGGTTTTCATGGGCTTGGGAGGCCAGGAGAGGGAGTTTTGTTGTCTTTTATCTTTTCTAGTTGCTCACACACTTTGGATCATGTTTCTCTTCTATTATCTCTCTCTAGGAGTAAATACCCAACGAGGATCAATTTAAAGAGTGAAGGAGATGGAGGAACTGCAATCTCCATGGCCACTCTTGGTAGAGAAATTGTGTAGCTGCTCACTCGCCTATCAGGAGGCCAGAGAGGGGGGGGTTGGGAGTGTCTGCCTGGTGACTTACTTCCTCCAGCACCTCCGGATAGTTCCATCCCTCTCTCCTTCCTTCCTCCTTTGAGACAGGGTCTCTTGATGTAGCCCTGGCTGTCCTGGGACTCACTAAGTTAATCAGGCTGTGTTGTCTCCCAAATAAGTGCCATTCTGGGCCTTATGGCCCATCATCCTCCCCAAAGGACTAAAACCTTATGTAAATAGGGGGATTAAGGAAAAACATGTTTTCCTACTCTATAGACGCTGCCACCTGCTGAGTGCTAGCCTCTTGGGATCCTCCAAGACCTTGGGTGTGCCCGGATGAGGGGGCAGGGTGTAAGAGAGTTAAGAAGGTAGTAGAGAGCTGAGACACTCGAGCAGAAGCGGGAGACAAGCATGGAGTAGAGAGTAGAGTCAGTGTGAGTGGAAGGGGCAGAAGGAAACCAACATGGCGGGAAGCTAGAGGGAAAAAGGCTAGGCGAGATGCATGGCAGGAGAGAAGCATGGCAGGGGGAGAAATATGTCTAAGATATAAGATGTACTGAATAAAGCTCAGGTCTCTCATTGTGGTCCTGAATGATGGAACCTAAACGACTCCTGAGTGCAGATTATTTAACCTCGACGCCCCTCGCCTGGACAAGACTCGACCACAAGAAACCGGACGCGGTAAGGCTGGCCTTGAACTCACAGAGATCTGCCCGCCTCTGCCTCCTGCGTGATGGGATTAAAAGTGTGTGCTACCACACTTGGGCCCTGGGCCAAATTCTTGAACTAAAACAGTGCAACTGTTTAGAAGCAAATCAATGCTTGGAAAACCTATATCCAAAACATGACACAGTCACCACTGCCCAGTCCAGCTGACACCATCTGGCACCATTCTTTCCCTCTAAGTAGCTGGATTTTTTTGTTTTGTTTCGTTTTCCCATATATGTGCATGCATATGCATGTGGAGACCTGAGGACAGCTTTGGGGGCCATCCTTAGAAACACCTTTTCTGAAACCGGATCTCACATTGGCCTGCAGCTCATCAAGAGGACACATTGGCTGCTAATGAACCATAGGGATCCTCTTGTCTCTGCCTTCACAGCAACTCATTTTTGGGTATCCTGGGAAGCAAACTAAGGTTCTTCTGTTTGCTGAATGAGATACTACCCCAGTTCTCACCTTTTAAAGACTTCCCCTGGTTATACTGTGTGATCCAGGCCCATCTGGATAATCTAGGATACAATCATCGTATTTTTAAGATCACCATATTAAAGCTAAATAAATGTAATCCTATCCACAGTCTCACCAATATCACCAATATCAGCATATTTTCGGATTCTAGAGATTAGGCATTGTTATGTTTTTCTGGGATGTGGTTATTCTGATCAGTACATTCCCCTCAAACTAATCAAGCAAACACTGTTTGCCACACATGAATGTGGGCTACACTCACATACACACTTATGCACCCTCAATGCTCCCAGACACAAGAACGGACAATGAGTTCATTCATTTCTCATGCCTTCTGTAGCCATTGGATTTCTGTCTCTTTTCTACAGACACCAGAGATCCCTATATTCTGATTTTTCATCTTCTATTAACTTGGAAATACTTTAGCCCAATCATGAGCAGCATAGAATGTTGAGTTTAGAAGCAACCTTGAGCCAGGTATTTGCCTCAACCAGGAGACAGCTGACAGCCCTGTTTCCCTTGCCACTCTGCTACTATAGCTGTACTAAGGAGGCCCTGGCACCTCCTCAGCAACAGCTGTGGTTTCAGAGACGCTTGCAGGCACTGGAAGTGTTAACTTCCAGACAGAGATGATGAGAATAATTGTTTTGTATTTTTAAAATCCCACAGTTATCGATCTTTATTATAGAAAACATATGTGCTTCTCCTTCTGTAATAGACTGCTCCTGACTGGGTATATGTAAATCAAAATCTTTGTAAATTGAGTCATATTTTAAATGCACCAGGGGAGCTGGCTATTTAAAGGGATCCTGCTGTGAATCTTTTTGTCAAGCCAAGAGGCTGTTTGTGATGCTAATTTTCACCCCTTAATTTGCCTGTTTGGTAGGTTCATGTTTTCCTAAGGTTCCCCCAAATTCACAAGTCAAAGCAAAGCCCACCTGGATCCTGGATTTCAAAGGTATCTTTCTCCGGAGAGCTTAAAAGCTGTCAGGATTGTCTCATTTACCGCCCCCCAAAGCATTAGGGCCAGTCACTATTATCCTCAAAGGAGCTGTAACTGTCTCTCAGCCCACCTCACAGGGGGGTCCCTGAAAGGAGGAGTTAGCTCAAGGAGAGCTATTTATTTTCCAATTAACAATAGGGTCTATCACAGGAGTTCTCTTCAGAGCCTAGAATGTTCTTTTTTGCTTGCTTTGGAAATCACTGTCCAGACAGAGAAACTGAGGAATCAGGAAATTTACTGCTTCCATGCTCTATGTGTTTGGGGAGTAGCTGCCTATACAGAGATGATCCTGAGGATAGGTGAGGAGTTCCTGTCAGCATGTCCAGAACTGGCCCATTGCTGAGCTGGTCATTAGTGAGAAACACAGGCAGGCGTGATCCAGCAGGTGTGTGCAACTCACAGCCACAGGTTGCTACAAATGAGACCTCAGACATAATCATAAACCTCCTTAAAATCTTAAGAGTTTTGGCAAGACATGGAGGCACAACTTTAATTCTGATCCTGGGAAGGCTGAGGCAGGTTGATATCTGAGGCCAGACTGGCCTAACATAGCAAGTTCCATGACAGTCAAAGCTACACAGAGAGACCCTATCTGGAAAGAAGAATTAAAAAACAAAAGCAAACAAAATTAAAACAATTGTACCTTGCTTTTTGTTATGTTTGCTGTTTGTTGGTTTGTTTTGAGACAGGGTCTCACTATCTTACTATGCAGCACAGGGTCACCTGGAAGAGAGACAGACCTGCCTTGGGCTCCCAAGTGCTGGGATTAAAGGTGTGCGCTGTCATGCTAGGCTGATTTCATGGTTCTTGAGCATGAACTTTGTAGGTGATGATGTCATATTACAGTATCAAAAGCTGGACACCTTTGATAGGGAACCATCATTAGGAGACACCAGGAGTAAGTCTGTAGGCTCGCTCACAATTCTCTTAAGAGTCTTACAGATGTAGCATTGTTCAGTCTGTTCATAAGGTCAGGGAAGGCTTGGTCCTGACTTTTTATAGGACAAGTAAACAAATTAGTGCTTTTCCAAAAGTAATATGGCAGGTGAGAGACAAAATAGGGATGCTGGTCCAAGCCTGTCTCTTTCGATAATTACGACATGTAAGGCACACCTTTAGAATTTACAGTGTGTAGCACACGGCATGTGTGCTTAAATATATTTCAATTATGAAGCATTTTCAAGTTCATGTTTTCCAACTGGGATGCTCAACTTAGGTAAATGGACTCCCTCCCCCAACAGAAAGAAAACAAAGCCCTGTGGGCACTGTGGAAAACAGAGCTGAAAGCTGTATCACTGACTGTGATGTAAACACCCATTCCTCAGCACTGAAAGACTTGGAAGGCCCTGGCCAAGCCTTCTTGAAAAAGAACCTGGTACTTCTCTCTTCCTCTGGACCAACACTGTTGGGCATGGGAAGGGAGGTGGTTTGTATTGCCCCTTACATAGTATGGAACACAGACATAGTATGGAACATGGAGTCCAAACAGCATTCTTGCCTTTTAGATTGACACCATCCTTCAAAGCATCTGCCATTCTTATCTGTCCTGAGCCATGTGACAAACTGGGCTTAGGAACATCTTGTAGTGAAATTCAGGTGTCAGCTGATAAGGTCCTAAGACGCTTATCTAGGGTCCCGAGCTCCTAGAGGAGATGTGGCCAACCTGGAGGGTGTGTGGCCAACCCCATTAATAAGAGGCTTCTAGGACACGAAGAGGCTCTTCCTGGTTCCTGGCTGTTGGAGAGACAGGATCAGAATCCATCATCCGTCCATCACTCATCCACCATTCCAGACTCCAGTCCCTGTTCAGGCTCCACTATAAACTGTGGAGTGTTGGTTTATATTTTAATAAATATCTATCCTGCACTAGTGCCTTCTAAATAAACTTTGCCTACATCTGGTGCCCAACGTCTCCTGGACCCAAACCCCCCACCCACCCACCCACGGGTTGGGGTCGACAGCTCCTTGGGCCAGGTTTCTATCCTGCACTAGTGCCTTCTAAATAAACTTCGCCTACAACATCTAGCTTGTGGACCACCACATGAGCAGGCTAGTGCTATGTTCATCAAATTGCCTTCTAAATATCCGTGTTTCTGCCCAAGATCAGTGCTACTGTCAGCTTTGGTCAGGGAAGCTTCTTTTTTTGCAATGGGTGACTATGAATTCAGAGACTCATCACCTGCCAATGTGCCTAGAAATGACTGAGTGCATAGTCCTATAAGGACACATAAAATAAGAAAGAAAGTAGAAGCAGAGACTATTTGGGAAGAGGCATAGAATCAGCAACAGTCAGAGGGAGATGAGAGAGAATAGTGAGAGGTGAGCATGACCAAAAATGTTTGAAAATGTTATAAAGAAACCAAATTATGTAAAATTAATATATGTTGGGGAGATTTTGAAAATGTTAACCATGCAGGCACAAGGTACTGGGTTCAAATCCCCAGAACCTAGGTTTAAAAAACCCCCAAATGCTGTGTGTGGTACTATGCATGCTTGTATCCTCTGTAGAAGGGCAGCTGGGACTTGCTGGCCACCAACCTCCAGGTTTAGTAAGAGGCTACGTCTTGAGAGAATGAGACAGAGAGTGACAAAGCAGGATTTAAGCATCTTCCCCTTATTCCTGTGTGTACCTCCTCAGATACACATGTTGAACATGACTTCTCAGATCCAGTCATTAGCTCATCCAGATGCAACACCAAAGATGCTCAGCTGCAAAATCACACAAAGGGATGCTAAAAGCTGAAAGGGGACATGAAGCAACAAGAAAGCCTTTGGTTTCCTTTCATCCACCCCATTCACCACCCAGGTTTATAAATCTCTAAAGATTTAGCCTTGAAAGCAAGTAGGCCAAGGCATTGAGAAAGTAAGACTTGAAACGAGGTGTCTATTTTCCTTCAGTTTCTAATTTGGGGCCTACAGCATCATTCTTGCATTTGTTAAAGACCTTAGGGCTGCTGGAAGAAAAGAAATTTAAGTACAAAAGCCACTATAATAGCGCTGCTATTAGCAGAAGTGGGTTTGGCAGGAAGCCTTGGCCACCCGGACTCCAGAGGCCGAAGTGACTAAATGGGAGGCTGTATGACTCAGAGGGATCCAATCTGTTAGCCACAGAGAAGCTGGGAAATTGCCATAAAGCCATAACGGTTTCTGGGGCAGGAGTTCCCTCCTACACACTGGCCACTGTGCTGCCCTTCCCTGTTCTAGGATGCTTGGATTCCCCAAAGGCAGATACCCGATTCCTCTCTCCTTGCCAGAACTTTTGAAAGACCTTTGGGAATGTGATGAGACAGCATGTGAGCATTAGGCTACACAGGAGAGTGATGGGGTAGCAGGCACCAGGGAGAGCCTCTGGTCACAAGTACTCTCCTGGTGCCCACAGTCTACTTCATGCAGTGCCCAGGTCAGTAGTATCTCCCCCCCCCCCTGCTCTGAGAGCAGCTTGGACACCCTCATACCCTCATGACTGTGGTACAAAGATAAATTCTGAATGTAGAGATCCTGGTAAAACTGGAACACTGAGAGCATTCTTAGTGACTGCGACAGTCAGGAGCTTGAACCTGACCTCCTACCCCCACCCTCACGGGCACAGTCATTTCTCATTCTGAATCTCAGTACCAGACAGCAGCAAGAATAACACAATCATATATTTACCTGAGATTGTGTGAAGTTAGAAACAGGCTAGAAGATGACAAGAAAACACAGTGAGCCAGTGTTCTCCTCTGGAGACGCTGTACTGCAGCTCCAGCTGGAACCCATACAGCTAAGAACCGCAGCACTAGGTCCTAATTCTGTTGCCAAGCCCCGTGGGGTTGAGGCAAGAAGACATGTGGGAAGGCTTTCAAAACAAAGTGTCCTCCTCACTGCCCTCGCAGCTGTCTGAACCTGAACGGCATGGTGGTGAAGATTCTGGGTTTGAAACCCGACGCCACCACTTCCTAGCAATGTGACCGACAAGTATCTGGCTTGTGCGATCCATGGTTTCTTTACCTGTCAAATGTGGTGGATGCGGTATCTTCCTCAGAAGATGAACTTGGAGTGAGATATCAAAGGCCTAGCGTTTGGTACAGTGCCGGCACATGAGAAGGGCTGTACACATGGTCAGACAACTTCACTCTTTCCCAGAGATTTCTGGGATCTCTCCTGAGGACATGTGGAAAGGTGCCTGTTGGTGGAGTGGGGACAGCCTTGAGTTACCTGGCATCTCCATGAGCTCTGGCCTACGCCTCAGATTATAGGTTTCTATATAAGAAACAAAAAGCAAAACCAACCAACAAAACAAAAAAAAAAGGCAGATAGAATTTGGGAGAGAGCCAGGGGAGTACTTCTTTGTAAGCCATGCAGCTGTAGGACTCTACTGTGACCTCGGCTGAGAAACACTACCAGTGAGGAGAGTAGCAGCATCTCCACACAGCAGCAGAGGCTCTGCTGATAACCCAGAGCTCGATGGATATTTCCAGAGCCAGGCCACAAAATCCATCATAGTCAAACAGCAGGTACAGCCAAGGGACAGCATAGGGAAGACATGGCTGTGATGTGCTTATGATGTGTCCTTGGCTATCTGCCTGGCCTTCCACACATGTTCTAGAAACTGTTTGGGGTCTATCTCAAATCATAAGAAAGGGTGGGACTTATCAATCACTATAGAAAATACAGAGACATTTTTGTTTTACTGGCCCTTTTGTTCCAGTGTTTTGGACAGCCAGCACTGAGAATGCAGTATGTAAGATGGACTGTAGGCTGTCCAGCAGCGCCGAGCTGGGAACATCCTCTACTGGGGCCACATAGAGCTGGGCTCATGTCTTAGCTCGTTGCATCTGCTACAAGCAACCCAGCTAGGCTAAACTTGCTAGACTCAAGTTTTCACATTTGAATTGCTGCTCTGATCCAGTAGTTCTTAGACTTCAGTCCGGGTCAGAACCACCTGACTGGTGGGGACTTTTTATGTCTGGGGATGAATTAATTCCCAGGAGATGCTGATGTGGCCAGGACTAGAGCCTGTGCTCTCACAATGAGCTACACATAACAAGCAGGGCAGAAATCACCCTCTCTTTGATAGCAGCTGTAAAATGAGGGCAGTGGAATTCCATGAGAATGGACTGCAAGGGTGTGAAAGTGCCCTGTGAGCTTATAAAGTTCCAGATGATCATACTGGAATAAATATGAGGATTATTATAAACATCAAGGGACATGGTGCAGAATCTATACAGTAGTGCCCAGCACATAGTACGGTTATTAAAACAAAACAAAACAAAAACAAAAACAAAAAACAAACAAACAAACAAAAAAACAAAAACAAAACCAACCCACCAGTGACTGAAGATAGACATTCACTCTGTGTTGGAGATGCCAGCCTTTGTCATACATTACAACAAAAAATGGAAATAAAGTTATAACACAAGAAGTTCATATTGCAATCGTGGGTGGCAGGGACCTCCTTCTTGGCTTCTGATCTAGTTCATTATTCAAATCCTTTTACCATGGTCTGTTCCACTGCTCAGTGCGGAGCCAGCTGTGGATCTTGATAAGAGGAGAAAGCCAGACTGTCTCCACTTTGCTTCTGGCAGTCCTCAGGCCTCCAATAGAACGTTCTTACAAAATGAATAGCGCTGCTCCCAGAGAGACCAATCTAATCTCATCTGGTCTACTCAGAAGATCCATATCAAACATCAGACTGTCTGACGCAGGGCTGCAGCAGAGAGGGCATCTCATTCCAACTGGGTTTGCATCAGCCTTTCAATGACCGTGCATGGAGCTATCAGTGTGTAAGACCCATTACAACTGGCTGGCTTTTAAACTGCTGCTGTCTAAGGTGTTCCTTAAAGAGCCCCAAGATGAAATGATGAAACAGAGTATGAGAGAGGTAATATCCACACCTCCTCTGAACAGGCTCTGGATGGTCCCATAGCCCGAGTTCCCTGTTCACAGTCTCCATATTCTGATCAGATTACCACACTATGCTGAGAAATCTAATTTACTAATCCCCTGGAGAATTTTAAATTACTTTAAAAGAGGAAAAAAAAAAAGTCCCTAGTTATTCTTATTTGAACACTATGCCAGTTATCCCCTTTCAGCCATTTTCGGAAGAGTTGGCCTAACTATTTCAAATAAAATTATTGGTGAGGTTGGTACAGTACAGAATACCAAAACCTCTAAAAATACATTTCTTTTGGATCAATCTGGCTACATTATCAAGGGGGCCTTTAGATTCAACGCAACATATACAAATTGAGTATCACTGCTACACACACTTTAAATGTTAGGGATCCTCTAAGAAATACCCAGTTTGGTCAACTCATGTTTGTGAAGCCAATATTTGAACTGCTAGGTGTCGGACTCATTTGCACACTGGCTCTACATGATTCTAACACCCGGAATTTAAGATCCATTGGAGGATGTTCTAAGTTGACTTGGTAGCAGAGTAAGAACCCTGCTCACTGCTGAGCATATTGCTTCATCTGTGTTTCCTGATGCTTACATTCCTTGGGAGTTGAAGCTCCAAATCCAAGAGTTCACTGATAGAGCTTACAGGAACCTGGGAGATCAACAAACGGTGGCACCAGCTAAAAGTCCAGTCCCCAAAAAGATGACCTTCCCAAGGCTGTATGTTCTCCTGAAGACCACACTCTACCTCCCGTGTCCCACTACCTCTCAAGACCACATACAGCTGGAGTGAGAAAAGAGAGGCTAGACTCTCGGGTGAGGCTGTTACCCTCTCCCCATTCCCTCCAAAGTGTTCAAAGTGTGATCTTGAGACTGGAGAGATGAATGAGGGGTTATCGGCACTCGCTGCTCTTGCAGAGGACCCAAGTTCAATTCTCAGCATCCACAGGGAAGCTGAAGACTATCTGTAAACGTCAGTTCTAAGGGATCTGATGCTCTTCTCTTATCTCTTCAGGCACAGCAATGCACACACGCATACACGTTCACAATAGACACACGTTCAGAAGAAAATAAAAGTCCTACTATATTTTATTTAAAGGCAAGGTATCAGGGCTGGAGGGATGGCTTAGGGGTTAAATGCACTTGTTCTTCAGAGGACACGGGTTCAGTTCCCAGCACTCACATAATGGCTTATAACCATCCTTATCCTCTTCTGGCCTTTGTGGGCACCAGGCATGCACATGGTGCACATACTTACATTCAGGTGAAATACCCGGGCATTAAAAAAAGGGAAAAAGGTCTTATATACCCCTGGCTGTTCTGAAACTCTCTATGTAGATTAGGGTGGCCTTGAACTCACAGAGCTCCACCTGCCGCTGCTTCCCAAGTGCTGGAATTATGCACCACCAAACCAGACAAAATTAATACATTTTTATTTTAGTTTTTGGTCTTGACTTTTTCAAGACAGGATCTCATTATATAGCCCTGGCTGTCCTGGAATTGCTTTGTAGATGAGGATGGCTTTGAACTCGGAGATTAACCTGTCTCTGCCTCCCAAGTGCTAGAATTAAAGATGTACATCACCATGCCTTGCTAAAACTAATAAATCTTCAAAAATAAAGAAAAACAAAATGCATGAACTTGTGAGGGTGGTACTGCTTCTGTTTTCAAGCTATGTCATGCCTTGAAAACAGGGTCCCACAAGTGCTGACCAGATCTACCTCCCCACCATCTTCTCTTATCCGAGCAGCCTGCCCCATTTACTTAATCACGAACCTAAAAATACCTTCCTATTTGAAATGTCAGCATCAATGACTAATAAATGCAAAGCCCATGGAATACACATAAAAATGTATCAAAGATTATACTTAGGAAATCACAACAGACTAGTGATGATGCAGGACTTTCTGGTGACAATATCTGAAATCTCAGGTGACGCTGAACACCAAGTCACCCTGGAAATTGTCCATCAGCACCATGCAGCAGAGGAAAACATTCTCCCTTCCCACAGTATTGATCTGATAGTTTCTGCTTTAGGTAGAACTGAAACACTTCAAAAGCAGCAAGAGGCAAGGTACTGAGGAAAAGGGGTGATCATCTCGCCAAGAGACACGACACAATGGTTTCAAGTTGGAAAGCCCAGCAGAAATGACTCTGGTGGGTAGAGAGAGCAGAAAGAGAACAAGGAGAGAAGGAAGGGGCCAGGGGAGAGGGGAGAGACATTTCCTCAAAAGTTGGGGACAGGCAGGCACTGATGAGCTGAAGTCAAAGTCTACCTTGTATTAAAATAGACTCCACACTGACGCAGGGATGCTCATACACTTCCCCTTTGACAGACAGTGTGTCGCATGAGCATGAGAATTCATTTTTAACAGATCGGAACCATCAGGGTCTATTTTATAAAGAGCACTGCAAAGGTCACCAAGCCACATACCCTTAGAGGATGAATCTGACCAAGAGATCACCCAATTCCTCAGATTGCTGCTCCAGGAAATCAGAAGGGAAGCCGCATTGCTGAGAAGCCAAAGCAGAAGAACATCTGGGAACCTGTGGCTTTCCCTCAGCAGACTGCCTACAGAGCGGCCTGCCTCACACACAGCGGCTCTGCCTGGAACACATGGATGTGAAGACTTAGCAGCTACGCACTAGCACACACTGAAGCACAAGTATTTGAACCTCTTAAAGACAAGTTTTCTAGAAGGCTGAGGTACCAGCTATTTCCATAATAAAGGTTCCTGGGACCACAGGGATGTCTGAAAATGATAGCTGGGAAAGCAGGTAACTTTCACAGATGGTCTCTGAGCACTATTTCAATCTATATTAAAATACCAGCTATACAGTAGGGCACTGGGATTTAGTTAAGCTCTCTAGTGCGTTTAGATTTTTTTTATAGAAAATTTCATTTTATTAAAAAAGAGAGAATTGTCATCTACAAACTATTTTGTATCTAACTATGCAAATACAACATCAAAATACTCCGGTAAATTCCCTGATGGGACTAACAGTCTTGGGAATTTCTGACAGGACATAGAACGAGGAAGATCAATAGTCTAAATTATAGGCATTAGCTGAATTTTCAGAATAGAAAGTGAAGCTAAGCATTTAGCAAGTCTGTAACTTCCAGTTTTGTGGAGTTTGGTAATTTGAATCCAATCACCTGGAGTCCAGAAGCAGCAGGGTTGGAGAGGACATAGATAGGATTGTAAGGGGACACAGAAGCAGCCCCCATGCAGTACTTCAAGAGTTGCTATCAGCTTCATCTAGGTGACATATTACAGATTAAAGCCGGGTGAAATCAAAATACATCCTCCCCAGTACATTTGAAAACACAAGGATTTATCAACAATCGCCATTTCACAGCAATAAGAAAACAGTTGGTAAAGGCTGAACACAAAGCTACCTCTTGTCTTGTAGGAAATAAACATAGATATATAGATACATATAGACATATACATTATCTTCATAATTCAAAGTTGTTAATTTGTTTTACTATCATATAAAAACAATCTTCCTATGGTCAAATTATTGAAAAAAACCAGAAAGGCTAAAAAAAGAAAAAGCACATTTGCCACATTTAGAAAATACATATTGTCTCAATGGTTCTATTTATTTGATTATAAAGTTATATATTCTAAGGACGCAGACCCCTAGTATTGTTCTGATCAAACAAAAGTAAATCTACCCTTTTTTAGTCCTTGGAAAGGACACTCTGAACCCATTCACTTCAAAAAGAAATAAATATCCTGTTTTTTGAATGGGTAGATAGGATACCATGGTCACCTGGAAACAGTGTATATAAAATGGAAGGATCAACTGAAGAGATTAAGTCAGAAAGCAGTTCCTGGGTCATAACCTGAAGCTTTGGGTCACAGAGAAAGTCACTGGGAACCTTGGTTCAGACACAGACATGGCAGGGGCCTGCAGCATGGTCCATATCTAGCAGACCGTCTGTTGTGAAATTAAAGTTTAACTGGGCTATAAACCATAGCCATTTGTCCTATATTGTCGGAAGCTTCTCTGCAACAAGGAGAGTTGAGTGACTGTGACAGACGGCCAAAGGGTTTACTCTAGTCGTTGCTGAGAACAGTAGACGGAATGCCCCAGGTGGGGTATAAGTGCTACCCTAATTGCCTAAAAGGTCTTTGCTCTGACTCACAAGAATAATCTCATATTTACGAAATGCCTTTGTGGAGTGGCTCTTTAGTTTTGGGGAAAACTCAACATGTGTTCAGTGGACACCTAGAAACTGTCATTGGAAAGAGCGGTTAGGGAGGAGAGGGGGACGCTGCTATGATCTTAGTATTTTCCCACTGGTGGGGCAGGGAGAGACTGTCATCCTTTACTCTTTATAAGTGCTTTCAGATACACAGTGCCCTTTGCTTCTCCTATTACACAATAATCTTTAATGCCTTTTGTCAAAAATGCCTTGTCTGATGAGGTCCTGATCAGAAATATTTAAACTAAACATATAAACAATTACTCCTTTAGAAAAGTCTGTCTGAGAAGAATCTAAATTATGAATCTGGGGAGAGAGAAGGTTAAGAGTTAATAGGGAAATTAAACTCTACAAAAACACTCTAAAAACCAAAGGCATAAAATAGCCACCATTTTTGAATGCCCAGGTCTATGAAAACAGGAATGCCTTTCAAGCTTGCCCCAAGCCCCTCCCCGACTCCTCAGCAGCTCATGAAGATCATGAGTCACTAGACTTCACAGGTGTTTCACGTTTAAATAGTTGCTGAAACACAGAAGATGAAACACTGAGAGGCTATTTATCAAACACAAATTTGTATTGAGATAAAGGGCTGTTTTTTTTCTCCTAAAGCTTAAGAGTGGATTTTCCCTTTTTCTTGTTAAAATGGATAGTATGAAACTATATGTTAGAGATAACTTCCGTTTAAACAGCACTCACAGTTCCAAAGTGCTCTCACATGCTGTCCCGGTCCTCACGGAGTCTCACAACCTGCGAGGTGGGCATGGCAGGCTTTAGTATCCCAATCTCAAGAAGAGGAAACTGAGGCAAAGAGACGTTAAGTGACTCGCCTAACTTCATGCAGCTGGACTGTCTAGTACTCTTTCCATTATCACTACTGCTTCAGGGGTGAGTAATGTTCTCTATCAAAATTGGAAGGCTATGCTAGTTCATTTCAGGGACATCCTAACGGTAAAGGTAAATGAGAAATACAAGAATAGGAGGTTTGATGACTTTACTGACATAATAAAATTGGTGCAAAACCACTTTTGTCTACTTACTTGTAACTTTTTGGTCCAAATACATAAAATATGCAGTATTTACAGCATTTTCCTTTTTTTCTTTTGTAAATGCAATGCTTTAAAACACGTTAGAAAGCACCGTAGTAAAAATAGTCTACAGGTAAAAGTATAGAAGTAGGAAAATCCTACCCATATCACAGCTCACCGATGGAGTGCCATACGGAATCACCGAGACTTCAGGGTACTGGGTTACAGATAAGCCATGGACGAACAAATGCTAAACCCACCCTTTTGTTATTAGTGTGTGGAAATCCTTAAGGAAGCCACAGATAATGTCGGCATTCTTAGAAATACCACCCCAGAATTAGATGCTGGGAGACAGGAATCAGGAATACTGCTTTAACTATTTAGTCTTTTTACAGTATTATTCATGGTTTTATGTTGATTTCTTTAATACTAATGATCATTGAAAAAATAAAATAAAGCCTACATAAATATGGGCAAACCCGATTATAAGAGAAATAGTTCTTAGAAAACATGATCAAACAGTCCAATAAACCTTTGTGAGACATGATTCACAAAAACAAATCAGATACCAGCAAACAGTTATTAGCACTATCCACAGAGGTGTGCAACAGAAACCTCCAGAAGGTGAAATGGCAAACAGATTAATCTTCATCCAAAGAGAGGTGAAAAACTGCTTTTTCAAAAGCAAGAGAATCATGGAACCTCTTCTGATTCAACTTGCTTGTGTGTTTTAGGTGATGTAAGATCCCCCTCCCTAGGAGGAGATTAGAACTATCACAGAAACGAAAACAAAATAACAACAATAAACTCCTTAAACTTAAAAGCTCCTTAGAACACTGACATTCCGTTCAGCATCTGACATTCACATCTGTTCCCTAACTCAGCAAAGGTGGGGAAGTCGAGGACAAAGGTGACAGCAGAGCCAGGTTCAGGTTCAAGACTGCTTTGGCCACACTTGAACTCAGTTTGACTTGGGGTATATCTTCTCATAGAAGAAGTTCTGTGACAGGATGTACAGGTCCCCGTCTTTCTCACGGACCGCATGGGCCCTGATGAACTGGAACTGCTCCAGCGCAAACTCATAGAACTCATTCTCCATCCTCCAGATGTCAGACTGCTGAAGCTTTGCGATGGTTTGCTTCGTGGGCAGCTTCTTCTCTGTGGTTTTCCTAAGGTGGGATTTCTTTCCTACTTACAATGGAAAACAAGAAAAGTAAATAATTCTTATAGAACACACACGGACAATGCCTCTTTACTTGAAAAAAAAAATGGCTTTTGTTACTATAACACACTGAAGGGTGAGTAACAAGGTGCCTTATCACATTAATACAACCCAGCAGAAACCAGAAACTCAACATTCGCAGAATCTTATCCTTTAAAAGGTAAATGCTTCAAAGATGCAACGAAGGCCCCACAGGAACATAAGGATCCACACCCAGTAAGTGGGGGCTGTCACTTTCACACCATCCTAAGGTTCATTTCTTCATTGCCTTCCATCACAGGGTCTGGGGATCTGGGCAGCTAAGTTGGGTCTTCAGGCTCACCCAGAAAGTGCTCCTACCTTGTTGAGCCATCTTGCTGGCCCTCATTTATTTAAAAATATATGATAGGACATGTATTAGCAAACTTAATTCTAAATTCCTACCACCTATATTTGCTACAATCACGGCAGATTGAGGGCAGATGCAAACTCTAGGCAGAGTTTGAGTGATGGCGTGCTATTAGACAGCTAAAGGGAAACCCATTAGTGTTGGACTGACCCACAAAGGTCCAGACGTACTCTTTTAGATAACTACAGCAGACACAGCTCAGCTGGTCATGTGTTTAGCACTCCCATCCAAACCTACTTGAGAACTGTAGTCTAGATTATTACAGAGTCAACTTGTAAACACACAAAAAACTTAAGGCACCTTTAGAAAGAAACCTATCATGTACATACCTGTACGATAGAGGTCTGTAGCACCCCGGAAAAAGCGGGGCAAAGCTGCCTCCAGTAGCATGATGAAGTCTTCCAGCTCTTCGGTAACTCCCACCAGGAAGTACTCATTAATTAGGTTATACTTAGCTTGATCCATAGCCCATCTGCTTCCCACATTCCTGAAACCACAGAGAGGGAATTATAAACTCGGCTGTGAAATGGGCTAAGTGTTCTCATGCTTCTGAGCCTGTTACAGAGGAAACAGGTACGTGAACCCACAGCCACAGCCTCAACACCCACACAGCGCTATCATAGGGAGTTACAGCAGCTTCCAACTTTCTCTGCTTCTACATCTAGCTTTGTAGTTACTCAGGCTCTACTAAAGGGTTCTAGAACATTCTTTAAGGACAGCTTTAAGTATATATATTTGCATCATACTTTCTTAGTGTGCCTTCATGTTTTAAAACTCTGTTCTTTCTGAGAGGCGCTGTGGTGGAGTCAAAGCAATCTGTGTGTAGTGTTTATATTAATTTGTAAATTCTTTTCTTTTCTTTCCATAGTTTTAGTGTTTCCTGAAATCCCAAGAAACAGAAAACAGGTAAGAAATCACTGTACTAAAAAGTCTTTTTGTTTACAGTGTCAGCTAATGTGTTAACAGGCTTCATCCTAAATAGACTATACTTCTGGGATCTAATTAGCGCCAACATTCTTTCTACGTCTCTCTTGCTCTGCATTTTAAGTGCCAACGTGACCCTGTGGTGGCTTCACTTCTTTTTATCCCCTCAATTATTAAAAGAAAGTCAAAACCCACAGACTAAGAAACTGGGTGTGGTGGTTCACAGCTGCTATCCTGGCACTTGGGAGGGAGACAGGAGGGTCACGAGTTCAAGGCCAGCCTGTGCTACAAGAGATTCTATTTCTAAAAAACTTAAGAGGGAGGGGATGAGGAAGTAGGTTAGTGATTTCTGAGGTCTTCCCAATATATTTCATTGTGCATTAAATATATGAACTAGCCTCTCTAATTAAAACTCAACTAAGCAACACTTTTTATTATTCAAAAAGCAGGGCCTGGCAAATTTTTTCTCTAAGAGGCAGAGAGTAGGCTTTGCAGACTATATGGTTTAAATCACAATTATTCAGCTCTGCTAATGAAACTTTATTTATTAGCAGACTAATAAAGCTTTATTTACAAAGAACACATGCTTGACCATATTTGACGTACACGATTGGGTTCATTTCCAAAGGAAATGGCTAAAACCTGAAAAGACACATTTCCAGTGCTTCTAATTCTTCTACAATGATGCCTTGAAGCATTCTACAAACAGAATCTTGAACTTTATGTTCAATTACATGGCTCAAATAATTAAGAAAAACCGTTGAATTTCCCGGTACAGTTTAAGAAAATACTAATTTTGAATGGATTTTCTGTTTCTGCATTTTCTATCAAAATGACTGAATAATCAGATATGGCAGCACCTGAGTGTATTCCCAGCACTGGAGAACCTGAGGCAGAGAACCTCAAGTTCAGGCAGGCTGAAGAGCTGGGTATGCAGCCCAGTGACCCAGTACTTGCCCAACATATGCAAAGCCCCAAATCTGATCCTTAGCAGAACAAATGGCTGACTAGAATGAATAAGTGTGTACAATTATTTAAAAAACTTGAGCACAGAACATTCTGGGGAAATTTTTTATTAGCAGTAAAATCTCTTTCTTTGTACTTCATGTTTACCAGCAGACTAAATTACACCTCTATTTTATAAGAATTCTGTCAGACACTCTTAAACTCAAAATAAGTTTAACAATAAAACCAGCTAAGTACTTTGCCCACTAACTAGGCTTATTTGATCTACTTGAAGCATAAAGCTTAGGATAATGTGAGTTTTATGAACTGACCTCTGACCTCAAAGGTCTCTGCTCGAATACAGTAAAAACAGAATGCCAAAACCAAAATAATAACTGTATTTGCTAACAACACAATGTATGTACACAATGAATCCTTTAAGAAAGAACATTTAAAGGAAAAACAAATCTAGGTGCATGTATACCAGCGTCTCTCACAGCGTCTCTCACAGCCCTCCACCTGGGCCTGACTATCATATTCCGGCCCATGAGATGTGGTTACAGAGATGTGGAAGACGGACACCTTAGTTAAGGATATTTTCCTACCAGCATTCTGAGCTGTGGCCACAGAAGAATGGGATCTGAAGCCAGAGCTTCTCTGGAGCACAGTCTGAGCCGCCCTCAGCCACACATTCATCGAAGGTCTGCAGCACAGAGAAAAACAGTCAGCAATAAACCCAAGTCTCAAGTCAAACGACAGATTTTTAATTTCTGTATGGCTGTGTGATTGTGAGTGTAGGCATGAACATGCCATGGTGTGTGTATGACGGTCAGAACAACCCTGGGCATCAGACCTTGCCTTACACCCTGTTTGAGACGGGTTCTTTTGTTCACCGATGAGAGTGTCTGGCCACCTGGCCCACAAGATTTCAGGAAGTCTTCCAATCTCACCTCAGTGTGAATACAGACATGCATTACTACACCCAGCTCCACATGTGCTCTAGGGAGCCGGACTCAGGTCACCACACGGCAAGGCAAGTGCTTTCCCACTGACTCATCTCTGTATCTCACAAGCTTCTAATGTAACAAGATATGAAGTAAATGGGTGTAAGCAGATGGACTAAGTGAGGGCTGGACAGTTGGTTCAGTGGTTAAGAATACTTGCTTTTGCAGAGGACCGGGGTTCAGTTTCCATCACCCACATACATCCATCCATACATTCTGTTGCAGCTGTCATTTCTGATATCTGGTGAAAAACTCCACTGATGCTCCAGTCCTCCTGCCTTTCAGGAGTGCGTCCTGGTGTGTTCAACACACTAGTCCTGCTTATTTTTGACTTGAGGCCATAGCACATTTTCACCCACATCACATAGGCTGCTCCAGAGGTTCTTACCTATACTGCAGTACCTCAAATCTCTGTAACTTTACTAGAATGCTCTTCCTTGGTAGTATTCCTGTTAATAGCTATCCCAGGAAGGGGTACACTTATGGGTCCGTGTCCCGTCATCTCCATAAGAAGCTTCAGCAGCTCTTGTTTTACATTGTTGCTCTTCAACTATGGTGAGAGCGTGAAAAGGTCATGCGCTGTGCAGATGCACTTCAGAACATACTGTATGGTGCTACACACTGTTCGCAGTTAGGATGTATACAAAGACTGTGGTTGGGCATGACAGATGTACTAGCCAAGTTTCAGCAGTGAAGAAAACCATCAAGAATAGAAATCTTGTAAAAATGATTGGGCAAGACAGAGTACTGGTGAACACAGAGACAAGGTCATGCTTTTCACGATGTAGGTGAGATAGCCCTTTAGCATTTCCCTGAATTTTCTGATGTGTGTGTAATTTGTATAAGTGGAAAACCTTGGCCTTGGCCATTATATTACTTAGGCACTTCTTAGATGTACTGTGAAGGATGAGAATGAACTAAACCTCTGAAACTGTAAGCCAGTCTCAACTACATGCTTTTCTTTGCAAGAGTTGCCACAGTCATGGTGTCTCTTCACAGCAATAGAAACCGTCTAAGACAGGAATTGGTACCAGGGACTGTGATAGGCCTGACTATGCTTTTGTTAGGAGGGATGTGGATTTGGGGATTTTGAATTGAAAAGGCAGTTGGATACTTTAAGTACTGCTTAATGGGCAATCGTAGGAGGACATGGAGACAGTGGTGCTGAGGTGATCTTAACTGTGGGGTCTGCTTCAAGAAGTTTCAGAGGAAAAGAATATTAATGTGTGGACAAGAGATTGTTGCCATATTTTGGTAAAGAATGTGGCTGCTTTTTGCCTTTTTTTTTTTCCCCAAAAAAGTCTGCCTGAGACTAAATTGGAGAGTTTTGGATTAATTTTGTTGGCAGAGGAAATCTCAAAACAGCCTAGTAGTGACTCTGCGGTGTGGTTCTTAGTGTTCACTCTTGTGCAGATCTATAATGAAAAGGAGCAAGCTGAATAAGGTAAAATAAAGAATATACAATTTGAGGGAAAAGGGGGCACCAGGAAGTATAATGGAACTAAATCCTGTATTTATGGAAATAAACAGATTAAGAAATGTAGTGGGATTATGTTGTTACATTCTAAATAACTGTCCCACTTACTGGTTTAATAAGAATGCTGATTGGCTGAGGGCAGACAGGAAGTATAGGTGGGGCTACCAGACTAAGAAAACTCTGGGAACTGGAAGAACAGAACAGAGATGCCAGAGACACACCACAGAGACACCATGATGAGACGCCAGCAGACTCGGGAAAGGGGTTGAAATGCTGCTGACAAAAGGTACCAGGCCACATGGCTAAACAAGATAAGGATCATGGGCTAGTTTAAGAATTAAGAGTTAGTAAGTTATATGCCTGGGCTATATAATTAATATAAGTGTCTGTGTGTTTCTGAGGGACTGCAGGATTGTGGGACCACAGGACAGCAGGTCTGGACCATAGCCCAGACAGGCTGGAAACAAATTACTACAAAGAAATGAAATAAGAGAGGTGGTAACTTTTGGGCAAGATCCTGCCCAGCTACATTTCCTACCTATGAAAAGGAATTCAAGTAAAGCTTAGAGCCAGGTGTGGTATGAAAGCCTTTAATCCCAGCACTGGGAAGGCAGAGGCTGGCAGATCTCTGAGTTTGAAGCCAGCCTGGTCTACAGAGCTATTTCCAGGACAAACAACTTTAAGCAGTGAAGGACACCATCAAAAACAGAAATCTAATGAAGATGTAACTGAACAAGGGCTGTGTTCTGGCCTCCCAGAGCAGCAAAACATGGCAGCTGCAGCTACGGGGGTTCTGGCTTTAGAGTCAAGAGTAGTAGAAAGGGGTTTTGAAATCTCCTTCCATAGCTAAGAAAAGCTGTTGAGACCACACATGTGTCAAGGGTGTCTTGCATGGAGGCTCACAAAGGTCACTGTGTAAAGCTATGAAGGTGAAGCCTATTCCCTGGAGAAATTGCAGATGTTGGAGATGCTAGAGTCCTGGGACATGTGCTGAGGAGAGCTATTAACAGGGAGCAGAACCAACCCATGAAGTGCTGTAGTCAACAGAGTTGAAAGAGTTGAGATCTAAAGAACATTTTGGCATCAGACATGGAGAAGTAGAGTCTGGAGTTTGCTCACCTGGTTTTCTGTTTAGTTTTCGTTCAGTATTAAATAAACCTCACTATCTCCCCTCTCCTCCATTTTGAAATGGAACTGTATACCCTGTGCCAACATATGTTGTAACTATGTGATTTTTTTTTTAACCCTTGATTTTGACTTTATAAAGGACTACAGTTAAGAGATTGCATGAGTTTCAGAAGAGACTTTGGACTTTCAAACAACTTTGAGACTGTCACAGACTATGGAGATTTTTGAAGGGGGACTAAATGCATTTTGCATTATATCATGGCTCCAAGCTATGGAATCAGGGAGTGGAATGTGGTGGTTTGAATAGGTATGGCCTCCATACACTCATGTGTTTAAATGCTTGATCCATAGTGAGTGACACTATGGTTCATATGGCTTAGTTGAAGTAAGTGTGTGTGTGTCTTTGATGGAGGAAGTGTTTCACTAGGGGGTAGGCTTTGAGGTTTCTGAAGCTCAAGCCAGTTCACTTCCTGCTGCCTGATGATCAGCTCCTTCTCCAGAACATCTGTCTGCATGTTGTCATGCTTCCCACCATTTCAATAATGGACTAAACCTCTAAAATTGTAATGAACCCTCAATTAAATGTTTTCCTTTTTTAAAAGTTGCCATCTTACTGTGTCTCTTCACAATAGAAATCCTAACTAAGAAAGAGAGTGAGGTTTTTTTTTTTTTTTTTTTTTTTTTGTTTTTTTTTTTTTTTTTTTTTTTTTTTTTTTTAAGTCAGGATCTCAATATGCAGATCAGGCTGCCTTGAATTCAGAGATCTTCCTATTCTGCCTCCCAAGTGTTGTGATTAAAGGTGTGTTTAAGTTAGGCTTGTGCTAGTCTTATGGGGGCTTCTCTCTGCTACATAACTGAGGTAAGACTTGCTAACTGTACTGAAGAGGGGGGCAGGTACATGAGATGGTCTGGAGGGAGGACAGGGAAAGAGTAAAGTATTGTGTATTGAAAATAGAGAAAGTAGGAATGCAGCAGTTAACTAATGATTCTCTGCAGCTGAGCAAAGACACTGTGAGTAGCTGCTTCGGGTTCCTGCTTTCTTGACCCCTGAGATGACTGACTCTAGTCTGGGACTATGAGTCAAGTACATCCTTCGTCCCTTAAGCGGCTTCCATCAGGGTATTTTGTCATAGCAATAGGACAAGAAACTAAGACAGTCTGATTTATATTTCCTGCCTGAAACCTACTTTTAAAAGTGGCTTAATTGGGGATGAGGTGGGGGCTAGCAAGCATGCGCTATGTCTCCACTTATCTCTATTAGACCCCAGTATTCATGACAACCATGGCTCAAGGAACTAAGTGCAGCAGGTCATAAAGTTTCTGATTCTGTGCCTATTACTAACAGACCTTAGCTCATAGCATGATCCCTATGGCTCTGTACAAGGACTCTGGGTTTTCAGGCCTTTACCAAACTAAAGTGCAAGACAGCAGACTCATAAGTTACTAAATAAACTCAACATCTCCACTACTATCCAATGTATACATATGACTGTGTGTGTGAAATTCAGAGACATTCAAAAGGTTGGCTTAAATATAAGAAAGTAGCATGTTAGGAGACTGCAAAATTAGACATTTCCATAAATTTACTATGTATACAATGTGGACTACATGCTGATAAGTCTGGGGATTTCATGCATACTATTTGAATTAAAACTGAATAATCATACCGGATGGCTATTTTAACTCAATTCTTTAATTAGCAAACTCCTGGTTCCTGTGTTCTTCAAATATTTTAGTCTTTCAGGCAAAGAAAATTTAGAAGCACTTCAGATCTGTTTTTAGGCAGTAGTTTGAAATCTGCTACCTGACTCAGACAGACTAAAGTTAGCCCCCCAAACCAAATCTTCCAACCGTCAGACTGTTAGCCTCTCTTGCAGGAGACAGTGTAGCCACACAGTCAAGGTGTGCTAGTGGACTGAAGGAAGAAGGAACCTGGGCAGCTCCTGGGTCACACACTTAGAGGTAAACAGCTTGCTTTCCCTTCCCATTTGCCAATGTGCGGAGGTGTCCCAGTGGTGGCCCAGTGACTGACTCTCCTCAGAAACATCATGCTCTTTTGTCTGCCGAGGCTACACTCTCAGACTTGGTGATATTTTCTTAAAACAAGTCAACCATATCACTGGAAAGGAAATAAGTGAGTGTCCATCAGTGTGTGGTCCTTGCCTGCAAGGTGTCTGGTCTCAGTGGCATCAGCCATATTTGTAGACAGGGTGAGCTCTTTATCCAAGGTGTGGATGATGCCACTAGGTAGAGGCCACATCCTTTTCAACAACCTCCAATCTACAGGAAGTGCACAGGATAAATGACCATCTCCAGACAGCAACAGTATTGTGGCAGAAGATTCTAAAGTATCTGGCGATAAAAGTTAAGCTTCCAAGAGAGAAATAACATTTGGAAACATGTATTTGACACCGTAAGCCTACACTTTACCAGCACCTACAAGCCATTGCTGACAATGTCTGTAGTTGGATAAATGATTATGAATATTTTTCAAAATGCATTCACCCTTGGGAGCCCAATGTGACACTGTATGAAACAATGCAGGATGCCTGAAAGCTTCTGACTAAAAGGCCGAGTCCATATATATCAAACAGGTCAATAGATTTTAATCTGTAAAACGTTCACTGTAACTTCACATTCTACATTGGACTTCCACTTATCAAATTCAATGTCATATTAAAAAAATGCCTCAATTTTGGGAAAAGGTTATTAAAATTTCCTTTTCCAATTATATATTTGCATAAAGTTAGATTTTCTTTATAGACTTTTGCCAAAAAAAGTGCAACTGATCGGACTAAAATTTTTTCATATTAAAAAATATGAAAAGCAGGCTATCTTTATTAAACTAGATATTAAAAGATTTTCTAAAGTATAAAATGATGGCACTCTTTTTGTTTTCTTAGGAAAGATGATTATTTACACCAAAATGCTATTTGTTAATATTAGACAGCTTTCTAAAATTCACATTGAAAGAAGTTCTCTGGTTAGTGAGATGGTTCAGCAGGTAAAGGTGCTTGCCCTCAGACTGATGACCTAAGTTTAAACCCTGAAACCCAGAGGGTGAAAAGAGAGAACCAACTTCCATAGCTGTCCTCTGGCATGTGCTCTGTGGCACTCCACCTCCCAAAAATAAATGGGGAAAATAAAACAAGCTAAAATTTTCTATGGAAACTATGAAATTTACTTATACTTGTGAATATTAACTAATGTTCTCTGGGGTCCTTAATTCTCTCTTAAGACTTGTGTGTACTTATGCAATTCATGTGTGTGCACCAACCCCCACACATGGACACTGCACACACATGCACATGTTTGCCGAGGTCATAAGAAGGGGTCATATCCCCTAGAGTTGAATTTACAGACAGATGTGAGCTGCGTAGCATAGGTTCTGAGAACCAAACTGGGGTCCTCCATAAGGGCAGGAAGTGTTCTTAAGTACTGAGCCATTCCCTCAGCCCTAGGAACCTAGAAAGGAATGTGACTATCCATCTGGGAGCATCAGAGACAAATTCACAGCAGAGATGATGACAAAGTTTGATCTTAAATATTAGCAAAGGAGTTTTTAAAGGGGGGGGGGAATAAGCCCTCTCAACATGAGGGACAACGTTTGTGCAAAAAGTGTGAAGCAACTATGAGTTCCGAGGGCCTTTGCATTCTGTGTGGCTAAAACACTGGGCTGGGCACATGAGGTAATTAAGGTATAAGGCCATATTAGATTGAGTCTCCTACCTTAATTTAGGTAATTAAATAAATTTTCATTCAGTGTGTGGAGTGTGCATGCAATGAGGGGCCAGGTTGTGAGGCATGGCAGTAAGCACCTTCACTAGCTGAGTCATCTCTCTGGCCCTTCCTTGGGGAATGTGAACACAAATCCCACACAGGTGTTCTACTAATGCAATGTGATTGTGAGCACTTGACATCACAGGAAGAGCTGCAGACAACCCAAGTTCCACCCAACACACTTGCTTTATTTGCACTTTTACCCCTTCCTTGCTTAGAGCCGGTTTAGCCAAAAAGTTTTCATAAACTAATGAATACAAATGAATGTAGGTTGCCACCTGTGGTAGTTTGAAATCTCACAAGAAAGCGGCACTATTAGGAGGTGTGGCTTTGTTGGAGTGGATATGGCCTTGTTGGAGAAAGTGTGTCACTGTGGGGGCAGGCGTTGAGGTTTCCTATGCCCAGGACACTGCCCAGTGTCTCTGTTGACTTCCTATTGCCTATAGGATGTAGGACTCTCAGGCTCAGCACCACATCTGCCGACATGCCACCATGCTCCCCATCCTGATGACAATGGACTGAACCTCTCAGACTGCAAGATGCCGCTCCAATAAAACGTTCTCTTCACAGTAACAGAAACCCTAACTAAGACACCATCATTAAGACTGAGAAACAAAATATATGCAAAACCAGATTCATCAATGATTCCTACAGAACTGTTGGCAGGTGTAATGTTTAATGCAGATTGTCAAATTAGCATCTTGGAGACAAAGTTTTGGCTTTGTTTGTAGTATGCAATTCTGGAGAAGTCTACGTGAACAAGTGTTCATGCGTGCAGACTGAGTATAGCTGCCTTTCCCCCTCACCACCATGCCTTCCAACCCTGACGGACAGCTTCCAACCATCAACTGAAATAAAGCAGCCAGAACAGGGCTGTAATAAAACAACATGTACACTCGCGACAGTCCCCAGTCACAGAATTATCTATCTTACAAGACGGCAGCCGTGCTACACGTCACCATTGCTTCTCCACAGTTCTGAGCTCCTCGGAAATGTCAACACTGAACAAGGAGTGCATTTATGATAAGCAGCAAGCACATTACCTTTTTGTCTCCTTGTTTCCGTCTCCTTAATCCTGGTCTGTAATCATCTCCGAACCTCAGGAAGTAATAATAGGAAACCAGCCTCTCGATAGGGTCCCTGATGACATTAATATAAATCGGCTTCTTCTTCACACCAAATCTGAAACAGTAGAATTCCAGTGATGAGGTCAGTATTTTCATTAGCTAAGGCATGCCCTTTAATTTTACACAGAAGTCTCAAGTATTGGTGGTATATGGAAGCAATAAAATAAATTAATTAGAATGAAATTGAGTATGTGAAGACTGGGAAATATTTCATATTTAGGATGCAATAAAGCAAACAAGAAATAATTCAAGAAATGATGGGGAATACCTACTTATGCCCTCAAGGAGTAGGGAGGCAGTCTGTCCTGAGGGGCGAGGCCCAGGAGAAGCTCTGGAGGCATGATTCTGCTTACTGAGGAATTTAAGCAGCTACACAGCTATGTTTAGAAGACTGCACAGTGAGGCCTGGAGACCAGATCTTAGAGGCATGAACTAGCCTTTGTAATGCTTGGACTTGTTCAATAGTATCTCATCTAGGCGTACTGTACAGAAATCAGATACTGACACATGCCCCACCTTGACAACTCCAACCCTATGCAGCCTTTGGAACTCATGAATGTTAGACATGCGGCCACATTTGCTGGCCCTGATCTATGCAGGCCTAGTAGGGTGACCCTCCAACCATATAATGTGTGGAAACTAACAGGTGTCCTATACCTGAAGCTGCATGCAGTAAACCCAGATTAACAGGGTACCTGTCCCAGCTTTCCTAAGAAAACTGCATTCTATCTGTTAATGCTATCTCGCAACCTCTGCAGGACACACAGGGCAATATATGTTGATTAGCTCAAATAGCAATAGCAACACTACATTTAGAATCTACCTAGAAACAAGCAAAAAGCCTGTGAGACACACACCTTAGGACACATTTCCAGGGAACAGTCTTAACATGCAATACACAGTGGAGAGGAGCCGACCTCTCCAGTCCTGGCTCATCTTCTTTACCAGCATCTGACAGTAACACTCTAGTTGGATTCCTGTTTCCAGCTGGTCTACTTCACATACCATTCTCCTAAAACACCATTTGTCAGATCACCTGCTCTTCAGAACCTAAGCTAAACTTCACTGACAGCTGAAATCAACCCAAAACTTCTGGGAGTTGAGGTACAGCTTAATTAGCATGTTCAGGGCCCCAGGACACATTTCTAGCACCTCAAAAGTAACAATGGTGATGACTTCATCTCATCTCCTTGGTTATCTTCCGTTGGTTGGTCCGTTGACATCTTAAGTACCACCTTATTTATCGTTTCCTTCAATTCTACTTGAAATAGAAATTTTATCTTCCATTTATAGTCAAGTCCACCTTCCCAAAACATTTCATAAACCACACTACCCATCCTATCTTTAATGCTATTCTTCTGTATATATGGCAGGCAGTAATCTAGGCTGTACACATACAGCAGGGTGTGTGGGGAGGGCAGAAGGAAAAAAAGAAAGGGAACGAGAGACCTCAATTTTCTGGAGCCAACTTTTTACTGGGGGCAGAGAATAGAACTTCAGGAAATGGCAGGCAGGTGACAGAGAGCACAGGTCAGCACCACTTTCTACCAACTCATCATCGACGCTCCATACAGAAGGGGCTCATGCAGATACATGGGGGAAAGCATTCTGGGAAGAGGGAAGCTCAGGAGGTCTTGAAGCTTCTGGGGCCAGGTGTTTGGAGACACAGGAAGAATGTGGCTGCAGCATCAAGGAGACTAAAAGATGAGAATAGAGTCAGGAGGCTTCGGAGAGTGCGGATATGCGGTCTCGCAGATGCCTCTAAGCGTTCATTTCTGAGCCCTGTGGGAAGTCGTGTGGGAGGGCCACTGGAGGATGTCAGCAGAGAAGTGCAATGATTCATCTTTTCAAAGGCCAGTGGCTACTGTTCCAGAAGGATGAGGGGCTGTGACACTCTTGTGTCCCCAGTAACCACTGCCTTCGTCAGATACCTGCGGTACCCACAAGCTGTTGGGTTCAGGTAAGATCAACTCTGAGCTTGTCTTACTAATGGGCATCGTAGTTGCACGGAGTCTTCTGAGGATGCACAAAGCAGCAATGTTTGCGGGAAAACAGTGATGTCACAAACATACAAGTACCCTGACTAAAGGAACTAGTAAAGGCTACAAAGAGGCTGCGGCTGCTTTCCTTCTGTCTGAGGGCCCAGACAAGCACACAGGCACCAGGTATTAATTAGCTAGAGTGGACAGGCTGCAGGCACTCGGCACTACACTGTTCTGTGGGAGACAGCCCTCAGCGGGGAGATACTGGGAATGCACACACACCATTTCAGCTTAAAGAGACACCTAATAGAGGCTGCAAGGAGGGGACTCAACACAGGGCAGGGGGCAGTCCTCAAACTGGGGGTTCCATGGAAACTCCTATACTTCCCATCAACTGCTGCTCCCAATGTAAGCCAGGCCCTTATTGCTCCCAGGAACCTCTTTCCAGAATGTTTCCACTTTTCCTGTCTCCCTCCCTAGTCCTGGACAGGGAGCAGCAGACAGCATATGGCACAGTACAAACCTTTGCCAGCACCTAGCCTACAGCTGTCTGTGGACACTTTGGGTGGCATTTCTTATGTACGAAGCACAATATTAAGAAGATAATCTGTGGACACAGTCTGAAAATAGAAATGAATTATTACTTGTAATTGCAGAAGGGTTATATAGGTATGAAACGTTGGAAGCAAGGAAGTAGAACAGGAAATGAGCATGATAAAAATGGCACCTGGGCCACATCACAGCTGGTTAAGAGACAAAGCTAACAAGGTTTCTTGGTTTGACTTTCGCCAACCTTGTAACTGAACCTGGGAGAAGACCAAATTGAAGGCTCTTTCTTCACTCCTGGCTAGTCAGGTGGTGGCTCCCTAGGAAGACCAGGGTGGAGAGATAAAGATCTATTTCTGTTCAAGGAAAACAAACTACTGACGGGTGAGAATGATGTTCCTGGGGAAAGGGGAGTATACTTGGTGGGTGTCTGTGGATGAATATTTCATAACACACTTATGTCTACATCTATCTACCCACCAGCAGGCAGGCTTGTTAACAGATCCTTTAGAAATCTACGCCATGTCAGCATATGTGGTGCACAAAAGGAACAAACACTAGAATTATTTCTTTACACCTACATTCATACAGCCTGGGTAGAACAACCAAGGACCGCTTCAAGAGCAAGGGCATATGCAAGTCCAAAAGAGGGACACCCAAACTGTGAAGAAGGCAGGCTGTCTTTCCAAAAACTATACTCTTGAGACTTCTGCCATATTCTATTTCCCATCTCTATTTAAGCTCCAATTAAAACAACATTATTGTTGTTTTTATTGTATGAGTATGTATGTGTGTGCCTGTGAACCATGGTATGTGTCTGTGTGTGCGTGCGCACATGTCCCCGTGCCTGTGTGTTAAGGTCAGAAAACAGTTTGCAGGAGAGGCTTCTATCCTTTATTATGTGGGCGGGTCCAAGGGGTAAAACTCAGGTCATCGGGTTTGGTGGCATGTGCCTTTAACTGCTAAGCAGTCTTGCCAGCCTGTTTTGGAATATTTCTTTAACTATGCAAAGATGTGTTGTATTTGTTTAACTATGTAAAGATGTGTTGCTGTTTCACCTTGCCTCCCCTAAGACACCTGACTGGTCTAATAAAAAGCTGAATGGCCAATAGTGAGGAAGAAGGTCCAGCTGGAATCTGCAGGCAGGGAGAGTATGTAGGAGGAGGAAAGGAGAGAAGATGCCGGGGCCAGGCAGACACGGAGGAGGCAGGAAGGTAGGGCATATGAAATGGAAAGAGAGGTAAAAAGCTGAGACAAAATGTAGACGGACAGAAACAGGTTAAATTAAGTTAAAAGAGCTAGTGGACCAGCCTGAGCTAAGGTGAACATTCATAATAAAAAGTCTCCACGTCTTTATTTAGGAGCTGCTTGGCGACTCAAAGAAACTGCAAATTACACCAACCATTAAGTCTGCTTAAGTCTCGCTAGGGATAGTCACATCCTGTACTTATTATTATTATTTGGTTTTGAGACAGGGTATCTCTGTCAAACAGTCCTGGCTGTCCTGGAACTTACTCTGTAGACCAGGCTGGCCTTGAACTCACAGATTCCTCCTGCCTCTGTCTCTGCTTCCCAAGAGCTGGCCTCATACTGTATGGGACTCTTAGCATAAATGATCCACACTAATGGTGGCTCTTTTTGCTTAGTTTCCAAAAAACAGAATGACCTGTTGGCATCTGCTGGTCTCACTGATGACTCTGTGGTCTCGAGGGCAGTCATCTGTTAGGATGACTCCTGTCCAATAAATGCTACTGACAAATGAACAATATAAATTTAAACAGGATGGTTAATGCGTATTTTCAGTTTTCAGGAAGTGTAGACTCTTCACTCTAGAATGAAAGGGGGTTTCATTAATTGAACTCATTAGTCAAGAACTGTACCTCATTCATTTGGATAGTCACCCTGGCATCTTGAAAATGTCCAACCTATATGATTTTATAATAGTGAATATTAAAGTCCATAGCATTAATTTCCCATATCCAAACTATTTGAAAACTGTCCATCATTGAGAAAGCAAAGAGCAACTGAGCACTGACAGGAAAAGAGAAACTAGGGAAAATGATTTAAAAATCCAAAGGATGAAAACAGACCGTACCCAAAGCTGATAGACAAAGATATCTTTTTGCTACCCTAAGACTGCAGAAAAACTACAAAGCCAGGACTTCAATTTGAGAAGTTTTAAATAGAACGAGCAGTCCTTACGAGTCAGTCTGAAATAGACACGTTTTCCCTGGGGCTTTCAGAAAACTCAATTATGCTTTAATCTTTTATTATCTGTTAAATAAACTGAAAAATTAAACACTCTTCCCGCATGAATTTACTGTTATTCCTCTAACTGCAAGTAAGTTCAGGAACTCCACTAAGCGAAGGACCATTCCAGCCAAGACATGAAGCCCCTCTTTGCTCTGTTGTCCTGTTTTGAGACCTTGTTATTTTATGTGTAGTGTTTGCCTGTATGAATGCCCGTGTACCATGTCTGCTCATCAGATCCCTTAGAATTGGGGTTACAGATGGTTGCGAGCCACCAGGTGAATTCTGGGAGCCAAACCCAGGTCCTCTGGAAGAGCAGCCAGAGCTCTTAACTACTTAAACCAGCTGTTCTCAACCTGTAGGTGGCCACCCCTTTGGGGGAGGAGGCTGAATGAACAGGGGTTACTTAAGACCATTGGAAAACACAGATATTTACATTACCATTTATAACAGTAGCAAGATTAAGAAATAGCAATGAAAATAATTTTATGGTTGGGGGGTCACCACAACATGAGGTTGTATTAGGAAGGCTGAGAACCACTGACTTAGACCATCCTACCACCTCCGTGTTGCTGTATTTATTTATTTTTTGTGGTAAGTTAACAGGGACTTGAGTGAATCCAAGGCTCACCCCAAAACTACATGACATTCTACTACAGAATGTCAAGAAATGTGTTTTTTAACATTAAAGTCTATTTGTTTGTTCAGTAAAATGCTGTGTGTGTGAACACAGGGGTACATGTGTACATGTATGGTGGAGGTCAGAGGACAACCTGGGGTGTCAGCTCTCCTTTCCATGTCCTCCTAGGCACGGCTTCACTGCTACTGCGAACCGGTTAGCGGCCTGAGGGCTTCCAGGGACTCTGCTGTCTGTGTGTACCTCCAAGCCTCTCCACGCCCCACCATGAGCCCTGGGATTATAGACACTTGTGCTACAAGCCTGGTGTATACACAGTTCTGGGATTCAGACCTGGGTCCTCACAATTGTGATGCAAGCCATTTTAATACGGAGTCATCTTCCTAGACCCTCATTTAAAAATGGAAGATGAGATCCTGCTAATTTGTACGCTTGCTTCAAATATGTAAGCCTCCTGGATCAGCCTCCTACATAACTAAAATTTCAGGTATACACCACCGTTCTCAGCTCAGTGTTTTGAAGAATAAAGTATCTTAAAATCAGTAAACAATGTTTCTTTCCTCCTAAGTCATGGAGTCTATGACTATCAAGCTAAGGAATAATCACATCTACAGTATTTCTTGACTATATACATTAAAATACATCAAGCAGTTTTCTCTAATTGACTCTGTTTAGCTGTTTGTTCAAAATATTGTTAGTTTTTAAAAATTTTTCAATATATTACTTATTTTCAACAACATGAGCCAATATGAAAATATTCAAGCCCAGTGTTACTGTCAATATTTAATAAGACTTCTTTAAAAAGCCTTCTACGTTTCAAGTCCAAGTGTCTCAGCAAATGCCAGAGCTTTGTTCTATGTACAAGGCTATGCCCAAAGCAAAACACTCAATATATAATTTTAATAATGAGAACCTACAGAATTAGAAACCAGGCCACGTGGAGAAAAAAGCAAATCATTTAGGTGAAAGGGTAACCAAGACCCACTGAAGGATAATGCAGCCCTCGGGGAACATACGCATATGAATAAAGTTTATGAAACTGGTTCAGTGCTTCTGCAGAAATTTTAGTTCATTTTAAAGTTGCCTATAAAATGCTTTCAATTTTGCAAAATGAATTATTTATAGAAAGGTGTACATTTAACTTAAAAGTCACATTTTTATTGAAAGATCTTAGGAATTATAAGGGGAATTAGGAATATATCACTTTATGTGTGTAATATCTAGGCAATTCTTTAACTATATGATTCCCAGAGAAGTTAATATTTCCTATTATCTGACTCAGTGACACGTCTTTCTATTCCTTTTCTTTTTCAAGAAAACTTAAAAAGTTAAACAGAGAGCAAGATGCTCCTTTCACTTTAAAATCTACACAAAATGCCTTTTAAAGTTGACAATTGGTATATATATTTTTATAAGACACAACTGCTAATTTAAAAACGGAGTTGAACACGCCTAAAGTTAGTAATACCCTTTCTGATGTTTCTTAAATTAATTAATTTATTAGCAGATAATTGGATGTGAGGTTTTACTGTTTGGAGCCATGTGTTTCATTGAGAACATTTAAAAAGATGCTATTTAGCGTATTTCTTTTCACTAATTTTCTGATTGGTCATGAACGATTCAAGGACTCTCGAGGGGGCCACAGAATGCTTGGACATTGTTTGTGGCCTATTATCTTTTGAACTATATTCTTTAAGAGAATTAAGACAAAAGTACCCTGACTTACACAATCACATTCAAGCATAAAAGAAAATTCTTAGTTTTAAGAAAGTCTTCCCCCAATACCTCCTAACTTCAAAGCAGAATCAACAGCTGTTCAAGGGAAAGTACATTGAGGCACCAAAAGTGAGAGAAATGTTTTTCTCAGTGACCTTATGAACCATAGTGACTGACTAGGTTAAAACCCAAGCACTCCAGTATTCAGTTGTCTATGGGGAAACTATTCCATATTCCCTAACAGAACATTAATCCCTGTAACTGGCAATGAGAAGTGACAATTTTTGAACACTAGAGGGCAGTAAAGCACTGGAAGGAATATTTAGATTACAGGCCTAAAGGGGGTGTGTCAGTATACTCTTTTTTAAAAAAAAAAAACAAAAAACAAAACAAAACAAAAAAAAATCCTAACACTTTTAATTTGTTTTATGCTGACGACGTACAAAGCATTTTTAATACATCATTTTGGATGCTACTTACTTTGCAAAATCCAAGTAAGAAATGTGTCCATGATAAAAGCCTGGTTTCATCTCGTTCCAGGTGGTTATATTCTTTACAAAGCGTACCTAAAAAAAAGGAGGACACACTCATTACCTCACTGCAACTTAAAGAAAACGGTATCTGACAACAGCAAAGCACCTCCCACTCAGGAACAGGATCCAGTCCCAGCATTTCGACAATTACTGAGCTGGAAGGCACATCTGAAGGGCAGTTAGTATAATCTGTATGTACTAATTTACCACCCATGTACAGTGGAGTGCATTTTACACAGGGTGGTAGGAGGGTGCTGAGGTATTTCTCCTTCCTGTGAGGGTAGACCATGGTTGCCATCTTGACCAACTGGATGAGCCACTGGGCACAGCTGTAAGGGATTTTCTTGATCAGCTTATGTGCGGTGGGAGGATTCACACTAGATGCCGGGAGAAGCTCGGAGGGCAGCCGGATGAAAGGGTGGGACAAGACTCTAGTTGTCTCTCTGCACCTCACCTGTGAGCCCATTTACCTTGCTGCTGCCTATAACGCCACTGTCTACCACTGCCTGTGCCCGGGCCGCAACGGCAGCTGCCTGTACTGCTGCCCACTGCTACAACTGCCTGTGCCCAAACCCAGATTCTTCAGGTTTCACACTGGGACTGAAGAAGAGTTGCTCCAGGGCAAGCTGCGACTCCATGTGGTGGGAGCAGTTACAGGGTCAGCTGTCCCAGTGTTTAGCCATTGTTGAATTACTCGAACAGTATCACATAAGACATTCCACTTCTTGCTCTTTTATAAAGTTTCTTTATATGACTGTGTGCATATATCGGTGTTTTTGTGCACATGTGTATTGAAGCCAGAAGAGGGTGCTGGGTCTAATGGGGCTAGAGATAAAGGTGATATAAGCTGCCCCTATGGAACCAAGCTAGGTTTTCTGAAGAGGAGCAAGCACTCTTAACTAATGATCCACTCCAACACGACCCACTTTTACTATACATGTATATGCATAATATAAATGGTGTGTGTGTGTGTGTGCATTCTAGCAATTCTGTTCCTCTAGAGAACACTGGCTACCTTAATTACAGTTTCTATTGCTGTAACATAAAACATCATAACTCAGGCAGGGAAGGAAGGCTTTATTACACTGACATTTCCACATTACAGTCATCACGAGGCAAAGTCAGTGCAGGAACCCAAAAAAGCAGGGACTGATGCAGAGTCCACGGAGATGTTGCTACTGGCCTCTCTGCTGACTGGCTCAGTCTGCTTTCTCAGACACCTAGGAGCACCTGCCTAGGTGTGGTGCTGCACACATCAATCAGATCAAGTAATCCCCCCCCTTCCAATGTAAGGATTCAGTGTGTGTGTGTGTGACAGAGTTAAAATGGTCTCGTGAAGCCTTGGTGAGCCTCAAGTTTTGTACTTGTCGAGAGATAGGATTTCTCAGTGTACAGCCCAGGCTGTCCTGGAGCTCACTGTGTAGACCAGGCTGGCCTTGAACTCTCAGAGATCCGCCTGCCTCTGCCTCCCAAGTGCTGGAATTAAAGGTGTCACTACCACCTCCAGTGACTGAACTTCTGATCCTCCGGCCGCCTCCAAGGGTGATGGTGTGGTGCACCACAGCCTGCTCATTCCATGTGTTAAATGTTTTCTTCTTTGATACATTATTCAAAACATAATCATAAAACTGACATTTCTATTTATTCTTCAACAGATTAAAATATGACTACCAAAATGATTAAAGATGATGATTATAGGCAGATTTTAAAAAGCTAGTTCAAATTAAAACATTCAACATATCCAAACATCTAAAATTTTCTTTTAATTTTAAAAATTATGTATGCGTGTGTATGCATGACTGTGTGGGTTTGTGCAGCGTGAGCATGGCAGCCAGTGCCTACACAATCCACAAGGCTGCATGTCCTGAAGCTGCTGTTACAGACTGTTGTGAGCTGTCTGGTGTGGGTGCTAGGACCTGAACTCTGGGCCAATAAAGAGCAATATACATTCCTAACTGCTGAGGCAATTCCATACCCCTAAATACTTCTTAATTTACTGGAACTGAAAGTATGCGAAAAGAATTGAGAGAAAAGTTAAAAAAGAAAACACGGGTTAATTTAAAGAGTTTGGGTGGCAGCAGCTATACAGTTTCTCCAAAGAAATTAGTCTGTGCAATAAACAGGTGCAGGCCGACACACACACACACACACACACACACACACACACACACACACGCACGCACGCACGCACGCACACACGCAGGAAGGCAGACTGACACCCAGCCCAGAAGAACAGAGCTGCACTTCCAACAGTGTGTCAGGCTCTCAACTACATTTTACACACTATTTTACAGTGTGACCTTGATTGAACTTCTGTCATTACAGTAGTAGCTGAGGATGGCTGCTTTCTACAGAAGGCCACTGGTAAGTTAGGGACAGGGTAGCTGTAGTCAAAAGTCAGAAGATGTCCACAAGGTTCTAAAACAGTTTAGTTTTAAGAGGACACATTATTAACTGATACACTGATGCAAATGATAGTAACATTAAGAGTCACGTACATACATGTGTGTATGAGGTTCTTAATTCATTCTTTAAATTAAGCACCAAGCAGAATAAAAATATAAAATAGCAAATGAAAAATAAAATATTAGATAATCCAAAATCTGAATCTGTAAAAGGGACATGACATGAAATATGTTTATAATAATTAACTATGTTGGGTCTAATGAAAATCAATTATAGTATTTCTGCCAAAAATAAAAGAGGTCTGGAGAGATGGCACAGATTGAGGAAGAGTTTGTCAGAGGCAGGGACGGAAGAAAAGGCATAAACATAACGCTATAACCAATTGTGAACTTATTGGTAGAGTCAGAATTTTAGAGGTGGAAGAGACCAAGACCCTGGAGTCTTTACTTTTAAAAGAATACTGAAAAGATTATCTTAGATTGACTTGAACTGTGGTGGCCTGCCTCAAGAGGTTTCAGATGAGAAGAAGAGACTGTCCTTGTGCTATTTTGGTGAAGGAAGAGGCTGCCTTTTGCCCCTGTCAGAAGAGTCTGCTGAAGTCTACACTGCAGAGATTTGGATTAATTCTGTCGGCAGAGGAAATCTCCAAACGGCCTGCAGTGTGGCTTTCAGTGGTTACTCTAATGATTATAATGAAAAGGAGCAAGTTGAGAACAATGAAATGGCAAATGAAAAACGAGAAAAGGACCAGGAAGTGGTTGGAGCCAACTTCTCTGTTCAAGGAGACAAACGGATTAAGAAACAGCAAGATCCTATATAAGTTTCCAACTTGGGAAAAGGAATTAAAGAAAAGCCTAGAGCTGGATGTGGGGATGCATGCCTGTGGGAGGTTGTGTTGTTTCATTTTAAATAATTGTCCCAACCACTGGTTTAATAAAAAGAGCTGATTGGCCAAAGGCAGGCAGGAAGTGTAGGCGGGGCTACCAGACTAAGAAAATCTCTGAGAACAGAATGCCAGACAGAGCACCAGAGAGAAGCTGCAGGATGCAGAGGACAACCATGCAGCTCTACCGCATGGCTGAACAAGAGACATGGGATAGCTTAAAGGTAGAGAGATAGCAAGCTATATGCCTGGGCCTAAGGCTGATCAGCCTAAAACTATTGGAAGCATCTGTGTGTCTCTGTGGGACTGCGGGGGTCTGTGGGCCTAGACCTTGAGGTTAGGCCCGAAAATCCTGGCCAGAAACCTCTTAGTACACATGCCTTTATTCCCAGAACAAATAAAAGCCTTCTGCACTCAGAAGGCAGAAGCTGGAAGACCTTTGAGTTGGAGGCCAGCTTGGTCTATAGAGCAAGTTCTAGAACGGCCCAGCTTAGGCAGTGAAGATTACCACTGAAAACATAAAGTTGGTGAAGACTTAACTGAATGAGGGGGTCACATTCTAGCCCCAGCAATCAGCGGAACTTGGCAGCTTTGACCACGTGGTTCTGAAGTTAAGAACAGAAGAAAGGGGCTATGGAATTTGCCTCTGTGACTAAGAAAAACCAGTGAGACCAGGCATGTGTCAGGGAGATCCAGAGAAGTGACTATGTGAAGCTGTGAAGTTGAAACCTGGATTGTCTTGGAAAACTCAAGATGTTGAAAATGCCGGAGCTGCAGGACATCTGCTGAAGAGGGCTGCTGAAGGGAAACCAGCCCAAGGGGAAAGAAGTGTGTTGGAGTCAACAAGGCTGAAAGGAGCTGAGATCTGAGGGGGCTTTGACATCAGATACGGACTTGAGGAGTCTGGAGTTTGTCCAGCTGGTTTTCTGTCTTGCTTTGTCCAGTATGTCCTCACTATGTTCCCTTCCGTACATTCTGAAATGGTAATGTATATCCTGTGCCATTATGAATTGGAAGTATGTGATCTGCTTTTGGATTTTGATATTACAGGAGCTTACAGGCTGTTAAAAAAAAAAGTCTGACAATGTTACAGACTGAGAGTTTTTGAAGTTGGACTGAATGTATTTTGTATTATGATTTGGCCACAGGTCTTTGAGGGCCACAAAGTGGAATGGTGGTCTATAAGAAAATGGCCCCCAAAGGGAGTGGCACGAATGAGAGGTACGGCCTTGCTGGAGTAGGTGTGGTCTCCTTGTAGAAAGTGTGTCACCGAGGAGGTATACTTTGAGGTCTCACATATGCTCAAACCATGCCCAGTTCAGTTCCTGTTTCTTGTGAATCAAGATACAGAATTCTCCGGCACCATGTCTGTCTGCTCACCACCATACTCCCAATCACCATGCTTCCTACATAACTGACTAAACCTCTGAAACTGTAAGCCACCCCTTCCATTAAATGCTTTCCTTTATAAGAATTGCTATGGTCATGGAGTCTCTTCACAGCAATAGAAATCCCAGCTATGACACGGGCTAAGCGGCACTTCAACACTTTCTCCTCTGGGAAGCAGCTGGGGCATGTAGGAGTGCCGTTTTCACATGTAACTGCCACAAACCCTTCTTCAAAGCTGTTCTCATGGAGATACTGTAAGTAATTCCTTAGAAAATGGTAGTTCTGGGGCTGAAGAGATGGCACAAGTGGTTAAGAGCTCTGGTTGCTCTTCCAAAAGATGGGAGTTCAGTTCCCAGCACGAATATGGCAGCTCACAACTGTCTGTAACTCTAGTTCTAGCCTCACACAGACACACATGCAGGACAAACCCCAATATAGATCAAATAGGTAAATCTTAAAAAGAAATGACAGTTCTGAAAGGCTTTCTTTTTAAAGTACCAACTGAGCTGCTTTCTCGTTTAGCCATGTTTAATACGTATCCTCTGGTTTTCAAATGTCTCCCTGTTTCCACCTCCACTTTCCCTCCACCGACCTGGTCCCAGTTTCCCACATATCATTTTCCACCTCTCACTCCTGCACCACATGCTTGTTCTTCCCATTTGTCTTCTACACTAGGGCATGTTGCCCATAGGGCCTGGGTCAGCCAACCAGCGCATTTAACAGATTCTTCCTTTCATGCCAGGCAAAGGGCAATAAAACACAACAGCATCACATGATATTTAAGAGGCTGGAAACACTGGACACAGGCAGGGGGAGAAGGGAAAATTCAAATAGAGTTTCCACACTCTGATTGAAGCATGCTATCAACAAGGTTGGTTCAGAAGGAGCAGTCAGATACAGTACATGAAATAATGTTTTTATGGCTAGCCTGGAGCAGACTCTAAACTGTGACTTCTGTCAGGTTTTATAACTCAAGTACAGCCAGGCTAGCAAGTAATCACAGTACACCTTTAGGGAAAACACAAGCAGTGTAGGTGGTGGTACATGATTTATTTGCTCGTTGAATTAGACCTGAACCAATTCCAAAGGAAAAAGCTAAGAAAGCACTCCACACAAACAGTATCTAGGCCTACATTCTTGACAGGTTTAACTCCACATCCTGATCATTGTGATCATAAAAGCACCACTTTCTACTATTTGAAGGAGTGGGAATATCCCTGAATTCTCTAGCTTAATTCCAACTTTGTAATTATTATCTATTGAGATGAAGACTACTATTAACTTGAGTAATTACTATTCACCAACTCCTACTGACAAAATTACTTTAAATAAACATTCCTTGTATAATTATAGGCATTTTTTTTTAAAGTCGAAGCCAGAGAGAAGGCTTTCTATACACAGGGGAAAACTAGTGGGTGAGTAGATACAATGGTAAGTTCAGTTTCAACAGAAAGTATTGATTATGAGATTCTGACCTGAGCTGCTGGAGTCCATGAGAGGTTCACTCTACTTACAGCTGTAACCGTGGTGCTGTGCTCAGCTAGGGACCACCACCAAAACTTAGGTTGGCTCATTTGCTTACACATTCATCATTTAACAAAAAACGTATCGAGTATCTTCCATGTCTTGGTCTCCACAGGAGGAACAAGGCTTAAGGCATACAGTGGACAGGCAATATGTCTGCCCTCAAGGACTTACACTCTAACAAAAGGGAACAAAAGAAAATAAAATATGTAACCTAGTTTTATAAATTGATTAGTACTAGGAGTGATATGGTTCCGATACTTTGAAAGGAGCATTTAAGGTAATAGGATGGCTATTCAAAGTCCAAGAGCCTGTCTTTAATAGGAAACACTAAAAGGACAACATGAAAACTGAAGGAGAAATTATTCTATAAGAAGGTAAGAGCAGAGGTCTTGAAGTGAGAAGGGCTGGGTATAGGCAATGATCCAAAAGGCTAGTGTGGTGTAGGAATGTCTTTCTATGTGCTATGAATAAAGGACTGTTCTGGCCTATATCAGGCACCTTAGCAGTAGGCGGGAAATCTGAACATAGGTAGGAGAAGGAGGCAACAGTCAAAGGCCACCCAAGAATCAAGATGTAAGGAAATAATAGGTAAGCCACGGGCCATATGGCAGGGCAGATTTAATGGAGATGGGTTGATTTAATATGAAAGAGCCATATGCTAGACAGCATGAAATTAATATAAGTGTCTGAGTCAGTTTTGGGGGGGCTAACTAGGGTGGCCAGGTCTGAACCGTGGGGCTAGGCAGGCTGGGACTGTAGGTCTGTGGTTCTAGAACACTGGCCTGATAGGGCCAGAAACCTTTCGATACAGATGGCACCCATAGTGGGGCAAACACCCACATAAAGCTGGAGAAAGCTCAAAGAGGGTTCTAGAGCACAGAAATGGAGCCAAAAGAAGTTTCCAAGTTGTATCTCTGAAATGGGTTGTAGAACAGAGTGGCTCATGGCTCTGGTACCTCCACCACATTAAAAAGCCGCCTAGTGGGGCAGAGTCAGTGACCAAACCAATGTTTCACAGTCTACCATTTTAAAAGCTCTTCTGGTTGGAAAATAGGATAAGCAATACACCAGATTCAGATGGAGAAAACCTCTGGATGGGTTACAATGTGTGTAAAATGTACGTAGGCTTCAGAGAAAAACAGAGAGGTTAGAGAAAGTCCCTAAAAAGAGAAATAAAATAATAAAAATATAATGTTATGCAAAGATGGAAAACACACAAAGAATCTGGATTATGGTTATTATTGTGTTTTATTTTAATTTTTTAATTGTTAATGAGCTAACTGTAGAAAGACATTTGATTGCAAAGGCTGCTAAGTTAAACAAACATATATATTTAAAAAGTATCTTGACTTTGAAATTTGTGTCTAAAGACATGTAGCTTTGGAAAAGAGGTTCCGCTTTTGTTTCCACAGAAGATGAGAACCTGTGACTGCTTCCAGGCAAATATGGTTTCATCAAACAAGACCCCCTGAAAATTCTCTGAGGGGAAGAGATTGTCACATCAGTTTCAAGGCTATAGACTAAGATGATCCACCTTCAGGGCCCTCAAAAGATTGCCAGCAACCCTTCATCAGCAGGAAGTAGTAATAGAAAGTTACATTCAAATTACCAAAATAATGTTTATAAATGTTTGTTTTCTTTATGTACGGCTAATGGTTATAGTTAATCTCGTTCTAGAAAACAAAAGGGGGGAGATATGATACAGGAATGATTTAAAAAGATAGATTATTGAATTTACTTTAATCCAAAAATCAGCTGTTAATCTAAAAATATTTTGAATTGGTATGGATTTTGGTTTATTGATATAAATTGAAGGTCAATTTTTTATGCTTATGTATTTTTCTACCCTTTTTAAAGGTATGATGTTTATGTAACTCATTTAAAATTGCAATTAATAGTCACCTATGGCAACCAAACTTACGTTAGTTAGAATTTTTTAGGTATACAAAGACATATTTCAATTAGGTAGGTAATCCTCAAACACTTCAAAGACCTACAGAATATGGCATTTAACTATTTTAAAAACTTAAAGAGACTTTTCTGGATGGTGAGACAGGTCTGCTCTTGGGAACACCAATCTACTCCAAGAGAATAATGGGCATCAAAGAAACTTCATGTAGAGTTTACTTTCTTTGTGGCAGTGGTTAGGAACTGTTCTTGTATTGACTGCTTGAGAGTATGCTGTATAAACTGGACATGCAGGTATGTAACCTTTGCACTTTGGCAGAACAAGCCAAGATGGTCCTTCAGGTTCCTGCTTCACAGAGAAAACTGCCAGACATCCTTCAGGACACAAGGAGAAACGACTGTCAAACTATGCCAGAGTGGGCAGTGCAGTCCTTCAATTTTCCTCCTTTACTGAAGGGTACACCATGTAGGCTGAAGATTGATGCCCCAATATTACAGAGGAATTTTGGGTGCCTGCCCAGGCAGACAGGTGTCGTTTCTAGATTTTGGAAGTTGCTTGTACTTCCTGTTTACTCGGGTAACATTATATCCTTCCGTGATCTTTGATGTAGTTGAAGATTAGATAGTTATAGGTATAGTTTTTCTTAGTTATTCTAAAGGGTATATTAGATATGAAATTTTAGACTCACAAGGTGATAAAGTACTTTCTTTAATTTTGTTAAATACAAATAGACTAGATATTGTAACTGTAAAAAAAGGAGAGAAAAATCCTCTGTGTTGTTCGTTATATAAGCTGACTGCTTTAGGCCCACACTTCTGCATTCTCCTTATATATAAATACCAAGCCACTGCAAGGAAAGCAGAAGCTGTATCCTATCCAAATGCAGCTGGAAACGCAGCTACATGGTGCTGATAAATGTCATGTGTAGTGAACATCTCCACACTTACATTTCATGAGAAAAAAAAAAGCATGGATGTCATTGCCAGATGCCTTATCGCTGCCAGGAATCTTTGTAAGGTTGGACACAAAATAAGTAAAAATCGAGCAAATAAGTTAAAAAAAATATACTGCAGGTTATTCTGACATGCTCCTTTTCAATCAAAGTATGTTGTGCAACGCAGCAATGCAAACCTACTACACAGAATGCAAAAGTAACATTTAGATGTGAACTTTTTTCTTTAATAACTAACCATGTAAAAAAGCTTGTGCTTTCTTTCACTTACAGAAAATTATTTGGATTAGCTAACAGAAATATATCTTTGGTTCTAAATAGCTTATCCTACAAATTGCCAAAAAGGAGATAAGTAGATGATAAGCCATCTACCACTAGCCTTTAAAACCAGCTCTCTGGCTAAAACCCCTATCAGTTTTATTCCCTGTTGGGTATTAGGGTTACAGAAAGGCTTGACAGTGGGAAAATGCACAGCAAAACAAGTTCTTCTAAACAGCTGAAGCACTAGCTGTGGTGTGACTGTAGTGCACAGTTTTTAACAGAGCTATTCCAATGGCATTTGGGGTTCCTTAGGATTTCAGTTTCTTTTATATGATGGTCAATTAGCCATCGCCTACAATATTTGCAATGAGAATTTAGAGTCACCACTGCCAGGTGTGTGGAAAATTGTAAGTTACTTTTGGAAGAGATGAATAAACTAGATTTTATTTAGGAATCTACTTTAAAATGCCATTTTATGAAGTTACCTATCTACTTGATCATATAAATTCCTCACAATCGTAAGATTCTGATAAAGATATCAGCCACAATCTGCTCTCCGGGATGTTAATTTACGGCTAATATGTAGATAAATTACTAAAGATGAAATTCAGGAGACTAAGTAAAGAACGCACTCAGGTATCAAGACAAGGCTTCCTCACTGTACGCTGTGACAATAAAATAACTTTGGCTGCAGGTATCTTATCAAGTTGGAGCGGTGGGGCATACCTGTAATGCCAGCACTTGGGAGGCAGAGGCACGTGGGTCTCTGAGTTCAAGGCCAACCTGGTCTACATAGTGAGCTCCAAGATGGCCAGGGCTACACAGAAAAACCTTGTCTCAAAAACACAAACAAACAACAACCAAGAGATTTCATACAATATCAAAACTGTGTCCAAACTTCAGCTATTGATTTGGGAAAAAGTTGGTTGTTCCCCCACCACCAAAAACAAAAACAAAAACAAAAAAACTGCTTACAATTCACTATCAACAGTGCACACATCCCTTCCAATACCAAATTTGAGGTGCTATCAAAAAGCATTTTCATATTTCCTACATGCTAATTACCTGATCCTGCAATGACATTACTGGATTATTTTTGGTAGTGTTGATGTGAAGAACATGGTATCTATTCTTCGCACACAAGTCATAGGCGATATTGGTAAATGAGGTGCTTGCAGTTTTGGGAACTCTGTTATAAATGATGACTATATCTTCTTCTTCATCTAAAGCTGCATCTTGCCGAGGGCCATCCATTGTATGTCGCTGTTCAATTTCCCGGACTTCATGTCTTGCAATTGCCCTTTCTGTAAAGAAAAGGAGAGCTGAACTAAGTTCTTTACCTTTTTTTAAAAAAAATATATTTAAACAAACTTTACTATAAAATTTACAAATAAAAACAACTATGCATCAAAATTAAAACTGTCAGAGCAAAGTCTATATATCTCAATGAATGTCTATAGCCATTCTGAATAAACTAAGTTCTTGATAGAATTACACAATTATGAACACTTAGCTTTTGATTATATAAGGCGAGAGAAAAACATTTAAAAAAGAAAACAGACAATGAAAATGAAGAACCAAGGCATATGGGAAAGAAATGGAGGCAGGTTAAGCTCTCAAGAAAATAATCTATTTGATTCTACACAGCTTCAACTCAGAATACATTTTTCCTTCCCAAGAACTTAGTAAAGATGGTTATTAAAAGACCGAACTCTTTAAAACTACTTCTTCAGCATAAAAAGATACACAAGAACAAAGGGATAATATAGCACAGAACAGTACCCACAGTTCTAGAGTCACCACACGCTCAAATGGATGTCCACTGTTTCAATAATCCTCACACACAACAGACTGCATGTGTTGTGGTTAGACTGTGAACTATACCTCACATGCTCATGTGTCTGAACGGCCAGTGGTACTACTCTGGAAGGTTATAGAGGTTTAGGACATGGAACCCTGATGTGGGAATGCCTTACTGTATGCTGTGAATCTTTAAATAAAGGAGCTGTTTTGGGCCATGACAGGCACCATAGAAGAAGTAGGAGGAGGAATCAGAATAGGTAGGAAAGGAAGGGGCGGAGTCAGAGGGAGATAGAGCAGCCGCCCAAGAAGAAGCATGTAGGAACACAGGTGAGCCATGGGCCACGTGGCAGACAGATTAATAGAAATGGGTTGATTTAAGATGTAAGAGAAAGCTAGCAATGTGCCTGAGCCATAGGCCAAACAGCATAAAGTTAATATAAGTGTCTGAGTCATTTCTGGGGCCTGAGCGGCAGGTGGCTAAGCGGTCTCAGGCGGCAGGTCTGTGGGTCTCGGATCTCTGGCCGCCCGGGACCCAGAAACACCACTACTACAGAACCTGGCTAAAGGAAATGAAGGGTTTTTATAACCAGATCCCACTTTCTGTCCCTTCTCTGATTCCTGAGGGAAGATGCCAATGTGAAGAGTATCCTACAATAAAAATTTTAAACAAACAAAAACAACCGACCGACAAGTTTAGATCTAAAGTACAGTAATTTCAGTAAAAACTTTGTGAATGGATTCAACAGCAGAATGGAAAAGAGTAACAGAAACAGAAGCACAGGACCGAGGAAAGCTGTTGGGGCCTCAGCTGTAATCTGACACTGTGGTAACAATCTAAGACATAAACAAGAAAGAAGACAGCTAAAACAGAATTTAACTAACCATGACTAAAACAGCTGGCAGGATACAGAGACATTTAGAGTTAAGAAACCCCAAATAAGACCCAAAGACATCCATCTAGGTCAAGATGCGTCATAATTAACAACAACAAATGGAAAGTAATGAAAAAGCTAAAGCAGCACCGTATAAAGAATGTGGGAACAATCAACTACCCACTTCCCGGAGCAGGACTCAGGACAGGCAGCACACAGCAATGAGAACTGAAGCCAAAACCCCTATACCCAGAGAACACGATGTTTATCATGAAGATGATTCTCATAGGTATGAAGGAGATAAAGACTGGTTTAAAAGTTCTCTAAATTCAAAGGTATCTGCTGCCAGGCCTGAAGACCAGAGTTTCTATGGCACACAGAAGAGAACTAGCTCCTGTAAGTTGTCTTCTTGACACACATGTGCCTGCCTATACACAATTTCTGGCATAAATAATAAATAAATAAATAAGAATTTAAAGTGAGAAAGAAATAAAACAGGAACGACAAAATAAAGAGAATAAAAATATCCATAAATACAACAGACTTTTCTTCTGCAATTGATTTTTTGAGACTATAAACAGCTAAGCAAACACTGTAATACCATGGAATTCTGTGGACTATCTTATAAAACTCTCATAATATAATAAGCTTTCCTTCTCCTTTTTAACTTCTGAAGGTGTATTTAAGCAACAAAAGTGAAAACAAAAGTTGAAATTTGATTCAAAATTCATGAATAGCAAATACTTAACTCAGTGTTATAAGCAGAGAGTAAAAAGGCCCAGATGGAGCAGTGGTTCCTAGGCTTCCTGTGACTTTTAAAATGACATCAGTAAAGGGAAATATGGTATTTTCAAAAAGAAAGACACAACTTTGAGAGAAGGTATACAGAAATAGTATACTCAAAATACTATAGGATAAAAGGTAATTATAAAAAATATTCACAAGAGTCCAGAAAACATAAACACACAATGAAATCTAAGAGTCCAGAAAACAAAACCTAGAACAGAAAGCAAAATGTCAAAATCTTTAAAAAATAAAACAAAGTGTCAATATCTGTAAGATATATATAGAACAAACACAGGAAAAATATATAGCACATACACATACATGAGAATAACATTTAATCAATAAAGATGACACACAAATGGAGATACACATAAAGAGATGCTTGAAACAGTCATGGGGAAGTACAGATCAAAAGTAGAATGAAGTGCTACTTGGGACTCACTAGGACAGCTATTATTATTAAACAGTATTCACAAGGAAGCAAGAGAATCCAGGAACCTCATAAAATCACTGCTAAGACTGAAATTGTATTTACAATGGAAAACATTTTGGCATTTCTCAAAATTTTAAGTACAGAATATGACATAGGAATTCCACCCCTAGGTAGGTACTCCAAGAAACTGAAGACAGGTATGTCTTCAATATGTCTACAATAGCACTTTTTTCTAAAGCCAAAAGATGAAAAGTTCAGATATCCACCCAGAGATAGATAACACATGGTATGTATTCTATTCCTTCCTTAGATAGAATAAAGTATGTATGTCAAATAAGTGAACAAAGCAGGACATTAAAGATCACAATGAAATAGTTAGAATAGGGAAATATATTAAACCAGAAGAGACTGGTGACTGCCACAGGATTAAGAGTGGGGGTGGGATAGGGTGGGAGTACTTCTTTAGTTGTTTACATCAGAGAGATGAGAACATTTTTGTTGCTGGGTCCTAACAGTTCCCTCAGGAGAGTCAATGGCACAGCCCCTGGGAGTCAGGTGAATTGGACTAACTTATTATTCAACAATGGGGAGAGCCTTATATACCCTCGTCCTAGAACCAGGCTGTGTCATTAGCTGGTGATATTACATGGCTACCCCTCATTGGCTGGGCATCAGGAGATCTGACAAGAACTATTGCTAGCCAGATTCTCAACGGGTCAGGAGCTCTGGGCAGTGCCTGTTACTAGGCAAATTCTGAACAGTGGCTGTTGTTAGGCCCTCAGGCTGACTCCAGGTTAGCTCATAAGGAAGCACATTATGTACAAGCCTTGGCAAATGGTTTGAGGCAATTTCCTTGGCCCTACGGGCCTGTCCTATACATTTTAGAAGTAAATACAAGTATTGCTTGTGACACTGAACATACTCGATGTGTGGACTGCTCACTTTAAAACTAATTTATGTAAATTTCACTTTAGACATATATCAAACACAATAAAGTAAAAAATATAGCTCTTAAAATACTAGTTCATTTTAATAATATTTAAAACAAAACTATTTGTAAAGCAAAAAGCTTATAAAATACCTTATTCTTTGTTTTTCAGATAGGGCTGCCTTAGTGCTCAGGCTGATCTTGAGTTTGTGATATGCCTATTCTCAAGTGCAAAACTCTGTACTGTACCTATGTAGTTAGAATTTTCTTTGGGCCACTATCCAACTCCCAAATAAAGGCACAGAGACTAATTATGAATGCTCACCTTAGGTTAGGCTTGTCTCACTACTCTTTTAACTTAGTTTAGCCTGTTTTATTTATTTATCCATCTACATTTTGCCTTAGTGCTTTTTACCTTTCATTCTGTATGTCCTACATTCCTGCTTCCTTTGTCTGTCTGTCTGGGCTCTGGCATCACTCTGTCTTCTCCTTTTCTTTCTCTCCCAAGGCTAAATTCCTCCTCCTACTTACTCTCCCTGCCTGGAAGTCCCGTCTATACCTCCTCCCTTAATGTTGGCCATTCAGCTTTTTATTAGACCTTTCAGGTAGGTGCCTTAGGCTTAAAAGGTAAACCAGCAACGCATTGCATCTTTAGATATTTAAACAAATGCAACACATCTTTGCATATAGTTAAACAAATATTTGCAACACTGCCTCACATTTTATTCTTGAGAGAACTCCAAGAAACCAATTCTTATCTTCACTAAGTAAAGACAGTAATGTCAAAGAAGTGACTGCTGGCTGATTAATGACGTAATTTGCCCCCAGAGTCTGTGCACCAAACTGTATTAGCTGAAATTTAGTATTTTTCTCACTGTAGTTAGAAGAGAAGGAATAAGTCCTGCAGGACACAGTCCAGAAGTATATTCTTGAAAATTGTTAAGTTACTTACAAAAAATGTTTTTTATTTTGGAATTTGCAAAGTATTTTGTGATTATTTAGTGAAACAGATGGGCAACACTCAATTGTTTTCTAGGAACTAAAAAAATCAAAGCATGCTGCATTATCTTTGGAACTTCTGTATCATTATTTCAAAATCATTAATATTAAAAAAAATAAAAAACAAAGCCAAAGCAATGTTAATTCTTAAGTTCCTCCCATTTTAACAATTCACTAACTGTACAATATTCTAAATACCATTCATGAGCATTTATGTAACAACTTGTTTTCTGTTGTTGGTGGTAAATTACTACATGGACAGGAAAAACAGACAGTGTTTGTTGGAAAAATAGCCTTCCTTACCCTTCCGTGCCTCCTTAGCAATCAGTACTTATGCCACACACGTGTTTTTAAAAGGTAAAATACTGTAAAAATTAATCAAGTAATGGCTTCATTCACTGCTCTTTCCTCATTTCAATGACTTGAATACTTTGAGGCACAATGGAGCCCAGGCCAATTATTCTCCTTCTTCTTCATGAGCTTTAACAAAATTATATCTCAAATTATTTTTCAAATTTTAGAAATGTATTAAGCGTTCCTACTTCAGTCGCCATCTTGTACAGAATTGAATGAATGTTACTGTAACAAATGCTATGAAAACAAAATTCTTCCAGATCCAAGAATGGGGAAGGAGTAGTCTGGAAATGATGTTGAGTAAGTTGAGTCTTGAAAGGATGGAACTTTCAATCTGTAGCATTGACAAATGAGGGAAGGCATAACACATGGGCAGTAGTTAATAAATAATGCATGCTACTATGATTATGGAATTATATAATAACAGTAATGGAAAGCAGCTGAAAAAATACTGCACTTATATTAAGGCCTTTCTATGGGCCAGGAACAATTTCACATATTTAAGTGAAAATAAATTTATCTAACTTTTAAAAGAATCTTTACATGACAATACTGTATAATGCTAGACTCAAGAAAAGTAAGTATAAAATTGTCAGAATTCAAATCTTTACTGAGTGCTGGAGCCTCCATTCTATTAAAATGTAGTAATTACTGTCTTAAATTACAAGAAGGGGAGGTTCTTAAGACATTTGCATTCAATGTCTTGAGGGATAATAAGTGACACTTCAGGCACATACTAAAGACTAGAGTACATCCAGAATGTGTGTGAACTAGAGTATCATGTTGCACACAGAGCACTGTTTAGACGTAGTATCTTAAGTAGACTGGCTCACCAGGTCTTCTAGGTAATGAGAAATGGCAAGCTTTCCAGAGGTCAGGGTGGGGTAACTGCTGGTCCCTGCTGTTAGACATTGGGTGAGGCCATGACGATGAAGCAGAAAGGACACTCTAGAACAGAGCTTAAACAAGGGACTCTCTGGAGTAAATAAACACCGAATTCCATGAAGCCATGATACTCTCCTAACAGGGCAAGCAAAGCAAAACCAGAAGTAAAAGTGGGCTCTCAACCACTAAGTAGGAAGGGAGTGGGTGCATTAGCACCTAACACAATTGGGTTCATGCAGTGAGACGAAGACAAGCTTGCTTTGGGACAGCATAGCTTGAGAAGCCACTCTTTATGTCCTTCCTTTTGTCCCCAATGCCCACGCTTACATGTCTGTTAAATCCTTATCTTAAACTCCAAATTTGCCTCATAAGATATATGAGGCAATAAATGAACTGATTTCATGAACTGAGCAGTCACAATATATCTGTGCAGCTTTAAGTAATGAGAATTCTGTGATCATTTATGATCAAGTCATTTTTAATCAGGTTTATTAATTAATTATTAAAGCTTAAGTATTGTTTCAATTTTGGAGAAAAACTTATGCTTGGGAAGTCTGAAGAAATGTTGAAATAAAAGCTTGAGTGAGCCAGCACAATTGCATACACCTGTACTCCTAGGTATAGGGATGCTGAGGCAGGGTGCCTCACTTGAGCTCAGGGAGTTTGAGGTCAGCCTGGGCAAGATACTGTCTAAGAGAAAGGCTATTCGGCATTTGACAGGAGCTACAAAAACATTCCTGGGACATGGCTGAGAAAGGAAGAAAATCCTTTCCATGGAGGACAAACAAAGGGTGGAATGGGCTGGATAAGGTTTGGACTAACTCTAAGCACAAAGAACAGTGTGCACAAAGCCCTGGAAATGGTCTCAGGAAGCTAGGACATAAGGGAATGGGTAGCAAAGCAGGGCAGGAGGTGAATGACTGCGAGTCGCCATAACCATGTTTGGAACGCCACACCACGAATCTGTTTTGTTTTCTGTTACAGTTCACACCTGTTGCCCAGGTTGGCTTGGAACAAACTATGTAGCTCAGGCTGACTCTGAACTCACAACAACCCCCTGATACTAAGCACACTAGCCAAAGAACCTTCACAGAGGCACAAAAAGAAGGTCCAAAGTGACAGAATATTGCTTCTGAAAAGGGGTCCAGGAACTGGACCATTTCTTCAGAAAGCACAGCAGTGCTGGCAATGCAGAGCTGTGGTACTGATTGCCTGTCCTCTTGGGGCTGCAGCAAGGCTACAGATGACTGGAGATGGATGCTTGTGGACAACAGGTGAGTAAACAGGTGCCTGGGAGCAGGGGGAATTCTGCTCTTCATTATTGAAAGCACACGAGCTATCTCTGTAAGATCCACTAGAAAGGTACATTAATGGAGAGGAAGGTCCTGTGTGAACAGCTCAAGGCCAAGGGAAAACGGTGTCTTAATGTAAATCGGACCCCAAGTACATTCTCAGGTGAGTGAGGAAACTGAACTTAAGGGTTTTGATCTAGTGCTTTTCACAAAGCCGTGGAATGTCTGGATGTTATGTGCAGAATTCTGAAAATATGTATCCCAGGATACATCTGACCAAAAGACAGAAAAACAGAAGCCACAGTTCAGTTGATGTTAAAGAAATGAATGAGTTCGTGAAGGTGAAGTCAAACAATGCTCCAGAGCAGGCTCTGAGCTGAAGGCCTCTCCTTCTCCCACCATGGTCCCATATGTGGAATACAACAAAATGCATGTTCCCCTGCTAGTCTCTAAAGCCTCACCTCCCCCCCCCCTTTCTGGAGCGCTCCACATTCCTATCTCTCCCTCCCTCCTCTAATATCATAACCATATCCCTCTATCTAATAATGAAGTCCTTTTACATATTAACAGCTTCTAAGTGTCTCCTGCACCTGCCGCTGCCTCCCACCAGGCCTCTACATTCATAAAAATCCACCGCCAGATAACCAGATAGTTTATATTCGTATCATGCCAGATCTGCACAAAATTCTAACACCCCCACACCAACCACAGATTATCAACAATTACTGTGGGCAGTTTCTCCTATGCTGTCCACCATTAAGTACCCACATGTAGTACAGGGTAGATAAGCACCCGTAGCACACACAGGCTCTATGTTTCGGGAACACTGCTGTGGGATGCTTCCTGAAGGCACAGAAACTCTCCCCATGACAGACTGCGTGACTAATGTGAGGCTCACGTAGTGAAACACCATCACTCGCAAGCAAAAATAAAGATGTGAAAATGTCAAGGATCTGAGAGGTATAAAGTTGAGCAGAGAAGACACTTTAAAAATTGTTACGATGCAAACACTGGTAGAGAGGGCAACACTGCAGTTTCAATTAAACGTAAGCTTTGCAATCCAGCTAAAATATTAATTTTGGTATTAAAGTGGCACAAAGATTTAAGAGTTTTGCCAATTTTTAGCATAAGTACAAATTGCCATTGAGTATATGTGTTTTGATTGTTGAGATAACTACCAGTGGAAGATTAAAGTCCTTTCAAAATCAACAAAGAGCTGCTAGGGTTGTCTACAAAGTTGAATTTCCACAGTGTGGCAGCTGCACCTGGTACTCTATTCACTGGTAAATAACAAGAATAAGGAGTAACTAGGACGCAGTTCCAGCTGGGCTCGGGCTCATTATCTAAAACTTAATGCTGCAGCTGTGTCAAAATTAGAGTTAGCATGCTGGAAGCTTGATATTTCACCAGGGTTTGAAATGCACCATATTACAGGGCAAAGGTTATTCTCCCTCCATATGAGCCTGCATCAGGGTCTCCTGAGAGGCCTGTTGAGGGACTCCTGCCCTCCCACCATTACTACTTACCAAATTCCCAGGTGAGGATTGGGGTGACATCGTGTATATTTAATAAAAACCACTCTGGAATATCAGAGCAGAGAGTCACCACAGTCAAGCTATGAAGGTCAGGGAGGTGGCCTCTTTAGTCTCACAGGGTTTGGGTTTGTTTTGTTTTTCAAGCCATCGCTCCTGCCTTTTTTGTTTGGGGAGTTTATTTTTTCTGTTCTGTTTTTCCATTTTTGCTTTTAGTATGATGGTCTAAGAATACCCAAGAATCAATGTTTTTAGAGAGTATCTGTCAGCTGAGGATGTCAAAAAGTGCACTCCATCTTCTCTTTGCCATGAAACTAGGAGGTATTCCCATCAATACAGAGTCTGTGCTGAGTTCTGTTCATTTAATCTAATTCTAAAAACAAGGTGATCCAGCTACTTGAGAGGCCATGACATCAACACAAAGCTCTAATTGTGAAGCTATTTTATATTGTTTTATTTTATGAGTATATGCCTCTATAAATTTACATGACATGTGTACACGTGCCTGCAGAGGCCAGAGGTTATCGGATCTAGAACTGGAATTACAGGGGTGTGTGAGCTGCCTGATGTGGTTGGGACTGAACTCAGGCTCTCTGGAAGAGCAGAAGGTGCTCTTAACTGCTGAGCTATCTCTATAGACCACATTTTATTTTTTAATGGAGTCTCAGTTTTTTAATTGGGGTGGGTGGTATAAAATAACCTAGAAATAAGTCTAAATATAACAAAGCACTCTTAACAAGAATTAGATTTTAGGGACAATACTATTTGATAAAAATTACTCAAACTTTAAAAATCTTATTTATAATTATTAAACTTAACTTGTCGTTGTATGTACTATAATAAGTACAAGGTAGAGGCTACTGAGATGGCTTAGTGGGTAAAGGTGCTTCCCACTTACATCTGAGGACCTGAGCTGGATCCCTGGAGCCCATGTAGAGGTTAAGGCTGAGAGAACCAGAACCAGCATTTACAAGTTGTCCTCTGACCTCTACACTATGCACATTCTCACACACACAACTTTTAAGTAAAAGATCCATATATGCTCTAAGAAAATGATTAAGTGAAAGAAAAATGAATTAAATGCACAGGAGGGAATCCACTAGTGTAAGAGATTCCATAATCATTTCTTTAATATTTTTCTTTTTTGAGACAGTGGTCTTGTCCCACCTGTCCATTCATATCTACAATACAGAGCCACCATTATTAGTAACCATTCAGAGGTCACTGACTGCATATATAAGCCAAAGGAAATAACTGCTTAGTTCTTTCTAATATAAATGTTAAGACAACACAGTCCTCAGCTCACAAGGACGTACTCATCACATCCTTCTTCATTAACCTTAGCTTATTGATCCCTTTACTAATTGATTGCATATTAACTATGTTAAAGGGAAAGTCTTAATACACACGATTACTATGCTAGTTTCCCAACAGATAGAAATAAAACATTGTAAACTTTGATATAATTTGAAAATATAACTGGTTTCTAAGAGACTCATTGTTCCAGGCTGACACTAGAGTCATAGTTTTGAAAGTGTAGTTCCTTAAATAGTCACATGAGTCAGCATATTTAGAAATCAAGAATTATAGTCAATTTGAAACAATGAAATTTTAAAATTTTGTTTTAGCATTATTTCTTTTAAGTATACAAATGTTTTGTCTGCATGTACACATGTGCACCACATGCATACATATGAATGCTGTGGGGCACTGTGTGGATGCTGAGATTCAAACCCAGCCCCTCAGCAAGAGCAGCAAGTGCTCTTAACCCCTGTGCCATCTCTCTAGCTCCAAATTTACAACATTATAATGAAAACAATTAATATAGCTTGCAAAATAAAGTTACCAGTCTACTGTTAATTTATTTTCTTCACTACAGAAACAGAGAGAACCATTAATAATAGTCATCTTGGTGGCCCTGGGCCACAGAAATAGAAAAGGAAAATAATAATCAAGTGCTCTAGAATGACAGTTCTCCAAGCACATACTGTATACTTGCTTTACTTTTCAGATATTAGTGTATGTGATACGGAAGACGATACTTCCACTGCGGAAAAAATTACTGGAATCTTCCTCATTGGTATCTTAGTCATTCTCAATATGAAATTCCATTTTTGTTTCAATACACTGAAACAGATTAGGGTAGTTTACTTAATTTTTTTAAAGACTTATGTTAGAATTAAGAACCTTTTATTTTTGAAAATTAATTACCTTTGCGTATTTGAAACATATTGCTTACTAGGTCTGTAATACAATCTCAGTGACTGTGTCTCAAATAGCAGAACTAATTTCTCTCCGACTCTTGCCTTTCACCATCACTCATCACTGTGATAGTAAGAGTCTAACAATATCACAAACCACAAACGCACCCAGCGAAAATAAAGGCTTTAAGCAAGCTACCAAAGGAAAATGTGTAGCAGGAAGCTGTCACACTTGTTATCCCCACCCTCAGGAGTCAGAGACAGGAGGATGACTGCAAGTTTGGGGCCAGCCAAAGCTGCAAGTGAGATCAAGTCATAAAATAAATAGGTAAATAAAAAAAAAATGACACATTGAAGAATCAGAGAAAAATAAATTCTAGAAGCTCATGAGATTTCACACATACGACAAGGAATCTTTATATATATTTTTTAAAGTAAAATATAATTACATCATTTTTTCCTCTTCCCTTTTCTCTTCCCAAACTTTCTTATGCACCTTCCTTACTATCCATCAGATTCATGACCCGTTTCTTATTGGTACATATATATGTTCCTGTATAATGTTATTTATAATGGATGTTTTCAGAGCTGGCACTGGATAACCAATGAGGAGGACTCTTGGCTGAGGAGGACTTTCTCCAGCTTAGGCATTCCTCTAGTTTTTTGTCCAGGCCTGAAGCATCCTGAGATTTTCTCCTTCCACATTAGCATGCCTATTGGTGTTGTCCTTGCTCAAGTCATGTTTAGGAATCATATCAGTGAGACTTATGTATGTGGCTTCTTAGGTATTTCTAGATGTAGTCTCCTGTTCCCGTGGCTCTTTAAATCTTTTTGTCACCCTACTCCATGACTTTCCCTAAGCCTCTGGTACAGGAGGCATCATGTAGATGTTGTCAGTTGGGCCTGGGTACCTAACATGATCACTTGTCCTCTGATTTTCTGAAATGGTTTCTATCGATTGCAAGAAAAGTTACTTTGATGAGGAGTGAGAGCTACAATCATCCGTGGGTATAAGGACACATATTTAGAATGCAGTCGGGAATTATGCTGGTTAGTAAAATGGTGATTGTAGGTTCTCCTCCAAGATGTAAGACATGACTTGCTAGCCCTGGGTAGTTGGCTAAGTTCCCAATACCAGGCATGATTTCCCTGTTGATTGTTGGGTGGGCCTTAAGTCCAATTAGAGACCTGTTGGTCACTGCCAAGGTATGTGGCACTATTGTGCCCTTAGGATATTTTTCCATACTAGTCACTATTACAGTTCCTAGGTGTGGTCGTTTGGATGAAAATGGTCCCCATAGGCTCAGATATTTGCTTAGTCACCTTTGGTAAAATGCTTGAGATTAGAAGGTTTAGAAACTCTGGCCTTATTGGAGGAAAGGTGTTCCAAAAGCCCATGCCCGATCCAGTGGTGCACTGCCTGCTGGCTGCAGAGCAGGATATAGCTCTCAGCTACTTCTCTAGCATCAGGCCTCCCTATGTCCCACCATGCTCCCTACCATGATCACAAAGTAACCCTCTGAAAGCAAGGCCCCCAACCAAATGCTTTCTCTTAAGAGTTGCCTTGGTCATGGTGTCTTCATACAGCAATAGAACACTAACCATGACACTAGGCATTATAGCTAGGTGAGACTATTGGTTGCTTCTCTCCCTTGGAAGCTTCTGACCATTAAAGCTAGTCCTCAGGGAAGAAGCTACACAGAATCTTATTAAGACAGTTACCATGTGACAGTCTTTGCACTTAAAAAACAAAACAAAACAAAACCAACCAACTAACCAAACAAAAAACTCCTGCCTGCGAAGACTCTCTGGTACTTAATGCCTGTGAGCATTCAACAGGACTCTTAAGCTTCATCTGCTCTGTTTTTAATTCCCTTGAGAAAAAGTTATGAACAAAATAGTATGAAGCCTGAGTGAGGTTTGCTGTAAATGAGTAAAGGTATATGGTGTGGGAATGTCTTTCTGTATATTGTGAATATCAATCTTTAAATAAAGGAGCTGTTTTGGCCCATGAGAGGCACCAAAGAAAAAGTAGGCGGGGGAATCAGAATAGGTAGAAAAGGAAGGGCAGAGTCAGAGGCAGATCAAGACAGCCACCCAAAGAAGAAACATGTAAGAAACACAGGTGAGCCACAGACCATGTGGCAGGACAGATTAATGGAAATGGGTTGAGTTAAGATGAAAGAACATGCTAGCAATGTGCCTGAGCCATAGGCCAAACAGCATGAAGCTAATGTAAGTGTATGAGTCATTTTTGAGGGCCAAACCAGCTACGGGGTCTGGGACGACAGGTCTGTAGGTCTGGACCTCTAGCTGTCCAGGGCCAAGGAACATTATCATAAAAGATGGTGTCCCAGTGTGGGCCAAACACCCACATGAAGCCAGAGAAAGATTAGAAAGGGCTCTAGAGCACAGAAACTGAGCCAAAGCAGCTTTCAAATTCTGTATCTGAAGCAGGTCATTGTACAGAGAAAGCATGGCATCAGGGCCATATTTAAAATGGTGCCGGCGGATCTGCGTCAGGCAGTGTAAGCTGCAACCAGGCCAGTTCCTGAAGTCTCACAGAAGACTTAGTAGTATGTGTTTGATTTAAGGTTTCTGTTTATATTGGAGAAAAAGGAAACAGTCAAAGACGGTTTCTTAGTAGCAGCACTTCTTGAGTCTGCTCTGTTTGTTGGCTGTGAACAGAGGTACGGTCCCTTTAAGAGAACTTCCTGACTCAGCTTTTTCTGCAAAAACTATGTGGCTTTTTAAGAGAGTCCAAGTATTTTAAAAGCTCTTCTGGTTGGAAAATGATTAAGGATTCACAATAAACAGATTCAGATGGGGAAAAAAAAAACTGTTTACAGGTTACAATGTGTATAAAAGGTACACAGGCTTCATAGAGGAAAGAAAGAGGGTAGAGTAAATCTCTAAAATAGAGAAATAGAGTAACAGAAATATAATAAGCCACGTAAAGATGGAAAATAGACACAATCTGGTTTATGGTTATTATTGTGTTTTATTTTAATTTTTAACTATTAATGAGCTAACTGTAGAAAGACAATGGATTGCAAAGGCTAAGTTAAACAAGAATATATATTTTAAAGGTATTTTGATTTTGAAATTTGTTTCTAAGGATTTATTGCTTTGGAAGAGTTCTGCTTTTGCTTCCACAGAAAATGAGAACCTGTGGATTGCTTCCAGACAAATATGGTTTCATCAACCAAGATCCCCTAAAAAAAACCTTTGATGGGAAGAGATGGTCTTATCAGCTTCAGGCAGGGCTGTAGACTATGTTCCAGTCTCAAGAACCCGTGAGATTGTCAATGCCCCTTAATCAGCAGGAAGTAGTAAGGGGAAACTATGCTTAAATTCCCAAAATATTGTTTATATATGTTTGTTTTCATTATAAATGGTTAATGGTCATAGTTAATCTCTTTCTAAGAAGAAAAAGGGGATATGGTATAAGAATGAATTTTTAAAAATTAGATTATTGAATTTACTTAGAACAGGAAATCAGCTGTTACTCTCAAAATGTTTTGCCTTGGTATGGACTTTGGTTTAATAATACAACTTTAAGGTCAATTCTCTTATGCTGTATGTATTTTTCTACTCTTGTTTAAGATATGATGTTTATGTCACTGATTTAAAAAATTGTAATGTATAATTAAGAAATTCATGTTAGTTAGATTTTTAGGCATATAAAGATATATTTCAATTAAATAGGTAATCTTCAAATACTTCCAAGACTTACAGAATATGGCACTTAAAATATTTTAAGAACTTAGACTTTTCTGGACAGTGAGACAGATCTGCTTTTGGCAGACCAATCTTCTTCAAGAGAAAAATGGGCATTGAAGAAACTCCATATGGAGTCTGCTTTCTTTGTGGTAACGGTTAGTCACTGGACAAGAACCTGTTCTTATATTGATTGCTTGACAGTATGCTGTTTAAATTGGATATGCAGGTTCCATAGGAAAGTGACCTCTGAACTTTGGCAGAACAAGCCGAGATGGTCCTTCAGGTTCCTGCTTTGCAGAGAAAACTGTCAGACATTCGTCAGGACCAAGGAGAAGTGACTGATGAACTGTGCCAGAATGGGCAGAGCAGATTTCCTGCTTCACTGAAGTGAAAAGAGACTCTGGGTCTGTAGGCTGAAGATGGATGCCCCAACTTTATAAAGGAACTTTGGGTGACTTTCCAGGCAGATAGATGTCATCTCTGTCATTTCTAGATTTTGGAAGTTGATTGCACTTCCTGTTTACTTGGGTAAATATATCCTTCTGTGGTCTTTGATGTAGTTGAAGATTAGATAGTTATAGGTATATTTTTTTTTAGTTATTTGAAAGATGTATTGGATATAAAACTTTAGACTCACAAAGATAACGTAGGTGATAGAGTATTTTCTTTAATTTTGCTAAATACAAATAGACTAGACATTGTAACTGTAATTCTTACTTAATAGCTATTTTGTTATATGTAATTTTGCTATGTTAAAACTGAAACCTTTTGATTAGACAGAAAGGGGGAGGTGATGTCGGAATGTCTTTCTGTATGCTGTGAATATCAGTCTTTAAATAAAGTAGCTGTTTTGGCCCATGACAGGCACCATAGAAAAAGTAGGCAGGAGAATCAGAATACATAGGAAAGGAAGGGCGGAGTCAAAGACAGATCGAGCCAGACTCCCAAAGAAGAAACACGTAAGGAACACAGGTGAGCCACGGGCCACATGGCAGGACAGATTAATGAAAATGGGTGAAGATGAAAGAGCTAGCTAGCAATGTGCCTGAGCCATAGGCCAACAGCATGAAGTTAATATAAGCATCTGAATCATTTTGGGGGGGTGTTAAGCAGCAGCGGGTGGCTAAGGGGTCTGGCATTGCAGGTCTGTGGGTCTGGACCTCTGGCAGCCCGGGACCAGAATCATATTGTAACAGGTATAGGTGAAATATGACCAAGCATGAGTCGATGTCTGCCACAGCTTGTGAGAAATTTAAAGAGATCCGATTTATAACCCTATTTATATCCTAAACATATGTACAATGATTCCTAAACATATAATAAACTCAGTTCCTAGTACTTATGAGACAATTTTAAAAGTAGCATCTATCATTATTATTTTTCACTCTAGAGACCCATCGTCATTATAAAAGAAGATAAGTTAGAGAGCGAGACTGAGAGTGGGTCAGATAAAAGGACAGTGATCACAGACGGTCAAATGGAACGGCTGCTCACCCAGAATGTCCGTGGGCACCGACTATGGGCACCGACTATGGGCCTACTGCAGGTACACTTCAGGCTTGTTTCTCTTGTGCTATTGGGCACATCTTCACTATACCAATAACACACGGGTCAGAAGCAGTTTCAAAGGAGCATTATGCCATCAATCCTGTCACTGGGATATAGATGCACAAAAATTTCAAGTTTGGGGCAAGCCTGGGCTATCCAGCAAGTCTGAGGTCGGCCTAGACTACACAGACACAGCAAAACTGCTGTATAATAACAAAACCAGATGGCAATGAGAGGTTGAAAACAATATAAACAAGCAGGAATAAAAACAACGTAGGTGAACAGTACGAGAACCCTGCCTTCTATATCACAGACAGCTTAATCTTTACAAGTGCACCCTGCTCTAAGTCCAACAAAATAAGACCCACACTTGGAATTTTGCTCAAATAATAAACTTAAGGAAGCAAAAAATGAAGTCATATTTCAAGTTTGATTTGTTACATTCTGAATGTCTTATTTCCAGAAGACTGTGCTCTCTCACAATGAGAATGCCTGTTTTCACTAACCAGAGAAACTGTGTTGGTGATTTTAAAAATTATAGTATAAGAATTAAAGGCTCAACATACATTTTAATTGTAAGTTTTTATGTAAGGAGAAACTATCTCTAAAAATACAAATTGGCCAGATAGAGTCATGGCTCGGTGGTTAAGAGTACTGGCTGTACTTTGAGAGGACTCCGGGTTCAATTCCCAGCCCCAACTCAGCAGCTCACAACTCTTTGTAACTCCAGTTCCAGGGCACCGGACACCCAATTCTAACTGCCACAGGTCTGAGGTAAGCATGTAGTACACAGACACACATTCAGACAAAAACACTCATATACCGAAATAAATTTTTAAAAAACTAAAAAAAATAAAAATACAAGTATCTATATTTCCCGCTTATTCTAATCAATTATATGACAAACCCTAAATTCAATCATCAGCAGAAGCAAATGTACAATAATCTACTGTTCTTTTTCTAATCTCTCAAAGGAATGGTGCTGAGCCTGTGTCCACTATCTCATCCCACCATTTCCATACACTGTCTCAGGGCATGACGGTCTACCTTCTAATCTTCATGTTATCTTGGACACCACATAAGCAAGACATCACTTTATTCTTTTTAAAATTACATATTTATTTATTTATTACATATATATACCCTGAGATTGATATACATACACAGAGGTCGGGGGACAACTTCAGGAACTGTTTGTCTTCTCCATATAGGACTGGAGCAACCTGAGTTATCAGACTTGGTGCTGGTGGCAGATGCTTCCCTGCTGACACCCCCCCCCCCATACAAAGGTAAGAGCAGACATAGGAATCACATCTGGAAACAATCGCTGCACTCTCGAACACGACACCATGAAGCATGATTTCTGTCCTTTTTTCTCCCCCTGCCCCTTCAGTTTCCAGCCAATGAATCAGATATGACCAGAGTTCTGTGTGATAACTGGAACTGCTTTTGACACATGTGAACCTTTTTTCTCAAGAAAATTTGTCAAAAATTACAATCCTATGCCAAATAGCATCTCCAATCCTACCCCTAGAGAAGGAACAGAAAGCGATGTCTATGCCAATAGAAAGTTAAGGTTATTCACACTGACATTAACAATACCCCACCTCCATTATTGGTTCCTACACGGGTAGCAAGCTGATGGATTTCTAGAGTCAGGCAAGCTTTTACTGTTGACAGCACAAACTCTGAAGAACAGATGCCGCCATCAAGTTGAGTGTTCAGCCATTCTACTTTGAAATTAAGTGGAGCACTTGTTTAAAAATGTTTTCTCATTAGAACACACAATGATCATTTTAAACTCTATCTTCTATAATAGGATATTTCTATGACACTGCAATCTGGACTATGCCATAAACACCATTGTACTCAAATAGATGGAAATCATAAAGTGATATTTAGCTACAGATTCTGTCAGACAGTTTTGCAAACTGAAGAAGGAAAAAAAAAATCAGCATTTGCAACCAACTAGAAACACAATACTATATAGTAAGTTAAAGTATGGTAATGTGACACAGAATATAGATGCCTTCATTTCAATGCACTGCAACTTCCAACAGGAGGAGAACATATTAAAATGCAGCTTCACAAGGTTAGTGATGACGTGATGGAGCAGGGATGAGAGAATAGGTGATGTGTAAGGAATCTACAACAGGCAGGCACCTGTACTGAACATGAAGCCAGGGCTTCAGTGCGTCAGGCACTCAGATAATGCACAGACACTTGCAACATGTTCCATAAAATACCAGCAGAGGTCTTTTTAATGATTCAAGATCACATTATTATGTACACACATAAAATCACTGGCTCTACACTTAGTTTTAAAAAGCAATACTCAGCAAACTAACATTATTCTGTGATATACCCTGACTCATATACTGAAGAATAGCAACATCTGTAGTTTTGGTTCTGGTACCAGCACCCAGGGCCTCACACATGCTAAGCACACACTCCACCAACTCCACCTATTAAGAGAAAAACCCAATTGGTAATTTACATGCTTAGCTCCATGTATTTTGTGAATCCACAATACATCTATTTAAACAGGTAAAGATATGGAATTATAAGATGACAGATCACTAGACTTCAGGAAAAGACTAACTACTAAAAGGATAACTCTGAGTAACAATAAAGACATAGTGGGACAATCAGACATGCCCTAGGACCAAAAGAGCCAGCAACAAAGAGCTCCTACCAGGCCCAGGTCCAGACTCTGCTGGAAAGTTCACAGCTCAGTAGTTTACTCCACTAAGATCTGGATATTCCAAGGAAGGTGAAACATCCCTTCCTGGAGGGAAACATTTCCACCTCAGGAAGTAAACAACCCCAAGGCTTCAAGTACTCCCTGAAACCAAAGGACTCTCTAGGCCTGGCGCTCCCCAAGCCGAGAGTGAGGTCATGGCTCAGCCCAGCAAGCTGTGGACAGGAAAGATCAGCTACTCATCTGGAAGAGGCTCAGCTCTCCCTGTTCAGCAGCCTGCAAGTGTTAACAGCCTGCTCCAGGTTTGCAGCTTTCCTGAGCTGTCACCCATGCTGGAGTGGGTTTGGATGATGTGTCTTGAAAACAATCCCTTACCATGTTCTTTCTTCTAACACCAAAAAAAAATCTCATCAAGTTGGACTTTGGTGGGAATCCTTTAGTTTGTCATTGCTTCCCTATATAGGGTAGACAGATACATATCCACACCCTCCAGGAGTCATATTATATAACATATGACTTTCTATATGATACCAGAGTTGCTGTGGTCAGATGCTAGCAAAATCTCCTAGAAATCTATCCTCTATGGTATAATAAAAGCTGTTCAAAGAACCACCCGACTCCATTGTATAACACCCAGAAGCAGCTAGCTGCTGCTGGTCTTCATGCGCTGTAGGAGTCTACTACAAGACAGCCTGCTGTTTAGACAGAAGAACACTGGTTGCAGAGGCGGCCACTGCAGGCTGCTGAGTACTACTGGGCACCAAGCACTCAAAGCAAGAAAAAGATCCTTTCCTCCTCCTTCCCTGACGCTATTCTAGGATCCTTAATTGATAAGAACTTTACTTATCAGCAAAGAAACAAGCGCCCATTTCTATGTCCCTAAAGCAGGCAAGAAAAGGAGAGTGAGGAGGTGACAGACAATGAAGTGAAGCGTGGCAAACCCTCCCAGGATGGTGAAAAACTAACCTCTAACCTCGTCAGGTATGGGGAAAACCTTAGCCAAATTACTTCTTGGACCTTTGTTTGCCTGACTTTATAATAAAGGTCTTGGGTGCTCCTCTTCCTGACCCACCCCCTCTCAGCACCAAGGGCCACATCTGCAAGTCACTCACTCCTGCCACCATGCCTTCTCTGTGATAGCTCCCTTGAATAGGGAGCTGAAAGAATCCTTTTCTCTTGAGTTGTTCACAACAATCAGAAGTGTTAATGCACTTCTCACATCCAGTCACCGTACAGATTCCTAATCAACACCTTTAACAGGAGAGCTACAGAGCACCAACCACCTCTCTGCTCCCAGGCCTGCAATGCACGCTTCACCAATGTTCACAACAGTTCTTTTGTGTAAGTATAATGGCAAAACTATAGGACGATAAATGTAAACACAGGGAGAGAGCGTCTGCACTTCATACAAATTTTGTTCTTGGTGCCTTGTGTTCAATTTTATAGCTTTGGCCTAAAGATCAAACTTTCTCCCAAGCTTCATCTCCAAGATAGCCCCCTCTTAAATTCTAGAATCCGTAGATATCTTAACTATTAATAAATTACACAAAATGATCAAATTCCTGAGGAAATGGTCTATAAGTTGATCCCCCTCAAAAAAAAAAAGAAAGCTGAGAAAACAATAAAATTAAACTGATATTCAGATCTCTACTAGCCACAGCAACTAATTCCTCTCCAAAAGGGCAGTCCAGACAATTTAACAAATAGCATTAACATTTATTTAAAAGTCAATCCATATAAGAAAATCAAAAAGGTATTTCAAAAGGAATAACACCGTATTCCAATGTCAATAACTGGACTCATAAAGTACTGGACTCATAAAGTACAGTACAAAATTTATAAATGCAGATATATTTCAATGAATCCAGGTACATAAATATTTAGTAAAATCTCAGCAAATTAAATTCAATATTAGTATTAAGCCAAAATAAAGAAAAGTTTGCCCTAGGAATGGTATATATTCTAGCAATGATTTACTCACTGGAAAGCCTCTGGTATCACTTACTCCATTAACAGGTTAGGAGAAGACGAAACTTCAAATAACAGTTCAATGCACACCAAAAACTTAGTCTGCATGAAACCAAACTTGATGTCACTTTGAGTTTTTTTTCATCATCTAGGCTTGAGAGAATCAAATATATAAATATATTATATACATGTTATGATATATCAATGTAAGTTATTCTCAGTTGATCAGAGCTCCAGCACGCCTTTGTGGTGAGGAGAAATCCTTATCACCCCATCATTTATCCAAACCTAGACCGCTGGTGTCTACTAATGAGTCCTTCTCTCCAGGGCCTTTACTTGCAGATGCACAGAGCTTTTCCATGAGCCCTCTCTTTCCAAAGAGCTTATTTCTAAAACACACCTGCAATAGCAGTAATAAAAAAAGAGAGAGGAAAAAAAGCAAGCTGGGAAAAATAAGCTATCTTAAAAGTCAACATATTTGCTATTAAACATGAAGCTTGCAAATGCCCAAGGCAAAAGAAAAAAATATCAATTTTCATAGACACCCAGGTATCTTTATAACTGAAATTGAGAAAGTACATTTTTAACATCAAAAAAGATTTTCCCAGGAAAAGTTCAGAACTTTCTCATATGTGCAATTATGAACAATGTCTGCAACAGGCTTAGAGTAAATAAGAGTGCTTCCAATGATTGTAACTCTGGATAAGATGCATTTCTCATTTCCTTTTAATGTCTTTGCAGAAAACCCATGAAAAACGTAGCACAGAGATGCACTGTTGAATAAAGACACAGGACACAGATGTTCTGAACAGTCATTCAACAACGTGAACATTGGCAGTGACAGCTAAGTCTGCACTTACATTCAAGTGAAAACTAAGAGGTAAAATACTGATGGGAAAATAACCTAAAATTAGGGGTGAAAATGGTAATGGTTAGAGGCGTTATTGGCAGCTTCTAGCCTCACAGCATTGCAAGATCATACCGTGGTGGGAGCCGTCAATTAGGGATGACTGAATGACTGCACACCTTGAAGGAATACTCTGGCAATCGTGTTACTATGCAGATTTAAAGGTCAGATGTCACGTTAACTGTCCTCAGCCACTAAGACAAACTCCTTCTAGGTGTCTTTCCTCTTCCCAATCGCACATGAAGAAGTAACTCAGAGCATCAATTTCTCAAAGCACATATCTTAGACCTAAATCTGTCACTTTGACAAACTACCTTGGTTTTGGACAGCAGTCCTACTAGACAGAGAACTCTTGTCCACTTGGAGAGGGTGCTCAGAGTGCTATTAAGATTTAAGCTATGCTGATCCTGTTAGGTAAGACAGATGGCAGTCTTATGAGGGAACAATATGCAGTGTCTTAATTCTATTATTGATGAGCAAATGAAGGATGGAAAAGAGGTGATGTTTATACAACCATGCCTTTCAAGTAGGATTAAGAATTCTGCAGCCAAATTTTTGGCAAAAAGTAAATGATGACTAAACAAAAAGATAAAATCTGATTTCATAGGAAGTAAATTCAGGATCTCTGCTGTGTGGTCAGAATGATTTTATGTTTATTAACAGGATTTTTTTTCTGCACAAAACTGAAGAAATATGAACGAGTTTTAAAAGTGTGATGGTTTGAATGAGAAATGCCCCGCCCCCCAGGGCTCATCGAATTGAACAATCCATCCCCAGACAGTGGGGTGGTGCTGTTTGTGAGGGGGTTATGGAATTTTTGAGAGGTAGAGCCTTGCTGGAGGATGTACATCACTGATGGACAGCTTGAGGGTTCACAGGGCCTGCTTTCTTGTTTGCTTTCCCTGCTTCCTGTGAATTTCTGTGTGCGAATGAAAATGTAATCAGCAAGCTTCTTGGCACCACATTATGGCTTACCGTGCCCTTCCCACCATGATGGGCTCTAATCCTCTGGAATCAGAAGCTAAAATAAACTCTTTCTTCCTCAAGCTGCCCAAGGTCTTGGTATTTTAATACAGCAGCAGAAGGAACGCTGCTGTTCCCACACCCTAAACATGGCTTTGGACAGGTAAGGATTTTTACTTGCCTACCACCAGGACTATTCTAGACTTTTACTCAAAAACCTGAACATCCTTAAAAGGTGTTTGCTCTCACTGCATCGATAAGGAAGTGTACTGTGGAAATGTTTTTGACTTTGTTCAATATGGCACAGCTGGTAGCAGCAGAGTAGAGAAATAAGCATTTCTAATTCTTTGCCATTATCCCATATCATGGTTTTCAATGGCATTTTTTCTAGGAAAAGTGATAAATTTAGTTAAATGAAACTTAAACAGTAAGACAGATTTAAATTATAAATGACTAGTGGATGTTTCAAAAAGTTTTTGTACAGCCTAGGACTCTTTCCACACTTGGTCTTAGCTGCATGGATGTGCTAATATGTTTTGTAAGGGCTTGAGCAGCGCGAGGCATGGGAGCATCCAGTAAAATAAATGCTTTTATAGTTGGCGACATCTAATTGAATTAATCTTGGTTCAAATACTAAGTATTTCATTCTCTGCTTTCTTTCATTTTCAAGGTTTACAAAGTGAAAGTTGGAGCAAACAGTTAAAAGGCACTATTTCTCTAAAGCTTCCACCTTGAATGTCTTAAAATCCCTGTCTGTCACTCCATTTCACTACCTCTACAAATCTCCCCTGGTTCTACCCTGCAGAGTCTATAAGGCACCTTATAAACATCTCCCAATTCCTACCTCTATTCTGTTAGCAGCTCTTGGCTCAATCCCCATTCTATTTTTTCATATATAAGGTTGCTGTCACAGTGACTTTTTTTTCATCCTTGACTTGAATTTTGCAACCAGTCCACGGAGAAGCCGTAAATGTTAGTCATTCTCCATAGGAAGGCTAAAATTATTCCTTTAAACACAGACGAAGAGAAACAGCTGTGTTTTTTTTCTTTATCATATTTAAAAATAAACCAAACCATAACCCCCACCAACGCCACAAAATAAACCCTAAACTCTTTAGCTTAGCACATAAATCTGTTTTTTGAGACAGGGCTTCTCTGTGTAGCCCTTGGCTGTCCTGGAACTCACTCTGTAGACTAGGCTAGCTCAAACTGAAATCACCCTGCCTCTGCCTCCAAGTGAATCTTTTTGTAATCTTACACGAATACTATTCTCAAGTTACTTGCCCATGTTTCCTTAGCCTTGGTAGATTCCTCTCATTATTTATTTATTTTTCTATCTATCTATCTATCTATCTATCTATCTATCTATCTATCTATCTATCTATCTATCTATCTATCAACACACATACATGATTTCCTCTTCTTTAAATGTTGCTCCCCATTTCTGAACAGCCTCTAAAGTTCAAACCCACCTTTAGAAATTTATGTAGCAATTGTGTCCCATTTAGACGGTAAAAGAAGGCATCTTACATGTACTGACTATACACCACAGGTGGCCCTTTGGGCCCAGCAGACTGGCATATTAATAGGCAGTGTGTTAATGTTCACTGTTCAGGATTAAAAATGCACTGGCAGCGTAGAATCCACGAGAGTACCATAAACCCGGGCTTCCCCACAACAGAAACACTAGTTTGAGTATCAATATATGCACCAACATAACTTTATTAGAATGTTCAAGTGAAAATGAGATGCTGTGGTAATTCCAAGTGACTGCTGCGATGAAATAAAACAGTGTCACTTTATACCACTATAGGAAACAGCATGGATTCACGTGTGACCACATCTGGGCATTAAAGCAAAAGAAACCACTATCTCAAAATGGTACCTATACTTTCAATTTCACTGCAGCATTGCTCATAGTAGCCAAAACATGGAAACTTTTAAAATGTCCTTCAACTGGCAAATGGATAAAGATGAATGAGCTACACCATACAGTGCAATACTAATAAGGTATTTGTCATTTGAGACAACATGGAAGGATTTTGAGACTTTACCCTAAATAAAACACATGAAGAAAGACACATGCATCATAATAGCAGTTATATGGAGACTAAAATAGTCCTCTCAGCTCTTAGAGGCAGGGTGTAGAATTGTGGGTGCCAGAAGCTGGTAGGAGAAGGAAATGGGGAGCTGTCATAGTCAATGAGGACAGTGTTTCAGTCATGCAAGGTGAGAATTTCTTGATCTCTACAGCATGCAGTTCTATGCACTAACAAGCCGGTGTAGAGGTAGATCTCACGCTTAAAGAATAACAAACACCCAAAACTGGTATTGATCATGTGGGAAATAGCTATGGATTAAGCCTGGAAAAGGCCAGGAGCCCGTGAAAGAGCTGTCCCTATGGGTGGTGCAGGGCACTGGGACTTACTTTCTTTAATGAGATGGTACATACAAATGTGTAATATAAACTATAAAGCCAGAAGTTACTTTTCAAGAATCTCAATAGGGCTGGTAAGCTGTTGCCACAGGCAGGAGTTCGTGCTGCTCAAGCCCGGGGAACCAAGTCTGAACCCACAACCCTACATGGAAGGAGAACCAAGAAGTCATTCTGAACTAGATATGCAGGCCATGGCACATGTACGCACATGTGCATACTCACACATAAGTTCTAGTTGAACTGGAGTTTTATTCATCTAATATTTAATTATTTTATACAGGACATGAATATCCCAAACTTCTCACAAAAATAGTTTGTTTTTTTTTTTTAAAAAAAAAAAAATACCGGATATAGAAGAGTCTAAAACAGGAAGTGTTTATCATCTTGTCAGTTTTTAAACCATTTCATATCAATCTCTAAAATATTAGATTATAAATATTTATGATAACATAACTCTAGGCAGAAGAGTTAAAAAATTTTAATACTTAATAATGTAAGACGTCATTTAAAAAATTCTAGACATTCATTCTGTTGTTGAACAGTGACAGTTTGTGCAGTACATATACTGTTTTTTACCTTTACATACTTGTGATCTAGACTTCCTTTCCCTTACAAGCTGTCTTTGTATACTAAAGTAACATTTTCTATGGTAAACTGTCATGGAATAATCTTTTCGTACACTGTGAGGATTTGTCACTCGGATTGGTGGCCAACGGCTAGGCAGTGGGATGCTGGAAAGAAGACGGATGTGCCAGGCAGATGCATTGGGAGCAGTATGGGCACTACAAGGTAAAGGTAACCAAGCCACATAAAAGAACATAAATTAAAAGAAATGGGTTAATTTAAGTTATAAGAGCTAGTTAGAAACAAGCCTAAGCTAGTGGATGAGCTTTCATAATTAATAATAAGTCTTCATGTTATGATGAGAGCTAGCAAGAGGGACAGAAAAATCTGCCTACAATAAACTGAATAAATTATTTTTCACAAATAATTTGTATTAACTAGATGCTTGCTGTTCTGCAGTGATGGGAAAAGGCTGGAATGGAGTGCAGGGTGAAGACATAATGGTGCCAGGCAAACCCACCCTCTGTCAATGAATGGTCCTGGAATGGAACCTGCCATTTATTATTAAATCATAACATTTGAAATTTGTTTGCATCATTTTAACCAAAATAACAACAAAATCCCCAACAATTACATACTTTAAAATGTGGTTTATTATTTTATCTGATATCCCTGACATTTTTTACATACTCCCAATGATTTTGAAACCCTTTTTTCCCCCTCTAAGTTGAGAAAACTGCTGAAAGACAAGAAGCGTGGGCAGGATTTTCTGCCTCATTGAAAGATGGGATCCTGGCCCACGTCCTGTTAAGTCCCTAGTCTCTCTCTTGTCACAGTGACTTCTCGAGATTGAGCACAACATTTCATCCAGCTGTGAAGACAGGAGAAGTACTTTTCCCTTTTACAATGGGGAGACAAATGTACTGGAAAAGTGTTTGTGATATTATTGTCTGAGACCTAAGCTGCCAAGCTCTTAATGGGGATACTTTTAAGGAGCTCACATCGAGGTGCAAGGCTATAAATAATGTCATCAAATTCTAAAAGTTTATGACTGAAATGGAATCTGTATTAATAATATATAAAGCAACCACAAACCTCTGTTATAACACTTAAGATGTGTATTTACTATATAGGTATGAACAATCTATGAAGCCAACATCCTAATAGTGCAGAGGCTGTTCAAATGAACAATTTTATATAAAGAGTCTACTTTCCAAAAATAAAAAAAGACCAACTGCTTTTAAACCAAATAAGTACAGACCAAGTAAAATTAAAAAAATAATTCAAATTAAAAATAAACCCAGTATATACAAATTAGATAAGGAAACACAAGCCCCCCCCCAAAAGGATGCAGAGAACTGTTCTTGTGCTGGAGCTAAAACCCATAATCCCCAAGTAAAGCAGACCCTAGTACACTGAGATGGAGTGTAAGACACTTTAAAAATATATCGGTGATTTCTAAAAACAGTGGTTTGGATTCTAAGCAGCTAGTCACTAAATCAATGTGACAGATCTGTGCCCCCTCTGGAATTAGAGTATCATCTTTTCATAACAAATGATTAATTAACATTCCATAAACACTCCCATACTTATCAGAAAAAGGGTGAGGATAATATAGTGAACATAATAGAGTGAACTCAGTTCACAGCTCACCATTTCTACAACAATATGTAGAATACAGAATGCAGATCAGCTTTTGAAAAGCAATAGAAAAATAAAACACTCAAGAAAAAAGATAAATATACTGTATCAAAATGAAAACATTTAGGGCTGCTTTTATTGTTATGTTTTTACCTCATGTTAAGTAATAAGACATATCAAAGGTGTTCAAGCTAGGTGTGGTGCTCCATGCCTGTAATCTCAACACTTGAGAAGCCTAGGCAAGAGGATTGGTACAAGTTCAAGGCCAGGCTAGTCTACATAGTGAGAACATGTCTATAGTGGGCGGGGCACGGTAATACTTTAAAGTATTTCAAATTCATAGCCAATGAACACAGCGTATGTTAGCTGGCTTTGCCAATGTGATACAAGTCATTGTGGAAGAGAACACTCCTGGCTTAAGTTCCAGACCTGACTTCCCACAGTGGTGTAGTTACTGGATCTCCTAAGCTGAGTTTCCCACACTCTTTTTGGTCATGGTGAAACCCCAAGCCACAGAAGGCCTAGTTTAATCTACTTATGACATACTGATCATGAGATATAAACAATGTGCTATTCAAAATTTCTCTTTTGGTTCCTTAATCATCATAAAGTCACTCTATAAAAAAAGAGAAATGTATTTTCTGTATTCCTGTCAATCTACTTTTGTAGTAATTACAACAGGACACCAGTATGACCACAAAGAGTGTCACTAATTTGAAGTCACTCCTGTCCTAAATAAATAGAAACAAGAAAACTGAGATTCATATAAAATAAAAAACGAACAACAAAAGGCCTATTTCTCCACACAGACTAGAAGGCAGGTGCAGTGGGCAGCGCTTTGGGAGACATGAATGTTATCACCATGTGACAGATGCATTAGCATCCTACTCTCTGCTCCTCCCTTACTGGTCTGCTCCTGTGGTAAGACTACAGGTCTTACTTTCACTCACCCGGCTTTTATCAGCCATATGTTAAATGCACCATGTGTTAGCTCCAAGCAGAAACTTTAAGAGCTCTCACTACTTGTCATAATAGACTGTGTATCAAATAAAGACTGCCTGAAGATCAGAGGACAGAGCCAGCCAGAGTTAGCCACGGAGGTCAGGGAGTGGTGGCGCATGCCTTTAATCCCAGCACTAGGGATCACACACTAATGCCAACAGTAGGAAGGTTGAGACAGGAAGTAATATAGCTGGGCAAAGAAAGGAATATAAGGCGAGAGACAACAGGGGTTCACCCCTCCCACTCCATCTTGTGGCTGCGGCTCACTTCGCTTCCCCTATTCTGCCTGAGGATTTGTGGAGAAAGGATCCACCTCTTTTGACCCGAGGATTCAGTAGCGGTGAGAAGTGGCTGTGGCTTGTTCCTCTGTCTCTCTGATCGTTCAGCTTTTCCCAATATCTGGCTCTGGGCTTTTATTAGAAGATCAATTAGGACTCGTGCAACAACTACCTGCCATCAGAGTTTTCTCAGACTGTTCTCATACTGCAGAGGGCATAAAGAAACCACAACAAATGCCCAGAGAACTGTGCGTATAATATGAAAATAAACAAGCTACTGAAATTTGAGTTCTCTGCTATTAAGGTACGTAAAAGACTGGTATTACAAATAAAACAGACATCAAAAAAGTTCTGTGAATATATCCATGGCAACTGCTGAAAATAGTGCCTTTCTGTGTTCTCTTGTGCTGAACAATTTATGGGAGTCTAGTAGGATACTGAGGCCATCTAATCCCACTTTCTTAGATGTCCTATACTGAGATTGCAGCTAATTCGAACCCACTATCTTTGCTTCCACCTGCTTCCCAAGAACCACAGCTGCTGCACTGTATGCCTGACAGGGATTGGAGGGGCACCCATGATGCACGTCATGGCCGGCAGTGGATTTAGGATTAGGGAGCTAGAGAATTCTTACCCAAGCTTAAAGTTTTTTGTTTGTTTGTTTATATTTAGCTGAAAAGGGCATTTCCTACAATAGGACAAGTCAAGCCTCCTTAAGCTACTCAGTGTAATATAAAGCCATTATGCCCATTCGCAGATAAAATTCTACCGAATTGTTTCCTAATATGTTCACCTTCCTGTCACACAACAGTTACTACTATGCGAGACATGGGATGGAGACAGGGCCTCGAGCACACTAAGCCCTGCTATACCACTGAGCTCTCCCCCTCCTCATTTTTTAAGGGCTTGTGAGACATTAATTAGAAGTTTACTAAAGGCTACTTGCTGCTGAACATGCTCACCTGGGAACAAGCTGAAGCCTCTAGAAGTGATAGATGAACCAAACAAAGCTTTTACATGTCACTTTGCCTAGCAATTATATTTCAGAATATCACAGCATATAAACGTTTTGTCAAAACACGGTGCCAACAGCCACCTTTCATTTCTGTTGGGGTGCTAGACACAACGTAATTATGAAATCCCCAATATGAGCTATTAGGATATGTCTTTTAACATGTCATATATTATCTTGTTCTAAGATCATGATTGTGAAAAGAAAATGAGGCAGAATTCTGCATAAGAGTTGTTACAAATGTCTTAAAAACCTTTTCAACACACATATTTAGGGAAGAATTTAGGCAAACTGAGCTTGGTTTCTCCGATATAAACATTCTATTTAAGTCATCTGTCAGGAAGACCATAGTTAAAGCAGTATCTAAAATCTTTATATATTTTAGCTGTTATGTTACAATTTCAAATTAAAGTTTTTAATTTTGTGAATAAGGTTAGAAGATAGAAATGATTTATAACATTGTATAACAAAAATAACAGATGAGAATGTTGATAGCTTTCAAAGGACCACACAGAAAACAACAGATAGAATTTAATGCCTGGTTCAACTGAGAGAGAAATAATTAGCATTGTGTATAAGTGATAAACTATGTCACATGGATATATATGGCCTAAGTACTAGAAAGCCGTGACAACTGAAGAGGCTTGGTAAAGAAATGAACTGTAAGGCTATGTCTCATTGGAGATGTCAGACAAGTGCTAAGCATTTTATGTTGGGGAGAAAAAAACCTGAACAAACCTAAGTGTTATGAGGTGTGTGTGGGGAATGCAGGCATTTCCATCACATTTAAACTACCCTGTTACACTGAGTATCAGCAGAGCTCCCTTTCAGTACTTGAGTTTATGTGTCTTTGTGCATTCTCTAAAATACCTAGAGGCCAAATCCCATCATGGTGGGATAGTGGCAGGGACCACAAATTAGATATCTGGTAGCTCTTTTTAGCCACGTGGAAAGAAGCCAGGCCCAAAGAGCATAAAGGTAGCAACCAGACACAATGGCACGCCTGTATGCAGCATTTAGGTAGGTAAGACACAAGACTGCAAGGGTAGTGAGTTGCAAGCTAGCCAAGGGCACAAAGTGAGGCACTGTCTTGGAAAAACAAAACAAAAAACTTAATGTACTTAGAAAACACGAATGTACACAAACACATGTAATTTTTAGCATCTTATTCAGCTGTGTGTCGGGTGGTATGTACACAAAAGGGTTTTTATAGAATATAACTTTTTTTTTATGTCTAGAAGTCATCTCCAAATTGCCAATGAATCCAAGTTTCTACATGACTTTCATCAGCTTCTTTCTGACCAGAGGACTGCAGAAAGGCAATGCAAGGTTATTTAGCTGCATCTTATACAGAACTTGACCAACAAGCTATTGTTATCATCAAAAACCTGAGTTCAACCCTTTCCCTAGTTTCTCAGACAGCATCACCAGTTCTGGGGGACAGAGAGTCGCCTCAATGGGTAAGAGCACTCACTAGCTGCTCTTCCATCACCCACATGACAGCTCACAACTGTCTGTAATTCCTGTTACAGAAGATCCAACACCTGGCCTCCACCTCTATCAGGCACACAGTAGAACACAGGCATGAACCCAGGCAAAACATCCATACCCATAAAAATGACAATAATGCATTTTAAAAGCTAGTTAAAATGCTTTCTCTTTTACAAAATTGCTGCTCTCACAGCCTATACTATAGACAGAAAAGTACTAGTAATCATAGTAAAGACAAGAGAAGCTATAAATAGAATGTTAACAATGACTGTCTTTAACTTAGAAGTGAACAAAAGTTATTGCTTAGAAAGGATTAAGCAAATATCTTACATTAGTAAACACTCAGAGATCAATTTTTGATGACAATTTTCTAGTACTGAGTATTAAGTAAAATAATTTAAACTCTAGTTGGAATATTCACAGCATAACTTAAGTAGTAATCTTAAGCTTTAGTAGTTTCATATAGAATAAATCAATATAAAATCTGATTTATTTCATTAAGAATTTTCACTTGACTAGAGATGAGTTCGCTGAGTGGTTCAGTGACAGGCTGCTAAAATATCTAACCATTTTCCTTAGTCACCTGTGTGTAGGATTATTGTAGAAATTATATTGGGTATTATAATAAAAGCCTGGAGACAGACATTGGGGAAAAGATGAAATATCCAAGAGACATGGAACAAACCACAGCCAATTCTCATCTAGCCAACTCCTCAGGCCTGTTTCCCCTAATCCTTAGACTACAATCATCTAGTCTTCAGCCCAGAAGGGAAGTGGTGGGCAAAGCTGGACTCCTCCCTCCTCTCTCCCCTCCCAGAGATCTCACTTCCTGGTTCAATTTCCTAGATTAAGGATTAAGGGTGTGTGCCACCACTGCCTGGCTGTTAGGCCTTGAACTAAAAAAAAAAAAAAAAAATCCAGATGAATCTCTGCCTCCTAAGAGATGGGATTAAAGGCGTGGGGTCACCATTCCCTGACCTAGTGGCTTGGCTCTGTCCTCTGACATTTCAGACTAAATATACAATATATCATGACATAGATTTACTTCTTGTTCCCTTTGATACCTCACAATAATAGACCCAATCAGTCCATCTGTAGGCATAGCCTATATATGCAAACCAGGTCGCCTAGACTATTAAATGCTCTGTGCACTATTTACATTGATGTCTATCTGGCACATACTTAGCCTGTGCTGTGGACAGGGAGCCAGCTCAGCAACTTGTATGGCTAGGATCACCAAATGTCTGCTTCCGAGTTTCTTGGCAGACAAAAAGGGAAAAAATTTAAAACCAAGTAAGTCATGCTAATGCTGTTTTTGCTTTATTTTTTAAGTTTATTACTCTTTCTAGGCATTGGTAATATATTTTAACATAATAGAAAATATTATTTTTTTCCTAAACTCAAACCAACAAACATTTCCCTGAATCTCACTGGGATACTAAAGAGCCTATGACAGCACCATTTGTCAGTTGTGTTTTAAAAATTTCATTAAAACTTTCATATACAACTGTGTGTTCCTAACAGAATTTAACAGGAGTAAGACCTTGTAGCTAACATTTAAATAGTATTAAGCTCTATCTTATTTATACAAAAGTATTAAGTCCTAAACTATATCTTTCTCTTTATTTAACTGTACACTAGAATTTTTTTAGCATTGAGAAAGTAGACAAAAGAGAGGGAAGGTAGTCAGCACTGCTCTCCAAACTGCTAGTAGAACCGTCCCCTTTTCTGTAACTAAACTCATCCCAAGCATCGCTGAAGCATCGGTCCAAATAGGCAGGGGGATGGAGGACAGGAACCAGCATGTGAGGTTTACAGTGTCCTTCCAGACCACCTCCACTTTCCTGCACAAAGAGAACCTCTCAGAGGGGCTGCAATGTACTGGAAAAGCAGTTGTTTACAGGGATGAGCATCATCAGAGATATGCATCAGAGGAAGGGGCAGGAAACTTCCCCATTCAGGCTCCTGTACAACTGTTCTTCGTTCGTAAGCTCCTCCACTCAGTTTCTGCGCATTTTTCTGAACTCCATCTGGCCCCTAGTTTTCTACAGTTTATTAGCAGATGCTAGAGACATGTTTTGGTTCATCTCCACTGAATCTACCACTGCTATAGAGTCACTGTTTTATGATGTCAGTCTTCTGTCAGAGGTGCCAACCACTGATATCCATTTTATCTTCAAGTTTGATATCACTCACTGTAGATACTTTTTCCAATGGCTGTACCCCGTGTAGCCTTGTTTATTGTGATATTATTCATAATAGCCAAGAATCAGCCTAGATGCCTATCATAAGATGATGTGCATTAAAAAAAGTGTGGTGTGCATACACAACAGAATTTTACTTAGAAAAAATGAAATAATTTATTTTCTGAAAAATACATGAAACTGAGACCATGTGAAACAAAAGTTGACAGGCAAATAGAAAGGTTAATAACTGTATATATTGTGTGTGTGTGAGAACAGAAGAAGGGAAGTCAGGGAGATGGAGTGCACTCACAACACAGTATAGACATGTATGCAGACACCACTACCACGAATTAATCTGTAGGTATGTAATAAATATGAATGACTATTGTTTTGAAAAGGCACCAGGATTAACTATTTCAACATTCTAAAGAACTACAGGTGCAGGTTACCCACGGGGATAGGCCTGCTAGAACTGCCTAAGCTACCAAGACCTAACATGAGATGACAAAGCCAACCGTGCTGGCTGGCTTCATGCCAACTTATCACAAACTAGTCACTTAGGAAGAGGGAGCCCGGATTGAGACCACATGGGCCTGTGGACAAGACTGCGGGGCATTTTCTTGATTGATGATTAATGTGGGAGGGCCCAACTCACTGTGGGTGGTGCCACCCCTGCGTGGGGGGGGTCCTGAGAGCAAGCCATGTAGAGCAAGCCAGTAAGCAGTGTGCCTCCCTGACTATGGCTTCAGTTCCTGCCTGACTTTCTTCAGTGATGGAGCATGTGACCAACAGATAAAAATCGAAATAAACCCTTTCTTCCTCAAATTGCTTTTGGTCATAGTATTTATTACAGCAAAAGAAAGCCTAACTAATACACCAACATACACAGAAAATGATTTTGCTTCTCAGTAGGCAAAAAGGATTCACACAATTAAAAAAAAAATCCATCTGAATTTGAGATTTCTAACAAAGATACTGAGTCAGCACTGTTAGCACAAAGGACAAAGCTTACTGGAGAGATGCAATCACTTGAAACATGCCAACTGCCATCCTGTGGAAGCCAGATTAGATTAGGCTGAAAACTTAGCCACAATTCAAATCGTAACCAGCAAAGAAGAACTACTGCTACTGAACTTAGTATTCTCAGGAGTCACAATCCAGCAGTCCGCTCTTCCTGGGCTTTCCACTTCTAAACTTAGAAAGTAACAATGTTAGTTAGAAACTGTGTGAAACAGCCACCTGTACTAGTTGGAAGGGGGATGACTGTACCATCTAGGCCTCAATGTGATTCCGAATATTCTTTAAAACTGAGGCTCAAAAGCACCTTTATTGTTTACCATTAACAAGTTGGTGAAATTACTAACTAGAAAGGATTATTTTATACTAGCTTACCAACCCACTATTGAATTAGTTCACAGAGTATACACTGGCATCTAATTTTATTTCATTCTTCAGGTGAAAATGACACCTATATTTATTAAATATTTACTCTGTAAACTTTTACAAATTATATTGGGGACAGTGAGATGGCTGAGGCTAAAGCCTGGGACCTCTCCACCCATGCTACTGCATGCCCCCATCCAAATACACACACGCAGATGTGATAAGTACCACTTATGGATCAATTCATTGCCATGACAACCATCTCCTCCGCAATGACATATTCAGGTACTTTCATATTACATATTTTGAGGTATGGTGAGTATTCAATAATACTTTGAATTACTAAGGAAAATACAAAAAAAAAAAAATCCAAGAATTATGCTTGGTGACAAACACTCTCTTTAACCACACAGTGAAAAGTTCATTAGTTCATTGCTAAGAACCACAAAAGATTAGTTACTGACTTAAAAAAAAAAAAATCTTAAATTCAACAATGCATATAAAGGTAACAATAACAAATAACAAACAAAATTCAAAAGACCAACACTTAAAAATAAGCTATCTAGCTGAATTTTGGTCCTCTGTAACTCAGAATGTATCCCTACATGTGTTAGATAAAGTAAATCAATGATAATTTGCACATTTACCTTCAGAAATCTATGGCAAGGGCTGGAGGGCTGGCTCAGAGTTAAGTGCACTTGCTGCTCTTGTAGTGCTGGAGTTTTTCCGAGCACACTTCAGACAGCTCACAGCAGCTCTAGCTCTGGAGGAATCCTATGCCCTCACCTTGTCTTTCTGAATAACCACATACATGTTAATATGTGTGTACAAACTGTTATTTCATAGAGAAGAAAATCTCAAAAACTTCTGTTTATGAACTGTGTGGGGTCAAAATGTCATCATTATTACTGTTTTGCTGGGGATTGAACCCAGAGACTATAAATACTATAAAACTAATCCATATCACAGCCTCTCAATTTTTTAAGTCTGTTACCTGCATATAAAATCTTATTTTGTGTGAATGCTTGTATAAATTCCTCTCCATCATCAAGGGTATATAAGAGTGTATATTAACCTAAATCTTATCCCAATTAATACAAAACTTACAAAATTCATCTCAAACAGCTATTAACTTAAAGATGGTATTTCTAGAAAATTAAGTCTAATCAATCAACAGCTCCTTAAAACACACAGAAGTAACGATACCATGCTTTCACTGTCAAGAATCTTTCCTTCACGTGACCCATCACTTTCTAAAGAGACACTCCAGGCTGGGCTGAGATCCACACAGACCCAATTGTTGGCCACACACACGCCATTGTTCACAACAGTAGATGGAGTTCAAACACCATCTCTGGTTTTAAAGAATTCTAAGTGCACATGTCTTATATTTGTAATACTAAACCCTATGACACACTTAATGAGTTCCGTTGCTAAACAGTTGATTAGTTACTGCTGCAGTCTACATTCTATGCTGAACAATTATTCCACAAGTACCTCAGATGACCTTTCTCCAAATCAGGAGTCAAATAAGAATTTTTAGTGCTCAGGGCTGGAGATGACTCAGTGGTTAAGAGGTCTCCTCTTGCCAAAAGTGGGCGCAGCTCCCAGTACCCATATAGAGGCTCGTGACCACCTTAACTCCAGCTGCAGAGTCCTAGGTTGTGTTCCTCTGTCCTCCACAGGCTTTTGTACACATGTAAAATCCTCACCCAGACACACACATATGTAAAAATTAATTTTTAAAAAATTTCAGGGCTGTTAGTTCCCAAACAAATACACTAAACAAGCTACATGGTGGGGGTGGGATGACAATCATTTTCTAAAAAGGAATGGAATAAAAATAAGAATTTTGTGTAGAAATGCTTAGAGGGATTTTGTGAGACCCACAAGTTTTAATACTTCAGAGTCTAAATAGTAGTTACTGTAAGTCCCTCAAAGTGCAAGAGGCTGGGCCCCATCCCCAGGCTCTTGGGTGCTTCCAGTCCCAAGAGGAAGGAGTGGCCAGGTCCCATCCTACAGGAAAAAAAAAATCAAAACATCAACAAAAACAATTAGGCCACAAATCCCTCCAATCCCAGACCATACTGGAACACACCCTCACCCCAAGAAACCCTATATAAATCTGCACCAGTCTCCAGCTCAGATCCCTGCTGCTTCCCACCCTAACTGAGGCAGCCACCATTTTCTGTCTCTCCCAACACATCTCTTGTGTGAGGTTTGTTGTGAAGTGTGACTCTGTGGTCGTCCTTGGCTCCTGGCTGCCAGGAAACCTTTCCCCTCAGAGCTGTAACACTTAGAGCTGTGAAGTAGATGATCGTCTACCAAGAGATCTAGAAACAAATGTTCTGAGAGCACAGTAACAGGAACTGGACAGCAGCCTTTCTCCCGAGTTGTGCTATGCTATTACTGCACATTATCTTTAAGGTTCTCTCATTTCAAGTTCATCAGCTGCAGAAGGCACTTTCTCTTCTTTTGGAGAGAAATACTGTTATATAACTTTCAAAACATTTCAAAGTAAACCTTTAAAGATATATTAAATTTAGTTCCCTTGAGGAGAGGGCCCTTATTACTACGAGGACAAGGAAACAGCCTCTCAGATGCACTTCTTCTCAAAGAATTGGTTCTTATGATACTAAGAGTTTAGCCTAGATGAACACAGACATGTGTCTGCACATGGGACTTTCACTGTGTCACAAACAGTCTCGTCAGGGATGCATAGACTTGCAAATCTTAGCTTTCACTTTTCACCAATAATTTCTACTTTGCAGAGCAGTAGAGTAAGATTATCAAGGTTACAGCCACCTGAATAAAGGTAAGGTTTTGCTGGGACCCAAGCTGAGGCTCCTGGTACCCGCTGAACAAAGAGAAAAGCTCTGGAAACTAATGTTGGAGACAGTAATGACAGTCAGTAATTCAGATCCTAAGTCACTGGTAGTTTGAATGGCTGTAAAATGACAAGATGATGGCTACTCTTCACAGAAAACTATGGGTAACTTTGAGTGGTTGTGTAGTTACCAACCGGGTAACCCTGAGTACATGCCCACCGTGCTAAAGAGCTGCAGCGCACAGACCTATAGAAGGTGAAATGATTGTTCTTTAAAGGAAAAGGCTGCACAAAAATGCACCATCTCACTTGGCAAGCACTCTTCGCTTTTAAGTACACAATGCTAACACGTCCCTATCGACCCAGTACAGCAAACTAAGTACACCAACTTTTCTGGGTTTTTTTTGGGGGGGGAGGTGAATATGATCCAATATGTTAAGCTATTAAACCTACTCTGATGTCAAATGCCATTTGATCCTAGTGCTTACCCCTCAGTCTAAGCTAGATACCAACATGATTTGGACATTTACACAAATTCTTCGTTTAGTGTCTCTCTGTGTGTGAGTGTGCCCTATACGGGTAGGGCCAGGGGACTAACAGAGAGTGCAGAAGGTTCTCTCTTTTCACCATGTGGGGCCCTGGGACTGAATTCAAATCATCAGGCTTGACAGCAAGCTCCCTTACCTGTCCCAGTTTGAACACTTTTGATTAACAAGTTTCTAGACTTTACACTAAATATCAAAAGCTGGGAGGTCGGCATACAACTTGGCAAGAAATAAAAAAGACATTTAGCTGCTGTGCAAGTTTCTATCACTCTAAAACAGATATGATCCGTAATGTTCTTCAAGGTCTAAAACATTTTTGTTGGGCTTAAACTTGTAAGACCTAATGCACGTCATGAAATAACAACCTATAGAGGCAGGCTCAGGAGCTCATGTCTGTACTTCAAATAGGTAAGACAAGAAATTGTAGGATGGGGCCAACCTGAGCTACACAGTGAGTTCCAGGCCAGCTTGAGCTACATAAAAAGGGGAAGAAAATAATGATAAACAACCAGCAGACATTTGATATTATGCCATCAAATAATTCCATTCTTATGCACTTATACATGGAAATATTGACTACTTTATAGCATTTGTTTATTGTTGGAGTTTTCCTTTATCTTTGTTTCTTAATGAGCTACAATTTGTTAAAAACTAATTATTACTTATGATTGTTAACTGTAAAACAGAAACATAAAAAAGTGATGTTTTAATCAAACTATTAGATGGTATGCTTATTGGCATAACTATTTTCAATGTAGAGATTTAGAATAACATTTGACTTTTTTTGGTTTTGGTTTTTTCGAGACAGGGCTTCTTTGTATGGCCCTGGCTGTCCTGGAACTCCCCCTGTAGATCAGGCTGCCCTCAAACTCAGATCCACCAGATGCTGTCTCCCAAGTGCTGAGGTTAAAGGTGTGTGCCACACTCCCACCCACCCCCAACATTTCACTTTTATAAAATGCATTCCAAACATAAATTTTACTCTCAGAAACCATCACTAGAAATAGAAATAGTATTTCTAGCTGCAACGGAGACATGAATTCTGCTGCAATCTCATACAAAAGACGCAATAAAAGATTATAAATGAAAGAAAGATGGAATGACTACTTCCTGGAAAAGATTTGAGAAGACTGCTGGAGAATGAGGCTTCCCTAGGCCTAACAGAGATGACATGATTACTAAGAGGCAAAGGAGGGGACACAGCTTGACAGACAATGTTAGATTCTATTTCGGGCATGATGGGTGTCATCAAGGTAAGAGCCTAAGCAGTGACACCAAGGCTACACATGAGTTACGTATTAAGATTTGCAGAAGCGCACAACAAGTTTCTGAGAGGTGAAGACGTAAAACTACATTAGAGAGGATAAAAGATGAGGACATAATGCCGACATGGAAAATCAGTACTACTGTCTTCTAAGAAGTGGTCACGTGAGTCCAAGATATTCCTTGTGAGCCGGAACAGGACTACATGCGTGGTCATTGCTGCACACTTCCTCCAGCAGTGTGACCGTTACCTTGAGGGCTACAGAACACCAGCACCAGAGAAGGGGCTGGAGTACAGATCAATGCTTCTCCAACTTTAATGTACACGAATCACTGGAGCTTATTGAAATGCAGGTATGAATAGGTCGGGCTTGGGACCCAAGAATCTGTATCTCCAATACTTTTCAGATTACAGCCAAGTGCAAGGCTATACATGAATTTCTAAGCACTGGCCTGGGTGATAACCTGTGTTTTGGTAAAGTAACAAAATACTAGTTTTTAAAATTTCAATAAACAATTCAACAGATGTATTGCAAACACAGAAAAAGCAGAAATTCTGGTTTAAAGGACATTCATTTTTCAAACATACTTAATTAGCTGGGTGGTTCATACCTTTAATCCCAGCACTTGAGAGGCAGAGGCATTCAGATCTCTGTGAGTTCGAGGCTGGCCTGGTCTACAGAGTGAGTATGAGGCCAGCCAAGATTACACAGAAAAACCCTGTCTCAAATAAATAAATAAATGTATGGGTAGGGGCAGCATGTGCTATGGCACATATGCAGGTTAAGAGGGTAGCTATCAGGTGCTGCTTTCTCTCCTGCCACCATAAGGTTCCCAGGACAGAACTTGGGTTGTCATGTTCATGCAACAAGCAATTTTTATCCATTGAGCATGTTGCTGTTTCCAAAGGGCAATACTCTTCAAAAAGCTACACTGAATGGGAACAGAAATGTAAGAATAAAGTGAATAACATCCACCCCATTTTTAAAATATCTAGAGTTAATAATCCTCACAAAGAGAGACAACTTTCTTGGTAAAACTACCAAGGACAGCAAGAAAAACAGACATGGTCAACACAAGAGCAATTCATTCAGCTTTGCATCGCTGATCGCTTATCTGTTCTCTAGTGCAATGTATTTGCTGACTTAGACAAGTGAATCTCAGCTCAGGAAAATTCAGTGACCTGCATAAAGCAGGCTCTCCGTCCACTGTATGTTCCTGTGGATGCTAAATGCATATGGTCATGCATTAAGTGCACTGGTCGATCCTGAAGACACTTTAGTACTTGTATCAGATTTCCCTAACCACTTAAAAGTCAGACGCATTTAAAAGCATACACACTGGAAACCTTTAGCAAGATAAAAACACAACTATGACCTAAAGAACTATATGTGGACCATGCAAGATTATTTCCTACCTGTAAGAGATGCTAACCCCCTGCACAAAGCAGTACAATCACTGAAAAGTCAGCAAGAACCAGGTATTATTGCTTTATTCTGATAATAACTGATGGATATACTCACTTACATAATCTCTAATACTTAAACATTATTTGTTTGGGTAACACCCTAACTAGTCCATGTATTTATAAAAGAGCCCATTCCCTAGCCTATTACTGTATTTCTTTCAAGAGATGGTTTTCTTTCATCTTTAGCTCTTAGGCACGATGTAATCATGTACAAGTGAGCATATCCTGAAGATGTATGCTTTGTTTTTTTGAGTTATGTGCTATTTAGATAAGGGCTGCACTGAGCCATCTCCAAGACTGTTTGTTTTCACTATTAGCTTTTTAATGAATTATTTATTTTTATTTTATATACCTAAGTGTGTTGCCTGCTTTTCTATATGTGTACTATGTAAATGTTTAATGCCTCCAAAGGCCAGAAGAGGGCATGAAATCCCCTGGAACTAAGTTATGGGTAGTTTGTGAGCTGCCACGTGAGTGTTAGAAACTGAATCCAGGTCCTCTGCGGGAGCAGAAAGTTGAGCCACTGAACCATCTGTCTGGCCCCCACTCACTAGCTTTGAACTTGACCACTCTATTAACTATTTAAATCACTGCTTGAGAAAGCACTAATCAAGGGCTGGTAAATGGACCAGTGGATAAAGGCATCTGCACCAAAGCCTGGAGATCAGAATCCAAGCCCTCAGAAGCAGACAGTGGACGGAAAACATTCCTGCAAGTTGTTCCTTGACTTCTTTCAATTCAAGTGTTTTCCAGACTCTTCCCAACAAAAGAAAAGTGTAACAGTATTTTAAATACTCCAACATCACAAACTCCAATGTGTATCCCCCAAGGCTGCAAGAATTTTTTCTGGGCCTGGAGTTATGGATAATTCATATGCAGACATTATGTGAAAAATATTCAGATCCTGCCGTTCTCCCTTCAGTGCGGAATTTAAGTTCCTAGCCTTCTGGAATGAGCTACATAAAACTGTTTTGTTTAGGCTCCACCCAGCATGGAGAATTATAAAATCTCTCAAGGAGAAAGCCAAAATGGATAAATAGGGAAATCATTTTAGAAGCTTCACTTTCTCAAGAAGCCAGCTCCTCAAATCCAGCCTACCCTGGTGATTCTCCAGCCTTTTACAGAACTATTTTGTAAATAAGGGTTAGCTCTATAGTACAGCTTGACGTCAGGGATGGTGATGCCTCCTGAAGATCTTATATAGAGCAGGATTGTTTTGGTAATCCTGGGTTTCCTGTTTTTTCATATGAAGTTGAGTATTGTTCTTTCAAGGTCTGTAAAAAGTTGTGTTCTGATTTTGAAGGGGATTGCATTGAATCTGTAGATTGTTTTTGGTAAAATTGCCATATTTACTAAGTTGATCCTACCTATCCAGGAGCCATGGGAGATCTTTCCATTTTCTGATATCCTCTTCAGTTTCTTTCTTCAATGACTTCAAGTTCTTGTCAAACAGTCTGCTACTTCTTTGGTTAGATAGTTAATGCTACTTGAAGCTATTACGAAGGGTAATGTTTCCTTTCTTTTTCAGACCTTTTATCCTCACTGTATAGGAGCGTTATTGATTTTTTTGAATTAATCTTGTAGCCTGCTACATTGCTGAAGGTATTTATCAGTTGTAGGAGTTCCCTGGTAGAATTTTGGGAGTCACTTATGTATACAAATAGAGATATTTTGACTTCTTCCTTTCCGATTTGTATCCCCTTAATATCCCTTTGTTCTCTTACTGCTTTAGCTAAAACTTCAAGAACTATATTGAACAGACAAATGGAGAGAAGACAGCCTTGTCTTGTTCCTGCTTTGAGTTTTTCTTCATTTAGTTTGATGTTGGCTGTCGGTTCACTGCATTATTATATTTATTATAAATACTCACCTGTATTATATTTAGGTATTTTCTCTGTATTCTTGATCTCTCCCGGACTTTTATCATGAAGGAGTGTTGAATTTTGTCAAAGGAACTAAACCCTCCAAAGGTAGATGACTGTCAAACGGTGTGGGCAGTTTGTGGAGCCTCTTGCAGTGGGTTCAGAGTATGTGCCTGGTGTATGAACTGACATCTCAAAGCCCATTCCCTACAGAGGAACACCCAACTTAGCCTTAATATTGGGATAAGGGACTTAGACCTACCTCGACTGTATATACCAGGCAGAACTGACCCACTTTGGGATTCCTTACCCTCCTTGGGGAATGGATGGGGAGCTGTCATGGGGGAGGCTGAGGGAGGACTGAGAGGGACTGGGAAGTGAGAAAGTAGGGAGAACAGTGGTGGAGACAGAAGATAACTTTAAAAAAAAAATGGAAAGGGAAAAAAATAAGGGCCAGTTAGCTGTTGTGGTATTTAAGGGGGAATATTCATTTGATACACACTCAATGCAGGCAAAACCAGAAGACTCATTCAGTTTTAATTATTATGATTTTCATTTCTAAAAATTTTGTTACTAAACCTGTTGCTCTGATGACAACATTTGCAGATACATTTTGTGTGTCACAAGTCCTTGTGTGGCTGTCTAATAACCAGCGCCTGAGTCTGTGTTTGGCTTTGTTAGCTACTTCTGCAGGTTCTCGATCACTTGTCTATTTCTTCATCCTTGTCTTTTAACTACTTGGCTTAAAACATGCTTTTAAGGGTGCACCGTGGTCTAGAACACTGTCTCATCTATAGAGGCTTACGTTTGCAGATGGGATCATCTCTAGCCAAGGTGAGCTACATATACCTATAAAGCAATTATGTGTAAAAAGCAGTCTGTGGCCACATTTCTTCTAAATTCTACTTCCGGTTTACCTTCCCATTAAAACGTCTAACTAGCTCTAACAGCATATGAAGGTGCTGTACCAGATGCCCAAAGACAAAAGCATCCGACAGTCCTATCTAGCCATAAAGCCGACTATAATAATGAACAGCCCGCCCCCAAAGGTACAACACAAGCTCTTTTTATCTGGGGTGTAACCAACAGCTATCTAACTGGACTTAAGGCCCATGAGGGGATTCATGTCTAGTACTGTAAACCAAGCCAACTACCCAAGGCCAATAAAGTCATGGACCCTAGAGGAGATCCATGACTATACTCTCCTAAACAGGGATCGTTTCTAACTGCATTCTAGTGCAGTAAGTGCCGTTCTTGACCTCATCACAGCAGATGGAGAATTAGAGAAACGTGGATCTGATCAAATGCTGAGAACAAGTGACCACAGGGTGCCCAACTCAAGTTGGTACATCTACAATACAACCACTACATGTAAGGCTCAGAGAACACTGCAGGAAATGCGGCAGAAATTTTGTAAGAGCCAGAGAACCAGGATGTCTGCTTTGGGGTAGTGTCCAATTTAACAGGGAAGCTACATCTATGAAATTTCAAAACTATGGTTACTTTAAGTAAGACCCTGCAAAATGCTAACACTGGTTGACACGCCAACGGGAAAAATCTCACAGGGTGCCACCTCTGGATAAAGAACTACAGGAGACAGAGAGAGTGGGAGGGTGAGACAGACAGACAAAAATACTGACAGATAGACAGAAACAGAGAGATGGGAGAGGGAGGGAGTGAAGGAGTGGAAGAAGGGGAGATGATCAGTCTTGTCCAGAGATGAGCCTCCGTAAGTTATACAACCCCAAGCAGTCAGCATGAAACACACACACACAAACAAGCAACATTAGATGAATTCTGCAGGTTTTACACACACACATGCACACATGCATGCACGCACACATGCATACACAACAATGACAACTAAAGAGGAGGTACAAGAGCAGAGGGAAACCGGAAATGATGGGAATGCAGCACACATGGAGGAAATGCTGAGAAAGCCTGAGGAAGGGGCTCCTCTTTTTAGCCTCTTTCAGGTTTCTCTTGTATAAACATTGGCTACCTTTTCAGTTTGTTTTTAAAGCACTAAAAATTCTTTATTCAGTATGTTTCACTGGTTTCTGAGAAAAAGTATTGGAATTCAGCTTAGCATTTCAGGAAGATGACACTGCAGTGTCTTATCATCTTGAAGGCCACCTTTTCAGACCTCCCCTCTGTGCAGCATCTAAAGCTGCTCTCAGCCAGGCTGCATCACCTCTATGCCTCCCTCACAGTGGCACGTCTCCAGGAGCTTGACCTGGGTGCTTTCCTTATTTACTACTCCTGAATACACTGATAAGCTCTAGTGAGGCAGGAAGCATGCCTGTATTCATGTCTATTATTTTCCCCTAGGATTTACTTGGCACAGCTATTGAAATATTTAATTATTCCAACAGATATTTAAAAGATACTAAATCTGTAAGATTATAAACCTGGCATTGCCATAAGCACTACTTCTCCCTAAAGCCTTTCATCTAATCTCCTCTCCTTAGACAAACCTATAGTTTCTAGCAGTTTAATCCCAAGTGGTTAAATCTAATTCTTGTCTTTGAGTCTTCATGCTGTCTACATAACAGAAAAATTAAAATGTCAGTTTTTCTGGATGGCATCCAGGAAAGCAGTGGCAGGGCTGGAGGTGAGTCTGGTAAATTCCAACCATTTCACAGCTTCAGTCTCCCTACAGAGCACCCCAGCTCACCTCTGCATTCTCACATTAGCCCCTTGGAGACTGTTGCCTAACACGTGGCACTATCCAGACTCAGCCCAAACCTTTTTGTTCAATAAGCTGCACGTCTGCTGCTCTGTTCTTTGAGTCTTGTGTTTGTCCTCCCACTTCCTCCATTTAGTTCCTAGGAGCCCTCTCACATGTTCAGACTCTAATATGGCAAATGGATGTTCCCTTTAACTGTCTATTTGCTGAAGCCATGAGAAATTCTCCAAGAGGGTACCTGTACGGGGGAGGGAGGGTTTCTTGTGTCACAAACCTAGCAATAGGGTCACTTGTCATCATCAATGTTCTGACCAGTCCTAGCCCTGGGGTCAGAACTCACAGTCCCACAAAAGCTTAGTCCCAAATAATCACATAAAAGATTATATTAATACAAACTGTTGGCCTATGGCATTACTATCTAACTTTATATCCATATTTCTTATTTATATTTAGCCATGGGGTTTGGAATGTTTTTTTTTATTTTATTTTTTTCAGAGCAGCATTCTCATCTTCCTTCCTCTGCATCTTCTTGCATCTCTTTTGACTCTACCCTCCTCCCTGCTTGGATTGCCCACCTGCCTCTTAAGCTAGCTGCCTTGCCATAGGCCAAAACAGTTTGCTAGCCGATGGTAATAAAGCATATTCACATCATACAGAAAGACAATTCATATCAGTTGCCTACTTGTCAATCTGTCCTCTAGTGTGGCCTGTAATAACCCACAGAGGGAACTGGGTACCAAGGGACCTGGCTCACATTTTACCATAAGTAGGGGAGCTGAGCCTTTCATCAGAGGGCTCATGGGAATCCAACTACTTTTACTGTTAGTGGATCTCACAATACCACACTACATAAACTTGAACCTGGAGTTTGAGAGAAATAGTCAACAGTAGGGTCTCTATCATCTTAGTAACGCAACACACATACACCATTATCTCTCAAGTATTCTGATGCCAAATTTCCTTTTGAGCTGGTTTCAGTGGCAAAACTGGAAGTGCCAAGGGAGGCCGGTTATTCCCCAGGAGACCAGTGCAGTTTTTTTCATTGTTTTGTTCTTCCTCTAAATAAAGGTATTTACTGTGCTCCCTTCCCCGCCCACCTGACCTCCAGGGCCACCTCTCTCTACCCAGAAGGCTGGGAATCCCAGTTCAACACCCTACAGTAGGGTCTTCAGGCAGGTGTGATTCAGCATTAGGCCAGTCAGAGCTAAACTAGTCCCTGTCTGGGCCAGCTGTTTCCGGTGCTTTCCCTCACAGGGCCCTGAGTGTTAAGGACAAGCTCAGGTGACATCTCAAACCAGTGAGCTGGTACCATTTACTCAATGATGCCTAGAATCTATTGAGTGACAGACCAGACATTATGAGGAATCGAGGAATGGAGGGAAAATCCATGACAATTTCTCTTGGCAGTTTTCAGTCTAAGGGCCAGTTCAGCTGAGTGGGGTGACTGCATGCTGAGCTGGTCCCTATTCAAAGTCCCCTATGAATCCCTTTAACGGAACAACTGTCACAGCCCCTCCTGGATAACATCTGCTAGTAAGTGCAGAACCTGTCCCTTGGATTCTAGGCAGACATTATGCCATGTCTACTGGGAATTTCGGGGGTAGCTGGTTTCTGGTCAGCATCTTTGGGAACTAAGTAATTGCAGTTTGAGATCAAGCAATAGCAGGGTTGAGGGGAATATGGAGTCTGCAATTTGCTGCCTAATGGCATCTCTGGGTTCTTAACGTCTCTCTCTTGCTCCTAGTTTTCCCTTTATTGTAGTCCCCACACCCCAATAATGGACAATGGGAAGAAACAGCATTTCTCTTTTTCTTCAATAAAGCAGCTTCTTTCCCTGGCAGGTGCAGAGCAAGGGCTGCAGACCCCAAGGCCAACCAGGTTCCTGCCAAGTCCCAGTTCTGGCTTTAGATTGCAGGAAGCTGCTTCCAGAGCTGGTGCCGTGCAGCTCACCGTGGCCTTTGCTCGCACCTCATGTCTCCAAACAAATGACAACCACAGTGGCACCAGAAAATGGAGTGAGCCCTTGGCCGAGATCTACCAGCCTAAGAATGTGATTCTCTGTCAGAGATGCAGCACTATTCGAAGGGCTCTGGAGCAGGGGTGTTAACTCAGTGAAAGAGTGCTTGTCTAGCACATTCAATCACCAGGTTGATCTTTAGCATCACAGTAAATACACAGACACAAAAATAAAACTGGCTGCATTGGTTTTAAATTATAAAGATGCCCCCACCCAAAAAGAGGTGTGGCCTGGCCTGATCAAGCAGTGTACTGGCTGTGTAAATGCCAAGCTTTGGTTCTAGATGCCTGTGGTGCCTTTGAAGGAGAATGAGCTTCAGGCTCCAGTTGGTGAACTGTTTCAGGAGGGTTAGAAGATGTGGCCTTGTTGGAGTCCTGTCACTGGGACTGGGCTTTAGGTTTCTAAAGTCTATCCTGCGGCTAGTGTCTCCTGGCTTGCTGCCTGAGGATCAGGATGTAAAGCTCTCAGCTACTACTCCCCACCATGCTAATGGACTAATCCCCGGGAACTGTAAGCCAGCCCTAACTCAAAGCATTCTTTCTTTTACCAGAGTTGCTATGGTCAAGTGGTGTCTCTTCACTGCAGTAGAACAGTGACTTAGTGTCATATATCTTATCTGAGTTCCTCTTCAACTGACTGCTACAGAGCAGGATTCTGGGTATTCTCTAGTCTACAAGGGAAATATTTAACTCTTCCCTAGTTACATTTGGGGGTGGCCTTCCCTCCCTCAGTAAGTGGCTACAAAACCTGTCCGTGTTAACTACAGGAGTGATTCGGCCCTCCCCTCCATAGGAGTATCTACTGACCTGAGGCCCTTCCTATGGGCACTCCAAGTACCATCCTGGAGGACGCAGCTCTTGAGTCCCAGAACACTACAGACATCCAGTCCTCCACAGTAATTCACTAGACGAGAAGCCACACGCCATAAACATATGCTAACTGAAGAACATTAAAACCCAAAATATATAAAACTACATTATCTGTGGAACATTATCATTCATCTCAACAATCACCAGTTTACCAAATTGCATTATGAGCAAATGCAATCATACTGAATAGATTATATGATTGTAAAATGATTCAATTAAGTTTTCCCTTTTGGTATAATTTGGCAAATGTGAATTTATGTAAATGTGTAATGAGGCTTCACAGATACAAATTCTCACAGAAATGGAAGAGACTTTTAAAACATCATTCTTAGAACACCACATTTGTTCATTGCTAAGAATCAATATCATGTTGGGGGGGGTTGCCTCCCTATCATCTACTTGGCTTTTAGACTGGAGACATTGCTCAACAGTTAAAAGCAATTGTTGCTCTCACAGAGGATCTGCTTTGTTTTGTTGTTAACAGCACCCATATGGTGGCTCACAAACATCTTTAACTCCAGTTGTAGGGAATCCAACATCCTCTTTTGAATTCTGTTGGTACCAGGCACATGCATGTACATATAGACAAGTAGGCAAAGCACCTACATACATTACATAAAATAATATAATCTTTTAAAAAATCTTCTAAAAGAATACAGTGGCATTATTTACATAGAATCTAAATGAGTTATTTAGAATAAGCATTCATTTTAGTGACAAAACTATATCTATAGCCTTCAAAAGGATAGGTCCTAATAAAAATTTAAATTACCTAAAAATAAAGATAATAAAAAAAAACCCTTATACTATATGTTCTGGAAGATACATGAGCAGGAGTCGCTTAAAAAGCCCTGCTATATTTTTGCAAAGGGAAATAATTTTGATTTTAGCACTGGACAAAAATGTCAGAGAGGAACACCCTTGCCTCCCTCTCATCTACTTGGTTTTTGGATTTCTAAGTGTGCCTGCATTCTAGTTTGCTTTCAATTGTTGAGATAAAGCACCACAACTAAAATCAACTGGAGGTGGAAAGGGATTATTTCAGCTTACAGTTGCAGTCCATCACTGGGAAAGTCAGGACAGGAGCTGGAAATAGGAGCCTACAGGTAGGAACCATGGAAGAACACTGCTCACTGGCTTGCTCCTCATGGCTTGCTGAGCCTGCTTTCTTACACGGCCCAGCACTTGCTCAGACCAAACCAACCTGTACCTCCACCTCCACCAAATATAAAGCAACTAACCAGCACAGCCTGCACATGGTAGCAGAGCCTCTTTTCAAAGAGGTTAAAGGCTTTTGACATGAAATCCAGTAGAAACCATGACAACTGGATACTTCACACCTGGAGGAATTTGCTTCAGCCACAGATGTTCCAGGTGACCCATGCCCCTTGGCTAAGTTACTACTGTGTTGGAAAGGGCTCCCCCAGCCTATGACAGAGGACAAGCAAGTCCAGTTTCCCTAACATGCTGATTTGGCTAAGCAAATGGTAGTGAGCAATGAGGAGACTGTGCATGGCTGTCTAGACAAGGAGATCTCTTCTCACTGCCATCAGGTGGGTCTAGGAGACCTGTCCTTCTGCACAGCTTCTGTGTTCTACAGCACAGTCCCCAGTAAACCACATCAGGCAGAGTGAGCTGAGCTGGCTGCATGAGGATCAGGCCCCAGCGTATCAAGCAGCTAGAAGGCAACTGAAACTCCTAGTCTCCCTAGGACCAGGAGAGTCTGTGAAGACTGGACAGCAGGGGACTCCAATGGTGAAAGGCTCTGGCTGCTGGGAGACCTCTAGAGGGCTACCAGCCACCTTCAAGGAGCTACCCTGAGGCCAAGCTGCTAACACTGCCTTGGAAACTACACTTTACTTCTCCATGCTTCCTACACACATCAAGTAAAGGGCCCTTCAGGTGAAGGGTGATACTAATACATGATGAAAGGACTAGCCTTATCTCCATAAACATGGGTGCCAAGAAAACCTAAGCTGAGTTAAAAAAAAAAAGAAAGACATTTCTTCCTTCAACATCACACACACACACACACACACACACACACACACACACACACACACAACCAGAAAATGATAGTATCATAAAACTGAACTTTTCTGGATAAGAGTCACTCTGATAAGGGAGTTTTCCAGATAGTTAAAACTCTATCTTTACTAAGCTTTACAGTCTTTTCCTCTTCTATTGACATGAATGTGACTATTAAAAACCTACATTACTAAGTATTTACTATAGCTTCTCATTTATGTCATAAAAAACTCTATTAGCTCTTATATCATTTGCAGATGAGAAAAGTATTGAAAATTCATGGCTCCTGACAAAGGAAGTAGCATACTTCAGATTTAAACTTGGTGTACTTAGCTACAAATACATACACGTTTTTTAATTTGACAAAGAAATCTCTTCCCTTCTTTTTTAAAAGCACTATGACCATAGTTAGTGTCTATCTGACACACGAAAAGATTCAAAAGTGAAGACCCATTGCACACCAAGTCTAAAGCTTTGGAGCAAAGATACACGATAAACTGTTTTCAATCAGTTTAACGAGGTCCATTAATTGTTCTTAGTGCCTGTGCTCTTGGCTTTCTGTTCAGCCCTTTCCTGTGCCATGGGTTCAAGTGCTTCCTCACGTTCTCTTCTAACAGATTCGGTGTATATGGCCTTATGTTGAGGTCTTTGGTCCATCTGAGTTGAGTTTTGTGCAGGGTGATAAGTATGGATCTGTTCGCATTCTTCTACTTGTAGCCATCCAGTTGACCAGCACGATTAAGATGCTGTTCTTTATCCAGTGTGTATTTCTGTATTTTGTATTTTAAAAGTCCAGTGTCCATAGGTGCGTGGATTTACGTCTGGGTCTTCAATTACATTCCACTCATCAGTGTCTGCTTTTATGACAATATGTTCCAGCTAGTACTTTTTAATATCTCTCAATGTAAAAACATAAGCTAAATGTATATGTGAGGGCCTGGAAAGATGGCCGAACAGTCAAAAGCACTTGTTTTTTCAGAAGACCCAGGTTCATTTCTCAGCTCTTGCACAATCCATCTTTACCTCCTGTTCCAGATGATCCAAAGCCTTCTTCTTACCTCCACAAGTACCAAGTATGCACATTGCACACATACATACAAACATGCATGTACACACTCACAGATATGAACATTGCACACATACATACAAACATGCATGCACACACTCACAGATATGCACATTGCACACATACATACAAACCATGCATGCACACACTCAGATATGCACATTGCACACATATATACAAACACGCATTCACACCAACACTCACAGACATAGGGTAAATACTGTTTAAAATGTGTTTGTGATATAAAAATGTAACTATAGCTGTCTTCAACAATCTGCATCCTGAAGAACTATAATCGGTAGTATCTGAAATACAGAACAGAACAGCCATAACTGACACATGGAAGGATCGGAAGGAAGGAGCAGACTTACATTACACAAAAGAAGAATGGTAAAATAAACTATGTTGTTCTGTAAAAGGCTCTTTTCTTGATGAAACAGATTAAAAGGAAGGTCTGAGATGAGAAAATCAGGACCCTACGGTTCAAGCAACAGAAGCTGACACTCACTGAGACCGGCTAGCCTTGGCTGCCTGGCCTCTGGTGATGCTATTAGTAATTGCCCTGAAGTTTTTTCTTATTAACAGTAGGTAAAGCAGAGTCTTTAGCAATAGTTATTAAGGATGTTACCAACATCCTTAATCCATTTTGTTTTGAATCTCAGCTATCAAAGGACTCAGAAGACTTTTTAAAACATTTAATTTCTATTCACTTGTGGGGGTATAAATAAGATGACCACCATAGGCTTGGGTATCTGAACACTTGGTCCCTAGAGGGTGGCACTACTTGGGGAAGGTTAGGTGGTACAGCCTTGCTAAATAAAATATGTCACCGGTGGATGGCTTTGAGATTAAAAGTGTCATGCCACCTCCAGTTGTCTCTTTTTGATTTGTGCTTGAGATTGAAGATGTGAGCTCTCAGCTCTCTCCTATCACCAGGCTGCTGCCACACTGTCCCCACTATTATGGACTCTAACCCTCTACAACTGTAAGCCTAGAAAAGCTCTTCTATAATCGTTTTGGTCATGGTGTTTTTTTCACAGCAACAGAAAAGTAACTAATACAATATAACCAAGTCCCGGTCATCAAAAGATTTGGAAAGCCTGGTAGACAATGTTAATTATATCTGTTTGATGTGACCTTGGATAGAAGGCATTCAATATTCTGGGCTGTCAGGATGCTTCAGCTGGTAAAGCCACTTGCCTTCAAGCCTGACAACCTAAGTTTGATTCCCCAGGACCCACATGGTAGAAAGTATTCTGTGACCTCCACATGTGTGCTATGGCATGCATGCATATATGCAAACAGAGAAAGGAGAGAGAGGGAGGGAGGGAATGAAATAATGTAAAAAGAAATCATTCAATCTTCTGACTGCCACTGCAAATGGTGACAGAAACTGGAAATCTTTATTTTGAGCAGTATGGAAAATGATTCTCTTTCCAGCAATGTGAATGACTAGAAGTGACCCGTGGCCACAGGGTCAAAAAGGCCATGTGGAAGTGGTAAGGGTAGGAAGAGAGTGGCTGTCTGTGCTCATCTGGTGATCACTACTCAGAAGCTGAGCCAATGAATCGCCTGCTCCAGCAGCTCCAGGGATTAAGTCCCAGCGGAGAAGCATCAGGGGTAGCAGGGGTAGCAGGGATACATTCCAGCAAGTGCTCGGACGAGAAGGGCACACCTGACTGAAGTGGGGGCAACAGCTCATCTGTCCTGTCGAACAGATCAAAGTTCTGCTTGAAAACATGTCTGCAAAGACTAAAAGGAAGATTTGTTTTAATGGAGCGAGACTATTAATTTTGAAATTCTTACTGCATGAGACCCACTGAGACTCCTTATAGGAGCCTTGATAGCCACTTGATGAAGCCAAACTGTAGTCCAAACTTTCTTAACAATGGATTCAGTATCAACCACTTTTACAAAGAAAATAATACCGAGGCTAATATTATCTAGCTTGAAAAACAGTGGTGAAGAAGAGGGAAGGAACAGTTGGTGCTCTTTCCTTGGAGTAGAATGTGAAATAAATAGCTCTCGGCATCAAATTATTTGGTACATGTGGTAGTTCAGAGAGATTTGGAACAAAGCCTGTTTCTGATCATAATTCTTTGGCTTATACACAAAGCACTGCTTACAAGGCAAGCAACTTTTAAGAAAATAAACAAGGTAAGACCAAGTGTTCCTTCAACTACAGAATATATAATGGGCGAAGGCAAGTGGGAACCTGAAAAGAAACTGGGGTAGAATATGAGATAAGCCAACTCAACTGTCCACGGTAGAGTAGAACTCTAAAACTACATATGAAGAAAGCCCTCTGACTCTGACCAGTGCCTTCTAATGCAGTGCTCACACCTTCCATTAAAACTGCTTCCAAATATCACTCACTTAACCTCTGGAACAGTATGCATTTGGTAGACACCACGAGAAGAGTTTCTATTTCTAGAAGTCTACAATTTGAAAGGCCATCTTCAAATGAACAGTTTATGAATGAAAACTATTGGCTTGTCTATTAAATGAGTTGATGCTGTTCAATTTTACTTCAGAGTAAGCAAACAGTTTTAAAGAATATCTACATCTAATAATGTATTTAAAAAACTCTTGCAATGTGTTAACTGTTCTATCTTATTTTGGGGCCATTTGGAGTAAATAAGAAACATTACTATTCTCTACTAATGAAGAGAAAATTAGCACAATTAGTGCATCACTATATGAGGAGACTGAGAAGTGACCTCATCCTGTTAAGCAGAAAGTTGTAACTAGAGCATATGTACAGTGTAGCTGTGAAGTAAAATTTAAAGCAGGCCTTCTAGCATGCACACACAATTAACATTCCAGAGGGCTATTTTTATTTATATTAATAACCATTTATCTAGAAAGTAAAGATTGTACTAAAGTGACATGCAATGAAAGTTTTGTTCAAAATGAAGAATCTTAATGGATTAATAAAGATAATGGGTCACCCTATCATTTCCAATTCCTGGAAAACACTTCAGGAATATGTGAAGGAATTATTCCTTTACCAGATTACTACAGAATGTACAGAAGGTCCTGACACTGTTCTAAGCATCTAAAATCATGTGAAGGAATAAAAATAATCACTCTAGTAGAATGTGAGTTAATAATAATATTCCCAAGTGAGTGAACTGCTTACTACATTAAGAGATGAACAGTAGAAAGCACAGTAAAACTAAGAGAATTAAGTGTACTCTGGTGGCTAGTACTGCAATATAAGATAAGGAAGTCAAGACTTCAGCCAGCCATGCCATGTGACTAGAGCACTGAATGGGAAGAAGTACACCATAGAGTCATCAGAGGAAAGGGTCCCAGAAAGACACCAACAAGCCAAGTGCTGACTGTAACAGCCTGGAGACTACGTCTAGAATCAGCTGAAGGACAGTGCTCCTGTACAAAAGTCTCCTTTTCATTTCTTAAAATGTTTTTCCTGCTAAGTCACTCTCTTCTGAAAGAAGAAATTGGATTCCAGGAAGACAAGACTGATCTGTAAACATCTTTATGACAAAGGACCAAAACTACTCCCAAGCAAGAGCAAGCCTGGCAGGACAGATCACCATCCAGTTGAGGGCACTCAGCCATGATGTGAGGCTGCGGGCTGCAGCAGAAGTAACTGGCTCAGGGAAACAGACCACTCAAATGCTGGCACAGCATGAATACCTCCAGAAGCCCTCGCAGAAGCACAGCTGAACTGACATAACCAATCAGAACCCTGACCTGACCCAGGGCACCTGGCTGTCACCTGTGCCATCCACAAGTCTCCTTTGTTTCTCTTTTTTCTACAAAGTCTCCACGTTTCTCTAAGCCTCTTGGAAACAGACTTGCTGTCATCAAAACCGTAGTTAAGAACTTTAATTTTACCTGCTATAAATCCTTCTTTCAGGTGACAGAACACATTTGCAAATACAGGGATTACAGTTTGGACACCTTGGATAAGGGTCAAAACTCCTGCTGGGAACAGTGGACACAACAAGGGGTCAATAAGAAGAACTAAGTAGCCTGGACTTAAGAGACCATGCTGAGTACAGCACATGAGATGAGGTCCAGGAAAAGCCATTTGTACTTCAAATTATAGAAAATTTATTGTACTGTTCTCTTCAGCAGCCACAGTGATGTCTGCCTGCTACACCAACACTCAGGAATGCTAAGGAAGGATGGCTATCCTTAGCAAAACCACATTTCTAGAATGATTTTCTAAAGTTAAATACAACTTACAAAACATACCAGGGAAAATAATCTTATATTCTGAAAAATTAGGTTTGTTGTTCAGAAAGCAAGAATGATTCACACAATTTTCTTTAAAACAAATGATACATAAGCAGGTGTTAGCTCGTCTCTTCCACACGCTTGGTTCCCCCCCCCCCCCTCCGTCACAGACTCAAATTCTACCTGCTGTGAACTAGGCAGGCAGAGGTTAGGAGGAGCATGCAGCTGAGAGGGGCTTATGTATAGTATAGGGAGAAGATACTCTGAGACACTTTAGCTCTATCCCTGCACTTAACTACACTGCCTTCAACTTGTAATTCACGAGTACCAATATTAAAGAGCTTAAAATAAAAAGATGAAAGGATGTCAATATTTACAACACTAAAGAGGTTTCTGGCCATCTTTTAATCTCCTGTAGATTCTTACAAAATACTTACAAATAGTTATAATCAATTAGATAAACCACTCCCTGTAAGAAAGGGCATAGTGTGACCCATTTCTTCTAAACATTTAGTTCATGTGAAGCTACTTAAAATCCCTAAGGAAATAGGATTAGGCTGACTATGTCTTCCGAACCACTTCCTTTCCTTTTATTGAATGCTTACACAACTAAAGTCTGAGACACCTTCCCTCCACCCTCTCTTGACTGCACCAGGGAATGCTGGGAGAAGTTTCTTCCTAGAGGATGGTGATTGACAAGATGAATTTAAAGACCAGCAGATTATAAAACAGGCTATTAGGTCAATCAACGTATAGCTATTAATTATAAAGCAGAAGTTAATATTCCACAATAAAATCCCTCGCCAGGCCTTCCTAACAATCACCCTACGTTCCTTTCTTAATAATCATTGACCCTCATGTACATGAGGTGACTGGAACAATGAACTGACTTTTGAGGCTGTTTCTTGGCTGCATTTTTAATATTCCACTTTACTAGAAATACAGGCTGCTGGGTCAATGGTAAACAAGATGTAGTATGAACACCTAATCCAACAGTGCTCAGCATTAAACAAAAAGATAAAATCCCACTAGGCGTGATGGCTGTAATGCCAGTACACAGGAAACTGAGGCTGGTGGATGTTATGAGTCCCAAAACATGCTAGGCTACTGAATGAGATGCTGCCTCAAAATTCCCAAGCTCCAAAACAATAAAATTGATACATACTAGAAGATGAGTGAACCTTAAAAACAGCATGCCAAGTGTAAGAACATATGCTGCATAATTCCACTCCACAGAGGTTCCAGGAAACAATATATCCACAGAGACATACAATATTAGTATTTACCAGGGGCAGTGATACAATATTAGTATTTACCAGGGGCAGTGAGTAGAGAGTTCTTGTGTGGCACAATGAAAATGATGACAGCTGTTAGGTCAAAGCACTTGATATCAGAGAAGCATTTAAGCCAGTTAAGAATAAATGAATGAATTGAGCACAGTTCTCAAAAGATGAAGTACAAATGACCAATAAACATGAAAAAAATATTCTATCTACAGAAATGCAAATTAAAAGTATATTGAAATTCCAACTCACTCTAGTCAGACAGTCAGTCATAAAGACAATGAAGAACCACAAATGCTGGCGAGGATGTGGAGCAAAGGGAGCCCTTACCTACTCCGGATGGAAATATGAATTAACCTAGCCATATGGAAATCAGATGGATTTCCACAAAAAGCTAAAATTAGAAGAACCATATGACCCAGCTCTACCACCTTAGGCATTTACCCAAAGAACTTTAAGTCGGTATATCAAAGAGATACACAATAGTCAGTGTTTACTTCAATTCTACTCACCATAATTGAGTTAGAGAACCAACCTAGGAATGGATAAAGAAATGTGGTGTGTGTGGTGATAGATTTTATATTTACTAAATCAGCCTAGAATATCAGAGGACAGAATCACCCACAGTCAGGCCATGAGAGTGGTGGCCCACGCCTTTAATCCCATCACTCAGGAGACAGAGATCTTTCTGTAGTTCTGTGAGCTCAAGGCCTAACAACCAAACAGTTGTAGTTCACACCTTTAATCCTAACTCTAGGCTGATGCAGAGACAATATTGAAGGCGGTAGGCAGACACTCAGACATCTGTAGAAGGACCAGCCAGGGGGAGGACTCGTGAAGATAGCTTTGCCCTGTTCAGCCTGAGAACTTGGCTGAGTTCTGTTTCATCTCTCTGATATCCCAACTTTTCCCCAATATCTGGCTCTGAGTTTTCATTAAATACCAGAATTCGTGCTTTAGGTGTGTACACACACACACACACACACACACACACACACACACACAGAGAGAGAGAGAGAGAGAGAGAGAGAGAGAGAGAGAGAGAGAGAGAGAGAGAGAGAGAGAGAGAGAGAGAGGGGAATTTTATTGACTAAAAAAACCAACAAAAGTATGTCGCTTGCAAAAATAAAATAAAATAAAATAAAATGTGCACCTGGAGATTATCATAGCAAGCAAACAAAGGCAGTCTCAAGAGCAATAAATATTGCATGTTTTCTCTCATGCACAAATTCTAGGCATTATAAAATTATAAAATACATAAAGTAATGTACTAGTATATGACATAAAAGTAGAAGCCAAACTGGGAGAATGAAGGGCACTCAATGGAGGGGGAGAGGAGAGAAGAGCAGAATGATATGAGGGGGGAGTACATTACATACTTAGAAAACATTGTATGCAACACAGCACCATATACAATGAATGTATGTCAATAAAAACACTCTGTATCATTAGAACGAATGCTTGAAGGACTTTGCTACCTAGAAGAAAAGTAATTCATAAACACTAAAAATGATTACTGTGCTACCATGTAAACACATTAGGGAGATAGGTGTCGGAACAGAGCTGTAGCCATGGAATTCTTGTTGCCTGTGTTACATGACATATTTTGAAAAAAATTGGTCATCAGTTAATGGACACTTTGGCTATTGTGGTCAATCCTGCCCTTGTCATTGTTTCATTTCCTTTGAGTAAATACTTAGTTGTAGGGCTGCTAGAACATAAGGTAGTTAGAACAGACACACCACAGTATGCTCTACCTTATAGCACTGTCTGATATTCAAGGAAGCCAATAGATAGAGAACATATGAATCGATAAACTCTTAAAATTCTCTAAAATGCTAATATTTTTGGTTCTCTAAGATTTTTTTCAATGGCTATATGTGTGTTAATCAATGCTCTGTACTTCCTGTGAATTCTGTTTCAACTTCTTATGTCTTCCACCCCTCTGGACTATGTACCCCTCAAATCAGAGAATAGTTGCTGGGGTATTAAGGTGGACCTAAGTGAAATAGCACTTAATGATAAGGTAACTAACCATAAAAAATATTACCAAATAATTGGTAGATTAGAAAGATGCTGCTTAATAAGTGTTAAGATGTTGTCTGAGGAAGAGACTTGGGTTAAAAGAACCTTCTTAATTGCAAGGCTATTGGGTCTCAAATCAGAGTCCTCTAGAACAAAACTTCTTTGCTATAGCCTTCCACATGCTCACATGTTCAAAAATTTGGAATTCTGTCTCAGTAAATGCCACTACAAAGTATGCATCATTCTAGGCTATGACACTGTAAATCTGTAATGTCTTAGCTCTATCAAGTCAATCTGATATGAAAATACCTCAAAGAGGACATGCCAAGCCTTATAATATACCCAAACACTGCACACAGCTCAGGGTATACAATAATAGCTAAAGACACACAAATTGAGGGTATATGGCAAACTGTAATAGTCATTTTCCAACAAAGGCCTCCCAAATTGGAGCACAACTAAGTAAACTGATTAAAAGCAATATTTATTGCTCTAAGACTGCCTTTATTTGCTTGCCATTCACAGTAGTAAGATGAAGTGTCCTATAGTTGCACACTGTCTAATGACAAAATCAAGTAAGGAATGAGCAGGCTTTCATTTGGGATTAATATCCAGAGTCTGATATGAGAATTATTATTCTTGCAATAAAGAAACATAATGCAATTTTTAATTTTTTTTTATTTTTTAGCAACCACAAATGCCGCTGTGGTGGATATGTTTGTAATCCCAGCACTTGGGGTAGAGGCAGGAGCATGAGGACTTAAAGGTGAACGTTGGATATATAGTAAATTCGAAGCCAGCCTGGGTTACATGAGACCTTGTATCAAAAATAACAAATAAAACAGGAGCTTGAAAGCTAATTCAGCAGGTAAGATCACTTGCCACTCTTATATAAGCCCAAGTTTGGCTCCCAACATCTAAATCAGGCGGCATACAAAAACCTGAAAATCCAGCCCAAGGGGATCCAACCTCCTTTCTGGTCTCCATGGGTACATACATGTGCATATGTGCATGAGTGTGCATGCACGCACACATACACAAATAAAAGTAAAATCCATAAATACACACATAAAAATTTTAAGTAAATGTAAATTAAATGATCTTTTAAAAATCATTTATACCTAGCAGGGTTGTAAATGTCTGCAATCCCAAAGTTGAAGTCTAAGACAGAGGTGCTGCATATTTTGAGACCATTCTAAACTCCATAATGAGAACCTCTCTCTCAAAAAAAAAAAAAAAAAATCAGAAAAAGAAAAAATATCAACCAGATTATTCCCACACGGCTTTCAAGAGAACAATGAAGAAGCACTGAAGATGTTACCTTTTTAAATACGCAGACAATTTTATAAAAATAGGATCGATTCTCATGTAGCCTCATGCTGTAGAAATACTGGGCTAACTCCATCAGAGAAGCACAAATCAAGACAGCTCTGAGATACCTAATCTTACACCTGTCAGAATTGCTAAGATCAAAACCACGGACGACAGCCTATGCTGGAGGGGATGTGGAGCAAGGGGAGTGTAAACTTGTACAGCCACTTTGGAAATCAATATGGTGATGATATAGAAATGGTTACAAAAGATAAATTATTGAATCTACTTTAATCCAAAAATCAGTTGTTAGTCTCAAAATATTTAAATTGGTATGGCTTTTGGTTTATTGATACAAATTTGAGGTCAATTTGGTTATAATGTATGGATATTATACTCTTAAGATATTATGTTTATGCAATTATTTTAAAATTATAATGTATAATTAAGAAATGCAGATTAATAGTCACCTGTAATAACCAAACTTATAGTCATGTTAGTTAGGTTTTTTTTAGGTATACAAAGATATATTTCAATTAGACAGGTAATCTCCAAAAACTTCAAAGACCTACAGACTATGACATTTAAAAATATTTTAAGAACTTAGACTTTTCTGGAGTGATACAGGTCTGCTCCAAGCTGCACAATCTACTTAAAATGAATGATGGCTATTGAGGAAACTCCATATGGAATTTGCTCTCTTTGTAGGAAAAGTTAGCCATTGGACAGGAAACTGTTTTTGTATTGACTGCTTGACAGTATACTATATAAACTGGACATGCAGGACCCATAGGAAAGCGACCTCTGAACTTTGGCAGAACAAGCCAAGATGATCCATTAGGTTTCAACTTTGCAGAGAAAACTGCCAGACATACTTCAGGACACAAGGAGAAGCGACTGATGAACTATGCCAGAAAGGGAAGAGTAGTCCTTCAAATTTCCTGCTTCACTGAAACGTACAACAGAGACTCTGGACCTGAAAGCTGAAGATGGATGTCCCAACATTATAAAGGAACTTTGGGTGACTGTCCAGGCACACAGATGTCATCGTTGTCATTTCTAGAATTTGAAAGTTGTTTGCACTTCCTGTTTACTTGGGCAATATCTTTCAGTGGTCTTTGATATAGCTGAAGATTAGTTATAAGTATAGTTTTCTTTATTATAAAAGGTATATTAGATATGAAACTTCAGACTCACAAGGATAAGGCAGATGATAGAATATTTTCTTTAATTTTGCTAAATACAAATAGACTAGATATTGTAACTGTAATTCTTGCTTGATTGCTGATTTATGTAGTTTTGCTATGTTAAAACTGAAATCTTCCTTTTTGATTAGACAGAAAAGGGGAAGTGATGTGGGATGTTTTCCTGTATGCTGTGAATATCACTGGTTAATAAAGGGACTCATTTGGCCTATTGCAGGGTATCTTAGAGGCAGGCAGGAAATCTGAGCATAGATAAAGGGGAAGGAGGGCAGAGTCAGAGGAGACTTAATCCAGCAGCACAAGGAGCAAGATGTAAAGAAATAGGTAAGCCACTGGTCACGTGGCAAGACAGATTAATGGAAACAGCCTGAATTAATATGCAAGAGCTATCTAACAATATGCCTGAGCAATAGGCCAAGCAGCATGCAATTAATATAAGACTTTGGGTGATTATTAGGGACTGCTGGTCCATATCTCTGGGGTAGGCCAGGCTAAGAACCTCAAAAAACTGAGAATAAATCTACCCAATGATCTAGCAATACCACTATTGGGCATATACCCCAGGGATGCACATTCTTACCCCAAGGGCATTAGCTCAACTATGTTCATAGCAGCCTTATTTGTAATAGCCAGAACCTGGAAACAACCTAGATGCCCCTCAAATGAAGAATGAATTAAAAAATTGTAGTATATCTACACAATGGAGTACTACTCAGCAGTTTTTTTAAAAAAAGAAAAAATGACATTCTGAAATTTGTAGGCAAATGGATAGATCTGGAGAGTATCATCCTGACTGAGGCAACACAGACCCAGAAAGACAGGTATCTACTCACTCATATAAGTGGATTTTAGATGTAAAGCAAAGGATAACTAGGCTATAATCCACAACACCCCCCCCCCCAACAACCAGATAACAGGAGGAAATTAAAAGACATCCATAGATGACCCTGGGAAGGGAAAATAGAGATCTTCTGAGTAAATTGGGATCATGGGGTGGGAGTGAGGAGGACAAAGGGAGGTGAGAAGGGAACATGAGAGAATGGGATGACGGGGAGAGCAACCGAGAGGGAAAGCAAAGAAGTGGATATCTTGATTGAGGGAGCCATCATGGGATTAGAGAAACCTAGTACTAGAGAAGTACCCAAGAACCCACAGGATGGGCCCAGCTGGGATCCAAGCAATAGTGGAGAGGGAGCCTAAACTGGCCTTTCCCTATTATAATATGAATGACTAGCATAATTGCCATTATAGAACCTGCATCCAGCAGATGATGGAGGCAGATGCAGAGATCCATAGCTAAACACCAGGTTGAGCTACTGGTCCAGCTAAAGAGTGGAAAGAGAAATTGCATAAATGGAGGGATTGGGATAATGATGGGGAAACCTACAAAGTAGGCTTTCCCATGATATTGGGAACTTGCCAACTCTGAAATGACAACTGATGAACTTTCATGGAACAGATCTGGACCCTCTGAATGTGGGTGACAGTCAAAAGGCGTGGGCACTTTGTGGAGCCTCTTGCACTCAGACAGTTTATATCTGGTGCATAAAATGGCTTTTGGAGATCAGGCCTTGCAGGGGAACACCTTTCTCAGCCTTGATACTTGGAGGAGGGACTTAGTCCTACCTCAACTGGATATGCCCCATCGAATTGACTCACCTTGGGATTCTTTGCCCTCTCTGGGGAGTAAAGGCAGGGGGAGGGGAGAAGAGGCCGGGGGAGGACTGAGAGAAGAGGCAGGAGGGGGAACAGTAGTGGATATAGAAACAAATTTAAATTTAGAAAAAAATTAATACTGGGCTAACTCAAATAAGGTGCTTTTCATAGCATGTAATTTGGATGTTACTCATTTGCTTCGTTAAAATTACTGTTCAACTGGGTCATACTTTTCTTCTTTACAGATCTTCAAGTTTTACATATCTGCCCTTAATCAAAGGCATTTCAAACAACACCTAGCTGAAGTCAGTGGTCTCAGAAGACTAATCCAGGAAACAGAAACGTGCCTCCCACTAGGATGCACTCAGCATTGTCCTAAGGAAAGTTTCCCAGCAGAGTGGTCCACCCTCCCACCTGCAAATGAGTACCCAGATGCATCACTTCAATGGCAAAGATAAAAACAAATAGCAAGTTACTTTGCCATGGCAACAACTTTTAAAGTTCCAAACAGATCACATTCTGATGTGGGAATGCCTTTCTGTATGCTGTGAATCTCAATCTTTAAATAAAGGAGCTGTTTTGGGCCATGACAGGCACCATAGGAGAAGTAGGAAGAGGAATCAGAATAGGTAGGAAAGGAAAGGCAGAGTCAGAGGCAGATCAAGCAAGCCACCAAAGGAGCAACATGTAAGGAACCCAGGTGAGCCACGGGCCACGTGGCAGACAGATAAATAGAAATGGGTTGATTAAGATGTAAGAGCTAGCTAGCAATGTGCCTGAGCCATAGGCCAAACAGCATAAAGTTAATATAAGCATCTGAGTCATTTCTGGGGGCCTGAGCAGCAGCCGCGGCAGCGGGTGGCTAAGCAGTCTGGCTTGGCAGGTCTGTGGGTCTTGGACCTCTGGCCGCCCGGGACCAAGAAACCCCACTACTACAGCCTTTCTGTATGCTGTGAATCTCAATCTTTAAATAAAGGAGCTGTTTTGGGCCATGACAGGCACCATAGGAGAAGTAGGAGGAGGAATCAGAATAGGTAGGAGAAGCAGGGCAGAGTCAGGGGCAGATCGAGCTGAAGCCGCCCAAGAAGAAACATGTAAGGAGCACAGGTGAGCCACGGGCCACGTGGCAGACAGATTAATAGAAATGAGTTGATTTAAGATGTAAGAACTAGCTAACAATGTACCTGAGCCATAGGCCAAACAGCATAAAGTTAATATAAGCATCTGGGTCATTTTGGGGGCCTGCGCGGTGGCGGGTGGCTAAGCGGTCTCGGGTGGCAGGTCTGTGGGTCTGGGACCTCTGGCCGCCTGGGACCAAAAAACCCCACTACTACAACAATCATCTACTCTAATATAAATGTAGTCTAAGGTAGCTGCTACAATGGCTGACAAGTGAGTTTCTGATTAAATCTAAACTGGTGTAACTGTAACAACATGTGCTCTGAAAGCTTCCGACACATAACAGGCAATGGTCTCAGCTACAAAGACCCAGTCACTTCACCATGAATTATTATGTATGTGGGTTTAGTTATTATGACAGTTTTAGTATGAGTTTGTAGAAGTGGAACTCAAGACCTTTTAAAATACTCCAGCTTATAGGCTGCAGAGTAACCAGTACAAAGGCAGTGACCTTTAGTCAATAGTCCTGTATTCCATCCTAAAGAATTCTCAGCAATGCATCCTGAAAATGAAGTTTATAAAGCTTTTCTATCTGTAACCCCTTCCTCCTGTCCTTCCTTATTTATACCTCACCGTTTAACCCAGGTACCTTTAAGTTGCTATATTGTCCAGACTGGCATGGAATTTAAGATCTAACTGCCTCTAAGACATTCACAAGAATAACATAAGGGGGTCCCAGTTAAAAGCAATTGTTGCTCTTGAAGAAGACCTGAGTTCAGTTCCTACCATCCACAAAGTGGTCCACAACTATCTCTGTATCCAATTCTAGAGTTCCAATGCCCTCTTCTAACCTCTGTGGGCATCAGACACACATGTGGTACATTACATACATACATACAGGCAAAATACATAAATCTAAACAAGAATGTATTATTTGGAGCATTTATAGAACAATCCCTTAACTAGAAACTCCCTTGGATTTAGGTTAGAGCACACATTTAGAACGTATCCAGCACAGCTGAAGATCATTTTGAGATCATCACTAAAGTTTTATTAAAGAGGAACTACCGTTCATCAAAAGCTCTGCCCTTGGCTTTATTAATATCTTTGGGAGGCTCTGCCGCATAGACCAGGAGGCCCTTGTGCCTCACCCTCATTAGTATGTATGCTCCAGTCAGGTTCAGAATTTCTACGTAAACATTATTTCCCAAATAACAATATGCCATTGCCTTACTCTGTTCCTTTAGCCTTTAATCTTTCTAGAGTAAAAGACAGCATCGATTTTATAGCACAGGAAAAAAATAAGTTGCCTTTTTTTATTTGTATTTGGTCAATTTGTATTTTGAAGACTACAAATCATAACCATACTTCTTTGTCTACCATCAAGATAGGAAAAGCCTCACAAAATAAAGAAAAGCTGGAGTTTAAAAATGCTGATCTCCATCTCGCATAATGTGACTGTCAAATCACATGGAAAGTAAAATAATTTAAAATATACAGTGAGAGCCACTTCTCCCCCAAAGTCCTAACAAACTCAGACGAGAATGAATTGAGCAGAGGGCTTACATAAGCATGAAAGGAAGCCAACAGGATAGATCTTAACTCTAATCCCCAGACACTCGATACCAAGCATCACATTTTAGGAACTTAAATGGGAAACAAGGTTCAAGGAGAAGCATGCTGAATTTAAAACCAATCCATATTAAACTATAATGTATACATGAAAAAGGGTATAGTGATGATGAATTTGACAGAATATTTAAAATACGGTATTTTTTTCTGTATATGTATGTGAGGTATATGTGTCTCTTTGCAAGTGTATGAGCACATGTGTGCATGCATCTAGAGGCTAGATCATTCTTCATCTGATACACGGGGGAATGGTCTATCCTTGAACCAGGAGTACATTTTCATTTGAGCTAGTTCGTTAGTCTGGCTAGTCTTGCTCTGGAAACTGAGTCCCTCTCTGCTGGGATTCAGGTAGGCTGCCACATTCACCTGGATTTTATGTGGGTTCTGGGGATTGCAACTCTGGTCTTCAACTTTCCTGGGAATGTTTTACTTGTTGAACCCTTTCTCCAGCCTTAAAACACGGCATTTTCTTAATTTTAAAAAGGTCCCTTTAAGTTAATGTCCCATTCAGACCAAGACGACCGACAACACAGTCATTACACATTAGAATTTTCTTTTATTGAATTCGTGAAGGGTGACTTTATTTATAACCACATGGTAATCTGGGATTTAAGGAAGTTAAACAACGTGCACAAGTTTGGAGAGCTGCAGGATATGGGTTTAGAATTTGTTTTCATTTTTTGACTTTCTTTTTTATTTATCATTTGTTTTTCACATCATGCATTCCGATCCCACCATCTTTCATCCCCTTGCATCCATCCTTTGCCCCTGCAATCTCCTCCCAACAAAATATAATTTAAGACAAAAACGAGGGGGCGGGGGAAAAAGGAACACAGTGAGTCATGCAGTAAACCTATTTATCTATATATCTTTACATGCCAGTGCTCATTAAATAGAATGGCTAGATCAACACTGGGCCCTCAGTGGACTCTTCCTGGACATCCTGTGGCTGTCCTGTGTCATGGAAGATCCTGTAGTCCTGGGTCCGAAGGAATCCCCCCCCCCTTGATTTCCGGCCCCCAGGGTTGGCTCTCCCACACCTACATCATCAGGGCCAGCTTTACTGTGTTGCCCAGTCAAGGTGCAGGGGCCACTATCCAGAGTGCTGTAGCTGATAAGAGCAGGACAGTTCTTTTGCTCTTGTGACCTCAGGACCAGCTTTCCCACTGAGGTTGGGAGGGGAGAATTTTTCCCTTGCCCATGCCACCACATGACAGATGAGTGAGAGGGACAGCTTGCCCATGGCTCACATTCTCCGGGCTGGCTCACCTGTACCCTCATCAACAGGGCCATCTCTGCTGAGCTACCCAAAAAGGTATAGGGCCTGATTTCCTGAATGATGCAAATGGTAAAGGGGTCAGCTCTCTGGCCAGCTGGAGGCCGTAGGAGGATGGAGGGGAGGGCATCTTTTCCTTGCCTCCACCACCATACTGCAGAACAGAAAGACAGTACCAGGTATGCCCCTCTCCCACTCTGAGGACTGGCTCACCCTCAGCCCTGTCTAGAGGGTCAACTCTGTTGTGCAGCCCAGGAGAGGTGCAGGGCCTGTTCTCTCAAGTGCTGCAGTTGGTGAGGGGCTGGGTTTAGAATTTAAAGTCAGACTTTCAGAACACTACTCTCAGATTAAACCAAAGCAACCCAGTACAGAGAGGCAAGTGTTGTGTGCTCTCGTTCAGATGCGGAATCTGGGGCCAACTCATTTTACATTAACGAATGAAATGAACTCAGGGAAACAGCTTCCTTAGCTAATCTACTTCTAGTCCAGCATTTTGTCACAGTAACAAAAACATTTATTATTGTAAATAATAATTATGGGCAACTAATAAAGATGGATTATTATTTACTAAGGGGTTCAGAAGAAAGCACTCAATGATAGGAGAGATTGAGCAGGTTGTGCAGTCCCTGGAAAGGTGGTCAGGTCCTCCATCCAGGAGCACAAAGGAGAAGAGGAGCTGCATGCACACGCCCTTATCTTAAGCTGTCTTCCAGCCCCACACTCCTAATGTGGTGCCCCAAGGTCTTGGTGATTCCCAGATCCATGCTGGCCAAGAAGCCAGCTCTCTCCACTGCAAACATTAATATAGGTTCCCCAGCTCTGGACTGTCATTCCACTGTCAACTTTTACAAAACCGTCTTTTCAGACTCTGCATGTGAACACAGTATTGTCTTTCTGAGTCTGGCTTATTTTCACTTAACTTAGCAATCTCCAGTTCTGTCCATGTTGCTGCAAATGACAGAGTCTTATTTTCACTGCTGGATGGTATGCTTCTGTGAATGTTCCATAATTTCATCAGCAATGACTACAGGCTGTTCCCATTCCTTAGTGTAGACAGTGCTGCAACAGACACAAAGTGCAGGTGTCTTTTGCACATTCCTACTTCAATTCACAAAGCCACAAAAAATACCTATTTCATGTCCATGTTAGGGGCTTCAGCCATTGTAACAGGTACAGAATGAGCTCTGCTTTTAATCTGACATTCTCTAATGGCATGTGTTGAACATCTATCTTATCATGTACTTATTTACCATATGTATGACTTCTTTAGTGAATTGCTTATTCATTCCATTGCTTGCCTGTTTTACGTGACACTTGTTTGTTGTCTTATCTCTAAGGGTTTTGTTTGTTGTATTTTGGAGATAAGTTCTCACGTACTACTCAGCTGTATTTAAAGGCTCAATTTTCCTACCTCAGACTTCTGTCTGAGTGCTGGTATAAGAGGCATGTGCTACTTATAAACGTCAGTTATTGTTGATCCTTAATGGATCCTTCTGTACTGCTGACAAAAGCCTTTACCAAGATTTTCTAACAGCCCGGCCTCTTCATAGGTGCATGTGTCCTCACCTAGCAATGAGTAAATCTGACCTAGCGGAATGCATTTGGAAGATCGCCTCCTTAGCTACATTTTGAAATAAGGTAAGAACATTGGTTCTTCTTTAGAAAGGAGGATGGTGGTCCTTGAATATTTTCCTGACTCTCAAACACAATTCATAATTTGCAATAAGGAATACATTTAAACCAATCTTAACACAAAACTCTACATGATTAATTTTTGCTATTTTTTCAGGTCAGAGCAAAATGTTCTGCTGTGAAATGCTCATTCCTCTACTCTAAGATTGGAATTGTAAAGAAAAACAATGTATTCAAATTCTGTATCCTTACAGCCATTTTTTTGGTTAGGTCAAGGTGTAGATACACGACTAATCTATCAAGCTTATCATAAAGCCCCACTCCTGATTCAAATTGTATAGCCTTGTATTCTATCAACTATCCTCATACTCTTCCAGTTTTTCCAGAAAAGTTGACCACATCTCACCAATACTTAATTTCTAACTTCTTAAATGTGTTTTATGACTGAAGAGTTTAATTAAGTTCTAAGGAACTTATCAGTCAAAAATCTATCTATGGACCTTATATGGTTGTCACTATTTCCACATCTTGCTACCAAATAGGTGGTTTCAAGACACATATGTATTTAACCCCATTTCCTGCCCCTGTGTCTCTACAGCAACTAGAATAATGCCTATTATATAACCGTCCACTAGTAAATACTTCTGACCAAATGGACTTGTTAAAATTACTTAATAAAGAAAGTAACAGGCAGAAATATCTCATTGGTTCTGCTTATTTCAAGTATCCACACCTAGAATCAATCAGTGACCTAGCATTAGGTGATGATATTTGGGAAAGCTTTTCTGAAAAAAAGAAAAAGAAAGAAAAAAAAAGTTGATGGTGTTAACTGGCATCTATTTTGTGTGTAAGTATTAAAACATTTAATCTAAAAATTATTCTATTACATAAAGGAGTTTTTATGAACACTACAAAGGTGTCTAAGTTTGTGTGTGTGATATGTCTTAATTTACTTGTGTAATTTAATTTTTTCTCCACAAATAACAGGCTAATGCCACGTTTAAATTGAAATATCTTAACATATGGGAATTCGCTTATGCCATCCCCTGTAGATAAAAGAAAAAAAAAAACAGGCTTAAAATTGTGGGGTGTGTGTGTATGTGTAGATGGGTTTCTTTACCATTGGAATTCACAACCAACCTGCATTTTGTTCCAGCTCTTCTCAGTATCACTAAATTGCTGACACAGGAAATTGCTTTAATCATGCTTATTTGCACTCAGACATTAATTATGAATGTGCACTGGTAAAAGAATAACCTAAACAGATTTAATCATTCTGTTAGAAAATGTTGAAACTGTCTTTTTACCTTTATTTAAAAACACTTTTAATAAAAAGAACTGTCAGTAAATAAGTGTAATCTGATTATTACCTTTTAAATTTAAAAAGCCATTAAATAGAGAATAATTTATCTAGCTGTTTTTATAAATTTTTACATTAATCACTTTACTTCAAATAATAATTCTAAATTTCATAAATACTTACATAAACATATCTTTATAATACCTGACAACATATATTACCACAAAAGTCTAGCCCTTAGAAACCACTAAGGTATTCAAACATTTAAATGAGAAAAATTCCCTTGCCCTCCCTAAGGCTGAGCTGCCCTCAACTGTCCACATTCGGGGAACACATCTCAGAGAGTGGAGAAGAAAGCTCCAGAACTTTTGGGAAGAAAGCAAGAAAGGCACTTTGTTCCTTAAAAGGCTTCCTAACTGAGTTTCTGAAAATCTAGCCAATGGCTTATGGAACTAAGAAACAAAAACATAAATATGAAAGGCAATTTTATAAACCTCAGTGTAAATTTAAAAACTTGTTTTTAAGAAGGAAGTCTTGGGAGGTAAGCCATGGAAAAACTGTCTACGCGCACACCACTGCATACTCAGGACTTCAGAAGCAAACTCCAGTCTATGGTGGTTCACTTTGTATTGGTTAGCTAGACAATCAATAAGGGTACATTATTGAATTTCACTGCATTTGTGCTCTATCTGTAAAAACCTGTTGTTGTAAATATCACCATCAAAATACACAGAGAACATCTGTAGCTGTTATTTGGAAGACTAAGAGTTTTTGATTGGTAGATAAAGAAAGGGATTTATTTTCCTTATCACAGCCCATAGACACTACCTTGGCATTTTTCAGACAAGTTCTCATCCCTGGAGAACATCACCTAACAAAACAACCTGAGAGCAGACAGCTCTAAGGTCCTTCATGTCCAGCTCTAACTTTTCAAACACATTTGAATAACTAATATCATGCCTAGTAATGGAAGAGACACATAAACATATAAGTGAGTCATTATAAATAAAGTGTTAGTTATCATACTCAGAAGCTAGATGTATTAGACGTACAGTACAGAGAGCTGGTAAAGATAATCACCCACTCAGATGCTTACACCACTAGCATTATAAGCACCAAATCAGCCTGTGACTTTTGAATGACTACTAAGTTGCAAGCACTGAGTGCTAAAGACAAGTTTAAGTCACCACTTTGTAAGGAAAGTTAATTTTATTTCCTCCATTTCAGAATTTAAATGATAAAATATCTTGCCCTAAGTCTAAGGAAATGGGGTATGACTGTGATATGACTGCTACATAATCAACACTGCATGATGTTAGGCTGTAGTGTATTCTAGACTAGATGCTGACTGTGGCAACTGGAAAACAAAACAAGTATCATCTACAGATGTGAGAGTCTGCGTCAGGAGATGAAGCAAACATACTCCAGTTAAGGCTCCTAAGTCCAGTGCCTCAAACCATATAACTGTCACAGGAACATGCCGGTGAGATGGTCCACGCTCAAGGGAGTTAGATAGGGACAGGGCAAGGAAGACTCCTCAAGGTGAAGTTGGTCACAGTAAATCTGTAAGTAAAATGCCCAGCAACTGAAACGGCTGTCCCCTCTTATAACAGGAACAGGCCAGTTGTTTTTGTTGCTGTTATTGTTTGTTTGTTTGTTTTTCCCAGGGGCCAGTTTGCTAAGACCTCTGTCCCATATTACCCCACCATCTTATGTTGGCTCATGTCTGGCTTCAATCAAACCCTCACAAAGTATGTCCAGTCTGGTAGCCAATCAGAGTCCTACCCGGCCACAAGCAGGAACTGTTCTTGCAATTATCAGACAAACAGACCCCTGACACTGCAACCACAGTTGCTGACAAGATATCATGGACCAATCATGAAATGATTCCTGTACCAATAAGAGTCTATACTCAATCACTTCAAAGTACACTTAACCACAGCTGGAATTTCTCTAATCCTGCTGAAAAGGAGTGTGCAAGCTTTCTCAAGGTTGCTATTTGCTACTTGGCCAGATGAGCTCAAATCAAGTGTTCTTGCTGATTGCATACATGATTTGTGGTCTTTTATGGGACTTCGCTCGGACTCTAACACAAGTGGACAGGAGACAAGACCCCTAAACAGAACCATGGTGGAGAGAAGGGATGAGAAGAGCCTGCCAGGGCTCCAGGTAATGAGTGAAGTGCTGTTACTTATAAACTAGGCTTTATAAGCAAACGTTTTCTAAAGTCTGAAAGCATTTGAAAGAGAAATAAAATGTCAAAATAAAAATAAATAAATAAAAGACACAGACATAAAACAACAATCAAAAGTCATAATAGAAAAAAAACATAAAATAACTGAAAACAAGATTGAATTGGGTACAAAATTAATGGTACACTTTTAATCCTAACACTTGGGAGGCAGAGGCAAACAGATCTCTGTGAGCTCAAGACCAGCCTGGACCATAGTGAGTTCCAGGACAGCTGGAGGTACATGAGACCCTGTCTTGGGAAAAAAAATAATTAACTGGACATAGTGGACAGTGAATTACACACTTCTGAAGAGACCTAGTGAAGAAAAACTACAAAAAACGAAGTAGTGTAGGGACTGGAAAAGGAGAGCTGAAATCATACGTAAGATGCAAACAATGAGATCCTAATATACATTTAAGAGGAACGAGATGCAGTCTGAAAGAGATGCACTGTCTTCCACGGGGCCAAGGACTGGTTCAGTGGAAGAACATCTGAATAACACGCACAAGGCTTGGATTCAGTATCTAGCTCTACAGGGGACAAAAAGGAAATGTCAATACCCCCAGTAGCTCAAATGTCAAACTCCATCTCACACATCTTTATCTGTATCAGAAGCAGCTAATCCGATGTTTGTTCTGTTTTTGGAAAAAGATAGGCTAAGCAACAGAAAGAGAAATGTTTGTATTAATAGAATTGATAAAATAATCTGAGGAGGAAGAGAGTAGGTAGAAGCTGGCTTAAAGAAGAGAAGCAGAAGCTGTTACCTGAGGAACGCATGTATCTAAACATCACATATTTAGAACAACCTTAAAAACAATTAGTGCAGAGTTTAAGAAAATATTTGTAATATATCCCTTCAGTTTAAAAACATAAGCTTATAAATTATTCAATTGGATAATTGCTTCATATCCTTTATGCAAATAAAAAAGAATGAAATGAGTCTAATAAGGTTGAGGTTAAATTTCCAAATACATGACTCTTGGTGTTTGTGGACCGAGATGAAGCCCAGAGTCCCATGCTTGTTCAGCAGCACTCTACACCAAGCTGCATCATCAGCCCTAACCAAATGGTTGCCAACACCTTAAGCTTTACAATTTAATATGTAAACTTGCCATTTTAAAACATACAAAGATAAAAAGAAATAAAGAATCCCAAACCATATAAACACCATCTTAAACAGAACTTCCAAAATAACTCACGTGCTCTCATACACACAAACACATACACTTTTTAAAAAAAATTTTTAAACCAAGTTTTTTGTTAAAATGTTGACTTCTCACTTGAGCCCACAGGCTGGCTTTAGAAAAGGCACGGTGAAGCCTGGCATCTCCGCCTTGTTACTGTCCGTGTCCTTGGCTCTGGATGGGACTCTTACTTGACTTTGCAAAAGAATCACAATGAGTGTCTACCAACCTATTGCATCCCCACCCTCATCTCAACAAGGCTCAAGGGACACTAAACAGTCTGGACTTTGAGGAGACCATATCCTCATAGGAGAGACTTCCCCTCCCCCTGAGGACAAGGGAGGCATTTATCCCTGAGGACAAGGGAGCAGAAGAAAACAGCTTATAGAAACCAGACTGATCCTTTCACTGAATTCTTTGGGCCATCTTGCAGAACCAGAACTAATAATCAACCAGACCATACTCTGGCTACAGCTACTTAATTATGCATATGTGCCCTCAAATTTCTCTTCTATTGAAACCTAAAGCTCATGTCAGTAACAGAAGGCTCATTAGGGCACTGGGCCACCTCTTCATTTGTTCTTCTCCATGCTCTACTTTTCAGCAGTGACCATCGTGTCAACTGGCGCATTGGGAGAGTGGTTGGGCTGCTGCTGGACCTGAGGCCTTTGCTCCCAAACTCCATTACAACCCAATAAGGAAGATGCTGGCACGAGTGTCTTATACATTTAAAAACACAAAGCATAGTCAACCTACCTTAGTCCTGACTGCTATAAATACTGCTCAGAGTTCCCGTGGGTGTCACTAGAGTAGAATTACCAAAGCAGCACAGCCTGGAACATATGCCATGGCTCAAGATGGCAGATACCATGTGGGCCATTCTGCCTAAATTATGTTTTTTCCTGAAGAAAGTAAAGTCACATATGCCTCCCGCCTCATCTTTTTGTTGTTGCTGTCCCTGGTACTTTAAAGTGTGAGGACTACAGCTAAGCAGGACACGCTCTCCCGGCGTTGAAGAACTACCTATCTCATGGTTAAACTTTAATCACTAGCTGGAGATTTTTATCACCCAAGTGTTTTGTTTTTGTTTTTTAAATATACCAATAATCAGCCTTCTTCCCCGCATTTAATTAAATAAGAATCTCTAAAATCTAAAAGTGGAAAACCATCTACTACAAGTTTAAAAGAAAAATTCACCTAAAAGATTCTCATAAGCAAGTCACATTTGGGACTACTGCTCTCTCCAAGACACTGATGGAATTCTAGAAATTAAAAAATTAAATTTGCTTAAGGGCAGCCTAATATGAAGCCAGAAGAGGGCAGCAGGTAGCTATTCTGGAAAGCTAAGTATGCAAATATATAAATAAACAACAGGTACTAAGTAGGTAATGTTCTCAGGGAATGGCTCACAGAAACTCAAGTATTCTCAGAGAAATGCTTTTTGCTTCCAGAGAGAGTGAGAAGTAGCCAATGACTGCAGGAAACCGGGTGGAGCTGGGCTAGCAAACAAGAGTTGGCTGCAGGAAGCAGAGAGCCAGAAAATGTCAGGGAAGCACCTGGCAAGAAGGCTCTCAGTGGAGGAGAGTGCAGGACTAGAGCCACTATCTGGCAGAAGGTGAGGACAAAAGGACAAAGGCAGAACAAGTCCTGAAACTCAGCCTTCAACAACAATCCCAGCTGCAACCCAAAGGGTGAGAGACAGCCTGCAGACCTAGTTTAACCAGTCAGGAAACAACCAATGTTCACATCAGAGTGATACGCAGTAATGGGTAGGTCCTTGTTTTAAAATAAAACTATGGAACTTTATGATGTTAAGAATGGAAAAAAACCTTAATATTCCAGAGCAGTGGTTCTCAGCCTGTCGGTTGTAACGCCTTTGGCAAACCTCCAAAAATATTTATCTCCAAAAATATTTATGTTACATGACAGTAATAACAAAGGTAACAGTAGCAAACCTACAGTAATGAAGTAGCAATGGGACCTTATTAAAGGGTTACAATGTTAGGAAGGTTGAGAACCGTGCTGTAGAGAATGCTAGGTGTGTGTGATGACTGCTGTAATACAGCTACTTACCTACTAAGTTCTGTAAACACAGCGAGGGAAAAGGGCTATACCCTTTAAGGGTGAACGTTATGACACATTGTGTCTCTTAATACTACTTGTGAATCTGTTTATTTTCTCTGTACTTCTTTTCAATAATTCCTGATTTCCTTAGTTACACATCTTACAGTTCTTTTTGAAATGAGGCTGAGATTCAGAAAATCAATTAAAATATGGGGCTGAAGAAATGGTTCAGGGGTTAAGAGAATTTGCTGTTCTTCCAGAAGATTCAAGATCAATTCCCAGAATCCTTACATCTGTCTGTTGTCTGTAATTCCAACTCCAACTCTGATCTCCCAGGGTACCTGCACTCATGTGCACACAGCTGCTACACACACACACACACACACACACACACACACACACACACACAATGAACATTAAAAAACCAAAGAAAAATCCACCTTTAAAATATGACCCAGAGTCTTCTAATCTTTGCAACTGGATCAGTTAGTACTTTGCACATGAGCTACAATACAAACGTGATACTCAAGGGAGATCATCAGTACCAGGATGCCTGTACAAGTCCTTCCTGATGACCACAAAGAGCCCCATGCACACACCAGCACTCTTTGTACAGCTTACCCGGCAGTTCTACTCCCACACCACACTGTTCTCAACCACCCGCAAAACAAACTCAGCTGTCTAGTTGTGGCTCTACATTTAGAATAGTGCACCCACTTACACTTGTTCATTCTGTGGGGGGGGAGGGGGAGGGAGAGAACAATTACAGAAGATATTCTGAAATGCTTAAGCTTGCTGAGCACATATCTTCTTTGCCCAACCTTGGAACCTCAGCTGTCCTGCATACTGCTAGCAGTAACAGTCACGTGTATGTGCTATAACACCACACTGTACTTTGGGGGGGGGGGGGGCGGACAAAGGTGGGGATAAAGTTAGTAACCATTCCAGATTTCTCAATTTTTAGTTTGCTGAAGAAAAAAAAGGCAATAAACTCTTCCTTTAGCACCACTTTCTCCAGAGCCAAGGACCATGCCCAATTTTAGCAGTCAGTCGCCAGTTGTCTGCAATCTCAGATGTTGATCTGGCCACCTCCTCTTGGTAGCCCAACTGCTAACCAGTCATGTGAAGCTGACATTCTCAGTATACTGCCCTGGCTTGCCTGTCACGTGCATGCCATGTCATTATACTTCCCCATGTAGAATTTCAAATGACAAAATCAGAAATAATTACAATATTTGATGCTAAATTCAAGGTATTTTTAGGCCTAGAGATTCAAGAGTAGGAAAGAAGTTCTATTTTACAGAATCTGAATACATCTCCAAATTCTTTAATTACAAGGATCTATAGGTAACTACTAAGAAAATTTTACCCAGAGTCATTCTTAACTGAGGGATAAAAAAATTTCCAAAGGCAGAATACTTTATGACAAAATGCAGTAGGCACCAGAGTATAAAGGTTTTTTTTTTTTTCCTGTTTTTGAAAACAAACAAACCAATTCTTTTTTACCAAGTAAGATTGCTCTCCAACTTACAGAGGCTGATTTACTATTTCTAAGTATTACAATGGTGCATTCAGGGGAAAAAAAAAAAAAAAAACCCAAAAAACCAAACCCTCAAATGTTGTTAACAACACACAAAGTGAAAACAGCAGGAAACGACCCATACTCAACAGTGGGCTCTTGCTGAGGTACCTAGTAGGCTAGCTAGGCGAATTACATGGACATCTTACTTATGAAGAGTTTTTCAAGACATCAAAAGACTAGCAGCAATTATGTAGCTTTTTCTAAGGAACAACAGATCAAAGCAGCAAGAAAACAAGGCAAAACGAAGGTGCAGTGCCTCTTCATCCAGTCCTTTGTGTGGGCTCACATGGCTCAAACCAGATTCTCATTCCTGACAGCTTTCTACAGCTAAGGTGGCCACATGGAAACATTTATTTTAAACTTTGCAACTCAAAGTAAGGAGTTCTTAGTATGTTGTGAAGAATTTTAAGGACTTGACTGAAATTGTTTCTTAAGAAAACCGTATTAACATAATGTAGGTTCTCAGCTGGCCCACTTTCCTGTGAATGTGGAACAATCCTGCCAAGCGTGTGTACTCGCTCCTCCAATGCCAGCTCTGTGGTTGGGGCAGAGGATTGCCATGAGCTTCAGGTCAGTTTAGGCTTAAGCTATAAAGTAAGACCCTGTTTATCCATCTATCCCCCAAAGTAAAAGGAAGGCAGGAAGAGGGCAGGGAAGAGGGAAAGAGACAGAGAGATGTGCTCAGTGAGAGTGCAGTGAGCACCCATAAGAGCAAGAAGCTGAGTCAGTGAGGTGGGGGCACAGCACTGTCTTAGGCTAGCATTAAGGAAGCTGGAATTGGAAGGGTGAACGGGAAACTTGAATTCATTTCAAGACACCATAAACAAAACAGAAATCTTTTCAAGTCTTAAACTTTCAAACAAAGAGTCAATATTACCTCTTCCTTAAGCAATAGATCCACCCTAGTAAATAGCTCCCCCACACACACACAATTGCTACCTGAGGCCTTAACTTGATCAATTCTTATCAAGAAATACATTCAGAGGTCAGTGAGATGGAGTGGATAAAGCCACTGGCTGCTGAGACCAAAAAACCCCATGTTCAATCCCCAACACGAGCTGGATCTGTGACCCACATGGTATGAGAGAACTGTACCTCCAAACTATCTTCTGATCACTAGATGTACATGTTTACTCAAGAGCCGACACAGATATCCTAAACAAGAAATACATTTAAAGATACAAGTGTCCATATACTGTTAAGATATACTAGTATAGATACGTAAACATACGCATGGAAAGAGAACTATTACCAGAGAAGGTGCACACTGATAATTTCTTGACATACTGTAGTGGTTTAAAGGGAAATGGACCCCAAAGGAAGTGGACTATTAGGAGGTATGGCCTGGAGCAGTAGGGCCCTCCACCCCCCGTCTTGTTGGGGGAAGTGTGTCACTGTGGAGGTGGGCTTTGAGGTCTTAGATATTCTCAGGATACCACCCAATGTCTGAGACCACTTCCTGCAAGGCAAGATGCAGGACTCTCAGCTACTGCTCCATGTCTGCCTTCATAGCACCAAGTCGCATGATGATAATGGACTAAACCTCTGAACCTGTTAAGCCCCTCAATTAAATTTTTCTTTTATAAGACTTGCCATGGTGATGGTATCTCTTCACAGCAATAGAAACCCTACAGCCTTTCACCACCCACCAAAACTGGCACCTCTACAGCAGGACCTCAACATCCACTTCAGGTACTGTAAACAAAACAGCTTTGTGATAACTCATGGCCCCACTACAGAAATTAGCACTGACAAAACCCTGGGTCCCTCCAAGAAACTGGTGGTATTTATTTTTAGCTTCAAACAGATGGAAATTCAGAACCAAATTCAAGCTGTACACTTAAAATATGTACATTTTCCTTAAGACAAATTATAATTCAACCTAAAAATAAAAACATTCAACTTGTAAATGACGTAGCCTTCCTCATCTTAACTCTATTGCTTTATCACCTAATATATATTTTAGCCTGATACTTTTTACACTAAAATACTGAACAACCACAAAAACCCAAACCAAAACAAATAAACAAAACCAGAAAGACCCAGAAATATGCGTAAGAAAAAGAAATAGCCTAGAATTTGGCTTTAGTGAGTTTAGTGAACTTTCCCAGACATGGGAAAGTCCCTGTCAGGACTCCTTTTGTTTGTCTGAGTTGTGTTTAGCTTTCTGAGACAGGGTTGATTTGCTCTGTAGACCAAGCTGGAGTCAAACCCAGACATCACCCTGTCTCTGCCTCCCAGTGCTAAGATTAAAGGTATCTGCATTGATAGAAACTATTAACCTCTAGTTTAATTGAGGAACTTTTACCAGAATGTATAAAATAGGTAATCAAATCAGACATCTACAGAAATAAATGATTAAAAAGTTAACAATTTTTGATGAATACAAATTTTTTCAACGTATTAAGATACAAACAAACTTGCATTCTAATCAGATGGATGTGTTTAGCTTTGCAACTGGAATTAAAATTTGGGTAATACTTGGTACTGCAGGATGTGCAGGGACCTTCAAATGTTTTCTAAGTTGAACAATATTTTGCTTTTATAAGTCTCAATGCAGAGAATACCACTTCACATAAATGTAATACAAAATAACAGAAATATGCTTGGCATTATTTCAGAAAATTGTTGGAAAATCTGGCCTAATCTCAAGCCAAAATTTATTTAATGAAGCAATTCAATAATACAAACAGCAATTTAACATTGTAATATTCAATCTAAAACACAGTTCAATCTAATGATGTACTAATTTGATACTTGCATGATGAAAATGATAGAAAACACTAACATTTTGTTTTCTGTAATCAAACCTTTCGTTTCTATAGAGGAAAAATCTCATGTCCAGAAAACACACTGCACTTTGTAATGAGTCTTGAACCTGTTTCTCAGTCTATACCTGTCTTCCCATTAGACAGCAGAACCAACTCAACACCAGACACTCAATACCTCCGTATCCTGTGAAAGCTGGAGAAAGTCACAGATCCCTCCCACCTAAAGCACACAGCACAGAGTAGAGGACATCTCAAGAATTACTGCTGAGAGGTCAGAAAACTTCTGTTTGCATATTACATATCTAGATAACTTGAAGTTAAGTTGTCTTCTCTCTCAGTGTTTTATTTTGTAAGATTTCAAGTCTAAGATCAAAGCCGAGGGGAAGAAACACAATGAGATAGAGCCTGCATGTAAATCATCCCCATCCCACAAATTCAATAGGGACAATACTGTCCCCAACTGTTACCACTCCTCCATGCTTTCTGCTTCTCACTACAGCCATAATTCTTTTTGTTTGAACTATCTGAAGTTACTTTTCAGTCTTAAAGTGTCATAACAACTGTGTATATTCTTTTGTTACATAACAATGTTCACCATTCCTGGCTCTTAAATAGGTAATTCAATTTAATTAACATTTCCTTTTGTTTGTTTTATAATATCTTAATATAATATTTGTGTCTCTGTATTTATAAGAAGGTTAGCAAGATAATAACGCCTGAGGGGATATAATAAAAGATCCAAAATATTCGGAGATATCAGAGGACAGATCCACCTCCTCCAGTCTGTTTTTTTGTTTTCTTTTTTTCCAGACAGACTTTTCTGTGTAACAGTCCTGGATGCCCTGGAACTTGCTTTGAAGACCAGGCTGGCTTTGAACTCACAGAGATTCTCTTGCCACTGCTTCTCAAGTGCTGGGACTAATAGTGTGAGCCATAGCTTCTTCTGACGATTTTTGGATCTTTTATTATATCCCCACAAACACCAATTTGCAAATATTTTGGACCTTTCAGTTTTCATTTGAAAAGGGGAATTATACCTATAAAAATGTGTTTTCATAAGCCTAACTTTTAGTAATAGATTTTTAAGAACATATATGGTAATCAAATCAAATGTTTTTTGCTAGTGAACACTGGAAGATATTGCATGAATTCTAGTTAGTATATAATGAAAACCCAGAGCTTTCCCCCCAGATACTGGGGAAAAGTTGAAATATCAGAGAGAGGAAACAGACCACAGTCAATTCTCATCCAGCCAACTTCTCAGGCCAGACAAGTAAACGCTATCTTCAAGAGTCCTCTGCCTGGATGGTTGCATCTAAAGAATGCCTGAATGTCTGCCTACACCTGCCTAAGCCTTCACTTCTGGGTTCAACTCTGCATCATAATCCTAGAGTTAGGATTAAAGGTGTGAGCTACTACTGTTTGGTTGTTAGGCCTTGAGTTCACAGAAATCCAGACAGATCTCTGTTTCCTGAGTGATGGGATTATAGGTGTGAGTCACCACTTTCTGACCCTCTTGGCTTGACTGTGGGTGATTTTGTTCTCTGATATTCCAGGTTGATTTTTATTAAATATACAATATGTCACTACAGGAAAAGACATGGGTAATGCTATCACTAGGCTGCCAGGCAACACATTCTCCAGATACCTGCTACTAAAACAAGAATATTTTGCATGTTGTTCTAACCACAGGGCCTCTACTTACTGATTAGAGATGTTCTTGATGTGATGGCCTCTCTAACTAAGTGGCTTTCAATGAGGGGTTGGCATGTGTATTCTGCAAAAGAATCCTAAGTGATTTGATCTGTCTCAGCCAACTATGAAAGAGCTTTGGGCAAGCCAGCTGCATAAGCAGGAAGATACATGTGTGTTGTTAATGTAGCTGTATCCCAGAAGTCTAACTAAATAGCTGCAGCCTCATTCATCCAGTCCAGTGCTGCATGGTACGCATATCTGTATAAGACTTCACTAGACAATTACCAAAAGTCAAATTTAGGTTCTTTTAATGTATATTCTTATCAATGTGTAAAATTGTGTGTAGTTCCATACATATAGCTCTAAACATTTGGAGCACTGGTTTTAATCTTAAAAAACAAAACAAAAAATATACTGGCTGGAGACACTAAACGTACATTTTGTTATTACAAGGAACCTACCACTGAGCTACACCACCATCCCTGAACTCAGAGGCTGGGGACATAAAGCACTTGTTTAGCATTCAGAGAGCCCTTGGTATAAGCCCTAGCTCTAAAGAAAAGGTAAAGAGCCTTCGATATCAAAATAAAGGCAGGCTTCTTTTTAGGTTTTTAACTCGTTACTGTAATAATGGATTTATGGTTGAAATTCTTTTGAAGTCTGATATATTAATAATCATGGTTCTTCCCTAATACAATTGTCCAATATTATTATAAGACAAGTTTAAGACTGTTTAAGTTTCTTCTGTTAAGTTACCTTTCTGTATGCTGTGAATATCAATCTTTAACCACAGGAGCTATTTTGGCCCATGACAGGCACCACAGAAGAAGAAGGTGGGGAATCAGAATAGGTAGGAAAAGAAGGGTGGAGTCAGAGACAGATCGAGCTAAACGCCCAAAGAGGAAACATGTAAGGAACACAGGTGAGCCATGGGCCACATGGCAGACAGATTAATGGAAATGGAAATGGGTTGAGTTAAGATGAAGGAGCTAGCTAGCAATGTGCCTGAGCCATAGGCCATTCAGCATGAATTTAATATAAGTGTCTAAGTCATTTTTCGGGGCCTGAGCAGTGGTGGGCGGCTAAGTGGTCTGGGACAGCGGGTCTGTGGGTCAGGACCTCTGGCTGCACAGGACCAGGAAACCTCATTGTAGCACCAGAGGTCATAAAATCAATGCCAGTTGGACAGAGGTGTCTGGGACAGCAGCCCATGTTTAGAGATGTGGTTCCTTGAGACCCAAGCAGTCTTTGAGACATCTGCCATACATTTATTCTTGTGAAAATTAAATAAGGCTTTGCCATGAAGGGCCTAATAAGGCTGGACACGTAATAAGCACGTCTGTAGTCATGGTCCCCACTTCCTCTATCTTTCCTATCTGCTAGGACAGGGTAACAACAGTCTACTCATCCCATCTTGACTCTCACACAGACTGCTGTGTTCCTCCATTTTCATTGTTTGGTCATACTATCCGCTCTACCTTAATTTTCCTTGTCAAATTCTTACTCATTCTTAAAATCCTTACTTGAATTCCTTGTTCTGTCAAGAGCACTTCTAATGCCCTCTTCTCAGATGTCTGCTGCTTGCTGGTGGTTCTCAAAGGGATGCACCACACAACCTCACAAGCATATTTTAGGGAGCTATAAAAATGATGAACACTGGCTTTGTAGAAAATGAAATGCAGCAGCTTAAATACCAGAAATACACCAGAGAAATAATCTTCCTCTGGAAGCTAAACTTACACTGAAAGCAGGGAAAGACAGCAATGTCCAGTAAACATCTGAGTCAATGAAGATAAAGACAGAGATGTGTCCCCAGGCTACACTAGACTCCATCTCAAAGAAAAGACCTGGGATATTAATACTTGACATATTATCTCTGTTAGAATGGTATCATTAATTTTATTTTAAATTATTATTGTCATAATTTGTGTGTGTGTCTAAGTTTTATGCATAGGGGTGTGTGTATCTATCTGTCTAAGTACATGTGCACAGGCATGTGTGTGTGTGCATGCACCACAAGAAGCATATGGAGGCCACAGAAGAACCTGCAAGAGTTGGTTATCTCTTTCAGCATGTGGGTCATGGGGATTGAATGTGGGTCAGCAAGCTTGGTGGCAGGTACTTTTACTCACTGAGCCATCTCACTGGCCCTAGAATGAGTATTAAGAAAACAAACTATCAGGCCAGGTGGTAGTATCACATGCCTTTAATCCTGGCACTTGGGAGGAAGAGGCAGGTGGTCAGCCTGGTCTACAGAGAGAATTCCAGATAGAGAAACCCTATTTAGAAACCTAAATCAAAACATAAAATAGAAAAAAAAAAAAAACTCAAAAACTATCTATCAGAAAATAGCAATGCTAGTAAGAATGAGTGAATACAAATAGCTAACATGCTGTTGGCGGTAATATAAATTATAAATTAACACAACCACATTTGGAAAGCAATCTCTACTCCTGGGAATTATATGCAGAAGGAACTGTAACATCAGCAGAGATGTTGTATAATACACTTACTATAATTTACAATAGTGCATTATAGCAATAGTGAGTTACTATTATTCACAATAGGAATCAGCCTGTGGCCACCAAGGAACAAATGGACAGAGAATATATGATACAGACTATTACTTAGCTGTAAGAATGCAATCGTATCACCTGCATGTATGGAATGAAAATGTACACACCTAGAAGACATCGTATTGGACAGAAGAAGTAGAAGAAAAGATGTCTCGAAAGTAGAAGAGGGAGTAGTTGGAAGTTTCTCTGTCCTGCAGCCATTTAGTCCCAAATAATCACATAAGAGCTTCTATTACTTACAAGCTGTTTGGCCTATGGCTCAGGCCTATTACTCGCCAACTCTTATGTTTTAAGTTAGCCCATTATTCCTCTTTGTGTTGAGCCACGTGGCTTGGTACCTTTCTCACTGCAGCATTCTTGTCTTGCTTCTTCCGCATCTGGCAGGTGTCTCCTCTCTGCGCTTCGGATTCCCAGAATTCTTAGTGTGTTTGCCCCACCTCTACTTCCTGTCTAGCTTCTGGTCGTTTTATTAAACCAATATTTACAGTGACAAATATATCAAAGCATAGTCCCATAGCAAGAGGGACCAACTGGGACTGCAAATCTGGCTGGTGGTGAGGCAAGAAAGAGGAGGACATACAGGACCAACAGGTGATTACTTGTCTGTACCGAAATGTGAACATAAAACCATTAAAATTGTTGCAATCACTGATGAAGAACAACAAGAATAAGGAGCTAAACAAATGTTTCTTAGGTATCAAAACATCATTTAAAACAAACTACTAGTTTTTATTAGTGTTGTGCTTTAATTAATAAGTAAAAGTCATTCTAGTACATAACATTTTCTGACTACTCAAATTTTACTGGGCATCCCACCCTCAAACCTCATATGCTCAAAGGTTTCCTATTCTAAAGCAGGGTGTCTTAGCTCATGTCTATAAGAGACGGATGCAGGAGGGTCAGAAGTTCAAGAGCATTCTTGGCATATAATTAGTTTGATGCCAGGGATTCACAGGGATTTCTAGGTCAGTCTGGAATATATAGCAAAGTGTTCTTTAAAATAAATAGATACAAAGTTAAAAATGAGACATTCAAAATATAAGTATTCAGAAATTTCTTTTATAAGTAAATAAATAACACACTTCCTCACCAAACACAAAGTTGTGCCTTTCTCTGAATCTTCACTATCTTTTCATTAGGGGAATCTACTCTAAATAGCACTTTGTTCTCAATTTTTATTATTATTAGCCCCAGTAAGCCTTTAATTGTACATTTTAACATTTAATGTTAGCTCTTAGGGTCCACATTATTTTAAAAAGGATGAGACTTCCCGAATCCCCTTCTTGTTTCATAATCACCTACTGGTTAAGACACAAACTTTAGAGCCATCCTTGAATACACAAAAGGTAGAGCCCAAAGTTTAGTAGCTATGCAATAGAACAAAAGTCAGAGATGACCCGAATTCTCAAGCCTGAAGGCTGACAATATTTGTCTTTGGGGGTGGGGTAGGGCAGCAATGGACCCAACCCTGGGGCCCTGCATCTCTCTGTCTCTCTGTCTCTGTCCCTCTCTGCCCCCCCCCCCCATACACACAAAGTAAAATATATGGAAACATTAGGAAATCATTGACTAAAGGGGAGCTCAGACGAGATGCTAATTTGGGGGCTGAAAGAGTAAATTAACAGTCTTCTTGTTTTTAAATAAACTGTGACACTAACTTAGACCTTATAAAGAAAAGGTTATTTATTCTCAGGGTGATGAGGGAACAAAGGTTACTAGCCACTGTGTCAACTAGCACCAAGAAGATCTCATTCGCCACCCAGCACATGGGTTCATTTTCAATTACCACAACAGGAAAATAGTACTCAAGAAAAGCACAATCTTTCTCGAAGTTGATTTTTCTTAAGATAAAAAAAAAATCATTATTTCCAAAATAATTTCTTGTATGGTAGGATTCACAAACTGCGTATACCATCTTTTATGCTCTACTGTAATCCTTCAGCCCTTTTTTATCTAAACCAAACAGAACAGGATAAAGAAACAAGATAATCTGATCAATGGCCCTATTTAAATTGTTCATTGTAAATTACGCCTAAATGAATTCCATTCCTTACCTAAAACTTAAAGGGATGATGTTTAATTTGACAGAGAATGTACCACTGATAAAAGAGTTGGCTGGGGTATGATGCTGGCATTGTTAACCAGGCCTGCCAACCAGCTTGTGGAACACTGAAATCTGTCCACCCAAGGGCTCTTTGTCAACAAGCCATAGCCACATCACAACACACCTTAGCAGACTTTTACAAAGCAGAATTTACTTTCTGTATCCCCTTACAGTCTAGGTTTGCAAACATTTACCATTTTTAATAGAAAATTCCTTAAACAATCACCACTCAATATTCAAATACAAAAGGGAAAATATCCAAACGCAAAACTGTTTATCAAGTACTCAGACCTCTAAGTAGGGCCTAAGTTTCAGCCCATGCAATTTCCCTCTCAAATTCTTTTCGTGAATTTGGACTCATTACTAAAGAAACTGATCTGGGGAAGACGTGTCCTCTGAGAGATGCACACAGTGGTTACCTGTGAAGGAAGAGAAGGAACGGAGCCAGTGTTGATCATCAGGGCACTTCCTGTGTGGAGAGCTCTGCACATAATCTTACGGTAACATACGTTTCACCTGTGCCTCTCGACCACAAATTCCTCCTTGCCAAATGGAAACTTCCTGGCTAACAAAATAATTTAGTCAAGGGGAAGAAATATTTTTAGCAAATTACGTATGTCATAGAAAGGTAAACCTGGGTAATTTTATACACACTAGAAAAATGGGCAGGGCTCCTGAAAACAGGGAAGCATAAAATGACCAGTAACATCTCTTTTGATCAGAAATTATAAAGATGACTACTCTAAAGATGTTCTTAATGTCGTTTTACAATCTACAGCATATTACAGGTGTTAGGGCCATATGCCTTTATTTAGGTTGTTTGGAAATAACTACTTCATGTGTGTTTTAAAGTCATTATCTTCCCAAATTATATAAGAATTTATGTTTTATGGATATAAACACAAATAAGTAAAATAACTATGAGACTTTCCCCAACTGGTATCAATTATTCTGACGTAGAATATTAAATATAATGTTAAATCTAACAGGACTTTCGACTATAACCCAATGAATATAACATGTAAAGTCATGTAAATAATATTAGAATGATGAATCTGCTTTAATAACATAAGCATGCAACTTCAAATTTTATTTCTGCTTTGAAAATGTGAGAGAAAAAGTATCGCAAAGAATATGGGAGAGATAAAAAACATCTATATGAAAAAATACTGCTAGAAGGAAATAAGTTAGCTGGGATTTTATCTCCTGAGCTAAGAAAATGGCATTTCTCTACCTACCTTGCTATTTCCCCTCATATTTGGAAGAAAATGATAGCTCCTTATTAAATATAGGTTAATTGTTACACTTTTATTGTTTAGTCTTTGGGTCAAATGTGGCAAAAATTTTCAAACTAAATGAAGCATTACAAAGGTTCATTTTAATTTGTATCTATTATTGTGTTGCAGGTGCTCACACACATGCTTGTACACCATGTAGAAGTCAGAGGTCAACTTTATGAGTTAGATTCTCTCCTTCCACCTTCATATGGGTTCAGGGCTAGAACTCAGGTCATGAGGCTTGTGCACCAAGTGCCTTTACCCACTGAACCATCCTGCTGGCTCCCAAAGCTCACAAGACTATAACTTTCAGCAGCTGGGGAGATGGCAGTGAGTAAAGTGCTTGCTGCACAAGCATGAGGATCTCAGATCAAATACCCAGACTGCCCCAAGGCTGCAATGCTGGTTTTACTAACATCTGTAATGCCAGTGACAGTAGAGCAACACAGGAGGCAACACATGCATTCCCTGGACTATGCTTTGAATATAAAGCATGCAAAGCACAGTGGTCTTTTCTTTCAAGGTCTTTATGATGGTTGGTTTTAATTGTCAACTGAACAAAATTCAGAAGCACATGAGAAGGGAATCTTAATAGGGGATTAGATTAGAGTGACCTGTGGGAGGTGGGGGGGAGCAAGCGGCACTGGATGTATGAACACTCACTCACTGCTCTCTGCTCTTGACTTTGTGTGTGACTAGATGCTCTGAGTCCTGCTGCCTTGACTTCCCCACTATAATGAACTATAACCTGGAACTCTGAGACTTTTTCCCTTAAGTAGTTTTTGTAAGGACTTTCTTTCTCTCTCTCTCTCTCTCTCTCTCTCTCTCTCTCTCTCTCTCTCTCTCTCTCTCTCTGTCACACACACACACAGTCACACAAACAAAAATAGGAAGGAAATTAGAATAGACTTAAAGACTTTAAAAAACTAATAAGAAATTACAGTGTATGAGAAGAGAGCAGTTGGTCCCCTGTAAGTCTCCTGACCACTCTCAACAAGACTTACACATGAATACCTAAGGAACTGAGAAGGGCTATGCTCTAACTGATTCAACTATTACAGAGTGGGACTCAGAAACCAACCATATCCATACTTTCTGATGGGACCCCAATGTATAACGTGGGTTGAGAAACAATGCTCTAAGATCCTAACAGTATAAACTTCATTCCTTATTCTAAAAAAAATACACAATAAATCCATGAGAGAGTATACAAAGAAAGTTAAATAACCTCACATTTTTTTGTGTGTGAGAAAACAAACAGTAACTTTTCTGTGTGATCACTATATCATTTAGCTAAAACAAACTAAGTTTCCCACCACAGACAGAACCTCAGAGTAAACTGATCAGAAAAGAGTACTAAGCCTCAGGATCATGGAATAATTAAACGCCTTTGCCCTGTTGTACCTAACTGCAACTCCTTTAAATATACCCGGAAATAAAGTGAGACTTTTACACAACAGGGAAAAACACTAAAAACCAAACAAAAATGAAGAACATCAGATCTGTGGGGAATTTTCTTCTTTCTTTCTTTCTTTCTCTCTCTCTCTCTCTCTCTCTCTCTCTCTCTCTCTCTCTCTCTCTCTCTCTCTCTCTCTCTCTCTCTCTCTATCTTTTTTTTTGTTTCTCTTTTTTGAGACAGGGTTTTCTCTGTATAGCCCTGGCTGTTCTGGAACTCACTCTGTAGACCAGGCTGACCTCAAACACAGAGATCCTCCTGCCTCTGCCTTCTGAGTGTGGACTTAAACTTTTAGAAAATGTTAGGCTCTGGCCACAGTGGCCTACCTGTAATCCTAGCACTCAGGAGGCTGAGGCAAGGAGACTGTGAATCCAAGGCTCTCTGGGCAAAATGGCAAAATATTACCTCCAAAGCCAAAAAGATCGTGAGAGAAAACTACAAATTCGCCCAATGCTGAAAAGATAAATAAGTGTGATTTCTTTTCCAAATTGGAAAGACAAATGCATTTTTCATAATAAATTTTATACCCATCTACATTTTTTAAAGTCCAAATGGTAATGATGAAATGGTTCATTCGTATCAACAAGTTAAGGCAAGCCTTCAACAAGCCCTCCTACACATTTTATATGTCAGGAAATTTAAACTGAACCCATTTGCATAAATACTTCACAACTGTATTTTTAAAAAAACAACACTCGAGTTTTACATATGTTCAAGCACAAATCCAGATTCAGAATAAAAAGCCAGAACAGAAAACTCAGGTCCCCTCTCCTCTAAGAGCTTTCTCTTACAGTCAATTTTCAAAACTAGTTATCAGACAGTCTGCATTCATAGCATGATGTTCCCTAGCTTTCTAACAACTAATTAATGCAACCAACCCCTCTGTGGGGTGAAGGCTAATCAATTATTCACACTTTGTCTCCAATCCTTTAGTTTTCAAAGAGACCGTGTGAAAAATGTACTTGTAAAAAGTTACTAGCATGTGCACAAAAGAGTAAATATCTGAACGTTCGCCAACATTCGCTGGTTTATTTATTTTTGTCACTAATCCTCCCCATCACCGTGCCCCGAAAAGAGAAGTTATAGCATGTGAACGTTTATCCCGCTGTTGCCTAACAGTGCAATCACAAAAGCCGCACAGGGAGCTCTGCTTCCCAAAAGAAAGCAGAGATATGGCTGCCAGGAGAGAAAGGTAATTAACTGGGAAGAGAATAAAGGGGGAGGACATGAGGAATTATTCACAAGAACTTAATTTAATTGAAAGTGATTGGCATCTTAAGTATTAGGGGAAAAAGTTCACCATAAAAGAGACAACAATGCTTTAATGAAGTCTACAAAGTTCCTTAGTCGCACAGAAAAGCCTCTTCATGCTTTCTTTCAAAGCCTCAAGCAGGTACCTCGGAGCCCAACTGAGGGGACAGGTATCTCGACATATGACATACACTTGTCTCCAGAACAAGGCGGAAGTCCAGCAGCCTGCACATGCTGTTCTCTGGGTGGGTCTCCCCTGTTAGAATAAACACAAGTTCTATCCTTATGCAGAGGACTGCAGAGTGCCAATACCCACGAGCAACCTGTGCAACCTGCAAGATAAACAGCTGGAGGGGCTGTCAGGTGCTAGGGAAAGACTACGGTCTGATATAGATACAACCAGCTATACATTTCGTCAATGGCAAAAATAAAATAAATTTGATAGGGTTTATTCTGAGTTTCAGCTCCAGAAGCACAAGTTTTAGGTCTTATCTGATCTGTTACTGATGTAAGAGGAAAGCAGGTAAAGCAGGGCCTGGTGTTATAACCTTGTCCTATAAACTACCCAGGAAGCTGAAGCAGGACAACATTAAGAAAGGAAGGAGGTCAGAGGGAGGAGGGGGAACAGGAAGAAAGGATCCGAGGTAGAGAGAGCAGGGTCAGCAGTATAACCCCTCACAGTTAAGTATGGATTTTGGCACATCTATTCAAATACTGGAGATTCAGTCTGCACAAAGCATTTCCCCTGACTGACTCTACCGTATACTGTTTTCACGCAACAGATGCAGGCCCGAGACACACAAATCCATCAACCTAGCCTGTGGCTGCTCCGTTCTATTGTCACAGAAGTTATAATGAAAGCACGCATAAATACAAACTGAATAAAAATGTGGGTGTAGGGTGGAAGCTAAGTTGGTATGAGACCTGACTTCAATGTCCCAAACCCATGGGGCTACAAGGGAAGAGAGAAGAAGCCAGGTACAGTGGCCCATTCTTGTGATATGAATATCGGGAAGATGAGACAAACTAGGGTGTGAATTGCTTCCTTTCAATGTAATCTTGTGCAACTACCTAACACACTTTATTCACCTATAAACAAAGATAATGCTGACACCTCAAGAGTGTAAAATTAATGCAATAATTTATAACAATAAAAAATTATAAAACATAAAAAGCTTCATTATAAATTTACTAATTTCAATAGATACTAATCATCAAATAATATACACAGTAGCTAATTTTCCTGTTAAAGACAGGAAACAAAATAGTGCAATTTGATAATAGAGCCAAAGCAATGTGACATGAAACAGAAAAATAAGACAATAGTTCTAGTGAATATAATCATATTATTAAAAACTCAATGGAAATAACTGAAAACTATTAAAATTTAATATCTATTAGCGAAGCAAATTGCTGAAGGAGACAGAAGGGTAAAGGGAGAGATGGGAGGACGGGACAACAGAGAAGGATGGATAGAGGAACGTGACACGAGACCACAGCATTAATAATAGTTACTTTCTGTCCTCTTGTCTTAGGAGCAAATATAAATATGGCCTTCTCTCAGAACTATGTTCAGAATTCCTGTGTGGAGGTTGGGTTCATCTTACTGACTTACTGTCCCCCAGCCTGAAGAGCCTGTCGTGGAAAGAGCTCTCCACATCTGACAGCGCATGTGCTTTGGTGGCTCTCCTGCTTAACATCCTATCTGTAACACCAATATAGAAGATACAGGCAGGTGACATGATTTATTAAATCAGAAATCAATTTCACAAACCAAAGATCAGTAAGTATTATGATCACCTTACCCTAAAATGAAATCCTGTGGCATTTTGGCATCTTTCCCCCCCACGCAGGTGCTAAGGTCTAGAGAGAATCCCCCACAGGCTCACATGCTGACCTGAAAACCTCAGGAGCTGGAGCCTAGCAGGAATAGGTGGGTCACTAGGGTCATTCCTCTGACAACTGCATCTGCCCCATCCCCCCTTTTTCTCTGCTTCCTACTCACTTTGAGGTGAAGAACCTCCTAATCTACATGCTCTCCACTATCACCCATGAGCCCAGAATAGTCAAGGACTACAAGGTCTGAGACCACGACCCAAAATGAATCTTCCTTTTCCACTGTCAAGGGCCATAACTATGCGTAAGGGACACACACCAGGCAAGGTTTCAGCTGCTAGTGCTGATGGAGAGTGTGCACACTTTACTGAAAATCATTGCTGGGTGCACTGTCTCACACATTCTAAAGGATCACTGAGTCACGGAGAGTGCCAGGCCAACTAGGGCTGTATAGTGAGACCCTGTCTCAGAGAAGTAGATACATGAAAATGCTGTTGAGTATACTAGAAAGAAAAAGTTAAAAACAAGCAGCCATCTTAAAAATCTGTCTTTTACTTACGCTTCAGCAACTTCACTTTTAACCTTTAGTATTAATCTACCAATATGTTTTAAATATTTTAAAACAGTATCTTAGAATAGCCCATTTAAACCACAGTTTTCTTAGCAATCATGGCTACATAAGTTTTGAACTTATTTAAAAAACATTCCTAAAATTTAAAAATTTTTAAATAAAAAAATTAAATCAAGAAGCAAAGTACTATTGTTTTGATCTAATCAGAAGTGTATTCTAAAAGATTACTTTATATCATAATTTTACTAAGTAATAACACAGTCTTAACTATGTCAAAAGGTACTCTATAATCATTCTAGATGGATGGTTCTATACTAACAATGACTCCATCTTCAGCATCATGGCAAGAACAGCAACACCACAAGTCATTATCGCCACAAAGTTCTCACTTAGTCCTGATGATGAGATGGCTGATCCTTCCAAACTATATTCAACACCATCTAAGTCAGTGGTTCTTAACCTGTGGATCACAACCCCTGTGGGGGCTAAACAACCCTTTCACAGGGTTGCATATCAGATATTAACATTACAATTCTTAACAGTGGCAAGATTAGAATTATGAAGTAGGAATGAAATAATGTTGTGGTTGGGGTCGCCACACATGAAGAACTGTATTAAAGGGTCACAGCATTGAGAAGGTTGCAAACCACTGATAAGTTACAGGAACTCTTAAAATCTGCTGTGTGCCTCAGAATACAAACAACTTCATTTATGAGAAACTGTAACCTATTCTTACTTGGTGTCTCTTGATTACCTCTCACTTCATAGAACATACTTATGATGACAAAATATTATTCTCCCTACTAACTGGTAAAAGTATTATTCAATATGCTGTCACATTATGATCTCATGAAGTCTGAAGATGGAGACTTCCTCCACTCTGACTCTTGCCCGTCACCAATTTCAGCACTATCACAATCAACTAGCTGAACAGAACATGGGACAAAGACTCAGTTTTTGGCCTTTGAGAGATTGTTAATTCATGTAAGAACACAAAATCATACACACTTAGACAGGAAGAAAGGTCAAAGGTTTGAAATTACAACGATGATTCAATAGGAAGAATGATTTCCTAGGGCACTGTTTAAATAGAACAGGCATAGGAAAGTAAGCCTCTACCCCTGAAACATGCATAAACTTAAGATAAAGCTACCTGGAAGATTATAGGCCTCTTTGTTATAGAGAGGACAGCCCAGACTAACAGACGTGGGAGTTTTTAGAACAAATGATAAGTAAGATATAGTTTCCATCAGAAGGTACTAGGTTTCATGGCACAGCTCAGAGGGGCTGGAAACACAGCTCAGTGGCTAAAAGCATTTGCCCTCTTACAAGACCAGTGTTGGATTCCAAGCACCACCTAGCTTACAGCCACCCATTAACTCCAGTTCCACTTGGGCATCCAACACCCTGTTCTGACCTCTGCGGGCACCAGGATGGCACAGAGTACACTCACTTGTGCAGGCACAACACCCACATACACAAAAAGAATACCTACGTCTAGAAGACAACAGAGGAGGGCAGGTGAAACATAAAATGCTCTGTTGTTTTTAAGTCCTGCTGTCCTCAATTCTAGACTGGCACAGCCACTAAAAAGTGAATGTTTTCTTTCCCGTTGTCTTTCCTTGGGGCTGCCATGTACCCCCACCAAAAAGTCTTAAAATAAAGCTAAAATTCAAGTACATGGAACAAACCAAGCACTTCTTTCAAAGGGTTTTCATTAACTAGGAAAATTTTACAAGGTAACAACCATAAAATGTTATATCAAATCAAATGACACGCTACTCATGAAACTACTCATGTCCTGCCACCATATACTGAATCTTCATTAAGAGTGACCTATATCTAGAATCTCACTGCAACTGAAAAAGTGGCAACAAAATTAAAGAGGCAACCAGTTTATCTCTCACAGCCTCTCGGGTTCTAATCTTCCTTCCTTCCCTTTTTCACAGAGACCAGGTCATACTATGCTCTCTCGCCAGCCATGAACCATCTAGAATCAATCCTCCCATCCCAACCTCCTATATGGTTAAAGCTAAAGCACGCCCACAATGAGCAGCCAGTCTCCCAAATTTTCTGATTTTAAACTGGCAAATGAGTGTTCATCTGACTTAGTTTATTATAGTACTCTTACTATTGAATTTGATGCATGAATACAATACCTTTTGATCATACTCATCTCCCACCTCACTCCAATTTTGTCACACACACACACACACACACACACACACACACACACACACACACACACAAATACCTTATTCATTCCAAGCTGAGCTGCCAATTACTCTGAGGTGTGAAGCCATCCACTAGTTCATGGCTGACCAACCATGGGCCATACCCTTAAAGAAACTGAATGCCTCCCCCAGAATCCAGAATCCATCAACTGTCAATAGTGCCTCAGCTAGAGGTGGGGCTTGAGTTCCTTCCTCTGAGTTGCCAATTTAAAAAACTATAAAGTTTATGAATTGTGCTTATGAATTGTTCTAAAATTACTCTCATAATTTTGGCAATGAACATAATGATACAACCTATGACATTCTGTATTTGTGTGAGAAGTTGAACTTGCAACGTAAGGCATAGAACATGTCTAAATCAGACTTCCATAAGATGGTGACAGTGAGTTACATGGAGAACTAACAGAGGGTTCAAGGACTAACTCACAGGATCTTTACAAAGAAAGAATCAGCTTGGGCCTCTTTCTTCTTTCATTAATCTAGCAGTCATGAATACTTTTTTAAAAAAAAAATGAAAACACCAAGGAACTGTACATTATATATACATATATACTTAACAATTGCTTTGTCACAACTAAATTCCTAATTTATAAAATTCTCTCCTGGAACTGTCAAGTTGGCATGGATTAGTAGTAAATAGTGTTCCTGAGAATTCAGGAACATTTTTAAGGTTTTGCTATAATATATGTAAAAATAATTACTATTATCAGGAGCAAATAATGATATGAATTGCCTGTGACTATTATTTCAGCTTTAGAAAAGCTGCAGCGAACGAATGTCAAATCAGGTACTCGTACAGAATCACCTCTTTCTCACAAGTTGCATGGCCCCTGTGGGGGGGGGGGCACTAGGAGAGTCTGCGCTAATAAGAAACATAAACTATAAATTAGAATGACCCACGGAGACAGCGACAGAAAAAAGAAATGTAATGATGCTTACCAGGACCTCACTGTATGTATGTATGTATGTATGTATGTATGTATGTATGTATGTATGTATGTACTTACTTACTTACAGGGGAGAAAAGAGAGCATGTGTCCCTTCTAGCATTTGGGAACTACAACTACAGCTGGGAAGTCTTCTGTCTCCTTCTGCCATTTGGTCTCCAGATTCAAACTCCCTTGACCTGACAGTTATACCCTCACACATTGCACCAGCTCACTAATATAATTATTAATAGCTTACAACTATATTCTTCCATATTTATCTTCACAGCAGCCCCAAAGAGTAATGTTTGTGTGTATTAAATGAGATATGCAGTATGTACGTGCTGGCACATGATAGTGACCAACTATTTATTATTGTGTTACAGATACAACTTCAAAGGTCACAGAGGGGGATGAAGCATCCTGAGGAGGAAAAAGAGAACAAAGGAAAGTCCAACAGTCATGAGGAGACCAGATAATAGCACAGGATTCATCACAAAGATCAAGTGTGGACAAAAGAAAAAGGGCATATAGTATCATCCAACCTATCAGTCATTCCAGACAGGCTGATTACTAAATCTGACAGGCATTCTCACTACCAAGTGCCAGTGTTAGCAGCAAAGATCACACACCTCCAATTTTCCACGCTATGAAAACTATTCCAGGACCCTAAAATATCACCACACAAGTCTATTTGCTTTTTCTATTTGTTTCAACCTTCAAAACATGAGCATGAGAATTTATGTCCTTGAGTGCAATGGTGAGTGGTTTTTATTTGAGCCAACTTAATAAAATGAAGAAGCTATTAAAACACACCTAAGATCATGTCAAGTCAGTCTTTCTAATTAGCTCTTCTATGGAAGAGACGATTAGCCTCACTTGGTGTTCTGCCAAGGATATGGAGTACACCAAGAGCATCCAACATTTTATGAAAGACCTGAGCTATGTTTCATTAAAGAGCATTAAGCCTGTGCTGCAACTTAAGATGCTGGCAACTGGAGGTAGCATTTTAGAGCCTAGACACACAATATCCACAAGAGCAGACCACTTGATCAAAACCCCTCCTGTCAGGACTGCAGAACTACTGTGCCCCTTGCTCTGCCTCACCCCTTTTCTTTTGTTTGTTTGTTTGTTCTGAGGCAGTGTGCTGCTATGGGGCTCAGGCCTGAACTCACTGTCCTCTTAGCCAAGCTTCCTGGTATGTGGATTATAGATATTCTGTCTCACTAGGGTCTATGATTTATATTTTAAGTCAATAATTCAATTTTACCCCAACTTCCAAAACTCATGCCAATATTTCCTATCACTGAATATTTAAGAAACGACTGTTTTGTGTCATACTCTAGAACCTAAAGGAACAACGGCGAGACTTAACAGCTCTTAGAATAAAAAGAGTAGAATTTAGGCTTTAATGAATAGTGAATAAAATTCAGTAACGCAGTAAGGTTTTTGGTATATTTATATTAAACAGCTAGGTTATTTTAATTTCTAAGGTTACTATTAAGTAAAAGACACACTACACCATGCACTGTTTTGAAAACACAATAGCAAAAGAGTACTTATCATAGAGGTCATGGTGTAAAGACCAGCCATGGAGACTCAGATGTCAAAATCTATTAATCTATTTAGCACAAGAATACTTAACTGAACAACTCATTTCTTATAGTATTTTCCTTCAAAGCATTGAGAATACTACCAGAGTATAGTATTTCTAAATTTATATTTAGAAATAAAGGTGCTGGAATATTTATATTAGTTTGAAACTGTACATGAACTGAACTGCAAATCCACAGGCACAAGGAACAAGCCCCAGAGTGTTTTCCAACAGAAGCCCTCTTTCCCAGCAGACATCTGTGAAGTCTCTAAAGTCATCTGAGTGCTTATTTCTACCTATTGTTGTTGAATTTTCTTTTATTCTAACCTCACCTTGGAATGCCAAAATGATGGTTTTATTTGGGTGTTTTTTGGGGGGGTTACTCTTTTGGGGCAGCCCGTCACCCAGCCAACTCCCAAATAAACCACACACAAAAGCTTATTCTTACTTATGAATGCCTGGCCTTAGCTTGGTTTGTTTCTTGCCAGCTTTTCTTAAATTAACCCATCTACCTTTAGCCTCTGGGCTTTTTCCTGTTCTTACTCCTGTAATCTTACTTTAACTCTTACTCCTTGGCTGGCTGTGTCAGCTGATAAGGTCCAAAGATACTTATCCAGAGTCCTGGGTTCCTGAGGGGTGTAGACAACCCCATTCAAGACCTGTGTGGCTGTGTGAGTGTGGCTGGGTGGCTATCAAGCTGTATGGCTGTGTGGTTCTGTGGCAGGTGGCAGTGTAGCTGGGTGACTGTGTGGCTAGGTGGCTGTGTGGCTATGTGGCTCGGTGGCTATGTGGCTGACCTCTAGCTTCCTCTACTTCTTGTTCTCCCTTCCAGACTTCTCCTTCTATTCATTCTCTCTACCAGCATCGCCTATCCTTTTTCCTGCCTCACTATTGGCTGTTCAGCTTTTTATGAGACCATCAGGTGTTTTAAACAAGCACAGTAACACAGCTTCAGAGTTAAACAAATACAACATAAAAGAACACAACACATCTCTGCATCATTAAACAAATGGTCCACAGCATAAGCAAAAGTAACACACCTTAAACTAATATTGCACAACAAGCTATGTCACAAATTTAGGGGAAAATAGAGTAATACAAATGAATCCATTCTAAATTGTATTGTACACTTAACTTTCCCAGAAATTCAATCCTAAAACTGCTACATGAATACCAAACCAATATACAACTTCAACAGAGGGATTCAACAGAATCCGTTAAAAAGCACTGTCCTTGACATTGTATCAAAATCATATGTATGATACAATCTAACTATCTTTGGTTAGATTTATGCCACAAAGTTGAACATCTGAGAACTATATTTTCCTTAAGGTAACCTATGTGTGTTTTCACTATGTGCAATATATTTGCTATAATTACCACTATAGCATATTCACTGGCTATAGTTAACACCACCATCCCCTACTCTTTTCTAGCCTACTACTTACCAAAGAAACACAGAAATCTCTGAAGGAAACTAGTCATCCACCTACATCCTGCAAGAACACAAATTAGCCCAAGAGCCACTCTCACAGGAAAAGCAGAAACCCTTCCTGACCCAAGTGTTTCCCTGACTAGTCTGAAAGCCTACATTTTGGACTCATCTATGATTAAGGAAGCCAATTAAGCTGGTTCTTGAGACAGACTAAAACTGATAGCACTTATATGAATTAACTCCTGTTCAGCTGACAGTCTCATGGGAAGTAAAGCTGGGCTATGAGTAAGTCTTGCCTCTGCCTTGGGGGGCTTGGACTCAACATCACACTTAGATTATGAAGAAATAGAGGGTTCTTTCCTTAAATTGACAATATTAGCTTTGTCTGTAAATTGCAACGCTGATTATCCTACTTTCCTAAGACAACTCAGGAACGCATCAAGATGCACCCAGCTCTCTCCTCTCAACAAGACAAGAGTAACAGAGCCCTTTTACTTTAAAGCAGAGTGGATAATGTACAGAATGACAGTTCTTGAACTTTAGATATTAAACAGAAAATCAGTGCAGGACAGTGATCGCTCGGAAAAAGGAAGTGAGGTAGATGGCATGAGAAGCCTGAGAAGAACTCCCAGGCCACAGTATAGGAGGGAGAATTAAACTTAGGCAGTTTAATTAAGGCCTCCAACGGGAGTCTGGTGCAAGTAGCCCACTGGTCTGCAACACCCGGCAGAGAGGGGCTGCAGCTCTTTAGAAGATTCTAATGACACAGCGGGGAGAGGAGAGGGTGCTTTCCTTCTATCTTTCTGTCCTACAGCCTGAGTGAAGCTCTGTGAGTGGCCCCCTCTTACCAAACACAATGTTCAAAGGCTCCACTTATCACAGCTACAGCATCTTACCTACTGTGTTGGGTCACAAGGAGACTCCCAAAGTCAACTTCCTGCCCAGTGTCCATTTACTGGATTCCAGTGTCCCCATCCCCTCCGCTCATTTCTTCTAGGAGTGCACAGGGAAAGCCTCTTTGTTCTGCTATCTAGGTAAAAGCATGAAATGCTTTGGGGCAAATCACTCCTATTAAATTGAATTTTCAGGTTAAAGAAGAAACAAAAATTAAATAAAATACGGAAAGAAAGGAGGAGGGGAGGCCAGCGTTGGAAACTCGGAGAAACCATGAAGGTTAGAGCTGTGAGGAGAACTAAAAACACAGCTGGGGTGGGCAGAAAGACAGTGTGTGGGTATGAAGAATGAGATAAGCATGCAGGACACAAGTGGAAAGTCTCCGCCACTGTTCCTGCTGCCCTGGAAACTTGTCATCCACAGGACACTAGAGAGAACTCTGGAAAATAACAGACACTGCACCTTTACTGCAGAGCAGAATCGGCTATAGACTAAAGGCTACAGTAATCCCCTCCACAAAAGAAAGACACTGCAAAAGGATCAAACTATTTCTAGACCATTTGAACATGTCCCAAAACGCAGCTTAAGAATGCTTACAAAAATATGAAAATATACAATATGTAACAGAACACAATTTATAATGCCTGGCTCTCAATTAAAATTTTCTGGGTACCTTGTATTGATGTAAGAAAGTCTTGGCCATAATAAACAGAAATGTAAATCAATAAAAAAGTTAACTCAGAAATGACAGGGAAAACAGGACTTAATAAAAAAGGATATCAAAAGAACTATAACAAAGTTCTATTTGTTCAAGAAAATATAGAAAAGCATTCATATCTTAAGGATGTAAACAGCAAACAACTTATTAAACATCCAAACTGGACTTCTAGAACTGGTGTGTGTACAGGGAGAGGGTACACTGACAGATTATACAGTACAGAAATTGGGATTAATGAACTGAGGACAATGCTAAAGTATATAAAAGAGCAGACATCTGAACAAGTCCATGTAGCCGCAGCCTACCATACACAGGACTTCCTAAAGGACGGGGGCAAGAACACAGCAACCCAAGTGCACAAACATCATAATAACTATAAATCCATAGGTCCAAAAAAGTTAACAAACCCTAAGAGTTTTCGTTAATTTGGCATCAGTGTGAAAATATATCAGAGATTTAAACCCATGCTGAGATGACTCCACTCCTTCTGGGCCTGTGTGAAACAGAACATCAAGGTGCAGACACAGGAGTACAAAGCTATGGACCACATCCATAGTGGCCATGGATCAGAGAGACAGAGGGAAGAGCCAGGAACAAAGCCAAGGCACACACCACCCTGCCCTGCCTCCCATCCCCACCTCGGTCCACTCACTCCAATGGACTTGATATAGTAGTTCCCATCTCCACTCCAATACCTCCATCAAATGTGAAGCCATCAGGGGATTAACAAATTAACCTGTCTGGTGGAATGCTCATGACCTGATCACTCCCCAGAAGCCACATCTCGAAACCCAGCTCTGGGTACTCAGCCCTCAACACATGGCTGGGGGAGAATATTTCATCCCTGAGCCACAAGAGGCAACAGCAAGGGCCGTTAGGATCAAATCATTTAAAATCTAGTGAAAAACCATAAAAAGTCACCAACAAAGGAAAGATGTATCACATATATAGTGGGAAGAAAATACAAATCACAGCACAGACATGGAGCCAAAATCTTCAAAGCTCTGACAAGAAATATTAATGCTGACTTCTACATTCAGCAAAAATATTTTCAAGCATAAGGCAAATAAATGCTTTCATAGACATACAAAAATGAAAAGAATTCAGGCCAGATTATTCAGTGTAAGTAATGATATAAAAATCTTAGAGGGTGAAAGAAAAATGAGTATCTGCATAAACACAAAAGAATCAGAAACACTGAAAGGGTAAAATACACAAGTAAAACATAAAAGACTTAGCGAATGGTCACATTTCTTTAAAAGATAATTGGTAATTTAAAGCAAAAATAATAATGTGCTGCAGATGGGTAACAATTGTACAAAATTTATGGTACATGGTTTACCATAATTCATAAAGGGGCCACATTCACATACATAAAGCACTGCTAGTGTCTCATCCAATAAGAAAAAAGATGGGCAAAGGCAGAAAAGGGACCTGCTTTCAGCCTAAAGGCAGAAAGAGTAACAGAACAGATAAGACAAAGAAACTAAAGGCAACTCGGAGATCTAAAGCCAATGACATCAGAAACTGCACACCAAGTAAACACTTTAAACATTCCACTTGCAAGAGATTGCAAAATTGGATGCAAGATTCAACTACATGCTGCCGACAAGAAATCCTTAGTAGCTGGGTCGTCTTAAAGGGCAAAGGGTCTACTGAGAAAGCATGAATGCCTGAGTTTGAATCCCAGTCCTCACAGACAGGCAGATCCTCAGGGCTCACTGGTTAGATCTAGCAGAAACGAACGCCTGCAAGTTCAGTGAGACAACTTGTGATGGGTAATCTTGGTTGTCAACCTGACTCTATATTAATCAACTAAATCCCAGCACAATCATGAGAAGTTTTCCTTGACTGGATCATGTGTGGCTATGAGGACCCGCCCTAAATCCAGACCACACCTTCAGGTGGCAGGTTCATATAAAAGGACATGAAGAAGGAAGCTTCTGCTTCATGCTGGCTGGCCTCACACTACTGACAAGTTCTTTTGCTAAGGCATTCCACCACTAAGATTAGAATCTACTGCTTTAGAATTCCAACATAGCCTGAAGACCAACTGAAAGAAACATTAGCCTGGTGAACTGGACAACTACTGGATCCTTGTCCTTTCCTTCAGGACTAGCCAGACCAAAGCCTGAAAGCCACTCTAATAAATCCTGTTTTAATACAGACATATTTATTATACATATTATCACATAGAGTACACACGCACATGCACACATATTCTATCAGTTCTGTTCCTCTAGAGAACCCTGACTGCTATACATCCTGTCTCTAAAACTAAGGCAAAGGCCAGGCAGATGATGGCTCAAGCATGAAGACTGGAGTTCAGATCACCAGAACCTGTGGAAATCCTGGGTAGATGTGGAGAGCCACCTAAATTCCAGCCTTCAAGGTGGGGATGGGACAGCCTTGCATGTAAGCTAGTGGAACTAACTAGATCTGTGAGCTCTGGGACTAAGAGAATCTGCCTCCAAAGAAGCAATAGACAGTAGAAGGGCAACTGAAGATTCGTGGCACCCATGTGAACATGCACACAACCTGCGTGTGCACCCCCACACATGCAAATATGAATACACACAAGCACACACACCACATACTCAGACATATAAAAAAAGAATAAAAAATGTTGAGATGCAAATGACAAAGACATCCCACCATAACCCTCTGACCTCCGCTAACAAGACAAGGAACCAAACCATACTGACACCCATCAAAAGATAAGCATCTACATTAATTATCACAGAGTAGGCATCTCGCTTAGACCATTTCATGGGCCTGAGATTAAATAAGAGGAGATTTATTTCCACAAAGTAGTGAAGCCTAAAAAGTTCAAGATCCAGGAGCCAGCACGGTGAAGGAAGTGGCAGAAGACTACCTCCCAATACAGTCCCTCTGGGAATCGAGTCTCCAGCACATAAACTTGTCTCAAGAGCAAAGGATATCAGCAAGGATGAAGTAAGCTATCTCATCCCCGAAGAGGCTGACTACGAAGACATCATGATCCTTAAACATTTGAATACCTTATCATAGTACCTCAAAAGGTATGAAGGGAAAATAAAAGGAGAACCAGTAATTCACAAAATTCAACTCTGACAGACTAAACTAAGCAGAAAGAGAAACACAAGACACAGAGGCCTGGAGTAGCATCTAACCAGACAAGCACGCAAGCATCACCCTACAACAAGATAAACCCTTTCACACTCACTTGGAACACCAAGACAGTTTATCATTTTCTTTGAAAATAGACTCTCATGTATATATTTTCAGGCAGAGTCTCACTGTGCTACCTATGCTGGCCTTAGATTCTTCTTAGGCAATCCTCCAGTGTCAGAATACTGAGTAAATGGGAATAAAGATATACACTAACATGCAAGGCTTTCAGTATATTTTAGTTAACAAATGCAACTATATATTTACTGTGTAAGGCATGTTGTTCTAAAAATATGTATGTACTGTATAATGGCTAAATCAAGCCAACAAACCACATGCCATACTTGACAGATCTATTTTCTATTATGACATACATGGTTTATTCACAAATTTGTAAGAAGACACTGCCGTTCACTAGAGTCACTGGAATGATTAATAGTGTCAGCTTGACAGGATTGAGAATCACCATGGAGACAAGCCTCTAAAGATGCAGGCGAGGGATCTTCTAGATTGGATTAGCCTCTACCTGTGAGGAATTGTCTAGATCATGTTGGTTTCTGAGCTGCCTATGAGTGATTATCTAGACCAGGTTCAGAACTGTGTGGACTACTACTCCTTGAGGAATCCTGGACAGAATAAAAAGGAGAAAACAGGCAGGGCACCATCATCCATGACCGTTTCCTGGCTGTGGATGCCATGGGACCAGCTGCCTCCTGCTCCTACCGCCATAGCTTCCCTGCCATGACTGTCCTCGGACTACAGCCAACACAAAACTTTTCCCTGAAGTTGCTTTTCTCACAGCAACAAAAAAAGTAACTGATCTAGTTACCATGCTGTAAATAGAAACCTGAACTTATTCTTCCAATTATGTTTCTTCCGATATGTAAACGTTTGTGCTCTTTAAATATATCACCATCTCTTACCCCTCAAATTCTAGTCCCTGGTAACCACCAATCCACTCGCTGCCTTTCTTAGATTTCCTAGATTCCACACATACGTGAGATCAGCAAGTGCTTGCTTACTGTGCTTGTTGGCTTATCCCACCCAACAGACCTTTTTCTGGGTTCTTCTCATGGCTAAATAGTACTCAACTGAGTATGTGCGCCAAATCTTTATTCATCTATCCATGGACCTAAGATTGACTGCACATTTTGGCTGTTGTAAAAAAAAAAAAAAAAAAATCTACAATAAACAGAATGGTGCAGAAATCTTTCTGACTTACTGATTTCATTTTCTAAGCATCTAGAACCAGTAGCAGAAGGGTTTCTAGCCTTCCAATAACAGCCATTCTAAGTTATGTACGATAGCAAATCATTTTATATTTCCCTGGCAATTACTAATACTGAGTGTTGGCAATCTCCCTTTGAGAAATGTCCTTTCAGACTATTTAAATCGGATTATTTCTTACTACATCAACCTCTTCTCTTATCAGATGTTTTGCAAATATCTTTTGCCATTCTGTATGATAAGATTTGACTCAAATTTCTGGCTAGGATGTGCTCAGTCGGTAGCCTGCCTTGATCCCAGGAAGCCTTGGGTTTATTTGATTCCTGTATAAATCTGTGCTCGCAGGCCCATTCTGTAATCCCCGGTAGAAGCAGGAGGATCAGAAGTTCAAGGTTATTATTACATTGGGCCACATAAGCAATGTGATGGTGGCCCAGGCTACATGAGACTCCGCCTCAAAAGAGTAAAGACTGACTTACTTGTTCTTGTTGTACTGAGGAACAAGTGGAAAGCATGGAGATCAGTGAAAATAGAGCAGAAATCCAGAGACGAAAGTATCTTTAAATAGGGCTAGGACCGTGAAGTGTTGAGTAACAGGCACAGTCTACAAATACTCTTAAAGTGAAGATAATGAGACATTCCTGACATTAAAGTGGGAGTGAATAAAAAGACAGAGTTGCAGGAAGGCACAGAACCTCAAAGGATGGAGCTTTTGTCACCTACAATGAGGAAGAGAAGTTGGGTTTGGGTTACACAAGAACAGAGATCACATGATCTGTTTTGGACATAGTAATTGAACAGTCTGTTAACCCACCTTCCACCAAAAAGTCAATGCAGCTAAATTACTTACGTCGAATGTTTAGAAAATAGGAATATTGTAGTTGCAAGTTGTCAGCATATAAATCATGAGCTGAGAGAGAATTAAAAAGCTCTCAAAACTAAGTGGTTGGGAAGAAAAGAAGCATCTAGGGCCAGAAACAGAAATGACTGGTAAGCATAGGAATAACACACAACTAACAGTACAGTAACCTGGGTCTCAGTAAACAAAGCCTACAAAGAAAGAAGTGATTTCTTCTAATTTTGTTGATACACAAAGATGAAGACCCAAAAAATGACAACAGCATTTAGGAAATGTACTGGTGACTACTATAATTAAATATTTAGGGTTTTTCTGCAAAAGGGCGCAGGGTTATGGCGCAGGATTAGCTGGGTGGCTTTTCTTTGGGAGGCGAACAGAATTATGTTCACATACAAAGATTCAAGCAGGATGGGTATATGGCAGAGGGTGATGACAGAAATCTTCTAGAACTATATCCTGAGCTATAGGAGGGTAGGATCAGATGCACAAATGACCCATCAGTACCAGTAACAATGTAGGGTTTTCATTTATTTGTTAGGATTTTGTTTTGTTTTTCTGAGACAGTGTTTCTCTTTGTAAAAGTCCTGGCTGTTCTGGAACTTATTTTGTAGACCAGCTGGTCTCGAACTCACACAGACCCACCTGCCTCTGCCTTAGGAATGCTGGGGTTAAAGGTGTGTGCCACCAACTCCCAGCTAGTGACAATGTAGTTTAAGAGGCAGAAAGGCAGGGCACATTAAGTGTAGGTATTTGTGGGTGAGGAGAAAAGAATAAATAATGAGGTTATTTTGAATGCTACCAGATTCTTCTGTAAGTACGCTGAGAATGATATTTGAATATTATTCATTATCATCTCAATTTTACTAAATGCTAAAAACAAATAAGCAAAAACTATTAGAAAGTTTAACAGGATGAGAGACAGGCATCGTGGAATTACCCTAATCGAGAGCCTTCAAGTGATGACTACAACATGGCCATTCTAGTCAACATGTAATAAGTGATATCAACCAGCATTGCTAAAATGTCCTGCTTTCCTGCTAACCCAAAGTCTTCTGGATAGTAGCTGCTATTCTATTTTCCTACAGGTGCTATCTCATGTTCAAGCATTTGTTAGAAACCATCAAATTCCAAGTCAGGCTCAGCCTTGGCCCTGGAATTATCTGTTGGCTGAGTTTTGAGAGAATAATGGTTAGCAATTTTCACCAATGGGGAGCACTGCTTACCCCATATGGAACCTCGTCTCTAACTTAAATGAGCACACCCTAGCACAGTCACAAACTCACAGTGGTTCCAAGCACATGGCTGACACACGTTATTTAAAATGCATAGGCTGTAGGAACTAGGACCATTAAGTACACAATTCTAATGCCTGTGTAAGAACAGCAGTCTGCAGTATCAGTCAGCAGCGACAGGTATGCTCTTGAAATTCCAGCTTTACTTTTCATAAACAGCAAACCCTGATACCCACAGTTAATTTATTTGAACTCCCTGCCCTTGCACATTCACATTAGAAAATTAAGTATACAACCTACAACCACATCATCTTGAACACATGCCAAAAAATTAGATATGCATTTTTTGAAATGAAGTTTGCAAATATACTAATATATAACTAAGGCGCTTGTCTGTAGATGTAATCAATGAGTCTTATGTCATACATTGTAACAAGTCTTTCTCTGTCCTGCCAGCCAGGTCCCAAATAATGACACAGAAACTTATTAATTAGGAAACCTTGGCCTTTAGCTTAGGCTTGTCTTTAACTAATCCTTGTGACTTACATTAACCCATTTCTATTAATCTACATTTTACCACATGCTGCCCATTCTGCTTCCTGCATGTCTCCTCTCTGTCTCTCCCACCCCTCCTCTCTTTTTCTCCCAGAATCTTCTTCCTCTCTCTGCCTAGAAGTCCCGCCTCTGCCTAACTATTGGCCGTTCAGATTTTTATTACATCAATCTCAGTATTACACCTTCAAATGATGTACAAATATCCCACAACAATACATTATTATAAAGAATAAATTCACTTCATTTACCATGATATATCTACCTATGGGTTGAAACTAACCTTCAAAAGTATCTGAGAGGTGGAATCCAAGTCTCAATACAAAATTTATTACTGTTTCATATATACCTTAAGTGACAGTCTGAAGCTGATCTTAAGTTTCCAGTTGCTGTATTTCGAAAATAACACACAATGTGTATTTATTGGCAGCAGCACATAAGCACTTAAGAGTTTGACTGAGAAGCACAAAGTTTTCAGAATTTCTGAACAAGGTTGCTCAAACTGTATTAAATACTTGTGATTTTGTTTTTTTAACCAGTATAGGGAAACATATCATCCTTTTAAGTCTGATGAGAGATACACAGACAGTTTACTAACGTCAGACATCTTGATATATGTGTGTGTGTGTGTGTGTGTGTGTGTGTGTGTGTGTGTGTGTGTGTGTGTATGAATATGTTCTTGAAGTCTAAGGAATTTCATGTTAGTGAAATAAGCTGGAGTATAAAACCAAATGAGCTAAGAAAATACAAAACTTTAGCATACGAATAGCAAGATTTACATGGGGAAAGATTATTTACTATATTTCCCCTACATGGTTATTCATCAGAGGGCATTATAATAAATCTCTGCACCTAAGTAAGTGACTTAAAGGGCAATTGAAAAAATAAAAACTATAAACTATTCTACTTAAATATAGAGAATACACACCATCTTGGTGCAGCAAAGTCTTAACATGAAAACTTGCCTAAATTGATAACATTTGTATAAACTTAACCTTTCTGTATAAGCAAAACACACTGAGAGACAAATGTGGACTCAGAGAAAGCAAATATAAGAACTGACAAATTATTTACATTAACATTTAAAAGCCCAAGCAACAAAAAAGTAGCAAATAATCCCAAATAAAAAGCAATAAATAATGTAAAGACTGTTAAGGAAATGTGAGTTAATTTAACAAGATATCATTTCACAGCCTCAAAGTGGCAAATTTTAAACTCAACCTCTTCTAGTGCTTGTGTTTCTGGCAATATAAATTGGCAAGTAACAGGTTTCCTTAGATCCAGACATCTCCCTAGAGAAAATACAACATTAATGGGTAAAGAGAGGCTATAAAGATGTTTCCAGTATTGTTTATAACAAGAAAAGAAGCCTTAAAAGTGGAGAAGGTTTTGAAGACACAATGACAACCTACTACTGACATAGTAATTTAGGATACATGAACAATTTGGAATATTATATAGCTATTAGAATGTTTCAGATTTGGAATGTGTTGAAATGGAAAGAGGTTTATAATATACAATAAAAAAATAAGCTGTAGGATAATATATAACAATAAGCTACAGGAAATTTTGCTTTAAGGAAAAAATAACCTATAAAATAGAAAGTGTAATACTGGGAGCTTTAGGAATTTCTATTTAGATAATTTCCCAAGAGGCCAGTGAATATATTGTATTTTTTAATACACCAATTGCTTTATGAGAGATCTCACCATCAGGATACTGTTGACTTTAACTAAGTCACATTACATTTATTAACAGACATTACATTCCTTTGGAATTTTCAACAACAGCAATAATAAACAACAAAAACTATTTTTAAGGGCAAAATGTTCATTAGCTTTCTTGTGCCAAAATAAAAATGCTTTTTAATGTTACAGTTTTACAATTACAGCAAACAACCAAAGATTTTCTTCTTCAGTAGCAGAAACCAACTATTTCAGTCCATTTTATTGAGTAATATAATCATGTTCATTACATGGACATAAACAAGGAGCAAGACATTAAACCAATTCCTTTGTATCAGAAATTGAGTTTTCTCGGAATGATATTCATTCTCAGCAATACATGCATTGATAATACAATTTATAAATGCTATTCAAACAGCTCAACTGTAGTATAATGTCAGTACAAAGTCTGAAATTGCCCGGTGTTAATTACTGGAGCTGGAGCCCTCAATTAGGAATCAAACATACCTGAGTTCCAACTCTGCCTCTGCCACTTCCTAGCAATACAGTTTGGGGTGAATTACATGATTTAAGGATTATTCTGTATCTAAAAAATAGATATCTCTGGTGTTCTTGGAAGACTAATTACAAATATCACAGATGAAAGCCTGTCCCTTTTGTCTTTCTTTCCTAAAAACTCAAAATACCGGGCACAGTCTCTTTCAGTACCACCTTTTAAACAAGGCTGATTTTCTAAAGCGTAGGGAGTGGGAAGGAGGCAAGGTGGAAGGCATCTACAGTTACTCTTCAGGGCTGACAAAGGAAGAACACTAGAGACCAGGAGTTCAAGTTCAACCTAGGCAAGCCATAGGCACCTGTGTCTTTTAAAAATAAAAATATTCGGAAAAAAAAATCTAATCAGAAGATTACTGAACTGACATAAAGGTATACATTTTCCCTGTCGTGTCTGAATCTCCAGACACTCAGGTGTTTTTACATTTGACAGCTGTCCTTTTTTCTTCTTTTTTTAAAGACATAGTTATAATTTGAAGTTTTTGGCCTGGCTTAACTTTGAGATCTGGACCAGTAGTCTTAAATAAAGTTTTACGTTAGTTATATGTTGTTTGGCCTATGGCTTAGGCATATTATTTGTTAACTTTTATTTTTAAACTAACTCATGATTTTTATTTTGTTTAGGTATGTTGCTTGGTATTTTTTTTAGAGTGGTGTGTGTGTGTGTGTGTGTGTGTGTGTGTGTGTGTGAGAGAGAGAGAGAGAGAGAGAGAGAGAGAGAGAGAGAGAGAGAGAGAGAGAGAGAATCTGTCTGTCTGTCTGTCTGTCTGGTCGTCTCTCTTCTGTTCTTCCTCTAGTCTGGTAGTCCTACCTATACTTTTAGTTTGTCTTCTGGCCAATTAATTTCTCTGAATTACTTATTCTGGTAGATATTTGCTGTTTCCCCATATAGCTATTTATTTTTATACACACTTATTCCTGGCAGAGGACTTTTTTTTTTTTTTTTTTTTTTTTTTGGTCTTCTATGAAAATCATGAGGAAGCACATTATTCTACCTGTGGCATTCCCTATTCAGGGAAGTCTGTTTTAAAATCATGCAGGTGATAAATAGAAACAACTTCCAAGCACTGCAGAAAAAAGTGTTAGGCAAGGAAAAAATTCTTTGACCTTTCTAAGAAATTACATCTAGAGAATTCCAAATAACAATACAAAAAATAAATACAAATTCTAATTTTAACTTTTAACTTATTATAAGTCACTTTGTTCCTGTAAAATCGGATCATGAATGAGACCAGACTATGGGTGTAAATACTGTGGAGAGGGAGCCATATGAAACGCAAAGATGTGACCTATTTAAAGTGAGTATTTTTTTGCATACAAAATCTTTTTCAAATTACAAAAAATAAATTTAACAGCTCTTCACATTTCACTCTAGAAGTGTTAACTCTTCCCTCAAACTTAGCTGTACATCAACCAAATGCGTTTAACGTTCTTTAATAGCCCTATTCTTTAAAATGTATTCAAGGCTTTTGTAAAATCTACCAAAACTTGGAAATGGTGACCATATACAAAATTTAAATTAATTTTCTGGTGTTTTTCTTAAAATTAATTCTCACTCCCCAGCTACAACTAGTTAATCAATTCAAGGTTAACTTTAAATTGCATTTAAGAAACTGGCTAGCTAGGTGAAAGTGTATGCAAAACCGCTTTCCATATTCAAATTAAATCCCTTGAGCTGATTTTTAAGTGCTCTGTACATTTTAAAATCAAAACGCATCAGTTCATTAAGTCTCCCTATTCCCAGAGCAAAATACCAAAGTTCTCCACTATCCGGAAGCACCGACTATCCGCGCTTTCCTCTGCTGTTGCACAACTGCACATTCCAGTCAGTGTTTCAAGCATCCTTACCCATTCCAGCACTGACAGAAAGCTTTAAGATAGCCATATGACTAGCTTTCCCCCCTCTCTATTCCTTTCACAAGGTAAACAGTGTAATTCCGAACCTTCAACGCTGCCCGCTTGTACACGCAATCAATCAACCAACACTTAGGACCCTACTCTGAAGCCCGAGTCAAGCAGTTTAGAACCACTCATAAAGAACTCCAGTCCCCCAGACGTCTCGGACCGGTACCGTCAGAGCTCTTCGTCTGCTCCGCTGTCCACATGGCCAGCCTACCTACACTGTCAATTCTAAGGTCCCTCGCTGCCCCTCAGCTCGGGCATGCCACTCACTACAGTGAGCTAGATGCATTTTACTCCCCATCATTCCCGGAGTCTCCATCCATTTCTGCCCATCTCCATCGATGAACCGCCCCACGACCACCATCCCCAAACGATCCCGTGGCCAGGTGCCCCTAATTCAAATTCACGTCCCCATCGCCACACGTAGTAGCTAGGGCTTTCCAGAACCACTCAGAAGAGACTAGAGGATGAACGATCGTGTCCTCCAGGAGCACTAGCTCCACGCAGACTTCGGTCCCCTCTCTCGGGCCGACGGGACAGCCCTCTGGCCGGAGACCTCGCGCGTGCAGCTCGTCCCCCGCTGGTGGCGGGAGCTCGACGTGCCTAGGTACCAGCTCTGGGGACTCTCTGAGACCCTGCGGACGCCCGTTTGCTCTAACCAGGCAATGCCCACCCGCCAGCCCGCTCGGCTGCCTCACCTAGCTTCGCCCGGGACTCCTCCAGCTTTTGGATCTGGTTCTCCAAGAAGAGCATCGCCACCGCGAAGGCCACCACCGCCAGCAGCTGCAACTTGGGCGGCATCATAATCCTGAGGAGCCCCATGAAACCCGCTGCTCGAGATCAAGACATACCGCGGGGGGCGGGGAGCGGGGCCCCGCGGGCGACCGAGGCGCCGGGAGGAGACCCCGACCCCGGGAGTTGCGCCGACTGCCGCGCCGCAGAGACCCCCCTCCTCCGCTCCGGTCTCCCGCCTGCAGGAGCCAGCGCCCGCCGCCCGGTGCACGCTTCTCCTCAGCCCACCCGACGGCCCCGGAGCCCTCGTGCCGCTGCCGCCTGGCTTCGGGACCCCGCGGCCGCACGCCCTCTTCCCTCGCTTCCTCCCTTCCCTCCCTCGGTCGCTCGCGGCCGCGCGCTCCTCCAGCAGCGCTGCGGCTGCGACTGCGCCGCCCTCGGCCCGCCCCCTCCCCTCCCCCTCGGCCACCATGCGCACGCCTTGACGCACGCTGCCGGGCAACCAGAGGCTCCACCCCCCATCCTCCCGTACAGTGGCGTTCATTGGTCGGAAGAGCGTCCGCTTAGCGCCCTTTTGGCTCGATTTACGGTTGGGTTCCTTGACATGGGACTCAAGCAAGGTGGTATTTGATTGGGTAAATTCGGGGAAGGAGGCGGAGCTACCAATGGAAGACCTGGGGCCTCGTAGATAGCCGACAAAATGTCGTGAATGGGAAGCGCAGGTGAGGGGAGTTTAGAGAAATGCCTGATTTGAATCTCTGAAAGAACCTGGCGACTTTTTAATAATCGGTCACTTTGACGCTCCTATGGTCGTCTGACTGATATTCGCCTCTGTGGGCTTACAGACTTGTAGCAGTGGCCTTTCGCTGCACATTTCGCATCAGGCATTAGGGTGGACGACCCCGACACAGGGGTCCTCAAGCCCCTGAAGATTGACGGGAGACCGCAGGGATGGCGGCCAGGCAGGGTGTTTGGCTGCGCCCAGCACTGGGGCTGCGCTTGCTGCTGGTGACTGCATTTCAGGCGGTGAGTGTGGGTCGCCTCTGTGGCTGCCTCAGGGCCGGTAGGAGGGCTCGGGTGAGGAAGGTCAAACCCGTGGCCACGCAGGGGACCGCCCTTGTAACAGGCTTCCTTAGTGGCCTCCTGCGTCCGGAATGAAACGTGGCAGACAGAATTCCAGCCGGAGCTCCAAGGGCGATGGGCTTCTCACTTCAGGCAGCTAAAATCGATTTTTCAAGAACGCAGTGCATACATGTAGTCAGTAATACTTAGAAAGGAGGAAAGTCCTTTTTTTTAATGGGATAGAAATGAACCCCAAAACTCCCAGACCTTAAAAGGACATCTCTGTGGTTTTGGTACAGACAGGCTTTTTTCTTCATTAACAAAAATGAATGGATTTTGAGTCTCTTAAAGGAGAAAACCCAATTTTGACCTACTTAGATACTTATGAAACAACTATATATTGACAAACTCTGTTATGGAAGTTTGCAATCCGTATTTTTATGTCTTCTACTTAGGGTATTGAAATGATTTGTTCAAGATTTAGAAATTTAAGATTATCCCATAGGTCTGCAAATTCTTACACTTTTTCAATACAAAAATTGTCTCTGTTTTTGTTACTTTGTCCAAAGGGTAGATTCTTGATTTCACACATTGCAATATAATGTTGTTATTCAGGCACCTGGTAGTTAAGAAATTTACTTAGACACTAAGTCTTAGGAAAACATTTGTCTAAACTTTGTAGACTCTAGAGATTAGTGATTTGTTAGCACCAGCACAAGTTAGGAAGGAGTATTGTTTCGAGCTACCTTATAAATTTAAATAGACAATGGCTTTGTAAATTGCACTCCCACCCCACCCCAAAAAAAAAATCGTTTTAAGCAATTTAGCCATTACTTAGGTTGGTGAAGCAGTTCCGTCATGTATGCAGATTTGAGCTAGTCAATTAATTTAATTAAAAATCTCAAGCTACCATAATTTATAATCAGTGCCATTATCTGGGACCACTTAGTTATTCTGCTTCTAACCTCTCATTTCCCACTAGATTAGACTAACTTATTTTTCACAACAATCTCAGGACAACACTCCAAAAGAGCAAAAGCTTACAGTGCCTCTTAAGACCTTGCCGTGGAAATCACATATCCTTTCTGGGAGACAAAAGCTAAAAATAGAATGCAAAATCCACTGTCCGAACAGATCCAAACTCCATCTCATTATAGTTGTCAAATAAAGTCTCCAGGAAAACCCAAGGTAAATAGATTCCACAGCCATATGAGAGAATGTTCACACCAGGACCAGAATGGGAAGTTTCTGTCTAGTTGTGTGCCACAGTGGCCACTCACCAAATCCAACTCAGAACTCAGATGTCATTTCTGACTTTTTCCTTCCTTTTCTGCACCTCACATACTGGCAATTAACAAGCCTTACTAGTTTTTATTTCTTAAATATACCTGAAAACTAGCTAATACTCTAACCTTCCAGTCACTCCAAAACCTTTCTCCTAAGACGTAATAGCCTCATGGTTTTTCCTCGAATTGCCTCTTTCTGTATTGAGAATCCAAATAGCAATTGCCTTTACCAGCTTCCTAATTCCCCAAGCCAAAAAAGTGTTCCAGTACATTCTCTGTTCACTCTTTGGTTTGAATTAATCCTGAAGACTTTAAAATTTTCCAAGCCAGTTATTTAATTTTGTTACCACAGGCTAGTATATCCGCATACCTGGAATTTCCATATGAGCTTCTTAACTAATTTCTAATTCCACCCAGTACATCTAGAGCAGCGGTTCTCAACCTTCCTAATGCTGCAACCCTTTAATACAGCCTTATGTTATGGTGACCTCCACCATAAAACTGTTTTTGTTGCTACTTCTTAGCTATAATTATACTACTATTATGAACTGTAAAATAAATAACTTTCAAAGGAGTTGTGTCTCACAGGGTGGGGAAAGCCACTGATGTAGAGTAACATTTTCTGAATTTAAACTTGTAGTGGAATCAGTTGCATGTGATTAATATTCCGCTACATAAAACTGTTATACTTAAAATGCCACTTGCCTGCAAATTTCAGGATGTCCTTTTTTTTTTCCTGCTGAGTAGTACTCTATTGTATAAATGTACCACATTTTTTAAATTCATTCTTCAGTTGAGGGGCATCTAAGTTGTTTCCAGATTCTGGCTGTTATGAGTAATGGTGCTATGAACATAGTTGAGCAAATGTCCTTGGGGTAAGAATGTGCATCCTTCAGGTATATTCCCAAGAGTTGTATTACTGAATCATGTGGTAGATTGTCAGTTTTCTGAGAAACCACCATACTGATTTCCAAAGTGGCTGTGCACATTTACATTCCCTCCAGCAATGGAGGAGTGTTCCCCTTACTCCACATCCCCTCTAACATAGGCTGCATCAGCGTTTTTGATCTTAGCCATTCTGACAGATATAAGATGGTATCTCAAGGTTGTTTTGATAGGCATTTCCCTGATGGCCTAAGATACTGAGAAAATCTTTGTGTTTTTCAGCCATTTGAGATTCTTCTGTTGACAATTCTCTATTTAGCTCTGTACCACATTTTTTAATCAGATTATTTGTTTGGTTTGATCTCTAGTATTTGAGCTTTTTCTATATTTTAGAGATCAGCCCCCCTTGAGATGTAGGGTTGGTAAAAGATCTTTTCCCATTCTCTAGGCTCTTATTTTGTCTTATTGAGCATGCCCTTCGCCTTACAGAAGATTATCACTTTCAAGAGATCCCATTTATTAATTATTTTTTCTCCATGCTACTAAATATAACACTATGTTGCTACTGGTGTTATATTTCGGTAGTGGTCTCCTGTGCCACTGTGTTCAAGGCTATCTTCCACTTTCTTTTCTATCAGGTTCTATGTTGTGGTCTTTGATCCACTTGGACTTGAGTCTTGTGCAAGGTGATAGATCTGAATTTTATTTTCATTCTTCTACATGCCACCATCCAGTTATGGCAGCACCACTTGTCAAAGATACTACCTTTTTTTTTTTTTTTTTGGCAAAAATCAGGTGTTATTAGGTGTGTGGATTAATGTTAGGGTCTTTAATACAATTTAATTGATCCACGTATCTTTTTATGCCAATACGGTGGTGTTATTATTACTGTAGCCCTATAATAGAGCTTGACGTCAGGGATGGTGATTCCTCCTGAAGATCTTATATAGAGCAACATTGTTTTGGTAATCCTGGGTTTCCTGTTTTTCCATATGAAGTTGAGTATTTTCTTTCAAGCTCTGTAAAAAAAATGTGTTCTGATTTTGATGGGATTGCATTGAATCTGTAGATCGTTTTGGTAACATTGCCATTTTTACTACGCTGACCCTACCCACCCAGGAGCATGGGAGATCTTTCCATTTTCTGATCTCTTCAATTTCTTTCCTCAATGACTTCAAGTTCTTGTCAAACAGTCTGCTGCTTCTTTGGTTAGAGTTATGCCAAGATAGTTAATGCTATTTGCAGCTGTTATAAAGAGTGATGTTTCCCTTATTTCTTTTTCAGCTCTTATTTATCCTTAGTGTATAGAAGGGCTATTGGTTGGTGGGGTTTTTTGTTGTTGTTTTGAGTTAATCTTGTACCCTGCGACACTGCTGAAGGTGTTTATCGGCTGTAGGAGTTCCCTGGTTGAATTTTGGGATCACTTATGTGTGTGATCATATCATCTGCAAATAGAGATGGTTTGACTTCTTCATTTCCCATTTGTATCCCCTTAATATCCTTTTGTTCTCTTACTGCTTAAGCTAAAAGTTGAGAACTATGAATAGGTAAGGAGAGAGAAGACAACCTTGTCTTGTTCCTGATTTTAGTGGGATTGCTTTGAGGTTTTCTTTATTTATTTTGATGTTGGCTGTTGGCTTATATCACCTTTATTATGTTTAGGTATTTTCCCTTATTCCTTGTCTCTCCAAGACTTTTATCATGAAGGAGTGTTGGATTTTGTCAAAGGTGTTTCAGCATCTAAGGAGATGATCATGTGGACTTTTTTTTCTTTCAAATTGTTTATATGATGGGTGTCATACACAGTTTTTCATATGTTAAACCATCCCTGCATATCTGGGATGAAGCCTACTTAATCATGGTGAATGTTTTGTTTTTGTTTTTTTTTTTGTTTTTTTTTTTTTGATATGTTGTTGAATTTGGTTTGGCAGGATTTTATTGAATATTTTTGCATCGATGTTCATGAGGGAGATTGGTTTGTAATTCTCTTTCTTTGTTGCACCTTTGTGTGCTGTGGATATTAGGGATACTGTAGCCTCATAAAAAGAGTTTGGCAATGTTCCTTCTGTATCTATTGTGTGGAACAATTTGAGGAGTATTGGTATTCTTTGAAATTCTGGTAGAATTCTGCACTGAAATGGTCTGGCCCTGGGTTTGGGATTTGTTTGTTTTTTATTGGGAGATATTTAATAACTGCTTATATTTCCTGAGGGTTTATAGATCTATTTAAGTTGTTTATCTGATCTCGATTTAATTCTGGTAAGTGGTACCTGACCAGAAAGTTGTCCATTTCTTTTAGTTTTTCCGTTTTAGTGACCTGATGATTCTTTGGATTTCCTGGGTGTCTGTCATTTCTGATTCTCTTAATTTGGATACTCTCTCTCTACTTCTTACTTAGTTTGTCTATGTTGTTGACTTTCTCAAAGAACCAACTCTTTGATTCGTTGATTCTTTATATCATTCTCATTGTTTCAATTTTATTGATTTTGGCCCTAAGTTTGATGATTTTCTGCCTTTACCTTCTGGGTGAGTTTACTTCTTTTTGTTCTAGAGTTTTCAGTTGTCCTGTTAAGTCGCTTGTGAGAGAGTTCTCCAATTTTTAATCTAGGCACTCAGTGCTGTGAACGTCCCTTAAGTTTAGGTAGGTTGTACATTCGCTTTCGTTGAATCTAGGAAGTCCAGTCTCTTTCTTTACTTCCTCCTTGACCGAGAGATGTTCACTTGAGAGCTGCTCCGTTTCCATAAGTTTGTGGCTCTCTGTTGTGTTGTCATTGATTTCCAACTTTAGGCCATGGTGGTTTGACACAAGGGGATTCCAGTTTTTTTGTATTTATTCATATTTGATTTATGACCAAGTATGTGGTCAGTTTTAGAGAAGGTTCCATGCAGTGCTAAGAAGATGGTATACTCCTTTGTGTTTGGGTGGAAAGTTCTGTGTTTATCTATTACATCTGTTTGAGTCATAGCATATATTATATCACCTATTTCTCTGTTAAATTTTTGTGTGGCAGACCTGTCCATTGGTGAGAGTGGGGTGTTTAGGTCTCCCACTATTAGTGTGTGGGGTTTGATGTGCAATTTAAGCTTTAGTAATGCTTCTTTTACATACGTGCATACCCTTTTTATATATATTAGGAGAGCTACACCAGCTTGCTTAAGTCCCTTTAATTGGAAAGTCTGTTCCCAACTCTTTACTCTTGGCCTGTGTCTGTCTTTGTAGTTGAGGTGGGCTTCTTGTATGCAGCAGAAATATGGATTCTGTTTTTGTATCCATTCTGTTAGCCTCCTTTTAAAGGAGATTGACCCATTGACATGAAAAGATATTAATGATCAGTGGTTGTTAATTTCAGGTGTGTATGTGTGTGTGTTTCCTTTTTATGGGACTTTCTGCTGTGGGTTTATCTATTGCTTATATTCTCCTTAGTGCATCTAACTTCCTTAGGTTGGAGTTTTCCTTCTAGTGCTGTCTGTAGGGCTGGATTTGTAGATAGATATTGTTTAAATCTGGTTTTGTTATGGAATATCTTGTTGAGTCTGTCTGTTGTAATTGGGAGTTTTGCCAAGTGCAGTAGTCTGGGCTGACAGCCGTGGCCCCTTAGTGTCTGTATAATGTTTATTCAGGACCTTCTAGCTTTCATAGTCTCCATTAAGAAGTCAGCTGTTATTCTGATAACTCTGCCCTTATAAGTTACTTGGCCTTTTCCTTTGCAGCTCTTATTATTCTTTATTCTGTATATTTAGTATTTTGATTATTATGTGGTGAGCGGACTTTTTGGGGGGTCTAGTCTATTTGATGTTCTGTAAGCTTCTTGTATCTTCATAGGCATTTCCTTTTAAGTTAGTAGCTGTGCATACTTAACACATCTGGGTTAACAACAAATGTCTTAACCTGGAAATACATTCTGAGCATGTGTAAAGATTAGAATAGTACATTTTTTGTGTGACCTAAAGAAGCTCTTGAATAAAGCTTCTCAAAACTGGTATGCAGTTCTCATTCAGATCATATATATCTCCACAATTGTCTTCAGTGAAAAATAGAGTATAATGAGCTGCGCACTCTTGATTCCGAAACACTATCATCACCCATCTGGCCATAGTTTAGCATCTCTTTTCCATGTATCTTTTGAGCAGTGAATGACACAATTAGAGTTTTTTAGTATTTTTCTTGTTACTAATCTGTCTAGCAGCAGTGCATCATGAATTCCACGCAGTAAACTAGGCCAGAGGTTGTCCCAGTCGGTTATCTGTTAACAATGTATGAGACCAACTAATTTATAATAGAACTTTAATTTGAGTGGACAACTCTGGAGGCTGCATAGTACAAGACTAGACAACCACATCTGATGAGCACCCCAACTGTACTCCTAATGGAAAAAGAAAAAACTTCAGATCGCAGCCTCTTCACACAAGAACTGCATGAATCAACTCGTAAGAACCTATGACCTCTAACCATACCTCTAACCAAACCCTACCTGCCTACACTGTATGAGGAATTTGGAATCTACCACATGGGTTTTGGTGAGGATGTACACATTCAAACTTCACAGAAGTTTACACTATTAATAGACTCAGTTTCAATTAGTTTGTGTGTTGGGGTGTGTTTTTATGTTTGTGTGTGCAGCTACATGTGCAGGTGGCCAGAGGTCCGAGACCCCAACTACTACAACATGTGCTTGCAGAGACCAGAGATTAATCATCAGGTGGTGTCAAGTGCTCACCATTTTTTTGAGACAGAGTCTTTTACTGAGCCAGTAGCTCAGTGTTTGGCTTGATAAGATCACCAGCAAGCTCCAGGGATCCATCCATTCTTCAGAACCTAAACTTAAGTACTCACATTTCTGTGGCATGCTCTTTACCACAAACCATCTCCCTGTCCCCAGGATTAAAATCTTTATTCTTGCGTAGTCTTAGATTTTACTATCCTACGTCTGTTTCCTTCCTAGGCATAGTTAATAGTAAATAGAACGATAACCTAAAGTACTTAGTCGTTTGTAAGAACGTCCAGTAATGGCAGTGCTTCTGGCCTTCATTAAGTCAAGATTCATTTTCTCTAACCCCATCTATTATTTTGTTACCGAATTTGAGATCTGTTCAGAATTATATGAGAAACTCATGTGATGTGGGAATGTCTTTCTATATGCTGTGAATAAAGGACTGTTTTGGCCATGGCCAGCACCATAGAAAAGTAGGCAGGGAAATTGGAGCATGGGTAGGAGAAGGAGGGCAGAGTAAAAGAGAGATCGAGCCAGGCGCCCACGGAAGCAACATGTAAGGAACACAGGGGAGCCATGGGCAATGTTGCAGGACAGATGAACAGAGATGAGTTGAATTAAGATGAGGGAGCTAGTTAGCAATGTGCCTGAGACATAGGCCAAACAGCATGGAATTAATATAAGTGTCTGAGTTATTTTGGGGAAAAGTGGCTGCGGGTGGATCTGGACCATGTGGCTAGTCAGGCCAGAAATCTCCTGTTACTCCATGGGTTTCCTGAGAGTAAAGGTTGATGAAAGGAGTGTGTGTGTGTGTGTGTGTGTGTGTGTGTGTGTGTGTGTGTGTGTGTGTGTGTTGTACTGTGTTCAGTAGGAAGGAGATAACACTCCTTCTGCACTTGTGTACTTGTGGAAGCCAGAAGTTGAGTCCTCTATTATTTCTTTATCACGTTTTTTGAAAAAGGTTTTCTCATTGAATCTAGAACCCCTCCTCATTTACCCTGGACCTAGTGCTGTCCTAGGGTCAGCTGGCTTTGCTCTCCTCAGCAAGTACTGGACTTGTATAGTGCAGCCCCTAGCGTTTTAGGTAGATGCTGATGATGGAAACCCAGGTCTCATGCTTGTTCAGATGCACTTTACCCACTATCTCCCAGCCCTGATTTCTTTAAGTTCCCAAGCAGTTTTCAGTTTTCTAAGTGAATTTGCTTTTATTACACGTTTCAATTACTCACTGCAGAACAAATTTGTATAAACTGAGTGGTGTAAAACAGCTTATTTTGCTTTCAGATTCAGTGAGTTACCAAGTTTTTAAACTGGCACAGCAGAGGCTCGTCTGCTCTGTGATCCCTCAGACCTCAGTTGAAAGGCAGGAGTCTGAAATCTAAAGACTCTTCCTTGAATGTTTAGTAGTTGATGAAGTCAGCTGGGGGCCCTGGTTGATCTCTGCATGATTCTGTCCATGCTGTGTCTCTAGTGTAGGCTCTTTTGCTAGGGGTGGATGGTGCAGGCAGACACACACACACACACACACACACACAACATGTGGGGTGATATGTGCTTATTGATGCAGCTGTCTCCAATCTGACATGTTTTTGTCCCTGATTTAAAGTTACCCTATACAGTAAATCTTACAGATCGCTTTACTGGTGGGAAGCTTAAGGGTCTTTATCTAAGCTAGAGAATCGGCCACAGAAGACTTACTGGTAAACTCATAGGTTCCTCCCACAGTTGGGATAATTGATTAGTTTTGAAGATTATGTACATTCTCTATTTACAGAGGCAGGGTAAAAATACTTATGAGATGTCTGATTTAGAATATTGACTTATGCAGAACATTAAGATAGTCAGCATTTTGTGGGAATGTATTAGCAGTATTTCATTGAGCAATGTCAATGGATTTTAATCTTGCCGATTAGTTTAAAAGAAGGCTGACAGACTACAGCTGGTTTGCCAATTTCAGCCAGCCCTGTCATTTATTAGAACACTCGTGTCTGTATTGTCTGTGATTACTTTTGTGTAGCAATGGCTGACTTGAGTATTTATAAGAGAAACCATTTTGCTACCAAAGGGAAATTGCTCTCTGTCTGACATTTCTCCTGTTTGAAACTGTGGTTGTTACTGGATTATTTCTTTAACAAACAAGAGCTAGCATAGGTGCTCGAAATAGAAACAACTTAATGCCTATCATCAGAATCACTCACATGTTGATAGCAAGTCAGAAAACCACAGGCTTACATAATGCGTTGTTCTTGTGATGTTGAGTATATCTGTTTTACAGCTGGGCATACATTTCAGTGAAGGAAAGTACAATGGCTACAGGTAAACTATGGATTTTACAGGGAGGGCACCTAGAAGACTGGCACTGATTAGGTTTTTGGAAATAAACAGAATTAACAAGGTAAAAACTGATAAAATTGAAGGCATGTTATACATTTCAAGATCACAGGGTTCATAGCTAGAAAGGGGGAAAGAACCAGAAAGTGAGGAGAGGTAGAACTGACCAGACAGGACAAGCCTTAAAAGCCAGGCTCTAGACGGATGGCTCAGCAGTTAGAGTATGTGCTGATTCCCAGAGAACTCCAGTTCAGTTCCTAGTACCTGTGTCTGACTGGAACAACCACCAGCTCTGGGGGAATCTGAAACCTCTGGCCTCCACAGACATCTCCATGCATGTGCACATACCCACACACAGTACTCATAATTAAGAGTAATTAAAATGTCTTTAAAATTGTACAAGGTTTGAAAGCTTCTTCGGAAATAGAAATATGAAACTATTAATTAGCTCTGAGATGGTTGAAGAACCCAAAGGGCATTGACCTGGAAAACCAGATAACCAGGGAAGTAGTGTCATGTTCCTAAGATGCCAAGTACATTTGGAGGGCTAGACTTAGGGAAACAGATAGATTCCATCATAGGAAATTTTGAATTTGCAGCATCCATTGAAAAATCAAGTGAGCTGTTAGTGTGGGATATCCTGTATGCTGTGAATATATTTGTTGCCATTTGTTAATAAAGAAGTTGTTTTGGCCTATGGCAAGACAGCTTAGAAGCAGGCAGGAAAGCCAAGCAAAGATAAAGATGAAGAGGGGCAGAGTCAAAAGACACTGCAGGCTGCTGTCCGTCCAGCCAGCAAGATATAAGACACAGGCAAAGCCATGGAGCCATGTGGCAATACTTAGATTAACAAAAATGGGTTAAATTGCAAGAGCTAGTTGGTAATTAGCCTGAGCCATAGGCCAAACAATTTTAATTCATATTAGCTTCTGAGTAATTATTTTATAAGTGGCTGTGGGACTGCAGGTGGGAGAGATTTTGTCCCACAGGACCAAGATAGATCAGAAAACTTCTGACTACAAGCTAATAGCTTTGGAAGCCTGAACTCAGGAAAAGGGAACATTCAATAAAATATTATTTGAAACCCTGGATAAAATTACAGGCTCCCAAAAAGTGAGGAACAACACGTAAGTGCATAGGGCAGGCTGTAAACCCAGCCACTCAGTTGGATGCCAAGTTTAAAGCCTGTCTGGGCTACAGACTGAGTTCAAGACCAGCCTGGACAACTTAATGAGGACCTGTCTCAAAAAATAAAGAGGGGACTGTAAAGATGGCTCTGCGGGTGGCTTAGTTACTTTTTGTCACTGTGATAAAATTCTATAACAAAAGTAACTTACAGAAGAAAGGCATTTTGAATTATAGTTTCAGGGGTCCATAATGACAGGGACAGGATGGCAGACAAGCAGAGCAAGAAACTGAGAGATCGAACTTGGAAATAGGGCTAGGCAGCAAGAGTGTTCAACCCCACCTCTGAACAGTGCCACCAACTTTTCTCATTCAAACCATGCCAGTGGCCAAGACCTCACTCATGCTACTCTTGCAGAGAACTCACATGTGATGCTTAGCACCCGTATCTGGCTGGCAGCTCATAAAAATCTATAACTCTAGCCCCAGGGAATTACCTTCTAGCCACAATAAGCATACATACAGAGGCACAAATGCATACACATAAAGATAAATCTTGAAACAATTGTAGTTGAATATTGTATTTTCGTGGTGCTGAGGATTGAACTCAGGCCTTGAATTCCTAAAGCTTTCTGTTCTAGAGTATTAATGCTTGCTTTACCAATGCAGAAATTAAAGGTAATGAAAGCTAGCTTCCCAATGGTCACACATCTGGTAAATGGTGGAGCTGATTCCTCAAGCTAAACATTTAGTTTCTGGGGTCTCCCTTCCCTGGTCCCATTCCTCCCACCCACCCCAACGGAGGGGATGTGTTTGCAGAGAAGTTAATGCCTTTTTCATCAATCCATCTAAATAGGTACTAAGTCCGTAAAATAAAATAAGTTCCTTATAAGAAAATTCCTCTTTAATAAGCTACTGGGTATTAATAAGAGATGTATAATATGTAAATCATTAAAGCTATATTTTATATTTTTGTTAGTCTACATTGTAACTGAAGATGATATCAGGTCCAGTGTTTTGGTGCATGCCTATAAGCACAGCACTTAAACGGACAGGAAGATCAGGGATAAGGTCATCTTCAACATATATCTAGTTCAAGACCAGCCTGAATTATGTGAAACTATCTCTAAAAAACAAAGCAATAGCAATAAGCCAAATATGTAAAGCTGTTAAGTTTTAAAGTACTTAAGAATTTGTCTCCCTTGTGTTGTGTGTTGACAACCCTGTTTTTTTCTTTTTAGGAAGTCTCACATAAACCTGGAACTGTGTTTGATTTTATTCCTTGTTTTTCATTTTCAGGTGTCTGCTCTTGGAGCTGAGTTTTCGTCAGAGGCATGCAGAGAGTTGGGCTTCTCCAGCAACTTGCTCTGCAGCTCTTGTGATCTTCTCGGACAGTTTAACCTGCTTCAGCTTGACCCTGCTTGCAGAGGGTGCTGTCAGGAAGAGGCACAATTTGAAACCAAAAAGGTACGATGTTCTATTGTAGCCCTTCCTTTACATGCTTTACTTGAGAGATCAAATGCAGACTGCTTCATCAATTTAAGCAGGAGTCTCTGACTTTACAAGTTGTGGTAAAACTCAGCCGACTGATAAATCAAAGGAAAAGTGTGCTTACATACCAGGAACTATTATACTGTGACTGTCCGTCAAGGGCAGGAGAAGGCAGAACACACACCACAGTATCACCATTACATGCCTATGTTCCATCATGAGCCAGTCTTCCTTATCCCTGGCCAAATTAAGGCAAGGACCAATTAATTACACTTTGGTTTCTTGTAATAATAAGCCAGTTATCTTGAGATGGTAGCATAGTGTATGTTGGGCACAAATATGGTTAACAGAAGCCTCGACTTACATATAATTACTAGAAATTCCAGATACCAATAACCTTACCTTTCCTATCTGAGATGTCAATCAGGGTAGGTAGATCTGCCCCTTAAATGTGTTGTTTTAAACCCACTGTTCAAATAAGTGCTCAGGGTGTTTTGTTTGGATGTGTGGGTGGGTTGACTGAAGACAGTCTCACTGTAGAACTTGCCATGATACCATGTAGCCCAAGATGAGCTTGAACTCACTATCCTCTTGCCTTGGTCCCCTTGGTGCTGAGATTACAGGTGTGCACCACTATGCCTAACTTGAACTTGCTTAAGATTTGTTTTTCAGTAACACCCTTAGATTTCTCTTCCATATTGTAAGGTGCCTGAGTGTTTATATATCCAAATAAGAGAGACTGAGGTGTAGCTCAGTAACAGCACTCTCCCAGTATGACAAGGCTCTGTCTTCAATTTTACCAACACAAAATGGATTGTAGTAAAAGTGATTTAATGGGATTTCAAAATCCCACCTCTTTGATGGATTCCCCTTTATTACTCTTTCACTTGTCCATGCTTGACTCTTGGAGGTGTTGTATGAAGTTTCCGGCCTAGCCTGGTGGCCCAGACTTTCACATCCCATAGTCCCACAGAAACACACAGACTCTTATATTAATTGTACACTGATTGACCTGGGGCCCAGGCATATAACTTGCTAGCTCTTGCTCTTAAACTAACCCATGACTCTTACCTGTTGAGCCATGAGTCTTGGTACCTTCTCAGAGCAGCATTTCAACTTCTTTCCTCCTCATCTGCTGGCATCTCATTGTGGTGTCTCCATGGCTTCTCTGTGGTTTCTGGTCTGTTCTTCCTGTTCCCAGAGTTTTCTTAGTCTGGTAGCCTCGCTCACACTTCCTGTCTGCCTTCAGCCAATCAGCATCTTTATTAAGCTCATAGGTGGGACAATTATTTGCAATGTAACAACATAATCCCACTACATTGAGGTATCTCAACTTCTAAAACTTTCAAGTAATACTGCTTTCTTTTGACTAGTTAAATTTTATTTCTAACACTAAATACATACTTATTTATAGTTTTTGAGGAAGAACAAAGCAGCACGTTATTGAAATAATATTTGTGGTAGCCAGATTTACCACTTAGTTCCTCAGTATGATGACTTGAGGTTTTCAGTGTCCCACATGAGCTCACAGAGTCCAAGATGCTCTTTGCTTTCTTGTCTGAATTAAACCCACAGTGTGCTTTGATTCCAGATATGTAAGATAGTTTATGTATGTAAAAAGATAAGCTAGACGTTTTAAAGGCTTGACTTGATTTAAAGAGGTGTAAGACTGGATTTAGCTGGTTTGCTGTGATTCCCTCTGCCTTTATAGTGAGTCACTCACACGGGACAAATTGCTAAAGGACTCAGTATGAATCATCTCATCGCCAGTGGCTTTGCCAACTCGCCAGAAAAGACTTCACAATACCTCAAACTAGAGAGCTGGAGTAGAAGGGACAATTGTATTAACAGTGTTTAGCTCACAGCCCCTTGTAATTAAGGATAAATTGAGAGATTCTGCCCTTTCGTTTGGTATAAAATATGTTTAAAATATAAATAGTGTGAAGAAGGGCTGTTTGTACCCATTGCTTTCTGTCAGTGCTCTTCAAATACCCATTTTTAATATAGATCACATTCCTCTAAATTTAATTCTATTACTGTTGAGTTTTGGTTACTAGTTGAACTGTGTGTTTGTGTCTAGGCAGTTTTCAGCTGTTAACAGCTTAGCAATAACAGAGGCAAGTAGTCTGCCAGTTAATATTAGCTAGTTGTGGCTAAAGTGTTCAGTATGTCCAAGTACAAGTGAGTCTGATGCTTTTTCCCTCTTCTACAGCCCTAATCTCTAAGATACATTTCCCATTGGGCATTTTCCAGCACCTTTCGTACAAAATGAAGAAGTAGTTTTTACAGGTGTAGTGGAAACAACCAGGTAAAAAGTACTCAGAAGTGACTAGAGACGTGGAAGTCATGTGTGAGAAAGCCTTTAGACCTGCTCCACAGTCCAGGAGAAGACAGTGAGTGCTGCCGGAATCACTGTGTGGAATAAATGCTCCTGTCTCATTAACTCAGGCTTGCACTTAGCTTTTTAAGTCATTGTTAAATTTGACATGCATTTAGTGAAAGTTAAATTCTCATATAAAATTAGCTCTATTTGAACATTATTTACAAAATGTTTCAGTTTTTGTTTGTTTTGAGGTAGGATCTGGCTATATAGTTCTGGCTGGCATGAAAATACCTCTATCACTTTTCCTGTTGTAGTGGCAAAATACCTTAAGAAAAGCAGCTTCAGGAGGAAAGGGTTTGTGTTGGCTCGTACCCCATCACAGTCAGTCATGGTAAGGGGTTACGGTAGCAGGAGTGTAAGGTGCCTGGTCACCTATATTCCCGGTGAGTCATTATGCCCAGCCCACTTTCCTCCTTTTATTCAGCCCAGGACTGCAGTCGCAGGATTCTGCCCACTTACAAAATGGGTCTTCTCACTCACAGAACCTAATCAAGACCGACTTCATGGTCCCCAGGATTCTGCCCACTTACAAAATGGGTCTTCTCACCTCACAGAACCTAATCAAGACCGACTTCATGGTCCCCAGCACTGTCACACTCCCTATGTGGACAAGTTAGGATGATGTGCCTCACATCTGGCCATTTAGTCTCTTTTATAATGTAGTTTAAAATGTTGTGAGAACATGCCTCTTGGCTTTTTGAGTTCCATGTGTTGTAGATCTATCCACAGATAAGGCCAGTTGTTTTTAGTAATGGTCAAAGTTTTTTGTTTAAAAGATCATGAAAGTATATAATACCCTGAGATCCTTTGAAATTTATTTTGTAAGTAATTTGCTGCATTTTTTCCTTCTTTTTGATCCTCCCAATGCGTTTTATTCATAAAGGACCCACTAATTTTCTCAGATACTACTTAGAATGAGTGTTTTGTTAAGCTGTTTTATTACTGTTTTAAGCTTTAAAAGCTCACAACTATGGTTTTTAAACACTACTCAGATTAATTTAACTGGAGAAAGGATACTAATGTAGCTCAAAAACTTTAAACTACTAAAAGAGAGATTAGTTAAGATTCGGTGGAGTGTTGTGCAGTAGTTTCTAAGCGACACAAATGACCAGCTTTACATAGAGAACCTTAAGGTGAAAGGAAAGGTATTGAAGAGCCGTCCCTTCCCACTGGCTAGACCTGTTCATTGGTGTTCGTTTGCGCCTCCTTCGCCGATAGCCTTATGCCTGGTAAGAAAGGAAAGAGGTTTGCTCATAAACTCCACAGTTGAGCAGTAGCTGGGGTGGGGTGTCAGCTAGAGTCATGGCGGTGCTCTCTTTCTTCACCCTTACATGCTAGTTCTGTTGGCTTTATAGTCACCACTAACCCTCCTTACGCCAGGAAAGCACAATCACTGACCTACAGCTCCTTCCACTGGACCATAACTTTTCTGTATTCACATCACTGGGTGATAAGTCTGTGTACCACCGAAGTGTCAGATAGGTCCCCCGGAACTGAGGTTAGGGTCAGTTGTTAGCCATCATTGACTGCTGGAAATTGAACCTTGGGATTCCTGGAAGAGTGGCAGTGGTCTTAACCACTGAGCCATCTCTAGAGTTAAGCTGTTAGCTGTCTCAGGTACAGAGGGAGGTGGAGCTAGATGTGATGGTGTGCACCTGTGATTGCACTGCTGGGGGGGGGGGGGCGCAGGCAGAAAGATTGCTTTGAGTTTAGGCCAACCAGGGGTATAAATAAGACCTTTTTCACAGACCAAAGGGAGGAGAATGAGACACTAGATAAAAGTCCCGATGGTGAGCTTTTGTCCCGTTTTTAGAGTAAACCACTTTTTCTCTTTTTTTATTTATATTTATTTATTTTCCAACTTTCCCACCTGAGATCTGTTACTCAGAATGTCGGGACTGAGTCTCCTATCTGCTCATGTCTCACACATCACTGCTCCACTAGTCTTTGTGAATGGGACAGCCAGAATGGACCTGCACACTTGGTCAGCCGCTGTCTGTAGCTCATAGCTCTGTAGCCCTTTCTTGTCCACTCTCATCCCCACGCCCAGGTCAGATTAGCTGCCCTGCTGTTATTTTGCTTTTATTCTTCCAAGAAGTTGTCTTTTTTCTCTTTTCCTTCTGTCTCCTTCCCTCCCCTGTGCTGGGACCCAAACCCATACCTTTGCACACACATTCTACTCCGGATCTAAATCCCCATCCTCAGGTTGGTAGAGTGTAGCTTATCTGTTCATTTACTTGAGAGAAAGCCGTGCAGATTGAGAATAAGAACAGCTAACAGAGTTCTGTTACTAGTTTATATTTAAAATTACAAATCTCTCTGCTCACCACAGAGGCTATGATTTAATCTGGTGGTTTTGAAAAAATATATTACCTGTTTGTAACTTTAGTTAAGGTCCAAACAAAAGATTTTAAATAAATAACATAATTTTTATTAATTTAAAAAGTGGGGACACCAAAATATTTTTCTATTCTTCTCTCATATTGTACATTCCAACCACAGTTTTTCCTTCCTCTTAAAAAATAATTCTTTTAAACTAATAGGGAAATATAAACTGTGGTCAATTTCAGCATGATTCAGAAGTCCACCTGAGGAGCATTGTCTAGGTGGCAAGCTTAATCACTAAGCTGTCAGAGACATAATGCTGCTACTGTGTAAGCGCAGACGGCTGAAAAGGAGCCTGCTAACTGTGCATGACATTGTAATCACTAAAGAAATTTCATGCTGCTGAAAATAGCCCCACTTTCCTTGTATTCTGATCCTCTATAGAAACTGATTTCTTCAAAGGAAATAAAATATAAATATGTTAAGCGAATGATTCTATGTGTAACATAAAAGCATTCTCAAAAGAGTTTTGGTTTTTTTTTTTTTTTAATATAAATAATGCTTGGCAACAGTTCAGATCCGATGTAACCATTGCTAAAATTGCCTCTTGTGTAGCCTAGTGCTAACTAGTAGTACACATAGATACTTAGAATAATGGCCATTTGTGTCCTTATTACTATATGAAAGCATTCTTCCCTGGGCTTTTAAGTTATAGGCAGTGGCAGCACAGAAGCAGGGAATTTGGGTTCAAACCAGCCCAGACTAACACCAAGTTTTAAGCCAGCAAGGGCTGTGTACTGAGACCTCATCTCAAAGAACTTTAAGCAAATTGATGTTTGTAATATCCTCATAATAGGTCGCAATCACACTCACTTCATAGTTGAGCCCTAGGTAAGACATCCTGTCTAAGATCACAGAGCTAATTAGTGGATATGTTCATATACATATATATGTTCAACAGAATTTTGAAGTTTATTGTAAAGCTATTTGAACTAAAAATGCTTGTTTTTACACTTGCCTTTAATATGGAAAGTAGATGCAGTCTTTTAAGAGCATAATAAATTAGCATCAGCTCTATTTTTTCTTTAACATTAAGCTATTTTCTTTTTTTAATTCATTTAACTTTATTTTATGTGAAGTGGTGTGAAGGTGTCAGATCTCCTTTAACTGGAGTTATACAGTTTTGAGCTGCCATGTGGGTGCTGAGAATTGAACCTGGATCCTGTAGAAAAGCAGCCAGTGTTTCTAACTGCTTAGCCATCTCTCCAGCCCCTTTCTAAGCATACTATTTATATATTTTATCATAGTTGTAGTTTATACTATTTAAAAAGAGTACACCCTTAGAACAATTTTCAATCTTCTTAACACTTCAAACCTTTACTACAGTTCATGTGTAGTGACCCTCCAACCATAAAAGTTTTTATTGCTACTTCATAACTATAATTTTACTACTGTTACGAATCATATTGTAAATATCTGATGTGTATGATTTGTGATCTGTGACCTCTGTGAAAGGGTTAATCAACTTGCCATGAGATCACCGCCCACCAGTTGAGAACAACTGCCTTAAAATAATTGAATCTGCCCTTCCCAAACACAGCGATCTAGAGTCTTAGACTCTCCTAATTACCTTTGCATTTATCTTCTAAATGTTTCATGTAATGGGCTCTGTGGATGCTAAAATAAACCCCTGGAAGAGTAAGAAATAGAGGAAATGGGGTTTGCATAAGTAGGCTGAAGCATAGTAACAACTAAAGAACTTGGTAGGTCTCTCAGGTTTGGTATGAACCTGTCATAGAAGTGCATATCCAAGCTTCTGAAGAGCCTCAAGTACCGCTTTCAAGCCCAGTGGTTAAATAATATAGTGAGACTGTGTTAGATCCTTTTCCCACTGTAGATGCAGCCATGGCTTCTGCTGGTATAATCACCATTAGCCAATTGCACTCTCTTGGGCATTTACAAGCAAATCTTGTTCATTGTCTCCACAAATCCTACTCATCACAGTATTGAAGGAAACCTAGTTCCTTCCTCCATAGCTTTCATAGTTAAAATGCAATAATGAGGAAATATTTTATTATTTTATATTGAGTTTTTTAGTGGAGTAATGATTTTCTCATTTAGAACAATCTCTCCTTTGGTGCTAACTTAAGATAAATGTTAGCTTCTCGATCTCATTGCAGGGCAGAAGACACAAAGAGACAGTGGTGTAGAATGTTTTATATCACCATGTGCTTCCTTAAGCAGTGAAGACCAGCAGATAATTATAGTTAATTTGAAGGTGTGGAAGTCTGTTTGCCAACTTAGTTTGCTAAGATGAAAAGTCAGCTTCTCTCCCTTGATCAGTGTCAACAGATGTAGTTTACCTATTTTTAATGTGTTTTGCAGCATAAATATACAGTCTGACACAGTTTCTATTCCATTTCAGAATAGTGTCTTTATTATTTGTCCATGTATGATGGATGACTTTTTGTTTTCAGCATACTGAGCAGCAAAAAAAGTAAAATTTAAAGCAGTAGATAAGTAAACATGGTTTAGGGAAAATATTTTCCTTGGGTTTTAGTTGTCTTTTTGTTAAATTTAGTTTTTGCATAATAGGTATTTCTACCATATGAAAGGATAAGATATGCTCACATTGGGGATGGCAAAATATGACTGTAGTCTGAGTAGTGTGGAATTAGAGGGTGTGATTATTGATGGGAAGAGGAGGGAGAGACGGAGGAAGGAAACAAGCAGAGGGGTTGTTTGTAGGGGAGCTGTTCACTATTACTAATACATGCATGATTATATTTATATTCATATTCAATTGATGTCTTAAAGATTATCATATGAATAAAACTATTACTTTATGAGAACAAAATCTGAGCTTAATTACCTAAAAAAGAGGAGAATGGCACTGATGAATTTTTTTAACTTTAAAAAATTAAACTTTAAAACTGAAATTTTACCTTTTAGCAAAATAGAGGGTTTTTTGTTTTTGTTTTTTTTTTTTTCACCATAGAAAATTGCTCCACCTCTGAGGAGATAGAGACAGTTGCCCTGACTTGAGCACCACAAAATGTGTGTGTGTGTCTGTGAGAGAGAATCAAAACATCACAAGGCTCTCCAGAAATGCATACAATCTTATATGTCAATTAGAAAATCAATTAATTTAACAAATGGAAGGGTAGATTTTCCAAAGTCAGTAGACACGTGCAGAAAGCCAATGTTGGCCTGAATTTTGGCCAAGCAGTTTGCTATAGCTGTTTCTAGCTAAGGCCTAAAGAATGCCTTTCTGTGGTCCACGGGCCCTTGCTGAGATGTGGAAGTGTAAAGAAAGCCAACCAAACCAAAAGAAAGTACAGCAGCATTTGCTGGCGCTCCCTTGACTCAGTTTCAAAGGTGATGCGGTTACCATGTCATCTCAAGCCTGTTGTCACCGTTTTCAGGTTTTGTCCTGTTAGTAAAGATCATACAGGGTGGATTTCTCATCCCTGTTTGTTTATAACTCACTCCTTTGTGGTATGGAAATCTCTAACTTAGTTTAACATTGCTTAAATAATTACTTTATTTCAAGGTTTATTACTGTTTTTATTGCCATAGTTATTGAAAAAATATTAAGTGCTTTGAGTTGGAAAGTTAGGAGCATTTCTGATGGACCAAGTTTATAAATTTCCTGTGTTGATTGCACAGAAATTTTATTATGTTTATTGGACCTAGAAGCATTGCCTTTGTTCATTCTTAAAAGTCATTTGATATCTGGTTAGAAAACTCTTGACCGTTTTTGTCTTGGTTTATTTGGTTGTTTGGTTGCTTTTTGGTTTGAGGTTTTGGGTTTGTGTGTCTATCTAGCTTTAATTACAAAATAAATATCAATGCAAAATAAGTATTTGGAGACTTACTATATGTGAAGCTTTTACTAACATTTTATACTATGAAACATCTCAAAATTGCAACATGAGGTTGGTCAAGTGAGCATGAGTAAGATAATTGTATTTGTTTTCCTAGTTGTCTTATTGCAAGAATGCCTGTCAATATCACTATTATGCAGCTTATATTTCACTGTGTGTGAACTTGTGTGATGCTAAATTATTTGACATCAGATATTTTCTCATAAACACTATACTGTAAATTCATAAGTGAAATGCCAACTGATGGCTTTACATTTTTTTTTCCTCCCCCTATGGTTTTTTGAAACAGAATTTCTCCGTGTATCCTTAGCTGTTCTTTGCAGGCCTAAAACTTACAGAGATCCACCTGCCTCTGGCTCATGGGTGATGGATGGCATTAAAGGCGTTCACCATCACCACCCAGCTTCAGAATTTGATCTTAATGATACAACTTTGAGTTGCATTTTCTTTTGTTTACCCTGAAATATTTTAGTTATATTGTGAAATAAGAAGTATCTAACTTTGTTCAATGACTTTTCTCTACATTTACTACACAGACACATGTGTGGTTCTGGAGAAAGTCAACAGGAGGCATTTTCTACCCACTCAAGTTAGTGCGGTGTTTGCAGTGCATTTTCTAAGAGCAGATCTCTGTGGACACTTACTGGGAAAACCCCAAACTTGACTAAGAAACACTGGAAATTTCTCTTGAAAAAGTGGCATCTTGTGTACATTGAAGTTTTTTGGGGTTTTTTTGTTTGTTTGTTTGTAAGAGAGTCAGCGGGTATTTTATCTTCTAGAAATTTCTTTCTGTGAAAGCATTACTGGTGTGCTAGGTTACTGAGTCTGAGTCTTTCAGCCCCTAGAACAGCCAAGAAGGCCTGGAATGAGCCAGCCTCCCCAGATTGTCAGTTCGTAGTAGTTTCTTCATGCCACTCTACACACTTACAGCTTTCTTTTGATGTCATGATATGACATCTACTGGGAAGCATTAGTGGGGATAATGTCTTATATGAGCTAATGGAATTTCCACCAAGAACTGCCAAGGGATCACAAAGAAGGGAAAAAATGTTGTAATGGCCGAATTTTAATACAGTCTTACATTTTTTTAAATTGGAGTAAAGTATATGTAAGGTCACCGTTCTAAAGTGTGCAGTTCAGACAAATACATTTACATTGCTTTACTGAGACTAAGATCCCCCCCATACCTGTTACACAGTGACATCCCCACCTCCTAGCTTAGTTGTTCCCATTCAGTCTCTGAATTTCACAGTTGTATTTAACTCATACAGTATTTTTCTTCTGTGCCCACCTTCAAAAAAAAATGTTTTCAAGCTTTATTCTTGTTGTCCAATGTTTTAGACTTTCTTTTGAAAGCTGAATAATAGTCTGTTGTGTGTACATCACATTTTCCTCATGCCTTGATCTGTCTGTCCATGGATACTTGAGTTGCCTCCACTGTTTGGTTCTTGTAAGATAGGTTGCTATGATCAATGTACAAATAACCATTCATCCCTACTTTTACCTTTGATTAAATACCCAAAAGTAAAGTCTCAAGTCATGGTGGGCTCGGAAAGCATGATTTCCAGGGTGAGTCAATGCAGTCTGCATAACCAGTTGAGGTAGAACCAAGCCCCTCCCCCAGTAGCAAGGCTGAGCAAGGTGTTCCTCTGTAGGAATGGGCTCCAAAAAGCCAGTTCATGCACTAGGAATAAATCCTGGTCCCACTGCCAGAGGCTCACAAACTGTCGTGTCATTTAACTGTCATCCACATTCAGAGGGCCTGGTTCAGTGCTGTGCAGTTCCCGGCTGACTCTTTTCAACAGCTGCAAACACTAGTTCTCCACGCTGCTCCAGCACTCCTCCAGCTCCACCAGTACTTGGTTTCTGCACCTGACATGGGTATGCTGACAGTGTGGAGTGCTGGCTCACCAGGGCTTTGACTTTCCCCACCATCTCCTCACAAGCTTGTTGGAATGCAGCCTAGACTTCTAACCAGCATTACACAAATCTTGGTGGGTTTTTTAAATGCACTTTATAAATTAGATCTGCTTAATCTCTAATGTTTCTATTGCTTGAAAGAATCAGAGATCATCAGAATTATCCATCTAAAATCCATCAGAGGTTTCAATTCACGAACAGCTTACACAAAGGTCTTCAGAGTCTCAAGGGCCTGTAATAGCCCAAAACAAGAGGGGCAGGAGGGAGAGAGTGTGTGTATATATTCTGCAGGCCAGAAAAGGGCATCAGATCCTATTATAGGAGCCTGTGAGCCACCATGTAGTTGTTGGGAATTGAACTGAGGACCTCTGGAAGAGCAGACAGTGTTCTTAACCACTGAGCTATTTCTCAAGCCCCCACAAGAACTTTTAATATGGCCCAGAATGATGATTATTTTTTGTGTGTGTCAGACAAGGGTGATTATCATATTTCTACTTTGTACTTTTCTGTATTTTATGAAATATTTAAGTAACCATTGGTCTACATGATTTATTTTTTAAAAATGAAAAAATACTGATTTAGAGCCTTAAAAATAAAATTTATGTTTGTTTCTTAGATGCTCATAAAAATTAAATTTACAAACTAAGAAGAAATAAAGAAATAAAGTGAATTTATTCTTAAATTTGCTGTCCTCCTTCTAGGCCCCCATGTTCCTAAGAGTATCTTGCCTGTGAAGAGAATAGTCAGGGTGCCAGAGACGTGCTCAGTAATTAAGAGCACCTGTTGCTCTTGTAGAGGTCCCAGATTCAAATCACAACCATCCATAACTTCAGTTCTGGGAGTTTGATGCCCTTTCCTGACCTCTGAGGACAGCAGACATGTACATAGTATAAATACATCTTTGCCAACTGTCTTTAGAATTTCAGTTGTTGTGGGAAACCCCGGAACCAAAAGTACCCTGTGGACAAAAGGGTTTGCTTATACTTCCGTACCACAGTCCATCACTGAGGAAAGTTAGGGCAGGAGACTGCAAGCGGGAGCCGATGCAGAGGCCATGGAACAGTGCCTCTCTGGCTTGCTCCACGTGGCTCGTTCAGCCTGCCTTCCCAAAATAGTACCCCAGATCACCAGTCCAAGAGTGGAACTGCCCATAGTGAACTGTGCCCTCCACATCAGTCATCAAGAAAATGCACCACAGACTTGCCCGTAGGTAGGACAGTCTGATGAGGACATTTCCTCAAAAAAAGGTTCTTATTCCAGAATGATGTAGCTTATGTCAGGTTGACATAAAACCAGACAAGATACTTGTGCACGTAGAACAAATCTTACAATGGTTAGACTTTGGCTGCTACACAGAGGTGGTCTTCATCATTGAATGTGCACTGACTTGTATTTGAGTTTTTACTCCGAAGAGAATATGCAGTTTCTGTAGCTACAAAAGCAGTGCTGACTACTGAGTGTTTCAGCTGAATTTCATCAAAGAAAATTATTTCTGTGAGTCTTTTAGAATGAGATTTTACTAGTTTTTCTATGTTTTTACACAGTGCTTTCTATAATTACTTTTCAGAGATGGGGGTGGTGGAAGACTGGGAGGTAAGAATGCCGGCTGCTCTTCAGATCTCACAACATCCTGACTCCAGCTCCTAGGGATCGGATTTTTTTGGGGGGGGGTCTTCATGACCCCCCCCCCCCCCCGCATATATGTGGCAGACATTCAAACAGCTACACATAAATAAAAAAAAAGGTCAAAAAAAGGTTGAATGTTGTACTTTTGTTTAATATTAAGCTATTGGTTACATGATATTAAAAGCAACCTAAAGGCTTCTCTCAAGCATCTTATTAAAATTCATCATCAGGGCTTCAATCCATTCCCATGCAGCTGAAGTTCCTCTGCCATTCCAGTATTATGGTATGTACGCCTGTCTTATCCATGAGGCTACATTCCAAGACTCTTAGTGGAATTCACTAGTGTAGAAATGCAAGTAACTTCACTTTGGTTTTTGTTCAAGACAGGGTTTCTTTGTGTAGATCAGACTGGCCTCAAACTCAAACAGAGATTCACCTGTCTCTGCCTCCCAAGTGCTGACATTAAAGGTGTGTACCACTACCGCCTGGCTCGGTAACATTATTCTTGAACATGAGTTATTTGAACACAAGTTTGTGGAACTTTGTATTTTAGACAGTTACTAAATGATTAATGGGCAGGTAGCCTATAAAGCGTGGACATACCAGAAAAGCAGTTTTATGTTCTGTGTAGGTCAGAGTAAAATTTCAGCATGTTGTATTGCACGAATAAATGAGACTCAGGGATAGATCTTTGAGGAAGTCAGAGATATTAGAGAGAATAAACACCACAGTCAGATCTTACCCAGCTGTCTTCCATCTTCCTCAGACTCGCTTCCCTTGGCTTGGCTTCCTCTCCTAGTCTTTCTATCCTGTCTTAAGTACCCTTTTGATAAATTAAGGCGTGGCTCCATCACTGCCTGCTTGGGATCCTTGAAGGGTGCAGGTCACCACTCCCAGGATACTCGCTGTGCTGGAATTAAAGATGTGAATCACCACTCTCTGATTCTCCTAGACTGACTGTGGTTAGAGCTCTGGAACTTCTGGAGCTTTTATTAACTCCCCACATAGACTGTGGGTAGATTCCCTCTGATATCTTCAAAACTTCTGAAGCTTTTATTGAATCCCCACAATGTTGACCAAACATACTTAATTTTCAGCATTTATTTCTTGAATTTTGCTTGTATATTCTCAGTTTGTAGTTGGCATGGACAACAGAAACTATTGATTATTGGGACTCTTCAGCATTAGTTTGCTCTCTGCGTGCTATGCCCCACTCACAGGCTTAACTGTGGTGTTTCTTCACAGTCCTGCCTGAGATGAGACCCCAGAGTCTTACATGTGCTTGGCAAGAATTCTCTCCCGTGAGTTATATATCTCCAGCCCTTTAAATCTACTCTAGTTTGTAAGTTTCCTGGTTTTCATTTTACAGCTGTATGCAGGAGCTATTCTTGAAGTCTGTGGATGAAAATTGGGGAGGTTCCCTCAAGTCCAAGGTATGTTGCAATCATTTAATCTTGTCATTTGTAAGAGTAATTTTACTAAACATTCTAGGAATGTCCGTAGCAGTATATGAACGCACTCTGCTCTTTTTTCTAGAGGTGGAGTTTTAATAGAAATTGATGCTGGCCAGGTTATTTACTATAAACAAACATAACACATGGAAGTTAGATTTAAAATAGGGAACATGAAATTCTTTACAAAGATACTCCTGTTCGGTATAAATTTTAGGATTGCTATTCTTTTATGGGGTATAAATAGAATTCCTTTAAATAGCAGAGTCTAGTATATTTTTTAGTGAAAGTTACAAAACATTGCATTAAGGTAAAGTAGACCTATGCAGTGTGACAAGCCAGCAAAAAGAGAAGTAATGACCAGAATTTAGACATGCTGTAGAGACCAGTATTTAGACATGCCGTAGAGACATTCTGAGTGTCATCACAGGAATTTCAGTGACAAACAGGTTAAGAAATAATTGTCAAAGTCTGTTCTTGCAGTTAGCATCAAACTGTGATGAGCCTCACATCTCCAGGAAGCCTTCATTGAGGTTTTTTATTTTAGCCTTGCATGTTTACCTTGAAAATTAGCTTTATGAGCAATCAGGGCGTGGTTAAACAGGCTTTTAATCCCATCATTGGGGGGGGGGGGGGTGTCTGAGTTTGAGGCAGCCTATAAAATGAGTTCCAGCACAGCCAGAGCTACCCAGTGAGACCCTGTCTCAAAATCACCAAAAAAAGAAAAAAGAGAGGGGAAAAAAAATCAGCTTTATGAAACAGAATCCTTTTGAGGCAGATCCTTTTTTTTTTAGTTGGTGCCTTGGCTTGGCTCTCGTGGTCGTCCGGCAGGCTGTACACTCACGTAAGTGGCTCCTGCATGAGCCCGAGGAGCTGGAGGCACAGCGTGTGCCACCACAGCTAGCTTTCTCTTTGAGTTGATACACACACCTCAGAGTCCTCCATTCCTGCCTCCCCACACCCAGTATTGTTCTTACAGATGTGCACACCTCATATTTAAATTCCTGTTTTCTGGAAACTGTCTTAAAATTACAAACTGGGCTCGCTGATCACGGTAGGAAATGGTGCTGACTAGTATTTCCCTTTTTTTTTTAAACAACTCTAGCACAAAATGTGATTGTGAAGTACAGAACTAAACCAGAGGATACAGCAATAACAATATCAGATTCAAATGACAACCTTTTATAAACACTCACAGTCAGGATTTTGCTTCTGACTTGTTGCAAAGCCTCAGGAGACTTCCCTCCTGACTCACTAGGCTCTGTATTTATATTGGTGGTTGAAGTACTTTACTACATTCAGAACCAAGAGGAAGACACCACCATTGGACTTGAGAAACTGCCCTTTTGTTCCTGACTGGCTAAAGGTCAAAGTGCTTTTTGGGTTTTTGGGGGTTTTTTTGTTTGTTTGTTTGTTTGTTTTGTTTTGTTTTTTGTTTTTTTTGGTTTTTTTTTGGTTTTTTTTTGTCTGTGCTGAAGATGGGGCCCAGGACCAGGAGGACCTTACACAAGTCAGGACAATATTCTCCTGCGGAACTGTGTCCCTAGCCCTCTGAGCATGCATCTTAATGTACTTTGTCAGTTAACATTCTCTATCAAAACATGTGGGTGGTACTGTTTTGTCTGTTACAAAATGTCAGATTTAATAATAAATTATTTTACATGAGAACAGGAAAAAGTCCTTTTGGAATCATTATGTTAAAGAAAGGGCCCTGTTTTATCTTCAAGTTGAGTTTTAAATTTTCAGTTCTTTCATTTTTATTACACATATCTTTGTCACTCCCACATATTGGAATCGCTCTTTAACTCTGAGGTGCTGATTACCTTTGTTAATGTGATGGCATCTGGGCTGAGGTATATCTTGATGGTAGAGTGTCCCCAGAGCACTAGCCTGAGGTCTTGCTGCTTTGCTCTTGATATCAAACAAGGCAGGGGAGAAGGAGAGAATTGAGAATGTTAGCATTTATTTGCCTTGGTGCTGAGGATCGAATCTCAAACCAGCAACACCGTTTTGCTTTGTTTTAATTGTGATTGCACACAGCACTGGGCTGGGTATCATTTTCCTGCAGGTCCCCAGCCTCGCACTTCTCTTGACTCCCATTGGTCCCCTTGGTCCCTAGACAGTTTTCCTTCTACTTCCATGTCATGTACAAACTCAGTTGTATATTATCTACAAAATCTAGGAACCAAACTGTTGGTCTTCCTGAGGCTGTGACAGACATTAAAGAACACATGCTGTCTTGTAGTCTGTGCAATACAGTGTATATATAAATTCTCAGATAACTGTTAAGGCTTCATTTACTGCCTGTGAGGCGTGACTTGTCTCTTTTAGAGTTGCGCTTCTGGGTCTATGTTTAGCAGAAAAGAAAGCCTGCTGGGTTGATCATTAGTCATTCATCCTTTTAAGCCTGTTCACTCAGTCCAGCCCATTAAAAGGCATTTGAATGAATGGAAATTATTAAATGTACTGACAGCTCTGTTTGGTGTCTAGGAAAGATTTTAAATAGCTTTTCCCATGGTGGTTTCTTACATGGTTGAAAAGTGGCTGGAATAGCTGCAAGTGTGTCAACGGTGTTTTGCCAGGAGTGCATAGAGGACTAACCAATCAAGTAGTCTGCGATACAGTGTTTGTTGGCTGCATCACATTTTTATGTTCAATCTATTCAGGTTTTTTCTTTACTTGTAAGATCTTTTTATGTGTTAATTTACAGTTTTTGCTTTTTTTTTTTCTTTTCATTTTTACTCTTGAATTTTGTTAGTGGCGGTGTTCTGGTGCCCCAGAATTCCTATTTTTATGTAAACATATCTATCTGGAAAATATTTCCTTTAAGACCATGTGTAAGAGAAGAGCTTTATACTTCGTATTTATTGAGTTCATTGTATTATAACTGATATGTTCTAAGTCCTCCGTTTTAGTTACTTAGTCACAGTTTAGGGTTATTTAGTGTCTTCTTTGTCAGATTATAAATTTAATAAGGGTGGAGATTATGTATAGTTTATGTGCCATAGTAAATATCCAGTAAGTTTCTTCCAAATTTAAATTTTTGCTCCATCTGTAATATAAGGTGATATAGAACTCTGATTTTTTTCTAAATATTGGCAGTTTTTACAGTAATAATTCACACAAGCACATCTCCCAACTGTGAATATCCCCACCACTACCACCACCCCTTGCTTCTCCTTGTAACTTTGTCACACGAAGACTCTGACAGATATTTCTCTTCTGGAATTTCTGATTCAGCTTAACTGTTCTTGGATGGGTGCCATGTATAGCTAAACTGACTTCTCATATTTTTTTTGAGCTACTCCATTTGTTTTCCTGAGCTGTGCTATCATTCTGTTAAGCCACAAGAATCTGGGGTATTGATTAATTTGAAACAATGTCTTAAATGTTTAGATAGGGATATCTCTGTATTTATTCATCATCTGTTTACATTTCCTTAGGTTTCTTTCCGCATATTGTATTAATCTTCATAGCTAGCCTGAGTCTAGATGTGACCCATTTCAATCTTTTTTTTTTTTTTTTTTTTACCCTTTAAGCTTTCGTCAGAAGTGATAAGCCCAAACTGTTCAGAGGTCTACAGATCAAGGTAAGGGGCCATGGTGGGATTTTTTTTTTTTTAACTTACTAGACATTTTTAAAGACTTGTTTGTGCTTTACCAAAAATGAGGGAAATGTTTCAGTAGATTTTGAGCCTGTTCTCCCACCCTAAGTTTTTCACCCACACCCTGGGTTGGGCGGTTTGTACACTCTCTGAAATTGAAAGCACTGGTTTTCTCTTCTTTAAGAATGCTGTTTCATGGTGCATTTTCATATTTCCTTTAAGTTTGCTTTATCCAAAATAGGAAAGTGGCTAAATTGCCTTAAACTTCTTACTGTTGGCAATAGAGATCAGTCATTAATATTACCCACAGTTTTATTGTATAATATTTAAAATAAAGTCTGTTTTTAAAGCCAGTAAGACAGTGAATATGAACCTGTGCCTCAGTAAACCTTTGCCTTCCCCTGGAACTGGCCGTAGGCTCCCCATTCTGTAGTTAGGATTCTGTCCTGTGCTGGAGGTCGCTGAATTCCATGTACTTGCCCCAGCAGTCAGTGCTCACCGCTGGCTTCTCGAGCCATGACTGGTGGCTGCACTAAAGCCATTCTATGCTTACTACCTCTGTCTTTGCTTTGGAGGCTTAGATGGGCTTGGGTTTCACGGGTTGTTTTTGGTGTTTTGTTTTGTTTCTATCAATTACATTTTGTGTGTCTGCTGTGGTTTCTCTGTCTTACTGGCTTATAGTAGGAGGCTGCATTCATTAATTTTCAGGTGTTACACATGCTAAGCATTCAGCAGTCCTAGCTCCTCTTACACCTTATTGATTTGAGTTACTAATGATTTTGTCGAGAAATTTCATAACTGAATTATAGTATGTCTAACCTATTTGGATTTTTTTGGACAAGGCATAATTTGAAATAAATATTTGAAATCTTGGAAATAGTTTATGTAGTAGCCTAATCAGAGATGTTTAGATATAGTTCTCAGTGTCGTTAGTACTGACTCTAGTTTAAAGCTCCACTAATAATTGTGAATAAGGTAAGTACTGAGCACGTGTGAGATTCAAGCACCACAAAAAAATAAAAGACAATCAACTTACTTCCATGGCTAGAGTTAAAACTTTAAAAACTGGCACATATAAGTACTGGCAATATAGCCCAGCAGTTAGGAATGCTTGTTGCTCTCCCAGAGGACCCACATTTAGTTCAGGACACTTGCATAGACACTCACACCTACCTGTAATTCCCAGCTCCAAAGTTACTGTCCTGTCTGGCCTCTGAAGACACTGCACACATATCAACACAGAAATAAATAAATAGTATTTAGAAACAGAAGCATGGTAGCTGAAGGAACTACCTTACTTATTGCTGCTACATTTTTGTTGTAGTTTTACATAATTTGGGAACAATTTGATCTCAACAAGTGTGGTCTGTTTATAATCGTAAAGTGTTCTGCATTTGTCTGCCACTACCACTGAATGTTAAGTTCACTGGATTTGAGAGGGCCATGTCTGTAATAAGAACTTACCACATTCAATTCAATAGTAGGCTTTAAAATTCCACTTAAATTATCTCTACATCAACAGATACTTTTTTTCTCTTTAAAAATAACATGTAGTTTTCTTGATTTTTATAGTGTCTAAAATCACATTCAATGTTGATTGTGATATATAAAGGCTGTTAAAATGACTAGCAGTTGATTCAATCGTTTTGATGTTGGTTGAGAGTAAAAAGCTTCTTTCTAATCAGAAAATGCTATCTCTGGTCTTTGTAGTATGTTCGAGGCTCAGACCCTGTCCTAAAGCTTTTGGACGACAACGGGAACATTGCTGAAGAACTAAGCATCCTCAAGTGGAACACAGACAGTGTGGAGGAGTTTCTCAGTGAGAAGCTGGAGCGCATATAAGCCTTGTTAGTTGTTCTTACCAAATGAACTATCACAACACCTAGAAAATCATTTAGTTTTGCATGACTACATTGTCAGTCTTTTTATGTACATCACTAATCTTCTAATTAGAAGTTGAAGTAGCACCACAGCCATAATATGTAGGAATCTGGCAAGCTAAACAGAACCCATTTCTTAGAATTTCTATTTTGCACTTGATGATATCACTAATGAAATGCTTTGTAAGAGGCATCTGGTTAATTATGCAAATACTGGCTTGTGATAATTAGTCCAGCTTTATAAACAACAGAATCTCAAATAAGGGACGATAATAAAGGAGATGCCTCCCTTGCTGTGTGCTCTTTTGAAAGTAATTTCCAGAAAACTACAACACAAGTAGGATATCCTGAGCCTCTGCAATGCTCCTGCTCCTCAGAGCCCTCAGATCTTTGATATTGGCTGCCTTTCTTTTTAGTAGAAGTACTGGAGCCACCTAAGATTTTTGTATCCTTATTACGGAACAGATAGGAGATCTACAGTAAGAGAGTATTACTCATAAAGGTTTGCGTTAATGAGGATTACACAGAAAACCTTTGTTAAGGATTTGTGTAGATCTGATAATTGGCAGATTTTTGTGTTTTTACTTGTTCTTACAGAAGAGTTCCATTTAAGAATGTTGACTTACAGGACCAAAATATAAATAAAAATTTTCAAAATGTTGGAATTTGAAATCACTCTGGTTTGTCCTTGCATGTTTCTCAGTGTTGAAGCCAGAATACAGAAGGACTGTGTGGAAACAGTGTGGGATAGTTATTAGCTTAAACGCTGTCTTTTTGTCATATAACATATAAAATGAAGTCTTTTTAAAGTCAGTAGACAATGAATACAAACCTGTATGACTTGGCTCATCAAAACTGTGTACGAAATCCTGGCAAAGGATGTTCTGCTTTTGATCATCTGCAGTAATGCCAAGGGCCTGTGATTTGACAAATCTAGTTCTTGGTGAATGTGCCGCTGATTCTTAGTGATTATTGCTATTTTAGAACAAGAGGGAGATTAAGCCGGTTGTGGACAGAAAAGTTTCCACCACAGACAGAAGAATAGAGGTATTGAAGGATGAAACTTCAAAAAAGAACTTCTGGCGTTGACATAGAAGATAAATTGGACTGGTTTCCGGGCAGGAAGAGCCAGTTAAATGAGTATCTGCTTGGGGAGGGGAGGGGCGTGAGATGTTTAAAAGAGGCTGAAAAGTCTGTTGTCTTCTAGTGATGAGAGATCAGAGAAGCCGAGCCCACAGTGTCCAGAGCTGTTCCTAACAGTGTCTGCTCCATCCTACATTTTAATTGGGAGTTGCAAGTTAGTCAGCCAATTCAAAGTGGTTTTGCCAATTGAAAACCACAGAACAGCTTTTTAAAGAATCAAAACTACTGATTACCCAGAGAGGGGTATTCATTGTGATCTAAGAAGCCATTTTATATCCAATTCCTGGTGCTTGATTGAGCTTATTCAAATTCACAAACATAGTTGTGACTTTTCTCCACCTTCAAAATTTTGTAACTAATAACTTTAACTGTTCTGAGTTCTCTCTAAATTTGGAAGAGGTTTTTTAAATAAAGACCTGTGGGCAAGAACTGCCTTATCCTGTTAAGAGGATTAATATTTGAAAATGATTCTAGCATCAAAGTGGAGTCCCTTTAACCAGGAACAGGCATCATGTGTGTACACAGGTGGATGGAGAGCTTGCTCAAGGCTCCTGTGCACACAGTCACTCATTTCTCCAGGAAGGAAGGTTTCCTATTTACTATTTGATACTACTGAACATAGGAACTGCCAGGAGGGTCAAGAATCAACTGCCTTCAAACAGTTCTACCGAAATGGAGTTGACACCATTTAGATGCCAAAGAACTTCATTGTCCACTCAATGGTTTTCAGGGAGGATTCTTTAAATCTTTGACTAACATTTTACCGGCCTTCTAATGCTGTACTCATGTTCCTTTTCCCTGGTGTCAGTCCTCACTTCAGAAGAGGGAGATAAGAACTCTTCGTGTACAACTGTGGTCACTCTCCATTTGTATACAGCCATTAAACAATGCACACGGGTATGGTTAAAATAATGAAGAAAGAACTTTGCTAGGAGAAAATTACAAAGGAGACAGATGTGGTTACGGATCTTAGAGTGTGACAAACTGAAGCTTTCAAGGGAAAGTGAATGGAAAGTGCCCTCCAGTCCATACAGACCACTCTGACCTAGAAGAAAGTGTGGGTGGGGCACATACTGTGTTGGGTATACATATAAGTGTATGCAGGTAGAGACCAGAGGTCACCTCTGCCCCCTAGCCCCTAACTTTTTGTTTTATAGTCTTTCACTTGTCCAGACTCTTTAGGTAGACTGCTAGTGAACCCCAGGGATCCTCCTGTCTCTGCCTCCCCAGCCCTGAGCTTAGAACTATGCCATTGATACAAACAAGGTTACTGGGGATCAAACTCAGCTCCTTGTTCTTCCGAGTACTTTACCAACTGAGCAATCTCCCCAGTCCCAAGTCTAGCATTTCTCACACCAAAAAAGTGGTCAACATATCTGACAGAGCCGACGGAGTCAGGAGAAGTAAAAGGGAATGACCTTGGGAAGGAGGCAAAGGCGACATAGCACATGCCATCTTAAGAATTTAGCTGTAGTTTAAATTCTCAGAACAAGAAAAAGCCATAAGCAAGGGAGTAACTAAGTTGAACTGTAAAGGCCCTGGATAGACAGCAGGTACCCACAGCCTGTCTGATGCTCTTACTGAAGTTACTCTCTTTAGGATTCTCATGTATAATATACTCTTTTTTCCAATTTGCTTTTTTAAATGACTCAACTTCCTTTCAAAGAAAATACAGACCTAAGCATAAATGTTAAATGAGCTTCCAGTGTCCATTTGGATATACTCAAACCTTAGAACATTCACTAGGTTTGTCAAACAAAGGGAATTTGCATATTCACACTCTCGGTGGGCCTTTCTTGTCTTAGTTGCTTTTGATAGGGTCTCTGTTGTCCAGGCTGGTCTTTAATTTTTGCTGGAGAAGTGATCTTCCTGCTGCGGTCTCCTGAGTCACTTCAGACCAACATGAGTCTTAAATCTAGCTCGTCATGGAACCAAAAGCCCAGGCTGACGTGGAACTTGGACAATCCCTGCCTCAGCCTCCTGGGTGATGGGATTACACACCAGCCGTCACATAGGCCAATACAGCCAGTGTTTTGACCCAAGATCCCAAGTCTTATCTGGTCTAAATCATTCCAGATCTAGAGCTCTATTCTGGTTCCTCTTTCTCTCCCTGGCCTTACCATCAGGATAATGACATAGAGGCCAGACTCTGTTACCCTTTCTACCTTTTCCTATCCAATATGATCCTTCAACAATGGCTTGGAACCCCCTTGCCAAACTCCCTGTAGCCAAGTTTCTTTTGCAGCAGTAACAATCCAAACCCAGTCAAGATGATTATCTTACAGATACGAAAGTAGGACTCCATGGGAGCAGATATCTGTGAGGCTCCTTTTCCAAGACAGATCCTTAATTCAGCTGGCTCATGACACTGGAAAGTTCCTTTCCCTTAGGCAGCCAAAGTTTCCTCCCTGGATGGTGAATGGGCTCCAAAATTAAGCATCGTAAGAGGGCCACTGCCCTTTAATGTGTGGATCCAGAAATGACCCATCCACCCAGGTTTAAGGGAAAAATAGGCACTCACTATGACAACACATCAGAGATACCATCTTCTAGGAGGAAGGGGATTTTGACTCAGTTTCACATACAGTGATCTACAATGCTTGGCCTGTTGCTTTGGAGCCCATAATTGATAGCAGTACATCATGGCAGAAAATACTTGGCAGAGAATGCTGTTCATCTCATGGAGGTTGGGGTCGAAGAAGGGGAGCCTGGGATTCCAAATTCCCTTCCAGGCATGCTATCAGTGACCTAAAACTACCACCAGGCCTCACCTAAAGGTTCCACTGCCTCCCAACACCACCGGCTAAGAACCAGCCTTCAATGCTTAGACTGTTGGAGGTGATCAAGTTCCAAACTACTATAGGTATTAAGTTTTGCAAGTATGTTTTAATTATGTATATATGTGGGCAAGGATATCTTTGGAGTCCAGAAGGAGGACACTAGATTCCTTGGAACTAGGGTTATAGATAATTGTGAGCTAGTCCTGTGGGTGCTAAGAACCTCTGCAAAGTCAGTGAGCCCTCTCAATTGCTAAGCCATCTCTCCAGCTGCAAGAGTTAGTTTTCTCTATGTGTATGAGTTACATCACTATATGCTCACCCCATGTGTGTAGGATCTCAAGGAGGCCAAATGAGTGACAGTTCATACAAATGGTCATGAACTGCTCGATAGTGGTGCTGGGAGCTGAAGTTAGGTCCTCTGCAGCAAGCATGTCACCAATAACCCATCTATCTCTCTGGCCCCATCAGGCACATTTTGACATCTGTACACTATTCATCTCCAACCTAATACTACTGGGGTGGGAGGGGGGGGGAATGTCTTGTTTTTCTTTGCCCTCAGGATTTTTCTTCCATGTGGGACTTTGAAGAACCCCAAGTCTCTTAACATGCAACTCCAGTGATTGTTAGGCCTTCTGGTGATTCATCCAGGAATACTAAGTCACCTTTCAGATGTCTAATGTAAGCAAAGCAAGTTCAGATGTCTAATGTAAGCAAGCAAAGCTTTGAAATGCTAAGAAAACTTGCAGTGTGGCGTGAGTATTTTAAAGGTCCTCGTCTTACAGTAGGGCCAGTGTCATGGGACATCCACTCACTTTCTCTGCACAAGTCAGTAATTGTGTATGATCTAGTCACTTTATCTATTATCTGTATAAATGAACGTTATATTCTGGGATGCTATATATTCAATAATTTAACATCTCCTCTAATGAATTGACTTGGCTAAGCTGCAGTACCTAGTCTCTTCAAATATTAGAAGTGGCTATAAAAGCATTTTCTGGGTGTGATTAGCATTTATAAAATAACCTCTATACTGTAGGTAATGATCTTAAGAATAGTTGATAACCTCAGATCAAAGATAAGGTTTCCTTACATAGAATTCTGTGTTAAGTCTGTAGAATAGCTTCCAAACTGCTGGCCTTCTTCGAATACTTTACTTAAGACAGCAATATTGTTCTTCTAGGCTGCCCTGTGGTAGATTTCAGACTTCCCAACCCTTTCAACTGCATGAGTCAATTCCTTAAAATAGAAATAAAAAGGTCCATAGAATTTACATAATATATTCCATTGTTTCTGTTTCTCTGGAGGATACTGACTCACTCCTTGCAGTATTGTGTGCATTGGTGACCGATAGCCTCCACTAACAGGAATTTACAAAGAAAAGGACAGTGTACATGTAGACTATTGTAGATCCCATGTCCAATCTATGTTTCAAGATGGCCATCTGTGACCTAGGCTCAAAGCCACCTACCCGAGGTATCTACCTTGGTTGTGTTTTCCTTCTTAAGAGTAACACATGGGGCTGTGTTTATGTTTGGCTGTACACAGAATATACTGACAGATGATTAAACAATCACTTAACTTTAAAAAAAAAAAAGAACAGATTTTTTTTAACTCATCTTTTGGATGACAACAATGTCAGTTGGCTCAGAAGTTTCTATAAGCAGAACAGTAATGTGTAAAATATGTTTTATGATTGATTTGCAAACAAACTTGGAAAAGGTACCGTATAATAAAAGAGCCCTGAACGAAATACCTCTTTTGGAATTAATGTAATTTTTTTTCCAACAGAGTTATCGTGGTAGAACTGGAGGAGGTGATAAATGTAATGTCTTGAGTGTAGATAGGTCTTTTATTCTGCCTGACGTTACAGAGTTGTTTGTAAACTAGAAAAAATATGATCTAACACCTTTGTTCTTAAGTAGACACATTTGAGAATGCTGAAAGATTTGTTCTCACTCGCTTTCACTAGATAACTATCAGCATAAACCAAGCCAGTGACCTCCAGGCTCTGTTCCTGGAGGAGGGAGATGAGGATGTCAAGGGATAAGAATTGTCTTACTCATTTTCCATTGGTGTTTCTGCTTATGCTACTGCTTCTTATTTTTACTTATTTTATCTTGCTATGTAGTGTTAGTTTGTAACTCGGGAGGATACTGCCTCTTCCTCCTGAGTACTAGCATTAAAGACATGCACTGCCACCAGCCCTGGGCTTGAACTTGTTGCCTCCTCTCCCTGCCAGTTCTGGAGTAGACAAGAAATTTGCTCTTGGTGCTCATCTTCCATACAGGGCATGCCTCTGCCTCCATGATTAGAATCTTCCAAATGTTGATTTTTTTCAAGAGAACATTAGGCCTTTGTTTCCTGTGCCCTCAGAGGAAATACTCTAAAACTTCTCTAAGATGGAGCTGAAAGGTTTCTTGGGAGTTTCTACTTTTTTCTGTGACCATGAATGCAGCTCTGTTGGCATCATTCAGTGCCACATTAAGATCGCCCACGCTTTCTAAACAAAGTAAAGATGAACTACATTCTTAAAAGGCTCTTTATGGAAGGACAGCACATCTTTACAATCCAGGACATATTTAAATCATAGCATGGTTTACAAAAGTTCAGTTAAATAAGCTACTTTCTAAGAATTAATGAATCCATAACAATTTTGAGCTTTACCCCTTACATATCAGTGATTCTCAGAACATAGAGTTTGTTAGAATTCCCATATCAGTGATTCTCAGAACATAGAGTTTGTTAGAATTCCCGGTGGAAGTTGCTACAAAGTACAGAACATGACAGTGAACACACACACACATACTTCTGGTATAGTAAGTCTGGATTAGGACAAGAATTGCTTTTTTTCCCCTGTCGTATGCATATGGGTATTTTGCATGCATGTACACATATCTATGTAAGATTTGTCTGCTGTGACTGTGGAGGCCAGAAGTGGACACCAGCTCCCGTTGGGATTGGAGGCACCATGTGGGTGCTGGGAAGCAAACCTGGGTCCTTTGAAAAGCAGCCAGTGCTCTTGACCACAGGACCATCTCTCCAGCCCCAGTGACCACCACAGCGTTAACTGTCACAGGTAACCGTGATATGCAAAGTACCATGGCTGCAGGACCAGAACTATGCAGGGTCTTGAGCAAATGTTTGGCATTTTTGCATATGTATTTTAAGTAATTTCTGCTGTCAGGGTCCTTAACTTGCTCACTTAGCAAAGCATAAGTACTTCAGTAGGTGCTGCTCCAGATGAATAAGAAGAAATACTTTGGAGACTATTGAAATAGCCCATGAAATGGTAATAGAGTTAGAACACGATATTAGTAAATAGTAATATTAATACAATAATTGTAATTAGTATACATGTATAAAATTGTTGGAAGTTCACAATGACAATGGCTGTGGAAGCTGATGCAGGAATTTGAACGCCTCTGGAAGTGCCAAGTGTGCTAAAGACAGCTGCTGCTTTTTCAAAAAATGTTAGCAAAAACATAAACTTGGGCATAAGCATCTATATCACTTATCAGATATAAGCATGTCAGGCAAAATTTTATCATTAATGAAATAGCTAACCATTATCATAAGATCCCAAGAGAAGCATCTCTGCCTTTACACACAGTTCCTAGAAGAGAAGTGAGAACTGGTGTCATTAGTGACAATTTTCTTCTAATTTGTTTATTTGAAATATCAAAGGAACATGGGAAAGCTTAATTTTTAGTGATATATTTATATATTGAATTATGTCGTGACAGAATTTGCTATTACAGCTATTCCGATGTTCAAAAAGGTGTAGTATTGTAATATGAAGTTTCTGGCCCAGACTAGCCCCAATATCTGGACCAGCAGTCCCAAAGTAACACACAGACGCTTATATTAATTTTATGCTGATTGACCACTCTGCTCCTCCTGTTCCCAGAGTTTTCTTATGCTAGTAGCCCCGCCCACACTTCCTGTCTGCTTTCAGCCAATCAGTGTTTTTATTAAACCAGTAGGCAGGACAATTATTTACAATATGACAGAACATAGTCCCACTACATACTATTATGAAGTATATTTTTATTAATTTCTTTCATTGCTCAATATTTAATGTATTTAATGTTCTGAATATACATATCTCCCATTTAAGATATATATAAGCTTTTTATATAAATATTTTTACCTACTGGAGTATGTGTGTATTTAAAGTATCATAACAGAGAGACAGAATCTTTATTTCCATTTGCAAATGTAATGTTTGATGTTTCCTGATTTATCTGGGAGCTTGGTCAAAGTAAAAAGCCTTATATTGATAAGTTTTGTAACCAAGCATCAACTAAAATTAACAGAACTAATCATGATAACTTTTTTTATACTAGCAGCTTATGTTTCTGTGTGTAATAGTTATGGAGAAATAAATATAATTAACTTAATTAAAAGAAAACAGTTGCTTCTCTGTGCAGCTCATACCTGAGCTTGGACATAGATACCATGTTACTAAATAGCTAGTTTATCAAGAGAATTAAACATTGGAATTCTAAATGTGAAAGTTTCTTGTTTTTCTTTTTTTTTTCATTTTATTATTTTTTATTAAAAAATGTTTTTTATCCATGTATCCCTCTGCTCCCCATCCCTTCCTTCCTCCCAATCCCTCCCAGTCAGCCTTCACCCTCCTCCCTCTCCATCTCTCCTTCCCCTCCCCCAAAAGGGGAAGAAGTCCCAAGGTGGGTCAACTCAGCGTGGCACATCCACTCCAGGCAAGTTCAATTTCATCATCCCAAAACCAAGACTGGGTTAGGTGTTCCTCTGCAGGGAGTGGGCTCCAAGGTGCACAGGAACACAATCTGATCCCACCTCTTGAGGATCCACATACTGTTCATGTCAATAGACAGTTGCCTACCTTTGGAGGGCCTAGGTCTTTTCCCGATGGATCTCCAGTGGCTGTTCCTGATTCAGTGAGCTCCCCAGAGCTCCAGCCAGCCCTCACTGTGGGAATTTTCCTCATAATCCCTATTGCCTTGCTCATATAGACTATTCTCCTCTGCTCTCAGCTGGACCAGGAGCTCGGCCCAGTGCTTAGCCGTGATCCACTATTGCAGACATCCTGTGAGTTCCTGGAAGTTTCTTTCCAAACCCACACTGGCTTCCTCTATCAAGATATCCATCTCTTTTTTCCCTCACTCATTGTTGCTCCTCTCACTCAACCATCTCCTTCTCTCATGATTTGTTCCCACATCTTGATCACAACCCATTATGATCCCAATCTGCTAAGGAGATCTACTCTATTTTCTTTTCCTAGGAGAATCCTTGGATGTCTGTCTTAAATTCCTTCTGATCCAAACTGTTCAGGGATTGTGGTTTGCTGCTTGGGCATTCTTTGCTTTTTGTCTAAAATCCAATTATGAGTGAGTACATCCTATGCCTCTTCTTCAGGGCTTGTGATTCCTCGCCCAGGAGGATAGTCTCCAAATCCATCTGTTGAAATGAGGTTTCTGGCCCCGCTAGCCGGAGGTCCAGACCCACAGACCTGCTGTCCTAGACCACTTAGCTGTCCACCACTGCTTAGGCCCCCAAAATGACTCAGATGCTTATATTAATTTCATGCTGTTTGGCCTATGGCTTAGGCATATTGCTAGCTAGCTCTTACATCTTTAGTCAGTCCATTTCCATTAATTCTTCCTGCCATGTGGCCCGTGGCTCACCTGTGTTCCTTACATGTTGCTCTTTGGCTATCTGGCTCTATCTGTCTCTGTCCATCCTCTTTCTCTACGTATGCTCCAATTCCTCCACCTACATCTACGGTGTCTGCCATGGCCAAAACAGTCCTTTATTCACAACATATAGAAAGACATTCCCACATCATCCATCCATTTTAGGATGTCATTTTTTTTTTTTTACTGCTGAGTAGTACTCCATTGTGTAAATGTGCCACAACTAGTTAATCCATTCTTCAGTTGAGGGGCATCTAGGTAGTTTCCAGGTTCTTGCTATTATGAATAATGCTGCTATGAACATGGTTGAGCTAAGGCCTTTGGGGTATAAAAGTGCATCCTTTGGGTATATGTCCAATAGTGGTATTGCTGGATCCTTGGGGAGATTGATTCCCAGATTTCTGAAGAGCCACTATACTGCATTCCACAGTGGCTGTACAAGTTTACACTCCCACCAACAATGGAGGAGTGTTTCCCTTGCTCCGCATCCTCTCCAGCACAGACTGTCATCTGTGTTTTTGATCTTAGTCATTCTGACAGGTGTAAGGTGATATCTCAAAGTTGTTTTGATTTGCATTTCTCTGATGGCTAAAAATGCTGAGCAATTTTTTAAGTGCCTTTCAGCCATTCATAATTCTTCTGTTGAGAATTCCCATTTTAGCTCTGAACCCCATTTTTAACTGGGTTATTTAGGTTTTGGGGCTCTAGTTTCTTGGGTTCTCTCTATATTTTTGAGATCAGCCCTCTATCCGATGTAGGGTTGGTAAAGTTCTTTTCCCATTCTGAAGGCTGTTGTTTTGTCTTATTGACTGTGTCCTTTGCCTTAGAGAAGCTTCTCAGTTTCAGGAGGACCCACTTGTTGATTGTTGTTCTTAGTGTCTGTGTTACCAGTATTATATTTAGGAAGTGGTCTCCTGTGCCAATGCATTGGAGGGCATTTCCCATTTTCTTTTCTATCAAGGTCAGTGTAGCTGGGTTTATGTTGAGCTCTTTGATCCACTTGGATCTGAGTTTTGTGCAGGGTGATAGGTTTGGATCAATTTGCATTCTTCTGCACACTACCATCCAGTTATGCCAACATTTGTTGGAGCTACTATCTTTTTTCCATTGAATATTTTTGGCCTCTATGTCAAAAGTCAGATATTCATAGGTGTGTGGGTTAATGTCGGGGTCTTTTATTCAATTCCACTGATCCACAAGTCTGTTTTTGTGCCAATACCATGCTGTTTTTATTACTATGGCTCTATAGTATTGCTTGATGTCAGGGATGGTGATTCCTCCTGAAGATCTTTTATTGAGTATTTTTGAGGCAATCCTGAATTTCCTGTTATTCCATATGAAGTTGAGTATTTTTCCTTCAAGATCTGTAAAATTTGTGTTGGGATTTTGATTACTTTGAATCTGTAGATTGCTTTTGGTAAAATTGCCATATTTACTAAGTTGATCCTACCTATCCAAGAGCACGGCAGATCTTTCCATTTTCTGATGTCCTCTTCAGTTTCCTTCTTCAGTGACTTAGAATTTTTGTCAAACAGGTCTGTGACTTCTTTGGTTAGAGTTATGCCAAGATATTTAATGCTATTTGAAGCAATTATAAAGGGTGATGTTTCCCTTATTTCTTTTCAGCCTTTTTATTTTTAGTGTATAGGAGGACTATGGATTTTTTTTTTCAGTTAATCTTGTGCCCTGCCATATTGCTAAAAGTGTTTATCAGCTGTAAGAGTTCTCTGGTAGAATTTTGGGGTCACTTATATATATGATCATATCATCTGCAAATGGAGATAGTTTGACTTCTTCCTTTTCAATTTCTATCCCCTTAATCTCCTTTTGTTCTCTTACTGCTTTAACTAAAACTTTGAGAACTATATTATATAATATGGAGAGAGAGAGGACAGGCTTGTCTTGTTCCTGATTTTAGTGGTATTGCTTTGTTTCTCCATTTAGTTGGATATTGGCTGTCAACTTGCTGTATATCTCCTTTATTATATTTGAGTATTTTCCCTGTATTCCTGATCTCTCCAGGACTTTTATCATGAAGGAGTGTTAGATTTTGCCAACTCTAAGGAGACAATTGTGGGTAATTCAATAAAAACTTCAGAAGTTTTGGAGATATCAGAGAGAATCTACCCACTGTCTATGTGGGGATTTAATAAAAGCTCCAGAAGTTCCGGGGATCTAACCACAGTCAGTCTAGGAGAATCAGAGAGTGGTGATTCACAGCACAGGGAGTATCCTGTGAGTGATGACCTAAGTCCTTATTCCCAACTGAGTTGAGGTCATTTTAGATTATAGAAGGAATTCCAGGCTCCCAAGCAGGCAGTGGTAGAGCCACACCTTAATTTACCATAAGAGTATTTAAGACTAGGATAGAAAGCCAAGGAGTGGAAGCCAAGGGAATCGAGGCTGAGGAAGCTGGAAGACAGCTGGGTAAGATCTGACTGTGGTGTTTATTCTCTCTAATATTTCTGACTTTCTTAGAGATCTATCCCTGAGTCTCATTTATTCGTGCAACAATTGGCCCAGAGGCATAGAAGTCTCCCAAGACCAACTTCGTGGGGAGGGAGATTATGCTGATATTGACAGACAGTCATTATACAGTGAACATATTCTGGATTTATGTCTCATGGCAGCTTTAAATGCCTGGGACTGGATTGAAGAAATAGGGAAGAAAAGTGAAACATTCACTAAAGTTATTCAAAGTCCCAAAGAAACTTTTACAGACTTTTTGCACAGATTAACTGCAGCAGTAAACAGAATGGTACCGAACTCAACAAGCTCAGTCGGTAGAGCATGAGACTCTTAATCTCAGGGTCATGGGTTCGAGCCCCACGTTGGGTGCCATTTATAGTATGGGGGTTTTGGCCCGGACTTTCAGGCCTTGCCTCAAGGTTTAGGCCCGCAGAACCACAGACCCACAGAGACACAGAGATGCTTACAATAGTTTTAGGCTGATCGGCCTAAGGCCCAGGCATATAACTTGCTAACTCTTTACCCTTAATCTAACCCATGTCTCTTATCCTGTTCACCATGCACCGTGGTACCTTTTCTCAGAGCAGCATAGTTGTCCTCTGCTTCTTCTGGCTTCTCTCTGGCATTCTGCTCTGTTCCACCTGTTCCTAGAGTCTTTGTAGTCTGATAGCCCCACCCACATTTCCTTTCTGCCTTTGGCCAATATGTGCTTTTATTAAACTCATAGGTGGGGACAATTTTTTACAATGGAACAACATAACCCCCCTACAGATTATCATGTTTGTTTTTTTTTTCTTCAGTTTGTTTATATGATGGATAACATTCACACTTTTTCATACGTTGAACCATCCTTGCATCTCTAGGATGAAGCCTACTTGATCATGGTGGATGATTTTTTGAGTTTTTGGATTCATTTTGCTTGAATTTTATTGTTTTTGTGTCAATGTTCATGAGGGAGATTGGTCTGTAATTCTCTTTCTTTATTGCACCTTGAGTGGCTTGGGAATCAGGGTGTTTGTGGCCTCATAAAAAAGAGTTCAACAATGTTCCTTCAGTTTCTACTATATGGAACAGTTTGAGGAGTGTTGGTATTTGTTCTTTGAATGTCTGTTTGAACTCTTCACTGAAACCGCCAGGTCCTGGGCTTTTTTAACTTAGGAGACTTTTAATAACAGCTTAATTTCCTTTGGGGTTATTCGACTGCTTAGGTCTTTAATCTGATCTTGATTTAATTTTTTGTAAATGGTATCTGTCCAGAAAGCTGTCCATTTCTTTTAGGTTTTCCATTTTAGTGGAGTATAGATTTTCAAAGCATGGCCTGATATTTCTCTGGATTTTCTGGGTGTCTGTTGTTAGGTCCCCCTTTTCATTTCTGATTCTGTTAATTTGGATACTTTCTCTGTTTCTTGGTTAGTTTGGGTAAGGGTTTATCTATTTTGTTGACTTGCTAAAGAACCAATTATTTGATTCATTGATTCTTTGTATTGTTCCCTTTGTTTCTATTATATTGACTTCAACCCTAAGTTTGATTATTTCCTGCCATCTACTCCTTCTAGGTGAGTTTGCTTCTAATTGTTCCAAAGCCTCCAACTGTGCTGTTAAGCCTCTTGTGTGGTATGTCTCTAGATTTTCATATAGGCATCTAGTTCTATAACTTTTCTCTTTCATTGTGTCCCATAAGTTTAGGTATGTTGTGGATTCATTTTCATTAATTTGATTTCTTTCTTAATTTCATCCTTGACCCAGAAGTAGTTCAACTGAAAGATGTTCAGTTTCCATGAATTTGTAGGCTTTCTGTATTTTTGTTGTTGAACTCTAGCTTTAGACCATGGTGGTCTGATATGATACAAGGAGTTATTCCTATTTTTTGGTATCTATTGATATTTGCTTTATGACCAAGTATGTGGTCAGCTTTTTAGAAAGGTCCATGGGGTGCTAAGAAATATGTATATTCCTCTGTGTTTGGGTGGAAGGTTCTGTATGTTTGTGGTGTGTGTGTGTGTGTGTGTGTGTGTGTGTGTGTGTGTGTGTGTGTATTTATATATAAAGTTAATTTGGGTCATAACCTCTGTTAGATCCCTTCTTAATCTGTTGAGTTGTTGTCTGGTTGACCTATCTAAGGGTGAAAGTGGGGTATTGAAGTCTCCCTCTGTTTGTGTGTGGGGTTTGATATGAGTATTAAGCTTTAGTAGTATTTCTTTTGTATATGTAAATGCCCTTGTGTCTGAGGCATTAATATTCAGGATTGACACTTCATCTTGATAGATTTTTTTTCCTGAGATGAATAAGTAGTGTCTGTCCTGGTCTCTTTTGATTGATTTTATTTTGGAGTCTGTCTTGTTAGATATTACGATAGCTAAACCAGCTTGTTTCTTAGGACCCTTTGATTGGAAAGTCCTTTCCCAACCCTTTACTCTGAGCCAGTGTCTGTCTTTGAAGTTGAGGTGAGTCTCTTGTATGCAGCAGAAGAATGGATTCTGTTTTTGTATCCATGGTTTTAGGATGTGTCTTTTTATAGGTGAATTGAGTCCATGATATTAAGGAATATTAATGACCAATGATTGTCATTTCCTATTATTTTTGTTGGTAGCTTGTGTGTATTTCCCTTTTGGGGGGTTTTCTTCTATGGGAACATCGATTGTTTGTGGTTTCATGAATATATCTGGTTTCCTTAGGTTGGAGTTTTCCTTCTAGTATTTTTTGTAGGGCCAGATTTGTGGATCAGTATTCTTTAAATCTGGTTTTGTCATGAAATACCTTTTTTACTCCATCTATGGTGGTTGATAGTTTTGCTGGGTATAGTATTCTGGGTTGGCAGCCATGTTCTTTTAGTGTTCTAATAAAAATCTGACCAGGATATTCTTGCTTTCATTGTTTCCATTGAATAGTCTGGTGTTGTTCTGATGGGTCTGCCTTTATAAGTAATTTGACTTTTTTCCTTTACAGCTTTTGGGATTTTTTCCCCCCTTTGTTCTGTAGATTTAGTGGCTTGATATTATCTGATGAGTAGATTTTGGGGCGAGGGAGGGGGTCTAGTCTATTTGATGTTCTGTAAGCTTCTTGTATCTTTATAGGCATTTCCTTCTTTAGGTTGGAGAAGTTTTCTTCTGTGATTTTGTTGAATATATTTTCTGTGCCTTTGAGCTGGTATTCTTCTCCTCCTTCACTTTCAGTTATTCTCAGGTTTGGTCTTTTCATAGTGTCTGAGTTTCCTGAACGTTTTGTGTTAGGACTTCTTTGGTTTTAATGTTTTCTTTAACTGACATATCTATATCCAATATTGAATCTTCCACTCCAGAGATTTCTCTCTTCCATGCCTTATATCCTGTTGGTTGTGCTTGCATCTGTAGTTCCGATTCATTTATCAGGTTTTCTATTTCCACCTTTGCCTCAGCTTGTGGCTTCTTTATTGCTTCTATTTCGATTTTTAATTCCTGGAATTTTTTTCACCTGTTTGTTTTCTTTTTCTTAGTTTTTATTTTCTTTCAGAGAGAATATTTTTGTTCATCTCCTTCATTTCTTGTTTGTATTTTCTTCTATTTCTTTAAGGGAGTTTTTATATCCTCTCTTAAATCTTCTACTATCTTTATAAAGTTGTTTTAAGGTTGTTTCATTCAGTTTCCTCTTCATTGTTATGCTCAGATCTTGATGTTGTAGATCCACCGTCTTCTGGTGTCTTCTTGTTCTTTATATTGTTGTGGGTATTCTTGCACTGGTGTCTGCCCATTGGTTCCTAGGTTCACTCTTAGTCAGCTCTTAGTCAGTTGTGAGCCTGGGGGGCTGTGTGTCTCCAGTAATTGCAGTGTCTGCTCTTATTTGGCTATAGGCCAAGGAGCTGCATGCCTCCAGTAGTCACAGGGATCATTCTTTGTAGGGTCTTAGTTGTCTCTTAGTCAGCTGTGGACCAAGAGGCTTCAGAGTCTCCATTTGTCAGTGTGTGATGATGCAGATTGCTGTTTGGGTGTGGTTTGGCCTGTGGGATGTCCCTCCAGCTGTGTTTTGCTGGGGATTGGGTTTGGGGAGGGGGTTCTCCCAGCTTTCTTTGGTTTAGGGGCAGAGCAGGGTATGGTTGGGGTGCCAGGAGCAGTGTCCCTGGGTCAGGGTTCAGAGACTGCAGTCTCCACTTGGCCTGAGGGTCAGGGTGCCATTCACATCGTAGTCAGATGTGGACCAGGAGGCAAGCCTCTGGGTCTCCAGTTGTTGGTGTGTGATGAAACTTTATTGCTTTTCAAACAGTGGTCCGAAGTTTACTGTTACAATTAGGTTTCTGACCCTGTCTGACCAGGGGTCCAGGCCCACAGACCTACAATCCCAGACCTTCTAGCTGCCCGCCACTGCTTAGGCCCCTAAAAATGACTCAGACTCTTATATTAACTTTATGATGTTTGGCCCATGGCTTAAGCACATTGCTCACTAGCTCTTTCATCTTAACCCATTTTCATTAATCTGTGCTGCCACGTGGCCCATCGCTCACCTGTATTCCTCACATGTTTCTTCTTTGGGCAGCTGGCTTGATCTTGCTCTGACTCCACCCTCCTCCTACCCATGCTCTGATTTCCCCGCCTACTTTTTCTATGGTGCCTGCCAAGGCCTAAACAGTCCTTTATATAAAGAATAATATTCACAACATACAGAAAGACATTCCCACATCAGTGGAATCCAAATGCAGTATTAGACCCACAGATCGGTTTGCCCCAATTCTCTCACCTCTTCACCTATGTAGCTCTGGCTGTCCTGGAACTTAGTTTATAGGCCAGGCTGGCCTGAAACTCACAGAGATCTGCCTGCCTCTGTCCTCTGTCTCTGTCTCTCTCTATCTCCCAAGTGCTGGGATTAAAGGTGTGCACCACTACGCCCAGCTTCCAGATCTTTGGATAAGGAGGAAAAGGGATGAGGTATCAAGAAGAACTGACCAACCCATAGATGCTGAAACAGAAATCAGAACTAGACAGTTAAGAGGGAGTCAAAAACACTCACTGTGATTTTGAGCTCAAGAGCAGGGGTGGGGGAGCTAAAGAAATGGCTGTGGTTAAGAGTACTGGCTGCTCTTACAGACCAGCTTCAGTTCCCAGCACCCAAGCTGGAGGTTCACACCCTTTATACTTTCAGTTCCTGGGAATGTGACTCCTCTGGCCTCCGCTGGTACCAGGTACACAGTAGTACACACACATACATACATGCAGGTACTCACGCATTAAATACATAATCTTAGCCAAAACATGGAAGAGATATTCAGAGGGAATGGACTGTGTATATTTGAAGTTAAAAAAAGGTCTGAAAAAGAGAGAAGTCCTGGAACAGCAGAACTCGCCATCCATACATTTAATTGTCCAAACCCAATCAAGCACACTTGGCACAATAGAGAGAGCTGCTGTCGGACTATGCTCATGTACATTGTAAATATTTGTCCCTCCCATTGGTTTAATAAAATGCTGATTGGCCAGAAAGCACACAGCAAATATGAGTGGGGCTACCAGATTAAGAAAACTCTGGGAAGAGGAGGAGGAAAGACAGATGCCAGCAGAGGCAGAGGAAAGAAGATGAGAGGGCTGCTCTGAGAAAAGGTATCGAGCCAAGTGGCTAAGCAAAATAGGAATCATGGGTTAGTTTAAGAGTAAGAGTAAGTGATATGCCTGAGCCATCGGTCAAACGGCTTGTAATTAATACCTGTATGCTTACATGGGACTGAAGGGCTGTGGGACTGGCCGGGTGGGACACAGGATAACAGTGTAAGTAGATTTATTCCTCTACCCACAGTAGGTGAAATGCAAAATGCCCCTCTTTTTTCTCAGTTCCTGCATGACCACGCCCCACTTAGACAATGTTTAATTCTAGGTGCTTTTCCAGGGCATTTTCAAGAATAGACTTCATTATACACATTATCTGTGTGCTGTAGGATAATGTTCTTGTACACTGTAAAGATTTGTTGCTCGTATTGGTTTAATAGAATTCTAATTGGCCAGTAGGAAGTGTAAGTGGGGCTATCAGACTAGGAGAATTTTGGGAAGTGGAAGAGCAGAGCAGAGACACCAGCCAGACACAGAGGGAGGAAGATGAAAATGTTGCACTCGGACGGATGCCAAACCACATGGCTAAACATAAATAAGAAATATGGATTAACTTAAAGGATAAGAGTTACCTAGTAATATGCCTGAGCCATAGGTCAACCAGCTTCTAATTAATATAAGCTTCTGTGTGATTATTTGGGACAAAGTGGTTGCATATCCAGAACTCAGGGCAAGGACAAACTAGAAACTTCACACTACAATTTGGTTTTACGTGCTGACTGATTTCTTTACTATGCACTTATTGCTTTGGAGTGTTCATACACCGCTTCTTAGCTAACAGAGAGACCGTAGAAGCTCTGTCTGCTTGATCTCAGTGTATGAAAACCATGAGGAGAGATGAGGTCCTCCAAAAGAAAACTTGTAGTGATGGGGCAAGTAGTGTGGCACTGGATCCAAAACCCTGTCAGTGTCTGAAAGGAAAAGCAAAGAAAGGGGACATGAAGAGGCCCAAGGGAGGGACGCAAAGGCGGTGTCAGTCCACACTTCCTGTACAGAGAAAGTGTAAGGGCAGCTTTGGCTACATAGCAGGTTTGAGACTAGCCTGGGCTTCATAAGAATCTGCCTGAAAAATTGTGTATGAGGTGTGTGTATTTGTGTTTAATATTACAACTGGAAGGTGGGATTTGAGTGAATACCACTTAGCCCCCCACACCCCCAGCCACTGACTGTAGAAGGCTTTATCTTTTTATCCCAGTGTAAAAACAAAACATGAACAGGTGATGTATTTGAGCACTTGGTCTTCATCTGTTTGAGGTTACAAAACCTTTAGGAAGTACAGCCTTGATGGAGGAATACATCACAGGAGTATACTTTAAGGGCTTATAGTTCCCTCCCCTCCCCGCTCCTCCCGCCCCTCCCCTCCCCGCTCCTCCCGCCCCTCCCCTCCCCGCCCCTCCCCGCTCCTCCCGCCCCTCCCCTCCCCGCCCCTCCCCGCTCCTCCCGCCCCTCCCCTCCCCGCCCCTCCCCTCTCCCCTCCTCTTCCTGCGTGTGGACGAATCTTGATCAGCCAGCTTTCTGCTCCTGTAATGTCTGCACCTTCATTGTGGACTCTAGCCCTCTGGAGCTGTCAACTAAAATCAACACCTTCTTCCTTAAGTTGCTTTTTGTTGTGGTGTTTTATCACAGCAACAGACATGTGACTGATACACAGGTGACCTTGATAGGAACACCTTCAGATGGCCTGGATTAGTTTTCTGGAGATACCATAACAAAGTACCACTGACTAGATGTCTTAAACTACAAAATTCCTTATTTTCTCCGTTCAGGAAACTAGCATCAGAGTTCAGTTGTCTGGTTCCATTTCTCCTGAGATCTCTTCTGACTTGTAAATGATTTTGAGTCTCTGTATCTCTCAAGTCCTGTCTGGTGTACATTATACCGGTAAATTGCCTTGTGCTATTTGAGTTTCTCTGAGGAACTGGTTCCGGAAGAAGGGTTGCCCCTACCCCACATTTCAGTCCCGAGAATGTCTCACAGTGTCCTCTCTTATCTGGGGATGGGCTGCCCCACAGTTCTGTGACTAGAGAGGAGAGCAGAAAAAAACAAGAGTAACAACACTGTGTCCCTGAGAAGAACTGGGGGGGGGGGGGGGGTAAACCACTATATAGAACAAATGCCTGGGGGGGGGTGGAAAGACCTGCCGTGGCGAGAACCGAGTCTCCTCTGACTGCCTCAGCCTCACAAGTCTGTTCCTGCTGATCATGTAAGCCCCCCAGTCAATGGCGCTCTTCGTTTTCCCATCAGGCCACTCTTCTTAATTCTGTTTTGAGGCTGTTTTGCTCTCTAGCTGTTTCTGTCTGCTACCTGCTTTTTATTCTTTTTCTTGCTTGAAGTGTGATAAACGGATAACGCACCTATCATATATCACATTTTGGACTGTATACAAGAGTTTCCCCTTTGTGCATGAGAAGGTACCCTAATCACAGCTTCTTTGATCACACTGATCATATTGGGTTGTAGCTCACCCTAAAGACTTTATCTCTCTCAAGACCCTGTCTCCAAATGCAGTCGCATGCTGAGAAAACTGTGGTTTAGGAATTCAACATACTAGTGAGTACACAATCCAACCCATAGATAGTGGTGCCACACAATTTAGGAAGGGCGGTAGAGAAGTGAAGCTGTAAAGAAATTGGGTGGAGGGAAGAAGGGACAGTTGTGTGCAGAAATTAAAACAAGTCTAGGCAGAGCTAGATTGGATGCAAAGCCAGAGGAGTGATTTATCCGGGGGGGGGGGGGGGGCACTGAGTCCAGTGGAGAGGCAGAAGTTACTATGACGTAGAGGCCATGGGTACAAGACAGAAGTGTGGCTCCAAATGAAGGATGAGCAAGAGCAGAGCCACACTGTGGGAGGCCGTGGTGTGGTGATATAGTGTATATTTAATAAAAAGAGCCTGAACTATCAGAGGACAGAGTTACCCACAGAGCCAAGCCATGAAGATGAGGGAGGGGTGACTCCTACCTTTAATCCCAGCACTTGGGATCCCATTCCCTGCTTTCAGTACTTGGGAAGCACTCGCCTTTAATCCTAGCACTAGGGAAGTTGAACCAGGAAGTGAGATAGCTGGGCGGAGAAAGAGGAGGCAGAAGTCCATCCAGCTTGGCTGCTTCCCTTTCAGCTGAGGGCTCAGAGGTATTAAATCTGAGGATTTGTTGAGTCAAGACCTACTCTTTTTGGTTTGTTGAGTTAGCTAGGTGAGAAATGTCTGTGGCTTGTTTCTCTCTCTCTCTCTGATATTCCAGCTTTTCCCCAATATCTGGCTCTGGGTTTTTATTATAAGACAAATTAGAATTTGTGCAATAGCATAGTGGTTTGAGTAAGAATGGCCCCATAGGATTATATGGTTGACTTCATGTTGGTGAGCTTACTCAGTGACAGAGGCAATGAGGTCTGGAGAGCAGTCATTCATCAGGACTGGCGAGCAGACAGGCTGAGTTCTGGATGCATAGAGGTTTGGAACAGATGTAGAAGTACAGGAAGTAAGGACAGAACTGGGGGTAGATGGATAGATTTAGAATCTAACTTTGGATTTTCCCTGATTTGCCTGACCTCGGCTAAATTACCTAGTTATTCTTTGTCATGTCACTGTCCTATGTGACAGGTTTATTCATGACCATTTTGTATTGACCATATTGTTCCGCATGATATATAAGAAAATGGTTGCATTTCCTGTGGCATTGTTAGCATTCTGCTTTTTGCATTGCCCAACACCTGCTCACTGGGTCAGTAGGCTACTTCTAAAGTCTTCCTCATCTTTTCCTTGTTCAAGGACTTGGTGACCTATAGAGATTTGACAGTGATATTCTATTTTCACTTCACAAATTAAGTGCCACCTTGCCCCTTGAGTCTTAACCATTTCAAGGGTATCCCAAATAATGCCTATTTTCCTCAAAGATCATAAGACATATTGCTGCCAGGAATGATCTAAAAACTGGTTTGCAGAACAGGAGAGCGACCAGCCTTTGCTTCTTATCCTATGGAAGCAGCCAGTCGGGATTTCATGAAATCAACCAACCATGTAGACACATGGAGGCTTCTAGAACACAGAGGAATTAACATGACTTCCGCTTCGCATTGCTGACCTTCCCCAGGGCCTTGACTAACATCCTCCCATCAGCCCCAGAGTCAGAATGACAATTCAGCTACAGTTTGTCACTGAACACTTATGTTTTTCTGGCAAGCCCAGGAATGATTGCTATTTGTCGGTGAGAGGTTGGCTTCCCAGCCTGCATCACAATTCTGTAGAAAAGCCTGCAGCGCTACTCCTGTTTCCATACTTTGCACTGCTTGACCAATTTGCAATCTGACTTCTGTTGCAATTTTGCCACAGAACCCTTCTCTCCTATAATCCAGACTCTGTGCACGGTCACCTCCATGCTGAAGCCTCTCATTTGCAAAAGCTCGATTTCTCCACATCCCCACTGCCCTCCTTACCGTCTACCTGTTGTCTTCAGCATTACTGGAACTTGGAAATCAAAGGACTGCAATGCCAGGGAGGGCAGGAAACATAACCATTAGAATTAGCACGATGTTTGGGGGACTTTGGCAGAGAAACCCTCCATTTGAAGAACCCATTGCTTGAAAGGCTTTAAGCATTGTCCTGACCATTTAACCCATGTTGTAGAATAGTATTTTAAAGTGTGTTACTTTTGTTGATGTTGTAATAACTCTGTGAAGCTGTGCTACTTTGTAAGTCTGATACATCTGATGGGCCAATAAAGAACTGAACGGCCAATAGTGAGGCAGGAGAAAGGACAGGCAGGGCTGGCAGGCAGAGAGAATGAATAGAAGGAGAAGAATGGAGGGAAGAAGTAGCCAGAGAAAAAGGAGGACATCAAGGGCAAGCCACCCAGCCACCCAGCCACACGGCCACATGGCCACACAGCCACCCAGCCACCCAGCCACCCAGCCACCCAGCCACACGGCCACCCAGCCACCCGGCCACACGGCCACACAGCCACACAGCCACCCAGCCACACAGCCACACGGCCACATGGCCACACAGCCACCCAGCCACCCAGCCACCCAGCCACCCAGCCACCCAGCCACCCAGCCACCCAGCCACACGGCCACCCAGCCACCCAGCCACACGGCCACACGGCCACCCAGCCACACGGCCACACGGCCACACAGCCACACAGCCACACAGCCACACAGCCACCCAGCCACACAGCCACACAGCCACCCAGCCACACGGCCACACGGCCACACGGCCACACGGCCACCCGGCCACCCGGCCACCCGGCCACCCGGCCACCCGGCCACACGGCCACCCGGCCACCCGGCCACCCGGCCACACGGCCACCCGGCCACCCGGCCACACGGCCACCCGGCCACACAGCCACACAGCCACACAGCCACACAGCCACACAGCCACACAGCCACACAGCCACACAGCCAGCTATGGAGTAAGAGTTAAAGTAAGATTACAGAAGTAAGAACAGGAAAAAGCCCAGAGGCTAAAGGTAGATGGGTTAACTTAAGAAAAGCTGGCAAGAAACAAGCCAAGCTAAGGCCAGGCATTCATAGGTAAGAACAAGCCTCTGCGTGATTTACTTGGGAGCTGGGTGGTGGGCCCCCTAAAAGAACAGAAACAAACAACAACGAACCCTTTCATGGACCTAGCTCCACATACAAGGTGTGTGGTGTGCACTCAGTCCCGTCATAATGAGTGATAATGGTTCCTGACTTCACTTGCATATGGGGCCCTTAAAGATGCTGGGCATGATTTACTTTCCCTCTGGAATGAGTGCTTCCCTGGGGCATCACCTCTGTTTATTGACATCTTACAAACTTATATGCAGTGACATCACTTATCATCCCACTTTTCCTGATAGGACCCTTTTGTTTCTGCCATTTGTGTCACCTGTGTGCCTCCCGGAGGTCCCTTCTATGTGCCATCCACGCTGAGTTCACTATTACTGCTAGACCTTTTCCTTGGGACCATCACAGCTCATGGGACAGGAAAAAGTCACTTTCTTCCTACAGAGGTCATAGGATGTTTTAAGGGGCTGTTGATTTGGCTTTAGGTTTCGTTGTTAAGACAGCATCTCATGGATACAGTCAAGGCTGGCCTTGAACTTGTGATTGTCCTCTCAGCCTCCTGAGTGTTGGCATTACAGATGTCATGCTTACCTGAGAAGCCAGCTCTCTGCATTCATCCTATAATACTGGAAGACTATTTTCTTGGAGTTGACAGCCACAAATACATAATTACTTAACATTCTTTCTCACAAAAGTTTAATTTTTTATGAGAAATTTTGCCTAAAAGAAGAATTTGAAGAGAAATCTTACATCTGAAGATTCTTCTCACACACTCAAAGAAAAGAATTAATAATGAGAGAGTACATTCTTTTTGTGTTTGTTCATTCACGTGACAGTGCACAAGCAGGTGTGAGAGCATGCATGTGGAGGCCAGAGGTCACTATTCAGTGTCTTTCCCAATTGCTAGGAACATATGATCTCAATAAAGCCCCTGCAGTGACCAGCAGTGCTCCAGTTCAGTCTCAACCTGCTAAGGCTGCTATAAAGATCCCAAAGGATTACCCTTTTAGGCAGAAAGTAATAAGGTTTTGCTGTTTGCCATCCTGTGCCATCAGGAGAGCCGGTTCAGTTCTTGGGTCACTGAGATGACTCAGCTGGTAAAGGCGTTTGCTCCAAACCCTTCAGTCTGAGCTCCATCCCTGGGACTCACAGGAAAGAAGGAGAAAATTAAGTTGTCTTGTGGCCTCTGCATCTACATGTAATTATAGTGATATATTGTGTATCCTCTAAGAAATAAAATTTACCTGGAAGATCAGAGGACAGAGCCAGCCACCAAGTTAGCCACAGAGATTAGGCAGGAGTTGCACACACCTTTTTAGCAGAGATTCATGTGGATCTCTGTGAGTTCAAGGCCACACTGGACTTCACAAGACTAATCCAGTCTGGAGGAGCAACAGAGCCAGGCAGTGGTGGCTCACACCTTTAATCCCAGCACTAGGGAGGTTGAGGCAGGAAGTGATATGGCTGGGCAGAGAGAGGAATAGAAGGCAGAAGGAGACAGCAGTTCAGCCTTGTGCTGCCCCTTCCTTCTTTCCTTCCTTTCTGCTGAGGACTCAGGGAGACAGGATCTACCCCTTTCCGCCTGAGGATTCATTCAGTGGTGCTGGGAAGTTTCTCTAGTGGCTTGTTCCTCTGCCTCTCTGATCTTTGAGCATTTACCCCAATATCTGCCTCCAGGTTTATTCTGTAAGGCCAATTAGGATTCATGCACTATGCAATCCCCATCACCCACAATAAATAACTTCAATGTAAAGAGAACCGCTGACCTATGTAGCAGCCGCACTGCTCTGGGTTTAATGACACCGAGGACACAGGCTATTGGGGCATCAGACAAAAACAGAAGGCTGACACACAGAGCCCGGGTTCACCCTGTCCGGACACTCCAGGACCGCTAGCTCTGTTTCCATTTACACCTATCTGCTCCCATCTGGGTACCGTATACTGATACGCTGTGCATCCCCCATCAATTGTGCCTTAATAAGTCACACCATTTTCATCTTCTCCCAGTAAAGTGTCCTTCCAGCTAACCTCTACAGTGGACACAAACAATCCTCCTCCATAGCTGGTGTTGCCTGCATCTCCTGTTAGACTGTGGGTGTCACCCGGGGCCTGAACTCTGTTCTCCCTCCTGCTGTGTTTATGGGGCTCTGTCCACTGTCTAGCACAAAGGAGCTTAATAAACCCTTATCTAATGCAATGACCTGCTTATCCTCAGGGCCAGATCATTGTCCCGGTAATCCTTGAAATTTCCTTACTCCTCATCCTCCAAGAGGTCTTCTCAATGTCTTTCACCCACATCAACTCCTCTTGTAATGAAAACAGCATTTCATATTTGTGCCATGTAATTTAGTACTTGATTACACCCCACACTGGTGATGTTCTTTCCATCTTCAGGTAAAGATGCCGGTGGCGTTCTTCTGTCACTGTTAGGGCATTTGGTGGCTCAGTAAACACTGGCACTCCTTAGAAGCAGATACTTAAACCTAATATCTGCAACTTGGCTTTATAGAGCTTTAAAGATGAGGACTGTGGTGTTCAGCTTTCAAATAAATCAGCTTAATTCTAGGAAAGTCTGAGTAACTGCAGGAAATTAGAGAGCTAGAACAAGCTGCCTCCATCCAAGGAACACGAAATCTTCCATAGAGCAAAGTCATTTCTTAAGAAGGGTGATAAATCCCACTGACGGGAACATTCAGGCCTGTCTCTCCCAAAGATCCCCTCCTTCCACTGAACATAACACCCCTTCACCTCCCTTTTACGATAACCGAAGAAGAACCTCTCCAATGGGGTTCTTAAATATTTGAAGATGACAGTTTCTGGGATCATTGTGTCTACTGTGATTTACCGTAGACTCTTTTTAAACTGCCTGCTCTAAAACCAAGACTCGTGCAGGTAAGATAAAATGGCTGTTAAGTTTCATCTTGCTTGGCAGCAACACATGACCTCAACTGCAGAATGGACTTAGAAAAACAATATCCCCTCTGAAAGTTTTTATTTCGTAATAGGAATAATAATTTAATTTCTCCACCATTAGGTAATCTGTGACGTGCTAGATTAATTATGATCATATTTTATCAAATTGAAGTTTGTATCACAGCTCTTCCCAATGTTATAAATTTCACTGGTTTAATCCAGAAAGGAAGTTAGAGGCAGCCCTAATTGAGAGTCCAGTGGTATACAACTTTAGGTTATAGCCTCAGAGAAGAGAGAACATTAGCCCATTGTCTGTTTTTTAAAGAAATATTTATATTCATTTATGAATGTGTGTGTCTGCCACACGTATGTGGGTACATGCAGAGGCCAGAAGAGGGTGTAATATTCCTTGGAACTGGGGTTATTATCTTCCTGGTGCGGGTGCTGAGAACAGAACTCAGGTCCTGTGGAAGAGCAGCAAGTGCCTTTAAGCCCCAAACCATCTCTCCATGGCCTATTACCCGCTTTTGTAAATAGTTTTAGTGGCACAAAGCCATATAACTTCTTTTGCATGCTGTCTAGGGCTGCTCTCAAGCCATAATGCATTGAATCTTTGCAGGAATGATCTGATATATTTATGATCTGGCCTTTTCCAGTAAAAGCTTGCCAGTCCCCGGCTCCAGGGTTCGGATGATGTCATCAGGACTCTCATGCCATCCATTGACTACAATCTTTCTCCCACATGACCTTGCTCTTGACTTTATTCTGTTCTGATATTCCTTCCTGCAAATAGCCTCAGTTGAAAGATCATTTCTTTTCTGGTAACTCTTTGAAAAGCCCTTGAATTTGCTCTCAATTGGCAACTTAAATGAGATACTCATCCTTGGATTGATGACCTACAGGAGGAGGAATTATCCAACATGAATTGGCTCGAGTTACCCTTCTATCCCTGGTGGGCTTGGGGCCAGCCATATCCAGGATGCACGGACAGAGAACGATGAAGTGGTCTCCCTGCCAAAGGAAAGATTCTAGCAAGGCAAACAACAGCATCCCCAGTATAAAAACCCCTCCCCCACCCCTAGGTTGACACGTTCTAATCTTTGATAACTCCTAGGGTGAATTAATGAATCTTGTATGTGGGATCTCAGAACCCAAAGCAGTCCTAGTAATAACAATGATCTGCTATTGATGAGTTTTGATCCCAGACTACAGTAAGTGCTTAATGAAATATTATCGTGGTTATGCTCCAAACAACTATAAACTAGGCATTTTTAATTTTTACTTTACTAATGAAGTAAGTACAAATAAACGTTTAATAAAAACTTGCTCTAAGGAAATGGGGGTTTAAAACAATAAGTAACAGTACAGCTTTATTATGGTTATTGTTATATTATTAAAGACTTTTGTAATTATTTCATTATTATATTACTTATTATTATTTTATTGTAAGGTTTTTAAATCAGACCAACCTACGATCAAGTTCTGAATCTGTTCTCAACCCTTGGATTCACAGCTAGTTAGTAAATTACAGGAAAGGAGAGATCATATGTACCTTTAACCTTTCTCTGCTCACTATGTCCCCAGTAGGCACACAATAAATACCTTAACAAATCAAGGCTAATGACTTAAATTTTCTAACCCTCAAATTTCAAACGTGAGATGGTAAAATACATCCACTTAGCTCGGGGAAGGAATTTATTTTACAGAACACACAGAACACTTAGCTTGGTTCTAGGTATTATTTACTGGCCCTTAGTAAGTACTCAATAAATAAAGACTGTAACTAATTTTTGAGTAGTTGCCATACCCTGTAAATTCTACATATAGTGGTTCATATGACGCTCAAACCCCTGTCTCCACTTTATAAGTGAACTGAATTTCTATTATTTTTATCTTGCCACAAATACTGATATGCATCAAGCCCCGCTAACTAATGAATCCAACTCTTTCTATTAACTTCCAGGACTCTCAAGACATTTCATTCAAGTTCTGTGAAATAATGGCTTCTCTTTTTCTTTTTTTACGTTATTAGAAGAAATAAAAGCGTCTTTCTTTAAAAACACAATGAAGACTTTTCTCTAAGCCTCCTCCTCTTCCCCGTTATTTCTAGAGAGTGAGGTTAGAGAAGGTTCTGTTGCCTGGCAGAAGCCTGTAATTCACAGAGAGCCAACAGTGGGAGCCAGCCAGGCCCAAGCCTCTCCAGACCTCCCACTCCGGTAGGTCCTTCTTTCCCAGAATTGCCTGCTGCCATCTGCTGGCCACATGGTGTTAAGACGATTGTCACGCTGATGCCGGCTGAGTTTCTTTTCTTTTTTCTCTTTTTAATTCTCCAGACTTTCATTGATACTTCGTGGATTTCACATCTTGTATCCCATCCCATTCATCTCCCTGACCTCCAATCTGCCCTCTGCCCTTGCAACCTCCCTCCCAAGAGAAAACAAAAAAGCAAAGAAACAGAGCAAACAAACACCACCACTAACACACACACACACACACACACACACACACACACACACACACACACACACACACACACACAATCTCATGGTGGTAGCTTAGTGTGGCCGGTGGCACGTGTCACACAGTTACTCTTTGCTGTTGGTCAATCCTGCTGTCCTGTGTGTGTGTGTGTGTGGGGGGGGGGGGTTGTCGTCCTGCAGCCGGGATCTGTAAGCTCCTCTACTGTTCCTCACTGAGCCTCCTTTGCAGCTTTCCAACATCTTCGGACCCATCCGGCACACAGTGCCAGCAGACAGGCCAGCAGGACAGTCTCAGGGTAAGGTGCTCAGGAAACATGGCTGGGAAGGAGACCCTCACTGCTCAAGTCAGTGAAACTCAAACCACAAATCCTCTGCCTGACAAACATGTTCTGTTGCAATCAGGTTTCTGGGCCCCAGGAGGCCAGAGGTCCAGACTCACAGCCCTCCAGTCCCAGACTGCTTAGCCACTCGCTGCTGCTTAGGCTCAGTTAAACGACTGAGACACTTATCCTAAGTCCACGCTGTTTGGCCTATGGGCTCAGGCACATCGCTAGCCAGTTTCTTCACCTTAACCCATTTCCATTAATCTGTCTTCCACGAAGCCTGGGGCTCACCTGTGTTTTTTACACATTTCTTCTTTGGGAGTATGGCTCGAACTACTTCTGACTCCACCCTCTTTCTCTGCCTCTGTCTCCACCCTCCTTCTCGTACCTATGCCCTGATTCCTCCCTACCTTTACGGTGTCCTGCCATGGCCAAAACAGTCCTTTATTCACAACATATAGAAAAACATTCCCACATCACTTCCCCCTTTCTGTCTAATCAAAAAGGAAAGCTTCAGTTTTAACATAGCAAAATTACATATAACAAAATAGCTATCAAGCAAGAATTATAGTTATAATATCTAGTCTATTTGTATTTAGCAAAATTTAAAAAAATACTATTATATCTACCTTATCCTTGTGAATCTAAAGTTTCATATCCAATATACCTATTAAAATAACTAAGAAAAACTATACCTATAACTATCTAATCTTCAAGTATATCAAAGACCACAGAAGGATATATTTACCCAAGTAAACCAAAAGTGCAAGCAACTTCCAAAATCTAGAAATGACAGAGATGACATCTATCTGCCTGGACAGTCACCCAAAGTTCCTTTATAAAGTTGGGGCATCCATCTTCAGCCTACAGGCCCAGAGTCTCTTTTCATTTCAGTGAAGCAGGAAATCTGCTCTGCCCATTCTGGTATAGTTCATCAGTCGCTTCTCCTTGTGTCCTGAAGAATGTCTAACAGTTTTCTCTGCAAAGTAGGAACCTGAATGACCATCTCAGCTTGTTCTGCCAAAGTTCAGAGGTCACCTTCCTATGGAACCTGCATGTCCAGTTTAGATAGCATACTGTCAAGCAGTCAATACAAGAACAGGTCCTTGTCCAGTGGCTAACCATTGCCACAAAGAAAGTAAACTCCATATGGAGTTTCTTCAATGCCCATTTTTCTCTTGAAGTAGATTGGTGCTGCCAGGAGCAGATCTGTCTCATTGTCCAGAAAAGTCTAAGTTCTTAAAACATTTTAAATGCCATATTCTATAAGTCTTAGAAGTGTTTTAAGATTATCTATCCAATTGAATTATATCTTTGTGTATACCTAAAAAAATCTAACTAAAATAACTATAAGTTTTGTTATCATAAATGACTATTAATCTGCATTTCTTAATTATACGTTACAATTTTAAATCAGTTACATGAACATCACACCTTAAACAAGAGTAGAAAAACACATACAGCATAAGAGAATTGACCTTAAATTTGTATCAATAAACCAAAATCTATACCACTGTAAAATATTTTGAGATTAACAGCTGAATTTTGGATTAAAGTAAATTCAATAATCTAGTTTTTTAATCACTCATATACCATGCTCTCTTGTCCAAAGCCACCTGTTTCTTACCCAGCCCCATCTCCTGTCAAGTGGAGTCCCACCCCAACAGCTTGCCCAAGCACTATTACCATGACAATCATAATACTTAATTTTTTTGGAAGGGGCAATAGTTTCCTATGGAAAAGTTACAAGAATAGTACAAAGAACTCCCCCATATCCTTCTTCCAGCCAAGTCCACTTAAGTTTTTCCAGTGGACTCAGCAGCTTCTTATGAGCAGAGGATTTGAGCCAGGGTCACATGTTCTTCCGTATTTGGAATATTTCTGACTTCTGCTTCTATTCTAGACCTGAGGTTAGGATGTTGACATTGTAAGCAATTCGGGGCCATGCTATGGAATACCTTCAGTCTGTGTCTGTAATGTTGCCTGGCTAGTTTATGCATTATTGGCTAAAATGGATCCGACATGGGGTCATTTCACTGCACTGATTCTGGTGACACATACTGTGTTTCCAGTGGTATGGCTTTGGATCATTTTAAAATGATTCTCTGTGTGCACGTTTGTGAATCCGCTTGCAATCCTGAATTCTTTGGAGGTCAGAAGAGGTTGTTGGGATGCTGGGAATTGAACCCTGGGTTCCCTGGAAGACCAGTCACTGCTCTGAACCACTGAGCCATCCCTTCACCTCCACTATGATTAGCTTGCTTTAAAAAATACATCCCAGGACTACCTGTCCAGGAAATGGTGTCACGGTGAGCTTTCCAACATCAATTAACAATCAAGACAGTGCCCCACTGACATGCCCACAGGCCAATCTGTCCCCTGCCATCCCTCAGGCCCCCAGGTGGGAGTTTCCTTTCAGCTGACTCTAGGCTGTGTCAAGAAGTAGACAGTTAAAGCTAACTAGGACAGTAGTCTTCCCAGGGCTCATGGTCTTGCTGAACCATTGCCTCTTATGCCTGCCTTGCTGGGTCATCTGATGCCATTTCAGAAGGTTAGGAGAGTAGATAAAGAGCAAGACAAGAAGATAGAAATGCTGTTTTTTAAGAGCAAAGGAAAGAATGTTAATGTTTGCCACTAATGCTAAAGTTAAAGTTATGCTCTTCACGTAAGTTGGCACTTGGAGAACATGCCTTGCTCACTGTGGGTTGTTGCTCTGCCTGCCTCCATGTCCTGTCTTCCCATCAAAGCTCTAGAACTGGAGAGACAAACTATTGAGCCTGTCTTTATGTGCGTTTTTGGATGGGAACTGAGGCCCTCACACCAGTGAGCTATCAGAGTTTATTTATGACCATCTATAGATCTCTCTCTCTCTGTCAGAGAATTTGTTTTTTTTTGTGATTTAGAGACTGGGAAAAAAGATCAGTGCTCCAGCAGATTCTGTGTCTGATGTGTGCTCCTCTCTCTCTCTCTCTGCTCTGGAGACAGAACTTTCTGGGGGTCAAGCAAGCCCTCCCATTCCTCTTTTTAAAAACACACAAATTCTCTCCATGAAGGCAAAGACCTTTATTTGTTTTAATTATTTTATTTTATGTGTATGTATGTATATGCTTGAGTGCATAAGCACACTATGTGCCTGCAGGAACTCATGGAAGCCAGAAAGGGGCAGAGGATCCTCTGGAACAGGAGTGCGAGTGGTTGTGAACCACCATGAGGGTGCTCAGAGCCAAAGCAGGGTCCTCTGTAAAGAGCAAGAGCTTCTAACCTTTGGGCTGTCCATCCCACCCAGGTAAAGCTCTTTTGACCTCTGAGAAGCCCACCTCTTGATGTCACCACACTGGGGATTAGATTTCAACATCTGCATCTGGGAAGCAAGCATTCAGACTCTAGCAGTTGTATATGTGAGAAAATGGGTACTTCTGAGCTTTGGCATGAAAAAGAAACGCTACTGTATCTAGCAGCGTGCTTCAAGCCTGCCTCGTCACTCTTGTGCTATATTTTTTTTTTCCTAATAGGTATAATTATTTGGTCCCAATTTCTAGCAGCAAATTACCACCAGTCTTTAACCCCCAGCCCAACATCAAATCCTAATGCATCTGTGTTTTCCTCAAATGAAAGGCATCCTTTTCAGGACCTGACGGAAAGGAGCAGCTGGACCCTTTCAGAGGACACATTAGGAAGTGATGGAGCACTCAGAAGTGCAGCTGCTGAAGGGATAAAAGTGTTTGCTCAGCACAAAGGGCTCCCAGCCTTTTCCTTCACTCAGAAACCCTATCTGGAGAGTCACAGCAGGACTACACAAGAGAAATCAGTGCTGCTTCTTGCTCTGCCTACAGAGTCAGGACACCTGCCTGGAGCAGGAAGCTGGCTGGTGTAAGAATCCCTAGGCAGCAATGCCCAAAGCCTGTCCTCTTGCTAACCTCTGTGGAGAGGCCCATAGTGCTTGCTACCACACCCCGCTTTCCTAGCTCAGGACCCCCAGCTACAGCCATGATTGCCTGCTTCAGCAGACCCAGGAGGGGAAGAGATGTGGAGCTATTTCTCATTGGTGTCTATAAAAAGCAGTAAACTAGCTTCCTCCCTTTTGTCCATCCCATCCAAAGCCAGCCTTTCCAACCCCTTTGAAGAATCTATAATGGTTTTAATGAAAATATTACTGCCAAGGAGACACCATTAAGGACTTAGATTTAAGTTTAGGTGGTCAGGTAGTCCATTTAAAGGACTCCCAGTGAACCCTCTGTGTATCCATGCCCTACCATCTGCACTCTGTCCCTTGGTCTCATTCAAGGTCACACGGGAAACACCCAATGACCTTCTAAAACTCCACTGTCAGCTGCTCACTAAGGAGAAAAATCATCACTACCTGGAGTGTTGCCCATGAGCTTTTTTAAAAATGTTAAGGTGATTTAAAATGGGCCAGAAGTAGCTCTACCTTCTTATAGCAGGACTGACCCTGACAGGCCCCCTCACCACCCCCAGGGGTCAGTTTGCTAAGACCTCTGTCCCATATTGCCCCCACCATTCTATCTTGACTAATGTCTGGCTTCAATAAGACCCTCAGGAAGTATGCCCAGTCTGGTAGCCAGTTAGGGTCCTAACTCCGCCACAAGCAGGCACCGTTCTTGTTATTTTCAGTTAAATAGACCCCTGCCACTGCAACCACATTTGCTGATCAGATGTCATGATAAGTCAATCACAAAAAGATTGCTGTACAGTAAAAGTCTATACTCAATCACTTGGAAGTATACTTAACCACAGCTGGAATTCTAACCCTGTTTAAAAGGAGCCTCTGAGCTACTCTCGGGGCTGCCATTTGCCACTTGGTCAGATGGTTTGACCCCAGCATGCTGGGATTTTTTATTAAATGTTCTTGCTGATTGCATACATTGACTGGGTGATCTTTTATGGAACTTCTCACGTACCCTAACATGGTCATCCAAAACCCAATATAGTGATGCACACTTATAATTCCAGTGCTTGGGAGGCTGAGGCAAAAAGATCATAAGCTTGAGCACTAGTTTTAGCTACATAGTAAAGTGTCAATAACCAAAATTAATGAGTGAGTGAATAAATAAATGAATGACTTAGCTCGCTGATAGAGATATAAACTATCATGTTTTCACAGCACCCTATAGTGGAGGGCCCAACTCTGGATTTTCTTTTTTGTAAGCATTCATGATTTGTTGATTGAGACATTTATAAAATACAATTAATGTTACCAGAAAAATTCAATGAAAAAGCAGACCTGCAAAATATAAATCTATGTATTTTCATTATTAGTTTCAAAGACACACATTTGTTATGAAAACTTCCATGTCTCCTGTCTCTAGGTATCCTATAACAGTTTCCTCTGAGATTGAAACATTCCATTCTGCAGGGAATCTTTTTAAGCAGGAAGGTAAACAAGTCAAAGTAGCTTTAGGAAGTCCCTGAAACCGAGCAGATTCACTAGGTCCCTCTCTGCCAGAGTAAACAATAAAAGCTAGTAGTCCCTCTCCAAAATTGAGCTATACAGAAGACTATCAAAGGGGGAAAGCTGAAAAGATAACTTGTACCAAGCTGTGTGGAAGAAAATAGAAACCTGCTGAGCTACCTGGGAGATGTTTAGACCAGTTACTCAGAAAAGACACTCTCCAGCCTACAAAGTTACTTTCAGCCTAAAAGAAAAATTATCAGCTCAGGACTCCCTAGACCGAATTCTCAGCACAAATGTGACTTATTTGCCCCAAATGGACAGAGGGCAGAGATAAGGGACAAAGACTGATAGAGGAAGAGGGAGGAGGGGAAGAGAGCACAGACTGCAGAGTGCTCCAAGTTTCCCTGATTCTGTGAGCAGTCACCCATGCTGGGGTGGGCTTTGGTGATCCAGCTGTCTATGAGTCATTTCTGCTCTTGTAAGTGACCCTCACAAAACTCAGTGAATCGCCAACTGGACTTTGGTTAAAGGGACTTTAGCCAACCTGAGCCCAGCAAACATGGCTCTGAAAGAACTTGCCTTTCTCCCCTATTCCCTCTGCCTTGCTAAAAACTATTAGATTATATTCCTAAAGCTAATGATCAAAGTCTAGTCCTTTATTTGGCCACTTCCTCCTCCTGAGGCTGACTACCAAGGTACAGCCATCAAAGTATTGAAATCCAGCAATCAAAAGTCTCCTTTGGCTAACCTAATTAATATATTCAATTAAAACTAAACATCTTATCTTAACTTGGAGTTTCTCCTTTTACCTTTATACAGTGCCATTTTCCTGTGGGCCACATCTGTCTTCTCTCTATCCAGAGGCTGTCTTTTGTCCTTCTGGGACAAGTACCTCTGCCCCCTCTTCCTGTTTCCTTCCCTTTCTCCCCCATCCTCTACCCTTTGTCTTTGTCTCTTAGTATCTGCCCTTTGTACCCCTGGAGCAAATAAATCTCCTTTGTTCTGAGATCTGGGTCTTGGGGTGTCCTAAGCCTATACTGGACCCCACACTGTTGATATCTGTACTTTGCTCTGTCCTGGGTTTCCTATTTGGGGTGAATATACCTGTGGTACATTTCCCTGGGATAAGTTTGCCACATAACACTGGGCTTAGGTCAGTTTGTGAACATGTGCTGGTCTGTGGCCCCTTCTTGAAATAATGCTGTTCTGAGAACCACTTGTATGAGCGGTATAAATAGATGTGTGTGCTACTGGTGTGATTGTGTGGGGTGTCAAATAGACTTAGTAAACACAGTTGAACGAAGTCCCAGTTAGGTAAAGGCCACCAGTCTATTAAGGGCTGTGAGAAGCTCTGAAGTAACAGACTGTTAGTTCCATTTAATTCCCTATTTTCACATCTTATAAAACACTGACACCTCCCTCCTTGAACTCCCATTGATACTTCAAGAAGATTTCTGCTTACCAATTTACTCTCAGGCTCATGGAGCATTCCCCAATCAGAAAGAAGCAACTCTGCAGATTGCTCCCTGGTTCTGCCCTTGGTGCCCAGCACCCTGTCTAGCACAAATGAGAACAAACTTACTGGATGAATGAATGAGAAAATTACAATATTCCATTTCATTCTTGAAACACACAGCCTTTAGAGGACATTCAGGAACTCTAGAAAAGTCCTGTCTCTACCTCAAGCTGTCATTCCAAACTTCATTGATAGTCTGGTCACTAAGGTCTTTCCACTTTTCTTTTCCAGGATTTTGACTCTGTGCTGTTCCTTCAGCTTGCTGCCTCAGTTGGATCACCTTGCCTGGGTTGTTTGGGGTGCACTGGCTGATTTTATGTCAAACTTCCCATAAGCTAGGGCTCTCAGAAAGGAAGGAGCCTCAATTGAGAAAATGCCTTTGTAAGATCCAGCTGTGAGGCATTTTCTTAATTAAGGAAGGAAGGCCCAGCCCTTTGTGGGTGGTGCCACCGCTGGGTTGGTGGTCCTAGGTTCTATTAGAAAGCAGACTGAGCAAGCCATTCAGAGCAAGCCAGTAAGCAGCACCCTTCTATGGCATCTGCATCAGCTCCTTCCTCCAGGATCCTGCCCTGTTCGAGTTCCTGTTCTGACTTCCTTTGGTGATGGGCAGCAGCAATGTGAAAATGTAAGCCAAATAAACTCTTTGTTCCCTAACTTGCTTTTTGTTCATGGTACTTTGTTGCAGCAATAAGACACAGGGGTTGTTTCTTCTTTTATTTTCTGAAAGGCTTCTGGAATAAAGTGAACCATGCAGAACAGCCTCCTAGTGCATTTATACAAGTACACCCTTGCATTTAGGTGGCTCTTGCTCTCTGGAATCTGCTTCTTATATTCTTAGAACCATTCACATCCCAAGGGTCATCTGTGTCAGGAGTGTTTCCATTTCCAATAATTAGTCTTCCCTGTTAGGTCTCAAACATGGAACACACAGCTGAGGCACCTATTTGACCTGGCCACCAGGTTGTCCCAGCATCCTACTTGTTACAGGGTCTGGCTGGCATACCCTGCCCTCTACTGTAAATTCCTCAAGCCCAAAGTCTGCCCTTCTCCATATAATCCAACCATTTTGTTTACCCAGTCTGGTAAGGGCACAGAGGTCCTTGTACTCACAGAGACACATTAATGGAAAACAGGCTTTTTATCTCCTCCATTGAGAAGAGCCCCCATGTGTTTCCTGTTCCGGGGTTCCCTTAATGATTCTTTTTGTGCACAAGGACCTCTGTGCCCCCCAACATCAGTCCTTTTGCCTTTTGGTCTACCCTTTACCTTCCTGGCCTGTTGGTCTGGTTCTCCCCTTTCCACTCCCATGGCTTGGCTCAGGAACATGCTCACTCTGGACTCTTCCCAGTGACTCTGACTCTGCTCTCCCATTAGTCTACTCTACACACATAGGAGCGGTCATGCCCTTCCTTCTTATTTGTTTTTATTCATTCCCTTTTTCCTAAAAGAAATTTAGGATGCCTATCACTATGGTCCTAACACAACTTCTGTTCAGGTGGACCCACCCTTGAAGAGGTTAGAAATTTGCTGGGCTGGTTACTCTGCCCCTCTCATCCTTCATAGCCGTGTGTGGTACACTGGCTTCCTACAGTCTGATTTCTGTCTAGATTTAGCTAGCAACACAGCAGCAGGAAATTAGTGGTCAGGAGGGGAGAGAAGACTGGAAAGTATTCCAGCACCCAGTGTGGTACCTGCATAGCGAGGCTGGCTGCTTACCCACCCTAACTGTACATCCTGGAGAACAGGATGCCTGGAGGTCACAAGTTACTCTTCACAATCACAAGCTGAAACCACTCAGATCCAAAATGGCCACTCAAATGATTTCTAGAAGACCTCAAACTTCATCATTATCTATTTTCATGCTAAGTGACATACCCCTCAGCCACCATCACAGGAAGCCCCAGACTGTGAAGTGTTCTGGGAAATACCTACTTATTTCAGGAAAGGGTATAAATATTCTTCCCCTTTACCAGTCTGTCCTTCCCCCATATCTTTTTTCTATTTCACCGGCTGAGAGGTTGACTTGTGAGCTAGGCTCTCATTTCTTTGTTCAAACACTAACACATCTGTGTTACTGTTACCCAGGCTCAGTTTTGTGCTTTATCTTTGTGACACAAAAGGGGAATTATTCTTTTGTGAAGGTTTGTTTGGTAAGGCACAACCCCACAAATGAATGCCTTGCTTCTGCTTACTATGCTGGAGTTCGGGGTATTGCCTCAATCCCTCTGTTAGCTGTGGCCTGGCTTCTCTTCCCAGACTTCACCAGTTCCCCGCGCTTGCCCATTATGGTGGATGACAGTGGCTTGCAGTCATGAGCCACTGAAGTTTCTCTGTCTCTTGAACCCCTCTGCATGCTATGGTTTGAAGCACGTGTGTCCCCCAAGCCGTATACTGAAGGCTTGATAGTCAGCCTGTGATCCTGAGGTGGAACTTGGAAGAGGTGAGTACTTAGTTGGAGGGTTACGTTGTGGGGGCTGTGTCCTTTAAGGATATGGGAACACTAACTTCTTGTTCTGTGATTCCTGGTTGCCATGCGGGTTCTCCATCACGATGGTCTGCTTTTCCAAAGGCCCCACAATTGAAACCTCTGGCGGCATGTGCCATCATCTTCTCTTGCTCGTCATGAGGTCATGAGATGGTCACTTGCAGAGCAGAGTCTGAGTCTCCAGCCTCCTTATGTACTCTCCTGATCAAGCGCTTTCACATTCCCTCCTTGAGCAGCAGCCTCCACCTGTCTTCCCAAGACCATCTAGTAGTTTGCCTTCTCACAAGGCGAAGTCTGAACAGTAGCCCTGAGTTCCCTTGAATGGGCCCAAGTTATCCTAAGTTCACTAAGTCACTTCTAGAATCCAAATATCAAACACATAATTAATCATCATAATAATAATGATAAACAAGCTATCACTTGGCACTCTTACACATGTACTGTGTTCTCTAAACATGATCTGTGTTAATCCTTACAGCAAGCTTGTGAGGAAACCTTGTCTGTGGTGCAGGCTTTATTTATTATAATAAATAAAGAGGTGGTGTGGCAGTTAAGAGCACTTGCTGCTGACTCCAGCTTGGTTCCCCGAACCCAGAGTGCATTTCTCACAGTCCCCTATGGCATCAGCTGCAGGGGATCTAACATCCTCTTAGGGCCCCTGAGGGTACCCACACACGTGTGACATATGCACACAGGGATACATTCCATATACATACATTTAAAAATTTTAAATCTGGGGCTAGAGAGATGGCTTAGCAGTTAAGAGCACTGGCTGTTCTTCCTGGGGAGCAGTTTCAATTCCCAGCACCCACATGGCAGCTCCCAGCTATCTGTAGCTCCAGTTCCAGGGGATCTGACACCCTCATAATGACATATATGCTGGAAAAACCACCAATGCACATAAAATAAAAATAAATAAATAATTTTTTTAAATTATAAAAATTTCAATCTTTAAAAGTAATGAAATACTCACCAGCATGGAGACACATACCTGTGATTTTAGCATTTACAAAGCAGGAAAATTATGAGGTCTCCAGGCTAACCTAAACTACACAGTGAGACCATTATCTCATAATAAATGAGTAAACAAGCATGTCCTTTAGTCAGTAAGTAATCTGGCAGGAGTCATGTGACAAGTACAGACACTGTCTCATGATTTCACTTTAAATTACTTTTGAAAAATTATTGTTATTCAAAAGTTAAAACTTCACATTAAAGAAAAATATAGGGTTCTATTATATAGCCTGTGCTGGCCTTGAGTTCACTGCATGATCCAGGCTGCACTTGAGCCTATGATCCTCCTGAGATCTGGGATTATAGATCTGTGCTACAACACACAGTTTCTATATCTGGGTGTATAGATGTCACTGAACACAAAGGATCTGTCTCAATGAGTACAATGCCAGAATCAGCACAATCTAGTAATGAAGTAAGAAGAAATCCTTGTCTTCAGCCAGTCAGGAGAGTCTAGGAATGATTCTGGAGCAGTGTCCTTCCAGACAAAAGCAGCTTGGGGTCTTTACTCAGAGAGCCTGAATGTATTTATATGGGAAAGCTCTTTATGCATAGGTCAGTTCCTGAGCATGCTCAGTTAAGACCATCTCCAGCGTAAGCTCATATTTCCCAATTTAGTTTTTAGATGTGGGTCTCTCTCTCTCTCTCTCTCTCTCTCTCTCTCTCTCTCTCTCTCTGTGTGTGTGTGTGTGTGTGTGTGTGTGTGTGTGTGTGTGTGTGTGTGAGAGAGAGAGAGAGAGAGAGAGAGAGAGAGAGAGAGAGAGAGAGAGAGAGAGAGAGAACCCTTGGAAGCCAGAGACTTTGGATCCCCCTAGAGCTGGAGTTACAGGTGGTTGAAAGCTGCCAGACCTGAGTGCTGGAAACTGAACACAGGTTCTCTAGCACAATTGCTCTTAACTACTGAGCCATCTCTCCAAGCCCCAAGGGAATAAGTTAAGAAAGAAAGATGGCAGACACAGTTGGGGCATCCTTAGTTCAAAGTCATGTAGCAACTGAAGCATTAAATTGATGAACAAAGACTCCCCTGGACAGGCTCAGCTTACTCATCAAAGGCACGTTAATAAGGAATCTATTTCTGAAGGTGACTGCCTTGGTCAGGGGCAGTCATCATTTGAACATAGTGAACACAGTGTAATCCTCAAGTCAGGATAATTGATTTTAGTTTCTCCTCAGACATTTGTAGTAGGAAGTTTCTGGCCCGGACTTTCGGGCCTAACCTCAAGGTTTAGGCCCACATACTCACAGATCCATAGAGACACACAGATGCTTACAATAGTTTTAGGCTGATTGGCCTAAGGCCCAGGCATATGACATGCTAACTCTTTACCCTTAATCTAATTCATGACTCTTATCCTGTTCAGCCATGCGGCTCAGTACCTTTTCTCAGAGCAGCATAGTTGTCCTCTGCTTCTTCTGGCTTCTCTCTGGCATTCTGCTCTGCTCTGCCTGTTCCTAGAGTTTTCATAGTCTGGTAGCCCTGCCCACACTTCCTGTCTGCCTTCGGCCAATCAGTGCTTTTTATTAAGCCAGTGGATGGGACAATTATTTACAATGAAACAACATAATCCTCCTACAATTATTTCTTTGTGTTGGGAGACTTCAAACTTTTTTCTTTTGTTTTTTTTTCAAAACAGGTCTACTCTGTGTAACAGCTCTACCTATCCTAAAACTCACTTTGTAGACTAGGTTGGCCTTGAACTCACAGTGCTAGCATTCAAGGCATGCTCCCACCACCTCCTGGGTCTTGTTTAGTTCTTAGGAAAACACTCTGAACTGCAGTCACCCCACTGTGCATAGAACAATAGAACTTATTCTTTCTAGTTAATTTGCATTTTGGAATCCATTGCCCAAGCACCCTCTCTCCATCCTTCACAACAATGACGCCCCTCCCCCTCCTAACTAATTCTGCTGACCACTGTCTATTCTCTATGGATACGAGCACAAGCTGTCTAGATCCTGTAGGTGAGAGAAAACAAGCCGTGTCTGTCTTTCTGTGCCCAATTTCACCCATCATAACACCTTCCAGGCTCATCCTTGACTGCTGGGCAACTAGTCCTGATAACTCCTAGGTTAATTTGGAACGTCCCTATCAACTCTTGATTCTGAGTTCACTGTATATTTAAAGTGGTACATGTTGCCTGGCTGGGAGATAAGGATGGACCAAAACCAATTAAGAAAAAGCACAAAGAATGGACAGCTCTTCTTGGGCAAAGGGGCTCCTGGAGAGTCAGAATTTAAAAGCAGACATGGGCTAAAATAGAAAATGCTGCAGGCAATTCATAGTAGCACACCCCTAAAGAGAGACACCCTATATCCAGTGTCCAAGGCCAGCTAACAAGAGCTCCAGAGTTCCCTAAGGGAGTTAGATTCACTCCAGGGCTTCAAACAATGGAGGAGCCTCCTCAGCTGATGCATGTGCTGGGCCCTGTTGCTGGATGCCTAGAGCAGAGTTACAATACACATGTATTTGCATTGGTGAATATCCCCACAGGGATGGAAATGAAATCATGGGCCTTTGAACACAGAAAGACCAGATTTCTCTCTGTTCCCTAATTGTCACGTTCTTCAATAAGTGTTAGCAATCGGTGTTCTATTTCTTCTGAGCTTCCTTGTGAATTTTTAAAAATTAAAATATTTTGCTGTTGTCATTTAAAAAATATTTTTGTGGAAGGTTTAAAAAGAGGAAAAATATCCCAGATATAAAAATTACCATTAACCTCACTGCATTTTGACATATGATACAATTTTTACTGGAACCAGAGAATGTGATAGGAACAGATCTAGTCTGCAGCACCCAAGGAAGCATAAACAGTCATCTAAACACCCCTTTTGGATTATACCAGACCTCCAAGGCCCTTTATGATACAGGGTTCTTCATAAGATTTTGTCCCATTTTGGGCACCAGATATTGCAACAAATCTCACGTGATATATTAAATATAGTTTTTAATAGCTCCATAGTATATAGATAAGTCATAGTTTGCAAAGCGTTCACCTAAAATTTTATGGAGCCTAAATTCAGTGAGACGGTGAGTGGTCTAAATTTTCCCCATTTTACAACTGGATCTAGGTTTCAGTTTTTTAAAGAGCAAATAAGTTTTTATTTGTTTGTTTGTTGTTGTATTTTTTCCAACACCCCTGACAGCAGGAACACAAGAGAGCCAGCCTCCTACAGGATCATAGGCAGAGACCAAAAAAAGGACAGTTTCTGTAGCCACCCCTCCCTAGAAACCAACCAGGCCCAGACTTGCCCTCGTATGCCCAAAGGTAGAAAAACTAGAACCACAGCCAGTCAAAAATGTACTAATATAACTGCTGCTTGCTTACCCAATTATGTTTGAGATGACCAAACTGTTCCTGAAATTCCCTAGCTATGCTTAAAAGGACCTGCAGGTCTTTGTCCCGGGTTGTTGACATTTTGTACAAGTGAATGGTCCTGCATATGCTGGTAAAATAAACACTCTTTGCTCTTGCACACTATTGGAGTCTGAAGTCTCCCTTCAGTGTTTTCTTGAACCCCAACAATGGTCAGGAGGGGACCATCAAAAGGTGCCTCTCTGAGGAAATCTCAATCACTCCTCCAGTGTTTAACTTGTTACAGTGACATGCCAGTCTCACCGCTCTCTGATTGGTCCTCACATGGTCAGTTGTAACACTTCGGTTTCTGTCTCCTCAAACACTTGACTCAATTCACTTTTATGAAGAGTAAGCATTTGATTAATGGAAACAATGGTAATGAATGGTTGTGCTCCTCGTGGTTGTGCTCCTCGTGCTGAGTTCAGGACTGTGGGTGAACTCAAGTTGTTCTCCGGTGATATATGAATAGTTTGAGGATTTTGTTTTGTTTCTGTTCTATACACATATTTTTTTTTCCAGAATGAAATTGTCGGTTGCAGTGGTATTTATTCAGGTAAGCTTAGCCACAGACCAAGAAGATAGCCAACCATGCACGTTTGCTTTCTATTCTTGAGATAATCACCACAGCCAACAGCAGTGTGGGGGAGAAGGGGTTTATTTAGCTTACAGGTTACAGTTCATTGTTGAGGGAAGTCAGGGCAGAAACTCAAGGTGGAAACCTGGAGGCAGGAACTGAAGCAGAGAACACAGAGGACTGTTTACTGGCTTGCTTCCTCTGGCTTGCTCAGCTGCCTTTCTTTTGCAGGCCAGTCCCACCTGCCCAAGTATGGTACCACCCACAGTGAGTCCAGCTCTCTTTCATTAATTAGCAATCAAAAAATGCCCTGAGGACATGCCACAGGGTAATCTGATAGAAGTAACTTCTTAACTACAATTCCCTCTTTCCAAGGTTTACGACAGATTAAAACAAACTAACCAGTACAGGCGCTGGGTTAGACCACTTTCCAGATGACTTCATCCCACCCCTTGCCAGCCAGTGTGCACCGCCCTCAGTCTGTTTCAGTAGAGCTCTAAGATTCATAAGCAAGTAGCTCTCAGGGGGAGCAGTCTTGGACAACAGTACTTTTGAGTGTCGAGAAGCTCTTAACCCCTGTGGGAAATAACGAACACTGCACATGGAGAGAGAAATGCATTGAGGTGAAGGCTTAAGAAGCCATAGGCCTGGCTGAAAAGTCCTACCCACTGGACCTGTGGGAATCTCACAAACAGGCCTCCCGAACATCCAGTTTTGAGGTTTCCAATGTTTCCCTGACCCATTCCATGGAGGAAGATTTGACTTGTAGAAGCCTGGTTTTTAGATCTTTACCTTTCTAAAGAGACAGTTTCCCTCTCACTATCCAGTCCTTACAGCTCCCAATACTCATGATTGCGTAGACCTTACAATGTTTTAATTCATTTAATTGTAATATTGGTTTCCCTTTAATTGTTTGTGTCAGACATATTTCTTTAAACCTTGTAAAACAATTTTGAGCTGTCAGAGAGAAAGCCTCTTTAAAATTCAGATTATTAATTTACTGTCTGTTCTCTGATGTGGGAATGCCTTTCTGTATGCTGTGAATCTCAATCTTTAAATAAAGGAGCTGTTTTGGGCCATGACAGGCACCATAGAAGAAGTAGGAGGAGGAATCAGAATAGGTAGGAAAGGAAGGGCGGAGTCAGAGGCAGATGGAGCCAGCAGCCCAAGGAGCAACATGTAAGGAACCCAGGTGAGCCACGGGCCATGTGGCAGACAGATTAATAGAAATGGGTTGATTTAAGATGTAAGAGCTAGCTATCAATGTGCCTGAGCCATAGGCCAAACAGCATAAAGTTAATTTAAGCGTCTGAGTCATTTCTGGGGTCTGAGTGGCAGACAGCTAAGGGGTCTGGCGCGGCAGGTCTGTGGGTCCAAGTCCCTGGCCGCCCAGGACCAAGAAACTGCACCACTACTACAGTTCTCCATGTGAATGCATTTTGTATTGGCCACCAGTGTCATAAAACTATTTATTTCAAGGCTTACTATTCAGAAAGTCCTGTTGTAGTTTTGCATGGAAGAAATGTTTTCTTCATGCTCTCATCTACAGTATGTTGTTTGCTGACCTTTTATATCTGTCAAGCTTTCTTTTTTTTTTTTTTTTTTTTTTCATAATAGGGTTTCTCTGTGTATTCCCAGCTGTCCCTGAGATCACTCTGTAGACCAGGCTGGCCTAGAAGTCACATAGACCCACCTGCCTCTGCCTATGTCACCACACCCAGCTTAGCTTTCTTTTATCATTGACCCTTGTGGCTCTCTCACCTGATGGGGCTGGTCACTGCAGAGGTAACACGCAGGGGTCAGGAGTATGGCTTTGGAAGCAGACAGTCCTGGGTCTGTACCTCAGGATAGTCTTTATCCAGTTTAGTTGAGTGACCTTGAGTAAGAAAAACACTCCTGAACCTCAAGTTCCTCTGCAGCTAAAGGGATCAATGGCATCCATTGTAGGGACAAACATCAGCAAAACTATAGGTGTGACCCACACTAACTACTTAAGCTGCACCTTCACATATGTGCACACACATCTACACACACACACACACAAACACACACACACACTGTATTTATATGACTTGCCAGTCATTTCTCTTACAGGAGCAACTGAGAAAGTGACGATTGGCAGATTTCTTATCCTCATCTATGGATCAGACATGTAATGAGGATAGGAGGCACAGGGGTTGTTTAGAAGTATAAAATCTTGTCAAGCTGGCTAGATAATAAAATGAGTTACAAGGTATCATTAGACAGCTATCGCCTGCATGTTTATGGAGGACTGTCATGGATGAGATCAATCCCTTTGTAATAAGAGACATGGCAGCTAGGCATGATGGTACTTATATGCCAGAACATGGGAAGCTGAAACAAGTCTGTGAGTTTAAGGCAAGTCACCCTCAAAACAAGAAGAAAAAAGGTGAGGGTTTTTGTATCACCTGTGTCTTGTGTGAAGTCCTGTCTACAACCGGAAGTGGGTCCTACAATGTTTATGATGGTCCCTGGTCTTGAACTTGCAGCCTTTAGAGCTGTGAAAAGTGTTTGCCATTTAAGACACTAATCTATGTTCCTTAACTCCAGCCTAGCATATGATCAACATTGTGGGTATTATTCCTCAGCCTCTATTTGCAAAGTTAATGACAAATCGGACTTCAACCTGCCACAGTAAATATGCGATGAACTGTTTCTTCACATGTTACTTCTGCTGAGTAGGATAGACAAGCCATGAGTCAAAGCCTGCTGCTGTCACAGACATGGGGACCTGGATGCTGAGGGGAAACCCGCGCCCACTCTCTTTGAGATTACAGATGAACATGTAAACTCTCTTCATTTGGAATGAGTGAGTTCCTCACAGATGTGAAAGTGGAAGCCCCCAGCTACGACTCATCTACAGAGTGCACTAGAAATATTAGCACCCTTGGAGAGGGCGGCATTGTGAGAAGATGTAATGAGAAATGAAAGATGGCTCAGATGATCAGATGCTAAAGGTGCTAGGGCAGAAGCGGAAGAGAGACGCCCCTAGAGTGGGGGTGCTTGGTGGAGACAGACAATGGGCGCTGCGCTAATGGGAAAACTCATAAACCTGAAACCTATGTGACTTTCTACTTGAACTTAGGCCCTCCTTCCTGAAGAACACACCTTCTAAAGAAGTGATTCGGCTAATGAATTCTAAAGCAAGCTGCAATGTCACCACAGCCCAGTTCCCATTAAAAGGCCAAGGTACAGATCATACTCTGCCTGGAGCACTGGGATTCGATCAGGAGCATTGAAGAGGCCCATAGGAAGAGGGGTTCTGAGGGGCTTCAACATGTAGCCTTCCCAGGGACTTTTGAGCAGCAAGGTGTCAAAGGCCTGTTGCAGTGGGGTTTCTTGGTCCTGGGTGGCTAGAGGCCCAGACTCTGCTACGCCAGACCCCTTAGCTGCCCGCCGCTGTTGCTCAGGCCCCCAGAAATGACTCAGATGCTTATATTAACTTCATGCTGTTTGGCCTATGGCTCAGGCACATTGTTAGCTAGCTCTTACATCTTAACCCATTTCTATTAATCTGCCACATGGCCCGTGGCTCACCTGGGTTCCTTACATGTTGCTCCTTGGGCGGCTTGTTCCATCTGCCTCTGACTCCGCCCTGCTTCTCCTACCTATGCTCTGATTCCTCCTCCTACTTCTTCTATGGTGCCTGTCATGGCCCAAAACAGCTCCTTTATTTAAAGATTGATATTTCCAGCACACAGAACGGCATTCCCACATCAAAGACCCTATGAGTTGATCACTTACACATCACAGTGACCAAAGTACCTTCCAGGCAGTGGGAAGATTTAATTTGTCTTGTTTCCAGAGGAGTTCAGTTTGTGGAGGCAAGAGTCTGTGGCAGAGACATCTTACCTGGTGCAGACCAGGAAGCATAGCACGCTAGGAACCAGGAGCCAGGCTGTAATCTTCAAAGACCAGCCCTTGTGTCATACTTCTGTCCACCAGGCTGCACCTCCACAATTGCCAAAAATACTCCTAGCAGTTAGGGTACAGGTGTTCAAATCATGAGCCTGTAGGGGACATTTTAGTTTCAAAATATAATGCTGTTCAGAACCACTAAGGAACACCAGGACTGTGGTGTCCAAACATGAGATGGGTTCTCAAAAAAGAAAAAAAAATATGATAGTTCAGTAACTTGGACCAGGAGTTGGACATTCCCACCAGTCTGAGACTGACATTCAGACATTGCTATTATAGAAGGCTGAGCTGCCTTAAGAAATGTCTTGTTAAGGAGTAAACTTGGTTGGCTATTTAACACACTTAAGAAGAGGAAGCTTCAGTTGAAGAATTGGCTCCATCAGAGTGGCTATGGGCATGTCTGTAGGAAGTGTTCTTGATTGCTAATTGATATAGGAGGCCCCAGCCCACTGTGAGCAGAACTATCATGGCAGGTGAGTCTGGGCTATATATATATAAAAAAAAGTCTGGGTTGTGTAGTACTCATGTCAAGACACTCCCCAAAGACCACCAGGGATCTGGATTCTGATGCAAACACATGAGGGTCAGTTTATTCTTTTGGACAGACTTGAACCTGTGCCAAAACTCTATGTTCCAACACAGCTGAGGGAATTTGGCCCCGAGCTCAGGATTGAGAGGATTTTTTTTTAAAAAAATAAAATACAGAAGTGAGATGTTACACATCTTGGCATTTCAGGATTGGGTAAAGGGAAATAAGGTAGAGTAATTCTTGGAAACTATTGGCTAAACTTTCAGAGTAAAACCAAGTTTTAAGTCTATTGGCTGTCAGGCATGTTCCTGAGATGTTTCCTAGTTTCTTCTTAGATCTGAGCCCTTCCCTCAGGCACTAGATGTTCTAGAAAAATGGACTTTCCCTGAAGTAAAGTATTGTAAACGTAAATCCATGCCTTGACAGTTGAAAGCAAGTGCAGGAGCAAGTTAAGGAGCAGCGTTTCTCTGTGGTCTCTGCTTTAGGTCCTGCAGCCACATTCTATTAAGACCCTGCCTCGGCTTCTCTTGACAGTGAACTGTAAACTGTAGGCCAAGCAAACTCTCTCCGTTGCTTTTGGGCAATGTCATCACAACAGAAAGGCAGGCAAATAGGAGCATCCTCAGTGAGGTCAATTTCCAAAGCCCTTTCCAGTCCTAGGGTTCTCAGACCCTCTTGTCAACAGCCCCTGTTTAGGTTTAGATGCTTCACATGATTTTAGGAGCTCACTCCGTGGAACCCAGAAGGAAAACCTAACACTTCTATTGCTCATAGACACGCACCACACATGAACACAAACAAAGCAATTGACTGGGTAGTTATTTGGTGTGTTATTTCAGAGCAACTCACAGCAATTTGCTAAGGCTTTTAGAACAGAAATGTACTCTCTATTCTGCTAGATATTACTTAGGACAAAGAGTCTGGGTTCCTCTTGGCAGGTACCTAGGTCTGCATCCACAAAAGCCATCTTTAGGAGATAGACAGACAGGAGAAAAGGAAAGAAACGGAGAACTCGGTGGCATTGTTATGTTATAAATCAAGTCTTAACCTGAAACCTTTGGGCTTTTCAGCATAAAAATTAATGACATTCTAGGTTGGGAGATGGCTCACCGGGAAAGAATGCAACAGCAGAAGTGTCAGGACCTGAGTGCAAACTCATAGCACCTGTATGAATATGCCTGGCAGTGTGTGCATCTGTAACCCAGTGTTGTAGGAAAGGGAGTGGGGACAGGAGGATCCTGGGTTCGCTGGTCTCCAGTCTTCAGTCTCCTCCAGGTTCAGTGAGAAGCCCTGTCCCATAGGAACACAGTGGAGAGTGATAGAGCTGGGCACCCAGTGTCCCCCATGGCCTTTGGTTACTGGAAACAAAAAAGAATTGAGATTTTTTTGAAGAAGGGAGATTTAGACAAACAAGGGTGTAGACACACCTCAGAATGGGTCTGAAAGCAGGAACTGGAATGTTCCCAAGAACCTCAGAAATCCTTTCTCTGCTTCTTGGCTGCTATTTCTTTTGCTCTCTGTGAACTGGCCCCCAGTCACCTCAAAAGGAATATGACCATCCCAGTGTGGTGGGATTCAGGTGTCAGCTGATAAGGTCGGAAGACACTTATCCAGGGTCCTGGGCTCCTGAAGGGGGTGTGTCCAGCCCCATTCAAGAGGGGCTGCTGGGATCTTGAGCGCCCCGTTGAGCGTTCCTGCCTTCTTGAGAGACTAGATCAACATTCATCGCTTGGACCATCCAATCACTCAAGTATATTCCTAAGCTATAGCCTGTTATCCTGAGTGTTAATTTGTTTTCCAATAAATATTTATCTTATATTAACATAGTTTAAGTGAGATTTACTGCCACATCTGGCACCCAACATCCCAGAGCTCCCTATTTTATTTATTGAGTAAGAGATTGTCTTTAACTCCTTATGCCTAACGTCTTGGTTTAGGAAGGCTAATTATTAGCCTCACTGGGTGATGAGCGCCTTGGCACATTCCTGCTCAGGATGACATGATCATAGTGGAGATGTAGCTTCTGGTGGGGTATAGTTACTGAATTAAGAGAGAGAGCAAATGATACTCAGTTTCCCCAAACAGTGTAGCTCATGTGCTGACTAAAGAACCTCAAAGTTTTAGATTTTATAACAAAACAAGCAAAAAACCTTCCCTAACAGGAAGCCAGAAGACGTGCCCTAGAGGATGTCATATCTAGTTGAAAATCTGAAGATTCATGAATGCGGAAGAGAGTACTCGTAATAGGGACATCGAGTGCGGTATCTGGGGAGATGTCACGGAGGTCAGTGGCAGGAGATTAGCCTGGAAAATGAGCAGGTAGTGATCAGAGTCTTGTGAGCCTCACGTGTTTAGATTTCGCCTTAAATTCTGAGGGAAAGTATTAAAACTCTCTCTCCCTAGTCCCCAGTGTGTGTGTGTGTGTGTGTGTGTGTGTGTGTGTGTGTGTGTGTATGCACGCACGCGCGCGCGCGCGTGCACATATTGCACATATCTACCAGTATGAATATGCATAAGAAAGTCAGAGAAAAACCTTGGTGTCGTTTCCTAAGTGCCCATCTGCTCCCTCCCTCCTTTTTCTCTCCTTCCTTCCCTCCCCCTCTTTCCCTCCCTCCTTCCCTCCCTCTCTCCTTCCCTCCCTCCTTCCCTCCCTCCCTCCTTCCCTCCCTCCCTCCCTCCCTTCCTTCCTCCCTTCTTCCTTCCTTTCTCCTTCTTTTATTCCTACTTTAAACAGGGTCTCTCTCACCACAGTCACTCTAGTCTGGCTGCCAGTGAGCCCAGAGACCGGTCTCCACCTCTCCAGCACAGCACTGCACCTGCTTTTTAATATTTATACAGGTTCTGGGCTCAATCTCAGAACAAACACTTTACTGAGCGATGTCCCTAGCCCCATGTACTAAAAGTTTTTTTTTTTTTCTTCTTTTTTAAAGTGAATCGAGTTCAGGAGGAAGTGCTGTACAGCAATAATATGGAGAATTTCCGGGGCTCAGAACACGTTGGGGTGGTTTAGGCGGAGTGATGGTAGCCAGAGCTCAGGGAGCAGCAGTGAGGTATGAGAAATAGTTGTCGAGGCCTTCCATCTTAGCACAGAGCTTGACTTATTTAGGATGCTTTGTTGAATGATGGCACAGAGGCCAGATAAGCAATATCTAGAGCCGACTCTAGCTGATGTGGCTCTTGCTGCTTTATTGGTCTGCAGTGTGAGGATAGCGGGCCGACTGGGGGTCTCCAGCTGTGGGTCAGTGCCACTGGAACAAATGTTGGAGGCGTTTCCTCCCAAGGCTGCTAGCAGCCGTCTGCTTCTCTTGGTGTGTCAGGGAACACTCCCTTGGTAGCTCGAAATAGAGGTGTGTTGTGGCAGAGAGAACATTGTGATGGATAGCACAGATTTCCTTCCGGGTTGGCCCCCTACCAAAAAGAATCTAAGGAGTTATTTTCTAAGGCATCTCTACAAGCCTTGGATGAGAGGTGAAGGGCAGCTGATCATAGAAGGTGTGGGCGGGGGGCCAAGCCGGGAGGGAAGGTCCTGGTAGCAGCTGGACCAGTAGCTGGACCAGTGGGTGCCAGTAGCTGCCAGTGTTTCATGGGCCAGATGGTGATTATCTCTTTCTAGAAATACCTGGAGGCAGAAGAGATTTAAGGAAACATGTTGAATGCCCCCGCTCCCGCTAATGTGTGTATGTGTGTGCATGATCAGGTGGTGTTGGATAAAAAGTCATAAAAATTTGTACGGTTGCACTTTGGGCACTTTTGAACAACACCCACATCTCTAGTTATAGGATAAAATCTTAGGTCAAGAGGACAAACGGGAATGGATTGAACATCCTTCTGTCCAGTGGCACTGAAGTACAGATATTTGTGTTCCTTCTTTGGGTCCAGGAGGCATCATATCATCATCCCTATGTGACCCACAGCCCCAAATGCCTCATGGCACCACGTAGGGTCTTTTTCACTGATGAAACTCCCCCAGGCTTACAGTGGTGTTCTGTAAAAACCAAGAGATTTAGGTTTTCTTTTTAATAAATTTGATAAGCTGTGTGGTCTTGTAGTAATTTAGCAAAATGTATAACTTTATAAAAGACACTGCTCAATTGTACGAAAGTCCTGATATGAGAAAAACCTGATATTGAAATATTTGACCATAAATTTCAACTCATGCTGCAGAAGGCCATTTACTACTGTCTGCAGTCAGTAAGTGTATTTCTGATGGCAGATGTACCATATAAAAACCTCTCAAAGTCAGCAAATGGATATTTCTTTTAGAAAGCTAACTTTATTGTACTTTGAGTACCCTGCATTTGTGACTCCTTTAGAAGAAATATTCTTTGGTGCAAAGATTGGAATCTAGGTATTTTGTTGCAAGGAAAAAGAGTCCCTCTGTTCTATGTGGAAGTCGGTACCTGCTGCTTTGAGCGTGACATTCTTTCCTAATAAATGGGAACACTTGGCTTCATTTGATTTTTCACACCATGCCCACATCCCTTGAACCCTCGGTAATCCCCAGGGTTTGCAGTTGTCTGTGTCTTGGTGTTCTAGAAGGCACTCTAGGCATGGGAGGAGCTAGCATTTACCTGGAGGAAGGGCTGGAAAATTTGAACTACCAGGAGCGGTCTGACAGGCCCACAATTGGTAGGTGTAAGACCAATGGCTTACTGTGGTATCTACTAGCACACCAAAGCGCATGCTGGCCTCCAGGCTCCCTCAGCGCGACAGACCCGTTACAGAGCCTACCATCTTTGGCCTTCCATTTCACTCACCCCACCCTAACCATCTGTAGCTCATGGACTTCCCTTCCCCCAGCTTCTCATTTTCACCATTTTGGCCAGGCTCTCTTGTTCCATTTTGCTTCCTCTTTCTTTGCCCCCCTTCTTGGTTCTTGGTCCTTCTTTGTCCACACTCTCTTGTCTTCCCCACCCCCTCTCTCCTCTCATGACCTGGTTCAGTCTACTGGACATGTCTGTCCACTGCTTTCATGATCTGGCCTCTTCTAGGTGCCTTTGCCTATAAGCTCCCTCATACCTACAGTAAAGACTTCTCCTCAACCGTACCTTTGGAGTGGTACACATTTACACAACTTTATACATCTGGTGCCTCCCTTTCTATAGACTGTAAGTATTACAGTTCCCTGTACGTTTTACACTTGCAGTTTGGCTGAGGGCCTGAACTCCACAGTCGCCCACAACGGCAGCAGGCTTTTGTTAGCTGCCTTCCATTCTTGGGTCATTTTTCTTGTATGTTTTCCAGGAGCCTCTGAACCTGAAAAATTAGTTAAATTCCTGTCTTAGGATTTACTTTCAGGGAAGCCAAACTAATATTGGTTCGTTTGTCCAAGATGGGGATCAGTAGCTATTTCAAGTTTGGTTAAAAGCTGGTAGAGTGTCAACGCCCAATGTCCAAGCTAGGTAAATGGATGGCATATGTCAAATCCACAGGGAATTAGTAAATGACAAAACTGACATAATGTATAGTTGGAGGGTGAAGGAAGGCTGGAGCAAGAACAGCAAATCAGATTTAAAAACAAAATAACAACTGGTTAGTAATCTCCAAGGTGATAGCGCTGTTGCTATGGCTTGGATCTGAATGTACTCGGAGGTGATGGAAGGCGTGGGAAGTGATGGCCAGAGCGGGAGCTTGCATTGTGTATTTTTCTCACTGCTTTGGCCAAATATGTGATGGGAAGCACCTTATGGGAAGGATGGTTTTATCTGGATCACACACAGTTTGGGGAGATATGGTCTGTCCTGGAGGGGGGGCACCGTGGTAGGAATATGAGGCAGCTGATCACATGTGTCCACCACCAGGAAGTGGAGGAAGATGAACTCTGGCCTTCAGCTCTGTTCTCTGTTGTTCCTGTTCAGTCTCCCATAGGACGGTATAGCCCAGACTGAGAGTAAGACAGCTCTACTCGGTGGAACCTTTGTGAAAAGAGCCCCATGTATACACACAGAGATGCTTCTCTTGGTTCATTTCAGATTCAGAGAAGCTGATTCGATTATTAACCATTGCTGTTCGTTGGTCCCAAGATCCCTGAAGAGACCACCAGAGAACGTGAACTCTCTGAAATGCAAAAACAAGGTTTATTGGAAAGTACAAGCCTCACCAGGGACCCCATCTGGACACACTGTCATAGTGATGGCTGGAGGAGGTACCTGGCCCTCTGCAAACTGAGTTTTTTAAAGGCAAAAGCCACAAGGTTACACAGCAATTAGGGGTCTCAGTACGGATACAATTCTGATTAGCTCGCTCATTTCTTAGGGGCTTTCCAGAATTCCCGTTATCTTAGCCAGCTGTATGTCAACCCTTCTGTAGACTGTCTCCTGTGCTGGGACATTCCATTGTTAATTAGTTGCTATCAGATAGCTCTAGGCTGTCTCCTGTTTGCACTTTGTACTCTGCAGAACTCAGGCCTGTTTCAAGCTGGGGTTAGGGGCTTGCTTAAAATGGAGGTGCTTCCCTGGTTCTTCACCATTATAGAGGTCCTTGTACTGGGAGTGTGCCATAAAGTGAGGCAGTGGGACAGCTCTTTCCTCTTCTTCCCTCTGCTTCCTAGCCACATGAGAAGATGGAGATGTGCTCCCTCTACAGTCCCCAATGCAAAGGAGCATCCAGAACTTTTCTTTTTTAAAAGCTGATCATCTCAGGTTGTTCGTTATAGTAAAGAAAAACTGACAAACACAATTTTCATTATATTATCACTTATAGGAACAAAAGCCATCACACAGGCTCAAATTTTATAGGTTCAGAAAAGATCTGGGCCTCTGATAATTGGTAGTCGTAAGTCATATAATGTTAAATCTAAAAAGCCCCGTAGAGAACGTTATGAAGTAAGGAAATGAGAAAAGAACAGACTTTAGATGAATGGTCTCGGAAAACGGTTCGATTTGCATTTCATACAAGACATTTGAGGGGACCTCTTTAAGACTCCAGTGTCTTCCTCTCTCATCAAATTGCGATCAAAGGTGTTAAGGGGTGAACAAGAGTCTCCCTCCCTCCCCCTCCTTTCCCACTTCCTTCCTCCCTCTCTTTCTTCCTTCCTCTTGTACTGAGTTAATGAGCACGAAGGGCTGTCTCGTTATTAACTAATAAGGCCTATCTGCTGCTGCCATGACTCGTTAGTCGCACAATTTGAAAAGTCAGGACTGGTAAGTGAGGAGCACCCCACTCTCTAACACAGCCATTCCGAGTGAGATGACACTGCATATCACCGGGAGTTAAGACAGGCAGTTTATGAGATGTTCTCAAAGCACAGGCCCAGATTGTCCTTCCTCCGTAGTCTCTTTGGAAGACCAGCAAACAAGCATTGGAACAGAGCATTGTCTCCTTGTAAATGGAATGACCTGATTTTTATCTCTAGTTGGATTCCAGGAGGAAGTATGATGTCATTCCAGCCACTGGCCAGAAACTTCTTGCTTAATGAGCACTTTGAGCTTGCTGGCAGCTAAGGAAGCCTTTGTTTACTGTGCTCGGAAGCTGGGGTCAAAGATTCTCTTGGCTCTTAGGAACAGAGGCACGGGCTTGCTAAATGACCCATGTCTGTAAGTATAATGTAAGATAATGACAGACAGACAGTACAGCCAGCTTCCCAAAGGTAAATAGCCTGGGAGGTTGATATGACAGGAAAGAGGAGCAGAGACACCATCACCAGAGATTAATATGATGTCTATGTTATGCTTTTCTGACCTCAAGCGAGGGCTGAGTGACAGGTGTGTGTCTGTCCACAGCTCACAGACTCCTGCTCCCCCTGCCACCCCCAGTGCTCCTCAGCTGTTGGAACAGTTGCTGATGAGTCTGGAAGGGCTCCACCTACTAGCAGCTGTTGAGCTGTTTCCTGAGGGTAGAAACAGATGTCTGTAATACTGGTTGCTACCAGGGAGGTCAAAACCAGAAACATGGGGGGGGAGGAGGTGCAGGGGAGGTAGGGGCTGATGTCAACCCGAGGTGCATAGTAAGTCACATCTCAGGCTGAAAATAAGGTGTTAAAAGGGAGCAAACTGATTTCCATTCTCCTTTTGACGTGGTGAACACCCCTACCCCCAGTGATTTTTCTTTTTAAAAAATTGTCTTTGTATCTGGCATCCAATGAGCTGCATATGGATAAAAAGTACGGTGTGAGAAGTTCTGATGCATACACTTGTGAAGAATTCCTCACCAGAAATGATGTGTGAGATATGTTCATGAGTCATAATAAATGTGCCACTTTAATGGGGGAGGGCTAATGGAGTCATGCATGCACATATGGAAATCTTTGGACCTGCTTAATTTTTATGGGAACCTGAAACTGTGCTAAATATAAAGCTTTTTTCCCTTAAGGGCTAATAAAAATATGTTATTAACTCAGCCAGGATTACTGCCCCCCAAAGCTTCCCTGTGATGATTTGTAATCCCTAGTGTAAGTGGCATGGCCAGTGCTGAACACAGCCCTCTCCCCATCCTAGATGATGCTGGCAATGCTCATCCCAAAGAGAAGAGACATTTTTCTTGAGCAAACATGAATTTCATGGTCTGGAAACACAGATTCAGGTTGTCACAAAAGACGTGTTCCAATGTGGAAGCAGTTATATGATATTTTATTAGTTGCAAAATACAGAAAGTCATTAATCAAGGAACTTACCAAATATGTTGCTCACAATCACAGGTGGGCAGATTGTAGTGAAACAGGGAATATGCTGTTGTAGGTTTTAGATGCTGTCTGAGGCATTTGTAGCATGTGGATTGGTGGGAGTTAGTGTCTGCTAAGAATACATTTTGTTTGTAAATATTCATTTTAAGATGTATTTGTTTATTTTGATGTGCATGAGTAGTTGCTTGCGTACGTATTTGTATGCGTGTATTTATGTGTACCACCAGCATGCCTGGTGCTTATGGAGGCCAGAATAAGGCACTGCAGACCGCTGAAACTGGAATTACAGGTGGTTATAAACCACACAAGGGTGAAGGGAACTGAACTAGGTTCCTCTATGAGAGCAGTAAATGCTCTTAATCTTTGAGCCATCTCCCTAGCCCCATATAAGTGCACTTTTAAGTCTTATACCCGATAGCCAAGGGATGTTAGGTTGGACATAGAAAGAAGATTAATGCCAATGAAAAGGACGAGAATTACCTAGGGTAACTTGATCTGGGATCTGCAAATAATCCTTTTAAAATATAGTGCATGTGCCTTTGTGGGGGAACATGTGCCCTGGTGCATGTGTGGAGCTCAGAGGACAATTTGAGGTGCGACAACTTTTTTTACCACGGGGATGCCAAGCATTGAACTCAGGTCTTCAGGCTTGAGGGCAGGCGCCTTTACCTACTGAGCTATCTTGCCTGCCCTGTGCAAGCAGCTTTCGAGGATCATGAAGTCTTTTTTTTCTTTCTTCTTCTTTTTTTTTTATAAAAAGATTGATTGATTGATTGATTCATTCGTTCGTTTCTTTCTCTTTCTTTCTTTCTTTCTTTCTTTCTTTCTTTCTTTCTTTCTTTCTTTCTTTCTTTCTTTCTTTCTTTCTTTCTTTCTTTCTTTCTTTCTTTCGTATGCTCAGGCTTGTATTATCTTCAACATGGGTATGGATTTCCCCAGGATGTTTAGCTTATAATTTCTCTTGTTAAATCGTATATGTGTGTAGACAGAGTCCAAATTCTTTACCCCATGGTACCAGAAAGGCTCATTTCAGGAATCTGATGAAGACAGAGAAGCCATCCTCAGGGGTGAGAAATTGCTCGTTCACACCATCAAAGGAGAGGTCCCTGGGTCACATCAGCACCATCAGCCACCTCAGTCAAGTCTGTTGTAGAGTATTACTTTAGCTGTATAAAGCTGTGGTTCACCTTGCCTGCCTTGCACCTAATTGGTCTAATAAAAAGCAGAACAGCCAATAGCTATCCGGGAGAGGGATGGGTGGGCCTGGTGGGCAGGTAGTGAGTAGGAGGGGAAATCTAGGCTTGAAAGAGGAAAATAGAAGGAGGGGGTTGAGGGAGAAAGAGAGGAAGGACTCCTGGGTCAGTCAGCCAGGCAGCGCCAGGCAAACACACATGGTGCAGTGCATGCAGAGTCAAAGAAAGGTAAAAATCCGGAGGCAAACATAGATGGAGAGAAGCAGATTAAAATAAGAGGTAAGAGCTAGTGGGACAAGCATAAGCTAAGGCTGAGCATCCGTAAGTAACAATAAATAACGATTTGGGAGCTGGTTGGTGGTCAGAAGAAAGTCTGCTCCACAGGTCTAATTGTTTATCCCTAACTCTGCACCTAACAGAAACAGTAATATGTGCTATACTGTAGTAGTATTACCCTTAAAATCATCAAGAACGAGTATGACCTAAGAAAGTGAAGGCAAACAATGAGACAAGTGGACTCCCTAACCAACCAAGGCATTTGTGTGTGATAACATGCTTCGTGGCCAGACTGATGACATGATTCTCCTTGTGTCCACCATCTTTGTACTCTATGAAATATTTTATTTGGGTTTTTAGAGCATTGAAAATCATTTATTGTTGTATGAATTTTACATTTTCTTTTGGCCAGTTTGTTCCACAGCGATAGCCTCTTATGTAGGAACTGGTTCTCTAACTTTTAAGAAAGATTAGTTTTTAATATCTAAGCTACTTTAACTCTTACTTGTATTAATTTTATCTGACCTATAGTATTGGAATCAAATCAGATTCCAGTTTGGAGAAACAAAGTCATATTACGGAAGAAATCAAGTATTAATACAGTACCGTTTTAAATTCTTTCCCTACAAAACTGTCTTTTCAAATGATATTCATGGCTGAGACTGCCACAAAATGACTTATGAGAAATCAAGATTCCACAGATGGAGCATAGGGGTGGGTGCATGTATGCCACCATGCTAGTGTGGAGGTCAGAGGACAGCTTTGAGTGTGTGGATCCTCACTTCCACCTTGTCTGAGCTAGGGTCTTTTTGTTGGTTGAGTGTTACACTATACAGGCCAGGCAGCTCTCAAGTTTTAGGGACTCTCCTGCCTCTACTTCCCATCTTACCACAAGGGAACTGGTGTTAGAGATTCACGTTTCTGCTCCTGGCTTTACATGGGTTCTAGAGATTCAAACTCTGGTCCATATACTTACACAGTAAGTAAATAAACAAATTATAGATTAAGCTGTCTTTCCAGTCCCTAGGTTCCAGAGATGTGTGTGTATAAAAGCAAATTTTTAATTTTCATAGTCAGAAGGGAATGAGGACTTTAAAACTCATAGTTACTTTGTAATATTCTCCCACTTATTTGTCACTGGCAAAATACAGTGTTTAGTATTATTTGGGGATACCTTGAAAACGCATTTAGTCAGTAAACATGGACTTTTGAGTTTGTAGCCTCTTGGGTTGCAATTTCCATCTTTTTGAAATAACAGCATTTTACATGCCCTGTTTTTAAACATGAAGCCTTTTCACATTAAGGTATACCTTAAAAATGACTTTTAGCAAATGCAGTCTGTGTTAAATTTCCTAATCCATATCTATACCACCAGAGAGGTCTCTTTTGGCTCTGGCACATGGCTAGTCATTCAACATTTAAATTACATTTATTAGTTAATTTACTTTGTGTATGGGACATGCACATGCCATGGCACATATTTGGGGTGAGAGGACAGTTTATGGGAGTTGATTATCTTCTTCCATCATGTGGATCCCAGGAGTCAGTCAAACTCAGATGGTCAGGCTTGGTGGCAAGCACCTTTGCCTATGGAGTCATCTCACCAATTTTGATTTTAAAAAGACCAAATAACAAAATAAAGAAATAACAACAATAAAAAGCCCACCAGGAATGTTATTGTTATTAAAGAAAGTTTTTTATATAGTTTGTATTTAAAAAGTCATCTCCCAACATTTAGATATCCTTAACAAGGGTCTGCAAAGTAAAAACTACTTCAAAGTAGGCAGAGGTTTGAAGAGACTGCATGGCTTTCCACATCCTTTTGGACCTTATGCCAGTATGTACATTTTAACAATTATATTATCAGCAGTAATACAATAATCCAACTGGTTAGATATAGTTGGTATTCTTGACTTTTTTTCAAGAGAAAGATGATGTATTATTTTTGGCTCTGGAGTTTGCATCTTAAATGAAACCTCCCCCTTCCCCCACCAAAGGGAGAATTTAGGGGCTGGATAGATGGTTCAGAGGTTGAGTTTATACTGTCCTTTTGGAGGTGCCAAGTTCCTTTCCTAACACCCAGAAAAGAGCCTGTAACTCCAGTTCCAGGGTATCGAACATCTTCTGATCTCCATGGACACTGTACTTAAATGAAAAAACTCACATTCACACACATTAAAATATTTTAAAAAGGAATAACCCCTTGAATCATATCAAACCACCATGGTCTAAAATTAGAGTTCAACAACTTCAAATCAAAACAGCTTTGAGATACCACCTTACATCTGTTAGAAAAGCTAAGATCAAAAACACAGATGACAGCCTATGCTGGAGAGGATGTGGAGCAAGTGGAACACTCTTTCATTGTTGGTGGGAGTGTAAACTTGTACAGTCACTCTGGAATGCAATGTGGTGGTTCCTCAGAAATCTGGGAATCAATCTCCCCAAGGATCCAGCAATACCACTATTGGGTATATACCCAAAGGATGTACATTCGTACCCCAAGGGCATTAGTTCAACTATGTCCATAACAGCATTATTCATAATAGCAAGAGCTGGAAACAATCTAGATGCCCCTCAGCTGAAGAATCAATTAACAAGCTGTGGTACATCTACACAATGGAGTACTACTCAGCAGCAATATATATATATATATATATATATATATATATATATATATATATATATATATATATGACATCCTAAAATTTTCAGGCAAATGGATGGATTTGGAGCGTATCATCCTGAGCGAGGTATCATAAGACCAGAAGGAGAGGCATGGGATGTGCTCTTATAAGTGGATTTTAGACAAAAAGCAAAGAATACTCAAGCTGCAAACCACAACCCCTGAACAGCTTGGGATCAGAAGGAACTTAAGAGAGACATCTAGGGATTCCCCTAAGAAGAGAAAATAGAGACGATCACCTTAGCCAATTGGGATCTTAATGAGTAGTGACCAAGGAGAGGTGGGAACAAATCATGAGAGAAGGAGATGGTTGAGTGAGAGGAGCAACAAAGAGAGAGAGAAAAAAAAGAGATGGATGTCTTGATAGAAGAAGCCAATGTGGGGTCGGAAAGAGAGCGGGTGCTAGGGAAACCTCCAAGAACTCACAGGAGTTCTGTCTCTGGCTAGGTCTCCAACCAATAGTGGAGGGGGTTCCCAAAACAAGACTTCCCCTATAATCAAATGAATAACCACCCTAAGTGTCATCACAGAACCTACATCCAACAATAAATGGAGGTGGAAGCAGAGATCCATGGCTGAGCACTGGACAGAGCTTCTGGTCCAGCTGAGAGCAGGGGAGGAGAGTCTGTATGAGCAAGGGGATATGGATTATGAGGAAAATTCCCACAGTAATGGCTGGCTGGAGCTCTGGGGAGCTCACTGAATCAAGAACAGCCATTGAAGATCCCTCAGGAAAAGGAGCTGGGCCCTCCAAGAATAGGCAACTGTCGATTGGCATGGGCAGCATGTGGAGTGGGATCAGACTGTGTTCCTGTACATGGGCTGGCACCTTGGAGCTCATTCCCTGCAGAGGAACATCTAGCCCGGTCTTGCCTTTTGGATGAGGAAATAGGACCTGTGTGAAATGGATGTGCCATGCTGAACTGACCCACCTTAGGACTTCTTGCCCATTTGGAGGAGGGGATTGGGGGATGGGGGAGAGGCTGAAGGCTGACTAGAAGGGACTGGGAGGAGGGAAAGGAGGGGAGCAGGGGGATACATGGAAAAAAAGACTTAAAAAATAAATAAATAAGAAAAAAAGAAAAAAGTTTTTTTATTGTTGTTGTTGAGGTTTGTTTTTTTAATGAGGGTAATGAAACATTTGAATCTTTTAAAGACCAGAATTTAAAAAAGTCGGAGACGGAAGGAGTCACAGGAAAGCGTAGTTGTGGAGAGGATGCACTCTGAGCACCCTCATTTCATTTAGAGCCAAGATCAGCATTAGTTTTCATCAATTTGAAAAGCACATCAAAGCAAACTACAAAAAGCTTAGGTGAATTTTAAAACGTGGAGATATAAAGGGATTTAAGAAATATGAAGGAAAGTCGTAAATGTTAGAGCGGTTTTGAGCTCAGCGACTTGGGTCACTCAGTGCTGACTTCGGTGACCATGAGAATCTCCACCTTTTCTGAAGAAGGTGGCAAACATTTGAGATAAGAAACACAAACCCAGAAGCTTCTCTTCTTAAGTTTTATAGCGAAGGAGGTGGTTAGAAATACCCCCCAGGGTCGCTTTGACTGTGGCATCAACATGTTGATAACGTCACCAGCTTTCTCTCATTCACACTGTTCTCTCGGGAATTCACTGTGGAAAAGCTCTGCGGCCAATCCTGTCATTTTAAAAATCCTTTGTATTAGCGAAAACGGTTTCCTTTTCCAAGAGATGTTTCATACAGTCGTTTCTCTATTATAGAATATAGTAATTACTTCAAAAGAAGTGTGATGCTTACAGAAAGGGCAGATTTAAATCTAGAACTAATGGCCAAGCTTTGGTTAATTTTGACAATTATTTCTAAAGTGCCATTTGCTCTCAGTTAATCCAGATGATTGGAGGTGGTAGGTTTGATGAAATGTTAAGGTGCAGAGTTAAGTACTAGTCACTAAAGTGAGTTTTACAATCACTATGCCATTCAGTAATCTTCCAACCCTCTCCTCCAGCTGATTCCTGAGTATGAGGTGTGGAGGTTGTACTGTAGAGGTAATCATTGTTCTCTGTATTTTGACTGTAGATTTCTGTTAGGATCTTCCTCTGCTGCAAAAGGAGTTTCTTTAACAAGGGGTGACAGCTATACTCATTGGCTATACAGATGGGTATTTAGAATGAAGTTGGGAATTATCCTCGTTAGGTACTAGGTGCTTCACCCGCCTGCCTTCAGCTACCAGTAACCACATCATCACTAACCACCAAATGCAACAGGCGTCCCTTTAAAAAGTCCCTGTGATCACAGACCCATCCCTGTCCTTCTGCCTTTCTCTGAATCATCTTTGTTTCTCTCTCGTGTACACTCTCAGAGATGGTCTTTTGTTGTGTGTCCCCCCCCCAATTTCTTGCGTGAGATTTGTTCCATAGTGTAATCTTTGTGGCCCTTAGACCTCATCCGCCAAGATACCTTTCTCAAAAACCCTAACGTCTACAACCTTGGATGACTTCATGGCCATGGGTATTTGGCTGTATTTATAGACTAGGCATAAATAAGTTCCTCCTGTTGAACACACAAAGTTATTTTAGAAAGCTGTTGATTGTCCCCAAGATTTAAATGTCACCACCGCACCTTTGGGAATATCTTGCCACACTGATTATAATGTGGTCCATAAGCCTCACAGCTGGGGAGGACTGTCAATTGCTTTTCTCTCTTGGCAGCTCATATGGCACTTTTCAGATGCCATGGGAGCTAGTCTTCAGGGAGGACTGGTCAGTTCCAGCTCGATTCTTCCAAGGCCTGTGTCCCAAGCGTGTAGTGTCATCAGCAATAAGTTCTTACCTTCAAGGTCCGGGAGGAAAACAAGGGCATCAAGGGCCATTTTCAAGTCTGCTCCTGTCAACTTGACACTGAAGTACATTTCCTCAAGCTGTAGCATTCAGCCCTGGCTCTGAAAGGCCGAGGACTCACTCATAACACAGTCCATCTATCCCTAAGATATCCCACAGTAGTAACAGGTCCAAAATTATTCTAAGGTCCAAGTTAAAAGGAAATCTCCTTTGAGTCTAAAGGCAAACCACAAGCCCCTTACAATTAAGACCAAGATGATGCACACTTTGAATAACACAGAGCAAATATTCTCATTCAAAAGTAGAAAATCAAAGAACAGAAATGAGGGTTGGGGTGGGGGTCAAGGCGAGACTGAAGCCAGGCAGGAAAGCATGAACTTCTAAAACTCTGTGTCTGCATCCAGGACATTTAGTAAGATGGCTGCTCCAAAGACAGAAACATTCCCACCTGTTTTCTTATTCAGGATGGCAGATACTCCATGCTCTGACATCACCGATTTTCTGGGATCTCTGTTATATCATTGGTTTTACAAAGCTATACACTTAACTCTCTCAAGAGCTGTCTGGTGGAAACCTCATTCTGATACATGTTGACTGACCTCCAAGACTTTCTGCCAACACTTGTGGGCAAACCTATAAGTCTTGTATTCAGCAAGTTTTCAAGGTCTGTGGCTAGTAAAAACAGTAGCCAACCTGCACTGACTCATCCCTGCAACGACAATAGAGTCCCTGAATGGCTTCGTGGAGGAGGCAGTTTATCAGATGGCCTATAGAGAATTCTAGCAAAGCTTTCTCTTCAGAGTGAAAGCTTCAAATTAATCTTACCAGATGAGATTATTCCTTCACATTTTTGAGCTTGCCATGGTGCGTGTGTGCATGTGTGTGTGCGTGTGCGTGTGCGTGTGCGTGTGCGCGTGCGTGTGTGTGTGTGTGTGTGTGTGTGTGTGTGTGTGTGTGTGTGTGTGTGTGTGTGTGTACAGACAATTCCTAAGATGTCTTCAAGGTACCTTTCCTCTTGTCTTGACATACATTTTGTGGTTCTTTTGGAAGGACTTTTCTCTTCAGAAACCACTGTCCTGACTCTTGGTACTCTTGTTATAGTGTCAATGTAAGCCTTCATTGTAACTGAAGTACTTTGAGCTTCTGAGCTTCTTGAATGTACAAACCTATTTTCTCTCTAAGATCAGAAGAGTATTTCTTCAAATACTTCCTGTTTGTTGCACAAATAAATGAGACTCAGGGATAGATCTCTGAAAAATCAGAGATATTAGAGAGAGTATACACTACAGTCAGATCTTACCCAGCTGTCTTCCAGCTTCCTCAGCCTGGCTCCTCCTGGCTTCTTCTGTCTCTCTGTCTTTCTATGCCTGCCTTAAATACCCTCTTCACTAAGTTAAGGCGTGGCCCCACCACTGCCTGCCTGGGAGCCTGAAACTCCTGAAATCTAAAATAACCTAAACTCAGTTGGGATTAAGGGCATAGGTTACCAATCCCGGGATACTCCCTGTGCTGGGATTAAAGGTGTGAATCACCACTCTCTGATTCTCCTAGACTGACAATGGTTAGATCTCCAGAACTTTTGGAGCTTTTATTAAATCCCCATACCTGTTCCTTTCTATTCTACTTTTGGGAATTTCATGATGCATATATCAGGTGCTCTTAATGGAACTGGAAAAGTTGTTTGAACATTTTCCTTGTATTTATTTTTTTAATGTTGTTATTTTGAGACAGGGTCTTACATTTTGAACTCATTATACAGCTAAATGTAATGTCAAACTCCCAATCTTTTCTGCTTCCAACTCCCAGGATCTTGGTATTGTGTTACTATTTCCAGCTTTGCCTAGACCTCCCCCCACCCCCCCTTCTCTACCATCCCTGTTAACCTCTGATTTGGCGGGTAAATTACATAAAGGAAAGGATGGAGGTTGAGGCATTGCCTTGCTGTTTCTTACAACTGGGGTCACATAAGTATCAAACTACAAACCAGATCAATACCAAAATAGTCCTTGGAATCCATGAATAGAACCGAAAAGTGAGGACTAAGACAATGTGGTAGACAGTGAGGGAACAGTTCATGGGAGAGGTGGTGTGTGATGCCCAGGATGGTATTCAACAGAAAGTTAAAAAAAAAAAAAAAAAAAAAAACAAAACCAAAAAACAAACAACTTTCAGCAGAGAGGTCAGGATCAGAATGGAGAGTCAGAGGCTGATCCTCATGATGGGTCATGAGCTTTATGAGGTAGGGAAGGTTCCAATGGGCTTAAGATTTTTGACTATCATGAAAGCTGGAAATTAGGTTAATAAGTTGTTCAAGCAACCAAGCATGGGCGAAAAAACAAAGAAAAGAAGGAAGAAGGGAAGAATGAAAATAAAATGTAAATAAGAGCCTAACTGGGTCACACAAAAGCAAATGTGGCAAGATGTGTGTTAAGTTAGGGTTTCTATGAAAAAAGTTGACAGGAAGCCAAATGTTGGGCTTGTGGGTCTCTGGAAGGCCTTATAGAATTAATGGCTATGCATCAAAGGTGTAGACAATTGTGCCATCTACTGTGGAGAAAGAAGATTTTTGGAGTGGTAACCACACCGGCTACTTGTCTAAAGGGATACCCAATGCTGTTTTCAATTGAGAACCATGTAGAACAACCAGAAGCCATGTGCTGAAATATATATATTTCTTGCTCCTGTATTAGCTTGATGCTGGAGCCTGGTATGCTTGGCCCCTGACAGCCTCTAGGATCAGCAGAAGCAACAATTAGCAGCAGATGAACATGGAGGTATTATTGCATAAGAAAAGCATTAAGCAAGTCTTAGGAGCGATTAATCATTACCCATGCCAGAGTGTACTACCCACATTTCTCCTATGGGAGTAGAGATTGTTTTTCCAAACCCTGGTCTTTTAGCAGCCACTTGTGACCAATGGAAAGGCAGTGGTCAGCTACAGCCTTGACCCAGAGCCTGTTTAACTCAGGAAGCCAGTGGTGTGTGGTAGGCTGACATTCTTCCTTAGCACAAGGCTGACAAAGAAGCAGAGCCAACACTAATTGTGTGTGTGTCAGAGAGATGGGGGGGGGGGAGAGGGGGAGGGAGAGGGAGAGAGAGAGAGGGAGAGAGAGAGAGGGATAACAGTTCACAGTGGGACAAAGAGTTAAATAATGGGGTGCTTCCCATCCTCATGGCTGAGCCAACATTGCTATTTTCAGGCAACAACTGATGAAATATTTTCATGCTGTATTGGAAATTGTTCTTTCTCTTAGTACCCCGTTAGCTGAATCCTTAGAATTAGCATTTTTTTTAAAAAAATAATGATTGGTAATGGGTCTTCATAGATCCTGCCCATTCTCCATAACAAGTTCCATTACATAGAGGATGTATTAAACTTTGAGTGCCTTACGTATTTGGAAAGGCATCTGAGATACGTGAATCCCTAAAGGAATGCAGATGAGAAACGAGTCTGAGTGCAGAGCCAGCCATAGCTGGGAATTCTGGGAGTTTCATGTTTGAGGAAGGCACAAATGATAACCTAACAAGATAAATGTCTTGCAAGAGCCCATGCCTATAAATGTAAAAATATCAGTTAAGGAGTGTGCTGACTAGTCTTATGTCAGCTTCAGACACAAACTAGAGGTACCTGCAGGGAGGGAATCTCAAGATAATGCTTCCATAGACCCTTCTGTGAGGCATTTTCTTAATTAGTGATTGCTGAGGGAGGGCCCAGCCCGTTGTGAGTGGTACCATCCTTAGGCTTTCCAGCCTAGCCTCATGGCCCAGACTTTCAGACCCACAGTCCCATAGTCCCACTGAAACACACAAGCACCCATATTAGTTGTACACTGATTGACCTGGGGCCCAAGCATATAACTTGCTAGCTCTTGAACTAACCCATGGTTCTTACCCTGTTTAGCCATGCGACTTGGCAATTTTTCTCAGAGCAGCATAGTTGTCTTCTGCTTCTTCTGGCTTCACTGTGGCATTTTCTGCCCTGTTCTTCCTGTTCCCAGAGTTTTCTTAGTCTGGTAACCCTACCACACTTCCTGTCTGCCTTTGGCCAATCAGCATTTTTATTAAACCAGTAGGCAGGACAATTGTTTACAATGTAACAACATAATTCCCCTACAGACCCCTAAACGCTATCACCACTATTGTAGACAGTTAGAGCCAGACACTAAAGCCCCATTGGCAAAGACATTGTATTCTTTAGTTGCAAAATACAGAGAAATCAAATGGAGACTGAACGGAAAGCTTCCTTCCTGCTAACAAGCTCTAATAGTACTAGAAGTGTCTATGTAGTCTGTTGAAAAGAGGTTGTCACCAAAGGTTCTGCTCAGTTGTAGGTCCTGCACATATGCTATCAACACGCCAATAAAAACGATAAGAAAAATGACTCCAGGTATCTGGTTTGTTCTCTTTTCCAGGGTTCCTGGCTTAGCTGATTTCTGCTTCTTCCAGGCAATTGGTCTTAGAGTCTTTGCAGCTTTTCTCCTCTAAGAGTCCTCTTTGCAACTCTGTTCTTCTAGTCTCAGAGGGACTCTCAGCTTTTATTATTTACTCTGATAGGGCGGGACCTAGTGAATCTTCTCAGTTTCAGGGACTTCCTGGAGCTATTTTTAGTTGTTAACCTTCCTGCTTAAGGAACTTTCCTGCAGGATGGAATGGTTCAGTCTTGCAAGACACTACTGTACAAGACAAGGCAAAAGAACCCATGCTTAATTCATACATAAAATTTCAGCTCATCAAACAGATGGTTGATCATTCTCCATACTGTGACAATTACCAGTGTTAAGTATTTGCTTTTCACTTTGTAATGGCAGGCAGTAGGCTTCAGTAAAGGTGAGTGATGTGCATTAAGTTGAACACATCTAGTGTTTACCTCCCCTTCCCTCTGTGCTCACTTTTGTAGCATTCAATATCTGATTGTGGCCCAAGAACAGTTATAGACAGAGCCTGAGAAAGAACAGACACGTATTGCATCCTGAGAGATGAATTCATAGAAGTACATCCATTGCAGAGATGCTAATGGTCCAGAGAAGAATGTGCACACTGGAGGCACTAATAGCCTATTAGGACCCCACAATTCTGCCAGCTTCTTTCCTTGTTAATGATTGCAATTAGTAATCCACCTTGGTCTGACCCTTGGAAAACCTGTCAGGTGTTGTCCTGCCCTATAAAACAGTCACTTTGCTGCCAGAGAGAAAACGTCTGTTTTTTTCCTTCTGAATTCATTAAGGGGAGGTTGTTCTTTCTAATGGGTTTAGAATCTGAACTTTCATAAAAGGCTCTTTATCTCCCTGGCTTTCTCATATGTCTTCATCTGTTCTATTGACTCTCTTTGATGGAATATACCAGCAGGCACAGCAAAGTGCTTTTTAATACTTTAGTAAACAGTTGAGAGAGAAACCTCGTTACAGATAAGGTGAGAAGTGAAGCTGGACAGCCCATTTATCTTACTCACGATGAAATAAGGGCTATTGTTCAATTAGGCTAAAATACAATCTCTCATGTTTCCTTCCTAATGTCTTGTTTGGGATCAGGGGTGGGGGGAAGCGAGTGGCAGGATGTGGAAGCTTCTGAAATATTGCCCAGGAATGTGCAACAGAATGTGACCCGGTGATGGAAGGCACTGGGCCCAGCAGCTGCTCCTGCTGAAACCACTTTGCATCAATTTCTGCCACAGGGTGCCAGGCCTGAATCCCTAGCTAGGGATCCCTGGGAGAGATCAAGCTTGAGTCTTTCCACAGTCCTGATGGCAAGGCCGTTTTTGTCAGTATGCTTCAGGAGGGAAAAGGGAGGAGCAGGCAGTTGGCAATGGAGTATGAGTGGCTTGAAAGGAAGAACAGTTGGAAAGTCAGTCTGATCTACACTTAAAGTATATGAAGTTCACACATATGCCTCCTTCTTTAGCCATTAAACGTAAGGCTGTTTCGTCTGTTTTTAGTGGGGACGGAGGGGAGAGGCAGCCTGCTGGGCCGGCTAGGAAAATGTTCTAAAGTTTTTCCTCGGATTCACATTTATTTTCAAAGAATAGGCAAATCCCCATTTCTGTTTTTAGACTGAATGTGGTAGAAGGGTGATACCTTTGCTAGAATGCATGTGTTTGGTTTTGTTTTTTGAATCAGTTAAGATTTACCTTGAGATGTCTATGAAAAGTTAAACAAAATAACCTCAAGAAAAGAAAGGCAAAGCCCTGAGTCATCTACCGTCCGTCTTTCTGGGTACAAATGTGACATTTATGGTCATAAAAGCTGATGTGTTAATCTTTGTAATATGACTATAGCACTTTAAAAAACATGTATTTGGATTGAAATAGAAAATGGTCTTTTATACATTTCTTTACAATATGTGTGTGTATGTATGTATGTGTGTGTATGTATGTATGTATGTATGTATGTATGTATGTATGTGTACATGTGGAGGCCAGAGATCAACCTTGTGTTTTGTTACTCATGAAAGCTGTCCTCCATGTATTTTTAGACAGGATCTCTCCCTTTCTTACCCAGACCTGTACCTCATGTGTTTGACCTGGTAACTTGGCCAGTGGGCCACATGGATCCTCCTTGTTTCCATATCCCTAGTGCTAGGATTACAACCATGTGCTACCAATATCCAGCTTTTCATATGAGTTCTAGGGATCAAACTTAGGTCCTCACGTTGCTGGAACTGAGAGAAACTGAGTTTATGTTCTCATCGGAATCTCTTACACTGAAATGTGTACTGGAGAGCTGCTGAGCTCCACTGTTCCAACACCCATCTACATGTGGAGGGAGCCTTCCAGTTTCCAAGGGCCTCACGGTGGAGTCTTCAACCCAAATGGAACGCTAGACCCAAGGAGGGAAAGAAACGGCAATCCAAGAAGCTCTTGGATAATTTGAAGGGAATTAACTTTACATCCTCAATTCTGACTGTGCCCTTCCCTAAAACTGAGACGTGAAGTGTGTGGATGTCTGCTTCTTCCCACTTTGTCTTTTAAATTCCCTTTGGTGAAGAACAAATTTCTCTCCACCTTGAAAGTTTATTAATGTGAATTGCTCCAGGTCAGCAAACATAGAGACAATTATAGGATGCCAAGGCAGGACCAGTGCCAGCACAAAACGCAGATGGGAGCCTCCCCAGCCCAAAGATAAAACTCTTGGCAAGGCTGAGTGAGGACTTATCTCTCCACCCACCTTTGAATTCAAATTGAAAAGTGAGATCATTGTCTTCAGGATGGACATTCACATGCTTATCTGAATTGAAAAATGAAGTCAGACTTTCTGACAGAAAATAAGTCTGGTTTTGATGATTGGTTTACAATGAGAAATGAATTTGCCAAGTTTATAGTTGATATCCTGTATAAACTGAATATCTAAGCATACATTTAGAAAAACATTCTGAAACAATAGAAACTATGAAATATGTTGAAAATTAGACTTAGAAAATTTTAGATGTACATTAAAAATATTGTGTAGTGCACAACGCTTAATTTTAAAAATAAGTTAAGAGTGTGCAAAACAATTTGAAGGAAACTGTTGTAGGGTTTTGTAAGGGAGAGCCTAGAGTGAAAGAAGCCGAGGAGATTTCTTGAAGTGCTAGGATGAGCTTGGTATTAAAGAATGATATGATTGGTTAATGGTAGTAAATCAGGGAAAGACTACTTGGTCCAATGCCAGCAGCATGTGCAAGAACTTTCAGGTTGTGCCATCATGTCCATTGCCATTGTCAATGCAATTACCAGCCTCATCTTGGGGCAAGAAGAGGTAGAATATCAAGAGCATTAACTTTGTGACCTGTCTGAGCCAGGCAAGAGTTAATATCCTATTTGTTTGGAAGCCGAGGCCGGGAACATTGGACAGATGAATGGATGGTGAGACAGTTTAAAGGGTTGGGAACCCAGGATGTAATCTAAATTTGATCCTCTGTCAGTGTTTCTAAGGAGAATATGTCACTCTTCCTCTGAATTATTATGAAATGATTTCCTCTCTTTAACTATGGGGTGTCTCATGTCTCCCATGTCATGACAACTACTGGTTCTTGAGAACACAGGTTGCCTTGTCCATTTTTGTAACTCCAGTCACTAGGGCATTTTCCCTCTCATGACAAGATCATAATAAAGTTTTGATTCATGATGAAGGAATGAACAAAAGAAACCCGAAATGAAAATAATGAGGGAAGCTTAAGAGCTCAACTGTATGTCATCCTCCTGGGTACCAGGCACCCTCTGTCATCAAGCTAAGCAGCTTATAAAAATCAGTTTGATGGTTAAGAGAGTAGAAATGGAAATGAAATTAACATTTTTTTTTTAACAGACAGCACATCTTTCCATTTATTCTGTTATATATACAGTGTTCTGCCTGCATGCCAGAAGGTGGCACCAGACCTCATTATAGATGAGCCACCATGCCATTGCTGGGAATTGAACTCATGACCTCTGGAAGAACAGTCAATGCTCTTAACCTCCGAGTCATATCTCCAAGCTGACATTAACTTTTATTTTCAGCTACATGTGTGTATGCACATGTACAGGTTCATATTTTCATCTGTGGGTCACGGTGATAATGGTTTTAGAAGCACTGGAAAATACTTTATTGCCTGGCAGTAGTAGAGATGATGGCATGGTAGGAAAGATCAATGGTTAGGAGGACAGTCTGAAGCCAGAGGAAGAGAGACTTGACATCTGATTGGCTAAAGTCAGGAGCTCTTGACTTAGAAGATAGTGAAACACACTGGTACAACTCTTGCAAAAATTGAAGTAGCAGGTCGTCAGACTCATTCATCTTCATGTTTGCCAGTGGTCACTGGGTGGGCTTATCTGCCTGGATCATGTGCACATGGGGTTATGTGAAACACTTGGGCCAATAAACTGAGTAGAACAGACACCTGTATCTTCTAGGCTGCAACATGTAATGTTGGTGTGAGACCTTTTAAAATTATTCCTTCTGTGTAGAATCTGGAAAAATCTAACACACCACCATTTTCTTGTGAGTCTGAGACCTGGAGTGAGGGGATTTGTGGCAGGACTCCTTGGCCAGCCTCTGGTGAGCAATGGAGGATGAGCAAGAGAACAACTATCTTAAGAACTGGGAGCTGAAGATTACTCATCATCACAGCAAAACGTCTCCTAGCCGAAGTAAGAGACGAACGATAGTTTTCTCACCAAGTGGAACAGACTCTTCTCTCATTTAGTTTCTTCCTTTCTTTTCTTCCTTTTTTTCTTTATTTCTATCTAATTTTACACATCAACTACAGTCCCTCTTTCCTCCTCTCCTCCTATTCATTCCTCAGATTCCCCCCACCCCACCCACTCCTCAGAAAGGATAAGGCCTCCCGTGGGGAGTCGACAATGTCTGGCATTTTAAACTGAGGCAGGACCAAGCCCCTCCCCCTGCATTGAGGCTGAACAAGGTGTCCCTCCATAGGGAATGGGCTCCAAAAAGTCAGTCCATGCACTAGGGATAAATCCTGGTCCCATTTGGTTTCTGAGGAAGCTCTTGGCTATTGAGCAAGATCTATTGTATGAAGTGGCTATGAACTGAGAACTCAGAAAGTCCATTATTCCATAACATTAGACCTACAACTATCACAAACATAGGATTCATCCTTACCTCTTCCTCCAGTTCCGGTCTCTCATCCGGGGAACTGTACGCTATCTGCTTTCTTTCTATGTTAGGCAGCATACCCACCCCACCCCACCCCACCCATGTCTGTGTCTAGTCTACCCTGAGACTAGGGTATCTTTCCATTACACAGGCATTTGGCAGACATTATCAAGACCAAGGATTTGAGAAGAGAAAAATCATACCAGTCTAGCCACATGAGACTTTTGAAATGGAACCGGAGATGAGAGCATGCATAGGAGTCAACACACTCCTGCTGATTTTGATGAAGTAGAGAGGGTCTCCATAGCAGGACAGTTCGTAAAAATCAGTTCGATGGTTAAGAGGCAATAGTTCCTCCTCCACAGCTTTCAGCAATGAACACAGCTCTGCTAGTCCTTGGCTTTAGCCCATGAGATTCAGGTCAGACTTCTGACCTACCAGACTACCAGGCATTTTGTATTTTCTAAGGGACCAAGTTTATGGTCACTTGTTACAGAGCCATAGAAAACCAAACACATTACCCTGCTGCTATGTAGCAGTCCTCACTCTGGCTTCCTGTGTCTTTTCTCTCTGACCCTTCCAGTGTGAGCACCTTTCAGTCCTGCTGACATGCCTATTTTCAGTGCTCAGCCTCAATCCCACTTAGTGGAGTCCCTTGAGCACCCCCTGCCCCGCACCAGGAAGCCATTTCTCCTCTGTCCATCCTCTTAGGCTTCATTCACACCTTAGCACTTTAGCCTGGCCTAGGCTTTTAGTTCCACTAATTTCCACCATATCCTTAGGTGGTTTCCAGCATGTCTCACCCGTGTGACTCACACATCAATGGCACACAGAAGTGACAAAGAAGCACTTTCAGGAAACAGTTGTGTGGTGTCTTTTTAGTTTAACCGTGTGACCATTGCAGCTGCTGGAGGACATTTGAGACATCAGTTCAACAATAGCAACATTTACTACAGTTACTGTCTCTGTATATGTCTGTGCTGGCTCTGGATACTTGGTCATGCACACTGCCGCCTGCACACCAGGCTTTTCTTTGGCTTCTTAGCTTACAGATCTCTCATTTTCTTTTCCTGTTAACCTAGGGCTCTGCACCCTTAGGGGTAGGATAGACCTTATGGGACTAAGTTAATTATGGCAATTATATTCCCCTCCCTAGTGACTGTTTTTAGAAATGACCAGAGAAAGATGAACTAGAAGGTTATTACAGAATGAGATGACTGAAATATGCCACATTTTTTTTAAGGCCAAATGCATTTTTAAAGGAAGGGAAAGGGATTTTTTTCAGGACAATGGTCATGCATTAGATAAAAGCAGAAGTTTGTTGGTTTTTTTTAAATGTTAAGTCAGTGAGGTCATCGAGGATCTTAATTTACTTCTCATGCTTTGCTTAGACAAGATAATGCACTTAGCACTGCTTGGCTGGGCTCACATGCTTGGCTGCCTCTCAAAGAGCCTTTGGTTTGGGGAAGGGATAGGACGGGGTGTTCCCAGGCAGTCTTATCAGTAGCAGACAGTACTTAAGCGCAGTCTCAATTATGCATGTCCTCCTTTGTGAGACCCTTAAAAGGCTGGATCTGCTTACAGAGCCATTAGCTGTGGGGTCCAATAAGCCACCTTCCAGGGATGGCTGAGCATCCCTCCTAAGTGCTCACCAGTAGAGGCAGAAGCTCTCTGACTCTTTACCATTTTCAACCCAGGGCTATTTAATAGACACAGGAATAGTGGATTGGGTGGTCAAAGTAGACTACTTAGAAAAATAGGGTTCTCTAGCCATTCATTTGCTCATGAACTCAGCCTTTTCCAATAAGAGTTCCTTTTTGGAATCAAAATGCACAGACATTGCTATGAGTGACTATGTTCTTTGTTCTTCCAATGTGTACAGTCAGTACCATTCTTGATGTATAGGAAAGAAGGTAATCCATATGGTGATGATACAGTGTTAGGGCTTAGTTATTAGTTATTAGTTAGCTAATCTATGTAATACATTTATTGAATGACTACTATATAACCAGTACTCCTGCAGGTATTGGTTATACTGTAATATACCTGCGAAGTCACGCTTTAATGGAACTTCATTCTAGTGTAGAATTCAGCATTTTTTTAAAAGCTCTATCCATAGACATTGAAGAAAAGATGGACCAAATATACCAGAAAGGGAACCTAACCTGATTTGGGAGGGTGTGACCACATGAAAATGGACCTGGGACCTAGCTACTTTGTTCTTTCCCCATATGGAAAAACCTAAAAATGTACTGTTCTCACTTCCATGGTGGAACCTCACAGTCCTTGAGTACAGCTCTCTGTCCCTGAGGCCATGGTCAGGGACCGCTTCAGAATAGGTAGTCTTGAAGTCGTTACCTAGGAATTTGGGGGTAGGGCTCTTGACCTATTGGAAGAATGGCTGTGATCTGGGCACCTGAAGGGGTCTTTGGTTCTGCAAACTCTTTCCTGAGAGCACTAAGTCACTTCACATGCCACCCCTACCCACAGCTTAGGCTCCAGGCTTAAGCTTCTAAACTTCCTATTCACAGAAAACTTACTTCTACCCCTATAGTTCTTCTAAGCCAAAAGGAATGTCTAACAGTTGTGTTTATTAAGTGGGTGAATCCAAATAACGTAATAGGAGTAATTTGTATACAGCCTGACAGATGCCTCTGTGTTTCCCTTGGAATTTTAAAAACATCCCTAAGTCCCCCTGTGAGTTCACTATCAAACACTTAGCATGTGCTCATCCTCGAGGGTGAAGGCTCGAGGCATAGAAAGTGCTATTACAATACAAATGGTCCTGAACAGAGATAACTTATCATCAGTCCTGAATGCCAGATGCATCCATCTGGTTTGCTGGAGAGTGGGAGAGGCTGAAAGAACTGGAAAGGAGGAAGATTAAGTTTTAGAGGGAAATGAGCTGAGGGGCAAGTTTTAAAGTAGCATTCTGGGAAAAGAAAGAAGGTAGCATCAGCTCTGCTGAAGCCCTCACTGCCTTGGAAAGTAAAGGAAAGAGAACGGTATACAGCAGTTACTAGGTTACCTATTTCCTCATGGTAAATAGGAGATCGGGTGTGAGGGACTGCACTGAAGGGTTCTCTTAGTCTCCTTAAGGTAGACTTAAGGCTAACACATGCCCATGTTCTTGAAATTCCAAAGATTTTCACTCCCTGCCCTATTGCTCTAGCTGTTTCTTTTCCTCCATGCTTCTGGGACTGATGGGACTGTCCACCTTCCCATCTCACTTACAGGATGAATAACCTCCACCAAACTCTATCTTGATGAGAAACAGTCTTGGTTTCTGTGAACTTGGTGACCCAGCACCTGTCCAGAGAACCTTCTGGTCCTCCTAGTCCTTTATTTCATGGCTGGTATCATGTTCAGGTCCATGATGCCTACTGTGAGAATTCCCTCCCTCCCAAGCATAGGCGATGTCCTCCTCATGAGGCCCTAACAGCAAACAGGAGTAAAGTCCACCAATGTTCACTTTAGATCAGTGATCTAGTTATATCTGTCAGTTCCTTTTCTTGTTTCCAGAGAAGTTAAAATATGAAAGACAAGGTGTGTCTGAGATGGATAAAGTATGATAACTGAGTAAGCATCTATGATGGTTTGGCATTCAGCTAGGCATCCTCTGCCTTCTGTACTTACACACAGTGATGATTCCTGCATAACTAAGACGTTCAGAATTTTGTTACCTCACTAATGCATTAACCTCTTAGTTTAAGTTTCTCCAAAAGCAGCATTCAAGACAAGGATGTACAGAGGGATGCCCATATTTGTAAGGTGGTTTGGAGCATGTGAAGGAACAGTGAGGAAGCCGAGAGAAGGCAGAAGATATCGATATAAATTATAGGGTCAACACTTTGGACTACAGGGCTGTAGACTCTGTGGGTACCACTGAGTTTTACACGATATTTTCCGGAGTCGTTGGGCATTGTAATCCCTGGAGATTTGGCCACTCCCTTTTCCTAGATGAACCTGTGTGGCCTGACTGACTGCAGTACTACAGAAAGAACAAGAGAGGGCACTCTTGAGACTCCGTCATGGCTGGAACTGTAGATGGGAGGAGGGGTTACAGGACAATAAGAACCTGAGCCGAGTCTGTGAGAAATCGAGGTGAGCCTGAGCTTTCTCTCATGATGAGTGGAGATCCCAAGGTCCATTTCCATCACTTGTTTTACCCAGATGTATGCAGCGTTCACACATGCAGTGGCCCCCAGATGATAGGCCTGGCTGATAGTCCCAGCTGTCTCCAGCCTCATGACAGGCATCTGAGCCAGAAATGCCCCACCAAGCTCTCACTACACAGACACTTTGAGAGATAATTTCTCTTTTAAGAAACTAAATTTTGGCCTAATGCGCTTTATAGATCCTATGCCTCTCTGTTGGGTCAATCCTAACCATAGACACAAAGTCGTTTTGCACTTCTGACTCGGGGTAGTGGCTGGAAGTCTGCTATTTTAGATGCACATCTCCTCATGTGAAGGGCCCCAGTCCATCAGTGTGGTACTCATAGACACATACCCCAAGAGAGTGCTTGTTAGTTTTGATTATTCCACAAGAGTTTGTTAAATGCCTGCTATACACTAAGGACGACGTGGGACTAAATGAAGCTTACATTATACCCACTGATCTCAGGGAATGCTGCATGATGGGAGACACAAACCAGACATACAATCAAATTGTGATGAAAGAGCTGGGAGAATTTGGGAAACAATGAGCAGAAGGGCAGGCATAACTTCGGTGGGAGGAGGGGCAGGGCAGGGCGGGGCACCTGACATGTAGGTTCAGACCTGAAGCCTGGGAAAGCATGGACACTGGGGATAACGCTGCAAAGGAAGCAGCTTCAGTGCAGCCTTGAAGCTAAAAAGAATGTTCTAGTGGAACCCTGTTCAGCCTTGCTCTGAGCAGCAGGTGTGACCTAGGGCTGTGCCTGGTTTTCCTTCTTGTTTGAACTAGATTAGGGCCTGTTGTTTTGGCTGTTTTAGGGGACCTTCCACCCAGCTCCCAAATAAACCACACATGGAGGCTTCTTCTTACTCATAAATGCTTGGCCTTAGCCTGGCCTGCTTCCTGTCAGCTTTTCTCAACTTATCCCATCCACTTTTTGCCTCTGGGCTTTCCCCTTTCTATTCCTGTATACCATTCTTTGTTTCTTACTCTGTGGCTTACTATGTGGCTGTGTTGGCTGTATGGCTGTGTGACTGTGTGGGTGGCTGTGCGGCTGTGTGGTTGTGTTGGCTGTGTGGCTATGCAGCTGTGTGGCCATGTGGCTGTGTGGCTGTGTTGGCTGGGTGGTTGTATGGCTGTGTAGCTGGATGGCTGTTTGTCTGTGTGGCTGTGCGGCCGTGTGGCTATGTGGCTGGGTGTCTATGTGGCTAGGTGGCTGTGTAGCTGTGTGGCTGGGTGGCTGTGTAGCTGTGTGGCCGTGTGGCTGTGTGGCTGTGTGCCTATGTGGCTGGGTGGCTATGTGGCTAGGTGGCTGTGTAGCTGTGTGGCTGGGTGGCTGTGTGCCTGTGTGGCTGTGTGCCTGTGTGCCTGTGTGCCTATGTGTCTGGGTGGCTGTGTGGCTGTGTGGCTGTGTACCTGTGTGCCTATGTGTCTGGGTGGCTATGTGGCTGGGTGGCTGTGTGGCTGGGTGGCTGTGTAGCTGTGTGGCTGTGTGGCTGTGTAGCTGTGTGGCTGGGTGGCTGGGTGGCTGGGTGGCTGTGTAGCTGGGTGGCTTTGTGGCTGTGTGGCTGGGTGGCTGTGTGGCTGGCCCCTGGTATCTTCCTTCTCTGGCTGCTGCTTCTTTTTTTTTCTTCCTCCCACATTGCTCCTTCTATTCATTCTCTTTGCCTGCCAGCCCCGCCTATCCTTTTTCCTGCCTTGCTATTGGCTATTCAGTTCTTTATTGGACCATCAGGTGTTTTAGACAAGAAAAGTAACACAGCTTCACAGAGTTAAACAAATGCACCATAAACAAAGGTAACACACCTTAAAACAATATTCTCTTCTGCTGCTGGAGGGATCAAGGGCCTAGCCTAGTGGTGCTAATACACTAGAAGATGCTGTTTCTCATCGTGTTGCTTTAGGTATTGGCCATGCAGCACTCAGTCCTAAATGGGACTTTATCAAATGCCTTTTCTCAAGGCTTGGAGATCTACATGGAAGGGGAGGCAGGTTGTAAGAGCAAGAGGTGATTGATGAATCTCAGCACAAGAAGGGGAAATAGACACAAAGTCCCTTCCCTAATTAACAAGCTTTTTGCAACTGATACCTGCTGTGGGAAGGAAAATCAATTTTCTCCAGTGGAGTGACACTGGGTATTCCTATCACACTCCAGGGCAAGCCCCTTGCTTAAGAGTAGGTGGACAGCACCAAACAGATTTGTTGTTTTGAGAGAGAGAAAGAACATGATGTTGAGTGGATGTTCTGATGGAAGCTCTGCCTCAGCCCCTGGAACCCTGGCATCCATATACCCAAAGTCTGGGATGGAAGCCACACATCTCTCTCTGCCCAGACCCTGCCCCTCAGAAAGCCCCTGACCACAAAGGTTCCTCTCCCAGAGATGCTCAAGACTACTCCCACAGGGTATTTAAACTGCACCCCAGAAAACAAACGTGTGGTTTTTTGATCTCTCTTCCTTGTCTCCTCTCTGGGGACCCATAGAATCACTCAGGAGTGCTTTACCGGTTAACTGGGCTTTTTCTAATTTGGTCTGATTTGGATTACTGCGTTGGAGGAGAGGCTTATGGGGTGTAGAAACTTTTCATCATGTAGGGAAGTGGGAAGGATGGGGGAGGGGAGGAAATAATATGTTAAATACATTGTGTAAAGTTTTTGCTTTATTTTTTATTTATTTATTTTTCATTTTACATACCAACCACAATTCCTCCCCTCTCCCACCGTCAGACAGATCAGGGCCTCCTGTGGGAAGTCAATAAAGTCTAGCATACTAAGCTGAGGCAGGACCAAGGACCCCCCCCCCCCCCCCCCCGCCTGCATCAAGGTATCCCACTATAGGGAACAAGCTTCCAAAAGCCAGTTTATGCACCAGGGGCAAATCCTGGTCCCAGTGTCAGAGGCCCCACAAATAGACCACGCTACATGACCATCACCCACATTCAGAGGACCTAGCTCAATCTGTGAGCCCTGCTAGTCAGGTCCGCTATCTCTGTCCCCATCACAATCCTGATCCGCCAGCTCACATAATCCCTCCTCCCTCTCTTCAACTGGACTCCAGGAGCTCAGCAATCCCTTCTTCTGCCTGCACCAGTCACTGAATGAAGGTTCCACAATGACAATCAGGGTGGTCACCAGTCTGACCACAGAAGGCCAGTTGAGGCATGTGCTCTGACAGTTTCAGCTGGGGTCATCCCTGTGGACTCCTGGGAACGTCCATAGAACCAGGTTTCCCAGAACCCCATAATGTATCCCTCTATCAAGATATCTCTCCTCCTCTTCCGACTTGACTATCCCTTATGATTCCATACCTCCCCCAGGCCCCCGCAGTTTACCCAGGAGCTCTTTATTCTATTTCCCCTTCCTAGGGCAATCCATGCTTGTCCCTATTAGGGTCCTCCTTGTTACCTACATTTTCTGTGGCTGTGGATTGTAGCATGGTTATCCTTTACTCTACATCTAATATCCAGTTATGAGTGAGTATATACCATGCTTGTCTTTCTGGGTCTGAGATACCTTATTCAGGATGATTTTTTTTTCTCTAGTTCTATTTGTATACACATTACATGATGTCATTGTTTTTTAACCATTGTGTAAATACACCATATTTTTTTTAATCCATTCTTCAGTTGAGGGGCATCTAGGTTGTTTCCAGGTTCTGACTATTACAAGTAATGTTGCTATGAACATAGTCAAGCAAGTTTCCTTGCAGTATGATTGAACATACTTTGGGTATATGCCCAAGATTGGTATCACTGGGTCTTAAGGTAGATTGATTCCCAATTTTCTTAGAAACCACCATACTAATGTTGAAAGTGGCTGTATAAGTTTGCCTTCCCACCAAGCAGTAGAGGAGTGTTCCCCTTACTATACATCTTCTCCAGCATAAGCTGTCATCAGTGTTCTTGACCTTAGCCATTCTGACAGGTGCAAGATGGCATCTCAGAGTTGTTTTGATTTGCATTTCCCTGATGGCTAAGGATGCTGAACAATTCCTAAAATGTCTTTCAAACATTTGAGATTCTTCTGTTGAGAAATCTGTTTATATTCCACATTTTAAAATTGGGTTGTTTGGTATTTATTTTGATGTCTGATTTCTTAATTCTTTATATATTTTGGAAATCAGTCCTCTTTCAGATGTGGAGTTGGTGAAAATCTCTTCCCAGTCTGTAGGCTGCCATTTTTGTCTTATTTACTGTGTCCTTTGTCTTACAGAAGCTTCTCAGTTTCAGGAGGTTCCATTTATTGTTGCTCTCAGTGTCTGTGATACTGGTGTTAGTTATATTTAGAGTGGTCTCCTGTACCAAATGTATTCAAGCTACTTCCCACTTTCTCTTCTATTAGGTTCAGTGTAACTGGATTTATGTTGAGGTCTTTGAACCACATGGACTTGAGTCTTGTGCAGGGTGATAGATATGGATATGTCCGCATTCTTCTACATGTTGACATCCAGTTATGCTAGCACCATTTGTTGAAGATGCTTTTTTTCCCCCACACTGTACAGTTTTGGCTTCTTTCTCAAAAATCAGGTGTTCATAGGTGTCTGGATTAATGTCAGGGTCTTCAATTTGATTCCACTGATCCACATGTCTGTTTTTATTACTATACCTCTATAGTAGAGCTTGAAATCAGAGATGGTGATATCTCTAGTAGTTCCTTTATTGTACAGGATTGTTTTGGCTATCTTGGCTTTTCATTTTTCCATATGAAGTTGAGTATTGTTTCTTTGAGGTCTGTGAAAAATTGTGTTGGGATTTTGATGAGGACTGCACTGAATCTGTAGATTGCTTACGATAATATCACCATTTTTACTATTGATTCTACTTATACAAGAGTATGGGAGATCTTTTCATTTTTTTTTCTTTAAAGACTCGAAGTTCTTGTCACACAGGTCTTTTACATATTTTATTAGAGTTAACTCAAAATACTTTGTTATTTGTGGTTATTGTAAAGAGTGATGTTTCTCTGATTTCTTTCTCAGCTTTTTTTATCATTTGTATAGAGGAGGGCTATTGGTTTATTTTTTAGTTAATCTTGTATCCTACAACATTATCGATGGCATTGATATGGGGAGATTGGACTGTAATTCTCTTTGTTGTGCCTTTATGTGGTTTGGTTATCAGGGTAACTGTAACTTCTTAAAAAGAGTTTGACAATGTTTCTTTTGTTTCTATTATGTGGAACAGTTTGAGGAGAAATGGTACTAGCTCTTTGAAATTCTGATAGAATTCTATGCTGAAACCATCTGGTCCTGGGCTTTTTTGGTTGATAGACTTTTAGTGACTGCTTCTATTTCCTTAGGGGTCATAGGTATATTTAAATTGTTTATCTGGTCTTGTTTTAATTTTAGTATGTGGTACCGATCCAGAAAATTGTCCATTTCTTCTAGATTTTTTAAAATTGTTTTGGAGTACAGGTTTTTGAAATATGACCTAATGATTCTCTGGATTTTCCCAGGGTCTGTTGTTATGTACTCCTTTTTCATTTCTGATTTTGTATATTCTCTGCCTTTTGGTTAGTTTGCATAAGAGTTTGTCTCTCCTGTTGATTTTCTCAAAGAACCAACTCTTTGTTTCATCGACTCTTTGTATTGTTTTTATTGTATTGATTTTGGCCCCCAGTTTCATTATTTCCTGCTGTCTACTCCTCCTGGGTGAGTTTGCTTTCTTTTGTTCTAGAACTTTCAGCTGTCTTATTAAATCACTAGTGTGGGATCTCTCCAAATTCTTTATGTAGGCACTTAGGGCTATGAACTTTCCTCTTAGCACTGCTTTTGTTGTGTTCCATAAATTTGGGTATGTTGTTTATGATTTTTCATTGAATTCTAGGAAGTCATTAATTTCTTTATTGATCCAGTGGTGATTTAGATAAGCATTGTTCAGTTTCTGTGAATTTGTAGGCCTTCTGTAATTTGTGTTGTTGTTAAATTCTAACCTTAAGTCATGGTGATCTGATAAAATACAGGGAGTTTTTCCATTCTTTCTGTATATGTTGAGATTTGTTTTGTGACTGAAGATGTGGTCAATTTTAGAGGTTCCATGAGGTGCTATATTTTTTTGTGTGTTTGGGTGAAATGGTCTATTTGTTAAGTCCATTTGGGTCATAACATCTCTTAGTTCCCTTATTTCTATGTCTGGCAGACCCATCTATTGGTGGTGATGGGGTGTTGAAGTCTCTCACTATTAGTGTGGGGGGTTTGATGTGTGATTTAAGCTTTAGTAGTGTTTCTTTTACAAATGTAGGTGTTCTTGTATTTGGGACATAAATGTTTAGGATTGAGACTTCATCTTCATGGATTTTTCCTGTGATGAATATGAAATATTCTTCTGTATCTATTTTGTTAGGATAGCCACACCAACTTGTTTTTGATCAGAAAATCTTTTCCTAATCCTCTGAGGTATTGTCTGTCTTTGAAACTGAGGTGTGTTTCTTGTATGCAGCAGAAGGATAAGTCCTGTTTTCATACCCAATTTGTTAGCCTGTGTCTTTTTACAGGTGAATTGTGTCCATTGATATTAAGAGATATTGTTAATTCCTATTATTTTTGAGTTTTTTTTATTGTTGGTAGTAGTGTGTGTGTGTGTTTCCCTGTTGCACAAATTCTAATTGGTCTTATAATAAAAACTCAGAGCTAGAAATTGGGGTAAAGTGGAAAGATCGGAGAGACAGAGGTACAAGACACAAGAGAAACTTCTCACCACTACTAAATTTTCAGACTGAAAGGGGCAGATTCTGTCTCCATGAATCCTCAGACTGAATGCTTGAGTCCTCAGCCAAAAGGGAAGGGAAGTGAACAGGAGGCAAACTCTTGTCTCTTCCTGCCTTACATTCCTTTTCCTGCCCAGCCATATCACTTATGTCTCAACATTCTTAGTGCTGGGATTAAAGGCATATGTGCTTCCCAGTGATGGGAGCATGGGGTGAAGTGATGGGGTTAATGGTGTATGTCACCGCTGCCTGCCTCTTTTTCTTTTTTGGGCTGGATTAATCTCCTGTAGTCTAGACTGGGCTTGAACTAGCAGAGATCCAAGTGCCTCCCTGTAGGGGGATTATGTTGTTCCATTGTAAATAATTGTCCCTGCCTATGAGTTTAATAAAAAAGCACTGATTGGCCAAAGGCAGACAGGAAGTGTGGGTGTGGCTACCAGACTAAGAAAACTCTAGGAACAGGCAGAACAGAGCAGAATTTCAGAGAGAAGCCAGAAGAAACAGAGGACAACTATGCTGCTCTGAGAAAAGGTATCGAGCCACACGGCTGAACAGGATAAGAGTCATTGGTTAGATGAAGGGTAAAGAGTTAGCAAGTTATATGCCTGGGCATTAGGCTGATCAGCCTGAAACTATTGTAAGCATCTGTGTATCTTTGTGGGTCTGTGGGCCTAAACCTTGAGGCTAGGCCTGAAAGTCTGGGCCAGAAACCTCTTACAACACCTCCTGAGTGCTAAGATTAAAAGATGTGTATCACTACTGCCTGATCTCTATGGCTAGCTTTGTCCTCAGGCAAACTTTATTTCTTAAAGGTTACACAAAATATTACATTTCCCTTCTTTGGGATTTATTGGTGTGAGGTTATCTATTGCCTGTGTTTTTGTGGGTACTGCTAACTTTCTTGAGTTGGGGTTTTCCTTCTAGCACTTTCTGTACAGCTGAATTTGTGGACAGGTATTGTTTAAATCTGGTTTTGTAATGGAATATCTTGTTTTCTCTGCCTATGTTAATTGACAGTTTTTCTGGGTATAGTAGTCTAGGCTGGCATCAGTGATCTCTTAGTGTCTGCAAAAGATCTGTCCAGGACCTTCTGGCTTTCAGAGTTTCTATTGAGAAGTCAAGTGTAATTCTGATCATTCTGCCTTTACATGTTACTTGGCCTTTTCCTTTGCAGATACCAATATTATTTCTTTATTCTGTATGTTTAGTGTTTTGATTATTATGTGTGAGGGTACTTTTTTATTTTTTTTCTTTCTATTTTTTTTTTGTCCAGTCTATTTGGTGGTCTGTAAGCTTTTTATTCCTCCATAGGATGTCCTTCTTTAGGTTGAGAAAGTTTTATTCTATGATTTTGTTGAATATATTTTCTAAACCTTTGAGCTGGTATTCTTTTTCTTCTGTCCCTATTCTTAGGTTCGGTCTTTTCATGGTGTCTCAGACTCCTTGATGTTTGAGTTAAGCATTTGTTGGATTTAACATTTTTGCCTGACTGATGAATCTATTTCCTCTATTGTATCTTTAACACCTGAGATTCTCTCTTTCATCCTTTGAATTCTATTGGTTATACTTGCATCTGTAGTTTGTTTACACAGAATTCCATTTCCAGATTTCCCTCAGTTTTTGTTTTCTTTATTGCCTCTGTTTCAGTTTTCAAGTGTTGAACTGTTTCCATAATCTTTTTTTTCTTAGCTTTCTTTAAGGAATTTATTGATTTCTTTTAACTTTTCTTTGCCTTCTTCTTCATTTCTTTCCATTTTTCTACTGAGGAGTGAAAGTGGGACCAACAATTTGCTGAAAGCGTTGTAAGGAGGTGTGCAGTCCATTCCTGTTTCCATGCAAAATGAAATAAAATCTCCTCTTTCCTATCTGAGTTCAAAGAAGGGACATGGCCACCAGAGTTAGCTTCATCAGTTAGAGAAGTCTGTGTCATTCTTATTTTTTAAAAATAATTTATTTAGCTTTGTGTGTGTCCGATCTCCTGGAACAGGAATTACAGACAGTTGTGAGCTGCCATGTGGATGCTGTGAATTGAACCTGTGACCCCTGGAAGAGCAGTCAGTGCTCCTAACCCCTGAGCCAACCTCTCCAGCTCTTTCTTCATTTCTTTAAGGGAATTTTTCATTTCCTCTATAAGGGCTTCTATTATCTTCAGAAAGTTATTTTAAGGTCATTTTCTTCTGCTACATCGAAATGGTCAGGTCTTGCTGTTATAGAACCACTAGATTCTGGCAGTGCCGTGTTGTTCTTTATGTTGTCGAATGTATTATTACACTGCTGTCTACCCAACTGGGTTTGGGCTAATTATAGATGCTGGTGTTGATTGCTCCTCGAATTGGTGCAGGTGGTGCCTGTGCCTCTGGGAGTTGCTGATGTTTCAGAGATGGTTAGTGTGGGTTGAGGGAGTAGGGGGTTAAGGGTAAGGGAGTGAGAGGGGTTGGGGGATGAGGGATGAGATAGTGGGGGATGCCACTGACCAACTGCTGGAGCTGTGATAGGTGGGGGAGAGGCAGGGAATATGCCCCAGGGTCTAGAGTATTTGGTATGAATACAGGGGTCATGCTCCAGACCCCACTGTCCTTAGGCCTGGACCATATCAGATTCAGAGTTTTCCCCAATATCCTCACAGCTCCTGGCAGTGAGTTACAATGAAGTATACAGAACACAAGAGTCAGATGTTTTGTTTTGTTTTTCTTAAGCCACTGTATGAAAAAAAAATGGAGAAACAAAACCAGATATTGGCCATGTGCTGTAAGTTTGGTCTCCAGTGTTACAGTAATGAAAGATGGTGGTATATTTAAGACATGGGCTTGAATACATGATTGATTTCTGGAGATTAATGCTCCTGACCAGTTTCAGGTATCCTGTTGAAGCAACACACACAAAAAAACTAATGCACCTAACATTTCATTGTAAACAAAGTCACGTGGAAGGGGAGAGGAGGATACTCTTCTGATGGCAGTGGGAAAAGGGATGCACATGTTCCCTTTGGGAGAAATCTACTATGTCTATTGAACACAGTGCATCCTCAGCTATTCTAACTGTTACCCGGGTGCCCATGTTTTATATCTGTTTATTGCCTTTCTACATGGTACCTGAATGTCTGTTCCCCCCACCATGCCACCTTGGTTGGGTCCCTTCACCTCTCCTTACCCGGTTCTCCATTTTGTCTGCCTCACTACCTCACTCCACATCACTTAGCTGCCTCTGCTGTCTGTGCTCAGCTGTGACAAACAATTTGATGAAAATGTAGGGATCTGGCCACAATTCATTCTATGGAGAGAAAGTAAAATCATTTAGGGTGATTAAAACACCGAACAAGTGAACTGGAACAGAGACATAAAACTTACTTATCTTATGGGATGCCATGAAAACCAGCTAGTTGGTATTCATGGTTTGAGCACAAAAGAAAAATTGTTATTGATTTACATATAATCTCTCTGTTGTGTCTCCCAGAAGCCCCCGTAGCGCCTATACATCAGGAACTAATGTCAAGACCAAATGCCAAGCTTAGGGTCCATCTATCTTGGATCTATTTTTTAAAAAGTCAAGAATAACATTGGTGCTGGCAAATAGAGCAATGCTTTTCTCAGCTGTGGATGGAAAAAGAGCGAGCTCTGCCTCTGGAGCGAGACTCATAAAAACTGAAATTATTTTGTAAAACACCATCGCAGAGAGTATCGGCCATTAGATTTTTGATGAGAAACTTCAGAGGGCACCTGTTTTAGCTCCTCTGGGTTTTTGTTTGCTTGCTTCTGTCCCAGCCCTCACCTCCCACCCCAATTAGAGGTGCCTCACAGGCTCAGGGCTTGCTTGGGGCTGGCCATTTCCCCTCTTCAACCAACTACTTCCTTTCTTTTCTCAACCTCTTAGCCTTAAATTCGAAGCTAGAGGCATGCTGAGGGATGTTACATGTCTCACAGGTGATGCTGGTGAATGGGCTGTCAGTGGAGGCAAGGGAACTTCTATCTCTAAGTTTCCCCTTCCAGCTGTTACAGTGACATCAGCTGAGAAGAGTTTCCCCAGGGTTTTGGCTTTTTTTTTTTTTTTTTTGAGGGATATGGTAGATTAGAATAGTGAGTGTCCCAGGAGGGCATGAACGGTGGGAGGGTGCCAGACAGAGCAAAGTATTTCAGACATTTCACTGCCACAAGTACACAAGTAGTCTACAGCTGAGGATTTGTATAACTCTTGTTTATTCAGAAGTCATGTAACTCACCTTCAGTCCTTCTAGGGGAGCAGGAGAAACTTCATGGGGGAGGCTCGCTTTCCAGTGGAAGGAGCCCCATCACCCCTTGGGGCGATCCCACTGCCCCTTCCTGTGCACTGACCACTTCCTCTCCTGAAGGGACAGAAGCTTGTGTGGTGAGTATCACCCTCTTCAGCATCTAGATGGAACAGAGGGATGTTCAAGCCAGTTTATGTTTAGACAGCATGGCACTGAAAGAAATTTCAGGAATGGGCCAAGTTGGCAGAAACTAGACACCTTGGCATTGTCAGTGCAAAATGACGGACACCATATGTCTGCGGGGACCCAGAAGTAATCAGTGATGCAATGTTATATATCCATTCCTGGTAAAGTGCTACTTTTGTGTGATTCTGTATAAATGTGGCCTTGAGGTCAGAAGGCTATGCCTTTACTTTCACTTTTTTGCCTTTGATAGTCTATTTAGGGCTGTGCACTTATCTCTGCCTGAGTGCCAGCCTGCATGTGTGCTGTGCCCACCCACGAGCAGCCCATTTGTTGCTTATGTGTGCATGGGTGCCTGTCAGTGCCTGCCTTCCTAGCAGCCTGTGTGCTGGTGAACAAAGTTTTACCTGTCTATAGGGGTATTGTGTTGCTTCATGGTAAATAATTGTCCTACCCACTGGTTTAATAAAAAGCGCTGATTGGCCAAAGGCAGGCAGGAAGTGTGGGCGGGGCTACCAGACTAAGAAAACTCTTGGGAACAGGAAGCACAGAGCAGAATGCCAGAGAGAAGCCAAAAGAAGCAGAGGACAACCATGCTGCTCTAAGAAAAAGTACCGAGCCCCATAGCTGAACAGGAAGAATCACGGGTTAGATGAAGGGTAGAGAGCTAGCAAGTGATATGCCTGGGCCTGAGGCCGATCAGCTGAAAACTATTGTAAACATCTGTGTGTTTCTGCTCATCTGGGGGTCTGCGGGTCTAAACCTTGAGGCTAGGCCCGAAAGTCTGGGCCAGAAACCTCATACTACACCTGCCTATTCCCATTCTTTGCAACCCCCTGGATCCTGTGAGCCTCCTTCCTTCATGATGTGGAGTCTTGGATTTCACCCAGTGGGAGCTCCCATCCAGCCTGGGATACCTCTTGCTTGAGTAAAGCCCTGCAGTGTAACTGTTCAGCACACTAGCTCAGGATATAAAATTCCTGAACTCTGCTTCTGCTTCTTTCATCCATTATTTCTGGGACGATGAAAAGGAACTTAACTTCTTTATGTTTTAATTTTTTTTTTCTGTGTGTATGTGTATGCAAGTGCACGTGGAAACCAGAGGACAGCATGGGTGTCATTCTTTAGGAGCTTCCTTCTTTTTTTTGACACAGGCTCTTTCAGTGATCTGGCCCTTAAAATGTGAGGGACTTACTTGCTTTTGCCTCCCCAGCTCTGAGTGTGCATCACCATCCATTTGTTTGTTTGTTTCCATGTGACATTAGGGAACTGAGCTCCGGCCTTTATGCTTGCAAGGCAAGCACTTTTCCAATGAGCCTTTGCCTCAGTTGCTTGAGCCTTCATATTCTATTGGCTGCTTAGAGCTGTTGGGAAGTTTAACACATGGAGTATTTCAAGGGTTTGCTAAATGTTCATTAAATACCATCTATCTGGAACCACCGGGCTCTCATGGATAACTCCAAACTCACTTTTGCACAAGTGGCCCTCATTAAATCCACTGGGTCACAAAATAGTTAAAAAAAGATGTGAGAAAGGGATTTGTACGGAGGAATAAGGACAGAAGGGAGATAGGTAATAGAAGGGGGTGGCAGTCATCAGGATGAGCTATGCTCATGGACCAAACTGTCAAAAAAATAATAAGTGGAATAAAAGAAATAAAACACTCTCATTCTCTACCATATTCCTGTCATTGCATAGATGAGGTGTGTCAAAGATTCAGAGGAATTGAAGGGTCCTCCAGAACACAACACTGTTCTTATTTGGCTGCACTATCAGTTTTCAGGTAAATTATAGATTTAAGAGATTTTGGCACATGCACCTGGAAGCCTCATTAGCATTTTAGTTTATGAATGTGCCCTGTGTTTTAAGCAAGTGACTCTCAAGAGTCTCTGCCCGAGCTACTAAGCAGAGTTGAACACACTAGAGGAGAGGAGAGTTCCTCACTTCCCTTACTGAAGATGCAGCTAGATAGGGTCCTGCTCAACTGCTGCAGGTTCCCGAGGGGACAGACGTAAGGTAAAAAATGAGAGGAAAGGGAACTGGCTTCCGGATGGCAGATGGTGGACTATGCTTGAGCTGTCTGCTGTAGAAGAAATTAGTCACTGTCCTTGCTAACTGATCTACTAGTCCACTGGAGAGCCCTCTAGAGCAAGCCCTGGAAATGGAAAGTTTGGGTCGGGGCCCAGGCTCTGCCTCTTGCCTGGGCTGAGTGGTTAAGAGCCTTCATTTCTCCTGTTGTGGGGCACAGAGGACTAATTCCCTTGTGGGTACAAGTGAGATGGGTGTAAATCACCGTTAGCACAGTTTCCACTCGGCAGTTAGTGCTTAAGTCATTATAGCTCTTATTCTATCGCATCTCTAAACTTCCAATGTTTCTGCTGCTGAGACCTTGGGGGAAAGGGTAGGGAAGACAGGAAGAGGAAGTCCTGCGCAGACACTATGACTTCCTGTGGCTCCTGTGATTAAATAAAGTGAATGACTATACATGGAAGACACTCTCAGTCCCAGATTGTGGCTTTCCAATGTGAACACAGGTCTGTTAGGAGCTTCCTAAGTTTTTGGACCAGTACAATTTGTTCACTAAAACACTAAAGGGTTTTAAAAAAGCTTTTGGGGACTAGAGATAAAACTTAGTAGTAGGGTGCCTTGTCCACCATGTTCAAGTCCCTGGTTTGGATCCTTAGTACCCACAAACCAAACCAAACCAATCCAAAAACAAATAGCCAAAACCAAAAAAAAAACGAAAACAAAACAAAACAACCAAAAAAACTTTGAACTTTTTTGGTTCAAAGTTAGGGAGATGGCTCAGTGGGTAAAGAGCTCACGCTGTGAAAGTAGGAGGACCTGAGTTTAAATTCCCAGAGCCTACATTAAAAGCTGGGTATGGTAACGTGTGTGCAACTCTAGCACTGTGGGAGAGCAGAGACAGGATTCTGGGGCTCCATGTTCAGTGAGAGACCCTGTCACAATGGAATAAGACAGATAATGACCGAGCACGGCAACTAGAGGTCTCCTTGTGGTCTCTACACACCTTCACACATACATGTACTCCCCCCAATACATCAATAAAATGAAAAGCTTTTGTATTAGCATGTATGAATCATTTTTACATAGATATTCTCTGATCCAGACATCATCAATGTTCTTTTAAGCTTGGAAGTCTTGAGCACATGATTGTTGTGAATTAAAAAGACTCTGCAGTGTAGTGTTTTGGGATATTAAGGAAGTCACTATTCCAATGGGATAAACCAACTGTGGGGCCATGAAGGACTGATGGTCAGAGCTCAGTTACCTAAGAAGGATGAGAATCAACTCCTGAAAGTTGTCCTCTGCCACTAGAGGTTTGCAGTGGCACGCATGCACGTGGCATGAACTCATCCCCAATCACCCACACATAAAAATGGTAAAACAAAGATAAAACTTTAAAAACAATCCAAATCCCAAGCCCAATCCAACTAAAGTTTAATAATCTAATGAGTTGTATGCTAATTGTTGTATAGGGCAGTGAAGCAGAAACAGTAAGGTTCTTGCAAATCTGACTACAGTTTGCTAAATTTTCCTCGACTGCTCACACCTTCCATTGTTCTCTTTGCTAGGTGTTCTCTGTCATGCTCAGAATTCCCACATCTTACTAAGTCACTCCTTTACATTGTCCCTTCTCTTCCTTCCCCCTTCAGAGACACTTTTATTCCTTCAGTCCCTATGCATTTCTGAGCCTCAGCACCCACTATTTTAGGTCACCAACCAGCTCCCGAATCACGACACAGAGACTTATTTATTACTTTCGAATGGTCAGCCTGGCTTAAGCTCATTTCTGGCTAGCTCTTTTAACTTAACCTGTTTCTCTCCATCTACCTTTTGCCGTGGGGCTCTTTGCCTTTCCTCCTCCTGTGTCTCTTACTCTCACTGCTTCCTGTGTCTGCTAACTGGTGTCTGCCTCGCTCATTCTCTTTCCTTTTCTTCCTCTCATTCTTTTTTAGACTAGATTTCCTTTTCTATTTACTCTCTCTGCCCACAAGCCTAGCCTATCCCTCGTCTCCCTACCTACTGGCCAGTCAGCTTTTTGTAAGACCAGTCAGGTGCCTTAGGCAGGCAAGGTGAAACAAATACAAAGCCTCTTTACATAGTTAAACAAATGCAGCATACACTTACACAACTGAAGTAATATTCTGCAGCATAAACAAATGCAACACATCTTTACCTAGTTAAAATAATATTCCACAACATTTTTCCCTTTTTATTTAAATAAAAAGGGAGTTTTTTTAAAAAACATAGTAAAAATATATAAGAACAAATATAAGAACAGTTATAAGTAAGAATTACATTTATAAAATACAATATCTAGTCCATTTGTATTTGGCAAATTCAGAGAAAATACTCCATTATTTATTTCATTTTAGTGAGTCCAAACTTTTGTATCTAATTTACCTTCTATCATACCTGAGGAAAACTGTAACTATTAGTCTTCAATGTCATCAAAGATTCCAGAAAGATATAATATTACCAGAGTAAAGAGGAAGTACAGGGCAAATCACTTCCAAAACTATAGAAAGGACAGACATCTGGCTGCTTGGACAGTAAACCATGGTTCCTCTGTGATGTTGGGGCGTCCATCTTCAGCCTACTGGCCTAGAATATCTGGCAGACTCTTCTATGAAGGAGGAATTTCAAAGGACTGTCCTGCCTTATTTTGGCAAAGTTTGGCAGTCTTCTTTTTCCTTTGTGTTCTCCTTGTCCAGTTTGTATAGCATACTGTCAGCAGTCAAAGCAAGGTCAGTGTCTCTGCCACGATAAAAGCAAAGTCCATACGGAGTTTTATTGATACCCATCATCTTCTCTGGAATAAACTGGTGTTGGCAAGAGTAGACATGTCTCACTGTCATAAAAAGCCTTAGGTTATTATTAAACATCTTAAATGCCATATTCTGCAGGTCTTTGAAGTGTTTGAAGACCATCTATCTATCTATCTATCTATCTATCTATCTATCTATCTATCTATCTATCTAATATATATGTTTAACCTTGCATACCTAGTATGACTACAAGTTTGATTATAGATAACTACTAACCTCCATTTCTTAATTATATATTACATTTAAATAAGCTGCATAAGTTCAATACTCCAAACAAGAGTAGAACATAATATAACAAAATAACTTTAAATTTGTATCAATATACCAAAATCCATACCAATGTAAAATAATTGAGGTTAATAGTTAATACATACCCCCCCCTAAATGATGACAAACATCCATAACCTACAGAGTGACCAAAAAACACTTGCTCCATCTTTTGGGAATGTGGGCATTGGGTTCTCTAAACTGCTTCCTGTTATCTGAGGGTGAAGGCATCTTTTTAGGGAATCTCAGAAAATTGAGATAATGGTTAAGTCCTGGGAAAACTAGGTTAATATTGTTTTACAGTCTCTGTGAAGTGAGCAAGTACAAGGTTTATCTGCAGCCCTGACTAGAATAGTCTTTGAGATCAGACCATCTCAGCCAGCAGCCTTGAAAGCTGTTTTGGATGCAGAACTTAAGGACACTGCAACAGAAGCACTCTGAGAGACTGGGTCACCTGGGCCACATGTTTTCATTGGTGTCTGGTCCCTTGCTCTGAAAACATACAAACTTTCAAAAGTAACATATGTATCTGCATTAACACAACTATGGACTGTGCATTGTACACAAAACAGTCAAAGATAATTTTTTTTTGTTTGAACAGGTAAAATATTACCTGTCTTGTAGTTTTTCTAGGTTTATTTCTTCATATCTGTAGTCAGGACTTTCAGGGCGTCATCCTGGATCAAACCTGATCATTATTAACTTTGAATGAATCCACAGCCTTTCATTTCCTGTGGAAACAAAACCATACCTTCCCCCCCAAGCAATATGTGTGTGTGTATACATATATATGTATGTATCTTCCATTTTAAAGTAGTTAAGGTAATCTTAAATATGTAGATTGGTAACCTCATCATGTTTACAGTCTATGATTTGGCATGTTGAAGCTCAAACTGTTCCACTTTTTTTCCCATGTAGAAACAAATTCTGAACTGTTTTCTGTGAAAAATCCTAACCCCCTTCTAATACTTTTCTTTTAAGGAGGTGGGATTTTCTATATAGATATCTGTAGTGATTTAAAAAGGTATAGCCCCTTGAGTTCCTAATTTGAATTCTTGGTTATTAGGGAGTGGAACTACTTGACAAGGATTAGGAGGTGTGGCCTTCTCAGAGGAAGTGGGAAGGTGTGGGCTTTGGGGTTTTAAATGCTCAAGCCAGGCCCAGTGTTACTCTCTCTTCTGGTTGCCTGCTAATCCAGATGCAGAATACTCAGCTACCCCTCCAGCACTATATCTGTATGCTGCCATGTTCCTCACCACAACGACAATGGATCAACCTCTGAATGTAAGCAAGTCTCAAATGTTTTCTTTTATAAGAATTGCCATGGTCATGGTGTCTCTTCACAGCAATAGAACACTAAGACAATCTCAATCACTTGGTTGTTGTTTTCTAAAAAATGCTATTGTTTACATGGTGAGAGTATAGGGAGATATATTTATATGCTCATCAGAAATTTTAATCTCAAGACTTTGCATGTCAAATTCTTATGAAAAGCGTTATGAGAGAAACATACAGAATTTTCCTTGACAAGTGTGAATAGTCCATTTCATTAAAATTCTAAGTGTTATCTAGAAATTATTAACTATTTATGATATGAAAGTTGCATGAATTCTTTTAATTTGCACAATGTGGCTAAGTTCCACACATATCATGTTCCAAGGGTTTAAGGTACAGCTTGCGGTACTCCATCCCTGAAGTTTCTGATTCAGTAGGGGCCTTAGATTTGCCTTTCTAATACATTCCCAAGTGATGAGTTGAGTTGAGTTGCTGGCCCAGAAGCTGTTTCAGAACTACAGCATACTATACATCAGGAAGGCAGAGCACTTCAATCCATGCATTACATCCGAAAAAACAAAAACTGAGGTCATAGGTGGTGATAAAGGTGGGGTTTGAAAAATTGTTTCTTTGATTCAATAGCCTATATTGCATTCCAAAGTCTATAGTTTTAATTTCTGTGCTAAGTGGTTGGAACACCAACCAATTCTTCCTAGATAGAATATCAGTAATGCTATTTCATAACAAGAACAATTAAGACAGATCCTAGTAGAGAGGCAGATCTCTTTGACTCCCAATATTGTGTTCCAAATACATTAAAATGTGGATGTTGTGATACAATCCCTAATCAAAGCTAGGGTATAGGGTATAATAATATACTTTCAAGAGAAACTTCCTATACAGATAGAAATGGACAAGTGACAAAAGGAGTCCTGATGCAATGCCTGCAGTGCTGACTTAAGACATTTATCTTTTTGTTTACTTTAGAAGTTGCTTTTTTAGTTACAGTTCTTCCCTTTCCTTCCTCCAAATGTTTTCAGACCATCACATTCTTAGCCTTTTTTTATTGACTTGTATGTTACTTGCATGTATGATTTTAGGACTGGCCATCTGGCACTAGACAACTAACTGGTATGCTTTTCCCTGGGAAGAACTACCTCTTCCCCTCCTCCCAGCTTTAGTTCCTTGTAGTTCTTTGTATAGAGTTGAGGCTTCCTGGGTTTTTCCCCAACCAGTCTTGACATGTTTCCTGATGTCCTCCTTGTTCAGCTCATTTCAACAGTCATGCTAGTAAGACTGACATTGCTAGGATACACAGTCTCACAGCAAACTCCCTCATCCTCTGGCTCTTAGAGTCTTTCTGCCTCCTCTTCTGCAATGTTACCTGAACCTTAGGTGTGGGAGTGTTTTGCAGACGTATTATGGCATGTATCTTTACTAGCCATCCTGGTGAAGGCGCTCTCCTGGGAGAATTAGCTTTGCATGTGTTTGGGATTACAGATGATTGCTGCTATCACATTTGTCTCTAAGTGATTCTGGGGATTCGAAGCTGAGACCTGAGGCTTGCACAGACATTTTACAAGGCCCATCACTCTTTCATCAGCAGGAAAAAGAATGCTACTAGGTAACTGAGGAAAGATTTTGAGTGTTGACCAGAAATTTGATTTCTTCCAACAACATTCACTAAAATCACCTTCTACACCCACTTCTGTAGAGTGCCACAGGGCTAGTGGTGTTGAGTTTTTACTTTCAGCCCACTCTCCAGCTTCATTGCCAGTGGCCACAGGACATTCTGAGATAATCAGGGTAAGAGAGAGAAATGGGTGGAGCCCCCCCCCCCCCCCAGTAGCAAGACTGGATTGTGGACATAAGCAAATGTCCTTGGAGACATGCAGATGAAAGAGCTCTTCAATCACCCGGTAACTGCAGGCTCAGCCATTGAGGCTCAGGGTGTAAATGGAAATCATTTGTGTTTATTTGTAGTGCCAGTTTGGTGAAAAGCCCAATGTGTAGTCATGTAAACTGGATTCCCTGAGTGAAGGCAATTCTAGCTTCTGAATTCTGTCTCAACTTACTTAATGTTAATGTCCTTGTGCTCTACTCACGCTTCTGAGGGGCTGTTTCCTGAGCAACAGCAGCTTCTACATGTGAATGGTCATTCTGAAGTTTGATCACACTTGTGTCCTAGAAATCTAATTTGCCATTTACAGATTCTTGCTATTTAATCCCCCCCCCCCCTTAGTGGCACCTAATACTTTTGAGAGGGGGCTGTACAGAGATGATTAGGAAAGTAGAAAGAGGTGCAGTGAATGGGAAGATGATTTAGATGATTTTACATAGAACAACTTCTTAACAGAAACAGCCGAATCCCAACAACTGAGGTGACTAATCCTAAATTTGAAGTTTATATGTAACTAGCAAAGTCCATTCTATAATAAGTTATTGTTTGCAATGTGTTAGTGATGAGGATGTAAAATAAGTAAGCCAATGTGGATAGCAGGGTTTTACTCTTTTAAAAAGTATGCCCTGACAATATATATTCAAAAAAAGTCAGCTTCTTAAGCCAAATAGACATAATAGTACCTAAGCAGAATCAGCAGATCTTTTGCATAAATTATAATACTCTACAGATTTATGGGTATTCTAGTTAAATGGGGATACAAAGCCCTTGAGGTTCAAGTAACTTAAGGCAGTGTGTGCCACAATGGTGTGTGCATATGCATATATAATTTTTCCAGAGGAAATCCAAAATTATCGTCACAAAGTGTTGAGCTTACTTTTGACAAATTCGGTTTTCAAGTGGAGACTGGTAGAAGAGATTACAGACAATAGGCATTAAAGTACATGCTGTTGGAAACTACCTGATACAGCTCAGTTCAAAAAATGTCACTAGAAATGAGGAGAATGCATTAGCCCTAAAATGCTGTGTGGCAGGCACTAAAAAGGGCCTCTTAGAACCATCAGTCCAGTCCCTGACCAGTCATCTGTCTTGTCCTCATAAGCTTCAAGCTGCTTGTACAGCGTCCTTTCTTTCCAAGCTCTGTAAATGTTCTTTCATTATCCCTCACTGACTGAGCAGTTTGGCTCATAACCAACAACCAGAAAGCTAATTTAAATGTATGGGATCCACTCAGTTGTTAAAACGAGTTGCTTCTAAGGGCTTTGTCTGAACTGCAGCTCTAGTCCTAGATCAGGTACCTGTTACACAAATGAAGGAAACTCAGGGCCAGATCTCTGGGAAAGGCTGAGAGTAAACACCACAGTCAAATCTCACCCAGCTTCCTCAGCCTGATCCAAATGGCTTCTACTGCCTGCTCGGTATTTCTATTCCTGCCTTAAATACCTTCATCACTCAGTTGTTTCACATCTAGGTTAATATTAAAGGCGTGGCACCATCACTGTCTGTCTGGGAGCCTGGAACTCCTTCTATAAACTAAGCTTGTTTCAAACTCAGATCTGCTGGGATTATGGGCATAGGTCACCACTCCTGGATATTCCCTGTGCTGGGGTTAAAGGTGTGAGTTACCACTGTTTGATCCTCCTAGACTGACTGTGGGTAGATCCCTCTGATATCTCTGACTGGTTTTGATTAAATTTGAGACATATCCCCATAGGTATCATTCTGGAAATAGTGCCAGCAAGCTAAATTCATCCACTTTCCTCAATAGTTCTTTGTCAGGACAGACTAATCAGTTACGTGTTCTCATCTGTAGAGATGTTTCTACAATTAGCTAACTAAAATTATCATCACTGAATGGAGTCTTCAGAGGCCCAACCTTCCAAAGCACAAAAGTGGGGCTGCTTCAATATGAAGTTTTAGTAGGCTGATTTACTTCCTCCCCTTAAAAAGACATTGCTACTCTGCTGCAAAATCATGGTAATGCTGTATGTCCCACTAGACACTTCACTGGGACTATTCTGAACACTTCACTGGCAAAATGAGCCAGGAATGTATAAGCTGACTTCGTAGGTACAGTAGAACACTCAAGACAAGGTTCAGACATTGTGGCAACTTTCAAGGAAGACTATGTGCAATGATTGATACTTGACAATAGCAATTGTTCCGGTATACTTTTCTGAAAATCTGCTAGTTATTTACTATATATTTGGTTGCACGGGTTGTTTTTAATGTAGCTGGTCTTCAATTATGCCAGATAGCTTATATTACTTTCATTCTGGAGATGAGGGTTAATAATTAACATCAGACAACCAAGGGGGAAAAGCCAGCACTCTTATCTACCTTTCCAAATGTACTTGGTCATGTTCTCTAAAACACTGGCCTGTCTCAAAACTAACACAGATTCCAGCCTAAGGCTATTTCTTCCTATCAACTCAATAAAAGTAAAAAAGTGATAACTTCCAGAAGGCTGAGTGGAAGCCACAGTATAAACATTTCTAAAGTATCACAAAGCCCACGCCAGAACAAAGAAAAAATAAAGCTCGATTACTGTTGACTTTCAACTACTTTTCCAAACCTAAGGCATTCAGCTAGAAGCCCCTCTCCCCCAGAGTCCCTGTCTCTAGCTACAGCATTCCCTCATACACTGCTGATAAAGAGAAGAAAGTATTAAATGTCTCCTAGAGGGGCAACAGGGACAGTGGCAAAACCCTTTACAAACTGGTAAATTTTTTCTACCAGCAACCCCACTCCATAGCACTCGAGAAATAATCAGGAACACAAAGGTTAGCAGCCCAATGTTCTTTAAAGCAGTTTATTAGTGAAAACTGGAAACCTAAAAATTCAACAGTAGTTCAATAAAATGTGGCACATATGAAGAGACAGCATGCAGCCATTAAAAAAGATGTAGAAATACATATGATACAGCAATATCATCATGGTACTGTTGAATGAAAACGTTACAAAACAGCATGTACAATTTGATCCCATTTAAAAAAATCTCTAAATGTACAGAGTCTGGAGGCCACACACCTGTCACAGCCCTTTCCTCAGATGGTGAAATCAGAGGCCATTTTTGTATTTTGACCTCTAAATTTTTTCTTCTTGTCAGTATATTATGACTTGTACTGATAAAAAAGAATTAACAATTTTTAAAAAGTCTACTTTGATGTAGGAATAAGGACACAGCTTAGCAACCTGAGGTACAGAGATGTAGATATGTTAAGTCTATACTGCTTCACTGGTTTGTCGGGTGTTTTGTTGCTAAACACCAGTTCAAAGGCACTGTGTAGAAATATGGTGGTTAGAGCTCATCTTCCTTTAGACCAGTGGTTCTCAACCTTCTTAATGTTGTAACCCTTTAATACATAGTTCTTTATATTGTGGCGAGGACCAGCCATAAAATCATTTTCATTGCTACTTCATAACTGTAATTTTGCTCTTATTATGAATTGCAATGTAAATATCTGATATGTAGATGGTCCACTGTGAAAGGGTCATCTGTCCCCTAAAGGGGTTGCAACCTTTAGGTTGAGAACTGCTGCTTTCGACAGATAGGTTCACATCCCAGGACAGCTTATGTGGCATCCAGGTCCTGGCATTCCAAACAATACTTTCCTTACTGACACTAAATGCATCCTTCCACCTTTATACCCACTTCTAAGACTGATCTGAAAGTATCTCAGCCTGTTAAGTGGTGGTAAGGCTTACAGAAGGCAAGGGGAACTTTTCAAGAGATGTCAAATGGCAGGTGCCTGAGGGTAGAAGGCCAGCTCTGTTAGCTCTGCAGTGTTTCTCACCGTGACTGCAGCAGGATCACTCAAATGGCTTACTGTACAACTGGAGGACCCTGCTGCCAGAATTTGGCTCAGTAGGTCTTGTAGGGGTAAGTCACAGGTATTAGCAGTTTTTATTTTTCTCTTTTACCAGACATGTATTTATTGAGCACATATTAAGAGTCAGACTGTGTGCTGACAGTAATTTATAATCAACAGAATTAAAGTTTTTATCTTAGACTACATTCTAGAGTGACAGGTACATGCTAAATAAATAAATTATAAAAACAACATAATTACAATTAATAGAACACAATAAAGAAAGTGAAATCCCTTTTTTTTTGTATTAGAATATTTAAAAAGCTGTTACATGGAAGATTAACACTACTAATCCCACAGGCCCAGGCAGAGAAAAGTATAAATAAGGTAGAGTATTTGAAAACAGCTAGTAGCATTTTCAACAAGTTTCCAGGCAATACTGACACTGCTAGTTTGAGGTTCTGCACTCTAACTAGGAGTAAGTAGGAGAGGGCAAGCATAGGTTGTCCTTAACTTCAAAGTCTCATGAGGAGATGAGTGCCATGCAGTGAACAAGGGCCTGTGCAAAGCAGACTGTCAGGCATTCTGCCCTTGACTGCTCTTCACTCCAGCTTGGGCAACTAGGTGACTCATTTCAGCAATTCAGATGCTGGGGAGATAAAATGGATTTTCAGGGACTATGCGTGTCAGCAGAGTGTGGCATTCTATGAAGACTGCACAAACAAGTCTCTTGTCTCATCCTGTCATCTTTTCCTTGCTACATTTTACCTCAGAAGCATCCTTCTGACATGAGATTTTCCCTTTCTGTTATCTGAAGGAGGAGGGTTTATCACACTGGGGAGGCTGGCCTAAGGTTACTTTCCTTGTTCCCCAGAGTGAGGTACATTTTCATTTTAGGAACCTTATTTAAAAATATAATTGTTTTTAATTAGCACCATGAAAATGTTTTAACTATAACCTTGTGGGTTAGATTACTTTAAGGTCAAAGGTGAATACAATCCATTTCTTTTTCAGTTTGTAGAGAACCTATAAATACCTCATTTATTATTTCACGACTATATGTACCCCTCACTCATTGCTGTGCTACTGAACTATGTCAGGGGTCAAGGGTTTATTTAAATAACTTTGAACTGCACCATAAACTAATAGGCTTCCTAAGAGCTTTCCTCTATGCTTAATAATCTCCTTGGGCCCTTACCTGAGCAAAAACTAAAACTCTGGAACTTTAAACCAAAATTAAATAATAAACCTATTAAAGCAACAACAATAAAGACAAAAAATATGCCTAAAGAATATGACAGATTTGTGGTAGACAAGGGGGCAAGGAGCCTTCGATCCTTTCCTATGACCATATGACCCACCGTAGTTAAGTGTAGACTCAGGATCCAACACTCCTGATGGAAAGCACAAGGCCCTGCTACTGCCTCACACTGAGTGAGATGGGGAGAACTGATCTGGCTGGATTTAACAGGGTGGAGAGTGGACTTGACAGGGAATAAGCACAGAACAGGTGAGAAAGATGTTCCTCTATTCCAGGATATAAATCTTAAGAGCAAAAGACACAAGGTTACACTTGTGAAAGTCTCCTATTAGGTTACATACTTATTACGCACACCCTACTTTAAAAAACAAATGGCTGTTATAAATCTGAGTTGAAGCACCAGGAGCCCAATATGTGAGGAAGGCTGGATACAAACCCAGGATCAATTAACTCCATATTTATATTTTCTCTATTTCCCCAAAACTTAATTTGCTCAACTAAAGCTGCTATTTAAATTCACCCAAAGTTTTGTAGTCTCTTAAAATCTAAATTGGACATATACAACAGATGGTTCTAATAAAATTTTACCACTTGATTCCACAGTACACTAGCCACCTTGAGAGGTTTTGGAGTTCTTTAGGTATGTAGCTCAAGTGTGAGTTGGAGCCTTATACAACTATAAAACTGCAGAAGAATGTATCTTACTACATAGAAATAAAGGGGCTGTTGAAGGTGGGGCCAAGAACTGAACTTTCCATGTACACCAAGCTCTTAGGTGCTTTTAACACAAATGGATGTTTAAAAATGCCATTTAAATAGCCGATCTTCTGAGAGGTGAAAAGTTTACATTTCAAGAATCTCTAAATAAATGAACTATAATTTTGAACTTTATTATTAGGCTAATCTGAACAAGCTTATGCTCTCTTGGCTCCAGGCCCAGTATAGCTTTCTCTTCCTACCTGGGTCTAGTTCTGACTTCTCGGTGATAAGTCAGAATTGGGAATCTCACTGAATTAGGTGATTCCCAAACACAGTATTTTCTGTAGTATTTTCTGTTTCTTCCATCATAACATTAGGTCTGTTATAGGTTACTTGCTTTGTCTTCTTTAGGAGCATCTTGCTCATAGTTGTATGCTTGGTTGATTGGCAACATATCTGGTCCTCAACAAATGTCTTTTGAAAGGATGAATGAATGAGAACTGAAGGCCTAATAAAAGAATTTCTCAATTGGCAATTTATAGCAACTATTGCTGATGTACAGCATGGTCGTCCTCTTAGCAATTTTCTGGCTTCAATGTGTCATTAGTAATTTCCAGAGGGTGTACCACACTTCATAACAGAGACTCAGATGAAGATAAACTACACTCATTGCATATGATTTACCCTATAATGAATGCTACTGCACAAATCCTTATTGTTGCATACATTTGTTGTTCAATAACATATCTCTACTGTAGTGTAGTATGCTCTTAATGGACGAAATTCTAATTATGCATCAAATTGTGCCAAGTGAAAAAATCTTAGGATTATTCTTAGTGAATGCATTTGTCCCCAGTGTTCTGCAACCTTAACAACAGTATGAAATAAAGTAATACTTTTCAAGGACTTAGGCTTAAAAGAAACTATCCAGTAGTGTTTTAAAAATTAACAAACCCAAATCAAACCAAATAAAAACAAAACTCCAAAGTCGAGAGACCCCACTAAAGCACAGTATTAGTCATCTGATTCCTATTGGGTAGCAAGGTAAAAATGAGTTTTTACTTTATTCTTTGGCTATTACACCTAAAAAATGAGTCACTAGAATCATGCACAATAAATTTATTTTGCATAAATGAAAAAGCTTGCAGTTAATGAAAAATTCAGTAGAAAACAATCCTTTTGTTTTTAAATTGGGACTCAAAAGTAGAAGTTGTTAGTGAATCCTCAGTAGAAAGAGAATTGTGTAAGAAAACATTCTTGTCATGAAATCTCTAACATGAATTCTGTAATCAAGTATTAACCATGCAATTTTATTGGCAGAATGGCCAGTTTCTGATGGCTTGTAATTCTTCTTTTTCAGTCCTATGACATTAACATGAAAGACACTTAAACCTGTTTTAGAGTTACTGTATATAAATAGGATGTCATGATGGATAATCTTTCATGGTCTCCCTATTTAATTGAGAAGTTCTAAGTATGTAATTGGCACCTTGCCTTTCTGATTTCCTCTCTCCCCCATTAGCCAGTCTGAATCCATTCCAACGACACTGAACACAGTGATTACCTACAAAATATAATATTTCTAATTATTAACTATATTAAAAACAAACATATTAAATATGCCTAAGTCATTTACAATTTAAGGTTCTTAAACATTCGTTTAGATGAAAATTTATGTTTGGCTTAAAACATGAATTTTGTCAGTGGCAGTTTTATACATAGATAGAACTTTTATGTATAAACATTTAAAACATTTCTATTGCTCTACTATATAAAATAAGATTTTAAGTGTAAATATTAACAACTGAAATTCATAATGAATTTGAATTTACTTTCAGCCCACTCTCCAGCTTCATTGCCAGTGGCCACAGGACATTCTGAGATAATCAGGGTAAGAGAGAGAAATGGGTGGAGCGCCCCCCTCCCCCCAGTAGCAAGACTGGATTGTGGACATAAGCATTCATAATGAATTATTTCCAAGTCAGTAATGGAGAAATCTACATTTAGTCCTAATATCAGACTAGATCCACACTCACCTCATCTGCCAGAAGTGACAGTTCAGTACTGTTTGCAGCATCATAATCATAGAGAACCCTGGCCTTCCTGCTGCCGCTTGATTCTTTAAGGTCATTGAGGTTGGAAGGAGAGGTGATTACTAGGTTACCCGTTGAAGCCATAGCAGAAGGACCAATTGCATTTGATAAAGCAGATGGCACAGGTGTCCCAGAAGACTGATTGTTGTTAGAAAGATAATTGGTTGGAAAACTGTTGGAAAACAAAAACCCAACCCTCAATTATCTATTTTCAATTGATTAAAGTTCCTCAATATCACCAGTTGATGGCACCATTTACCAACTTCCTCACTGGAAAGATTTAGAGCACTAATATTTCAGTGAGGAAGTGTGGGTGTCTTCCTCTTCTGAAGGCTTTCGCTCTCTATTGACTTAAAGAACGTTTTGGCTAACATTTCTTCCTGAGGTGTACGTGTGTGGATATTTATTCTTAAATGCTGCCAAGAATATATATGCTACACACACACATGTATGTATGTATGCAATATTAACCTCTTTTCCTCTCTGTGAGGAAATAAATAAAAACAGAGAAAAACTAAATAGTATGTAGTAATGTAAAAATGAAGTTTTCTTAATTTTTGGGGGTAATATCTGGCTGTCATAAAACCAATATATAACATTTTCCTATTGACCAAGTTATAAGTACGTACATGCCCAGCATTGCAACTTTATGTGTAAGACATGCAATGAATGAACTGATGCCCTAATTACTTCAAGGAGCATACAGACTGAGACTGAAACATTCAAGTTAATTTATTTTGACTGATAATTATGATGAAATGGAAGACTAAATAGGAGGACACATTTTCTGAGTTAATTTTCCTATTATTTTAAAGGGAAAGATGAAAAAGTCCTGCTATAAACAAGTGATGCAGTGTAGCTTCTAATGCATCTTAAGATTGCTTATCCAGCAATACTTTGCTGAAACAGCAGACCTGTGTATGCTAAGAGATGCTCTCCTACTGAGTTATACACCCTGCCCCATCCCCATACTCATGCTTTAGTCAGTCTATTCATTAAAATGTATAAGGCCTTTCATCTGGTAAACTGAAAATTAACATTTGTTCATAAAAATTTGTTTCTTAGATTTATTTATTTTGCATTATATGTATGAATGTTTTACCTGCATGAATGTATATGTGCTGCATATTCCTGTGGGATCCCCTAGAACTGAGTTTACAGACAGCTGTGAACCACCATATGGGTGTTGGAAATCGAATCTGGGTCCTCTCAAGAGCAAGCTCTCTTAACCACTGGATCACCTCTATAGGCTCATAAAATTCTCATAAAATTCTGACCACTGTGCCACCTAGAAATCAGTCAGCCACCAGCAATATCCCCGTATTACTTTTATTTCCTTAAGCCACGTTTCTCTCCTCTCCTGCTCTCACAGCTGAATCTAGAGGCGAACAGTGTCGGATCCTATGCTTCTCATTCCCATTCTTCGCTAAGCCAACTCTCCAGACCTTCACATTACTAACTATAGACTGCCCACCATCTTTTGCTGCAAATACCTGAGGATGTTTCATTTCTAAAATGTAATTCCTGACTAAACTAAATGATACTATTATCATAATTTCTGGTGATTCTAATAGCCGTATAGACAATTCTTCCAAAACTTTAGCCTCTTACATCTATGAACTTCTCTGTTGATTTTACAACAGATTCCAGTTTTATCCAATCTTGCATTCACATCTAGACCTTATTAATTTAAGTAACTGTAAGCAGAATAAGCACAGTTTCCAGACTCTATTCTTGGACCACTTTTCCCCTCTACTAATTCCACTTAAAGTTTACAAACAGATCAGTAGAAATTAATAATTAATAACACCAATCCACTGTAATTTAGTATGTTAAAGCCTTCCAATTACTAAAACAAAAAAGGCTTTGTGCCTGGTACCTGTTCTTTTCTGAGAATACTATGAACTAACAGTATCCACTGTATGTGGTGGTGAGGACTACAGTCTATTAATAACACATATGAGGAGTATGGAAAATGTTTGGGTATAACTTAAGCTCTACAGAAGTGTCAGATATCACCCAGCTACTACTTAGCAACAATGATATTACAACATGGCTCTACTCTCCAGAAAGAGATTTTGGGTTGGCTAGTGTGATATGGATGCTTTGTTATTTGTTAATGTTAAGGTCTACATATAAAAACTTAGAAAAACAAAAAAAGATAAAGCATTTTACTATGTAGACAAGGCTGCCCTCTTTGTCTTGACAACAATGAAAGGGTTACTATTTCTCCGGCTCTTAATCCTGTCACTGGTTCTTAGCAGTAACACAATTCTTGGAGGCAAAGAAGCAGGATAGGCAGTCTTCACTAGCACAGAGCTGGTTATACTCTGTAAGATGCTTCCCACGAGTGCAGTGATGAAGCTTTGAACAGCTGAGTGCCAAGGACTTCATGGCTTTAAGAGAATTAAGTAGGAATGGCTAACAAGCATGACCCATCTATTTCCAGAGTTGGGACACAGCGGGAAGGAAGTGTTATAGTTTCTCAGGCTTAAATTGCTCTGCCTTCAAACCTAAATATTACTAACAAAACACCAAGAACATACAAATGTAAACCAGGCAGAACTACCAGATCTAAAAGTAATAGGCTACAGTTGATTTTAAAGATCTAAAATTAGCTTTGTGATATTGCCTAACTTTGGCCTAGGCAGAAATCTGAAGGATAAATTTGCAGTTTATAAACACTGTAGTGACTCTTTTTAAACTTTATTTCTTGAAACAATATTTTGATTTTTTCCTTCAAATGTCACCCATCACTCCTCTTACTTAATGGTTATATAAACGCCAAACTCCTTTTTATGGTTTACCTTTAAGGCCATTTATGGTGCAACCCAGTCAACTCTTCTAGCCTTATAAACAATTTCTTTCTCCACTAAAATGCTATGCTCTCACTAGATTGAAGTACTGTCAATTACCCACACTTGCTGCTTCTCTTTCTTACGTATCCTGGTTTCCCTGTAATAGTCACCCTTGCCTAACTCCTCATCTAGATGACTCCCACTAAAATAACTTCACCTGGGAAACTCAGTAACAGCTGGGCCATAATTAGATGTCCTCACAACACCCTGCTCCTTCTACATTTTACATGGCTGGTCTCCCATGGCTGGAGCTCTACTTAGAATGCATATTATTTCCAATGTCACCTTATAATCAGAGCTCCATAAAGGCAAGTACCCTAGCCTGTTTTGTTTGCTGATGTAACTCCAGAATATATTGGGGGCCTAAGGAAGACATTATATAAACTATTTTGCCCGAAATAATTGTGTAAGGGACTTGAGGTCTTTAGACAATTCCAAAAATTAACAAATATGAATTAATTTACCTTTAAGGTAACAAAGTATAAATGTAGCTGTATCTATCTTTTTCAACCTACAGCAAAAAGTATTCAATAATAAAAGAAAAGTCAAACTTCAAATATATCTATCATTTTCATAATGACACTAAAAGACTATTCCCCTAATTATCTTCTCATCTCTGGTAACATCCATACACTAGGAAAACTAAAAATGTTACCTCAGAAGTCTGATAATTACAAAAGAAAAGGAACTGTATAGAAGCTAACAAAATCCTTAACTCTCTCAAGTCTCATCCCTACCATTATATATAAAAATCTTAATTTCTAAAAGTAATTTCATTTATTTTCTATGGTGTGTGCATGTACGTGTGCCATGGAGGGCATGTGGAGGCCAGAGGACACTTTTCAGGTGCCAGGTCTTTCCTTCTACCATGTGAGTCCTAGGAACTAAACTCAGGTCGTCAGGCCTGGCAGCAGGAGCTTTTACCCACTGAACATGGATGTCACCAGCCTTCCATATAAAAAATCGAACTTCTTTCATTAGGACTCAAAAAAAAAAAAAAAAAAAAAAAAGTCCTTTTTGTTGTTGTGACTGTGCAAAGCAATGAGTTTTAACTCAGCATTTTCATAGGTATGTGTCATACTTTGTCTGCATTCATTTCTCTGCTCTAACTCCCTTCCTTGTGTCCCTGTCAGTGCTGGGATTACAGACACATGCTCGTCTGTCTGGTTTGTTCAGTCCTCATGCTCATGTGCCTAGCGCTTACCCACTGAGCCTTCTTTCCAACCTCCACTCTCCCCATCATGACATTCATATATAAAGGGAAACTGCTACCTTCCCAGTTGTTTCTGCAGGTCTAACATGTACTGGTAACATTGTGCATAGTAAGTCATCTGGGCTTCTACAAAGTCATTCAGACAACGGAGATGATGGGCCTGTAATGGAAAAGTTACAGTCAGTTCTCAGTTCTTCAAGTGGCACAAGCCAAGGGAGAGCAAAGGTTAACCTGTCACGAGGAAAGTAACCTGTAGTAGGCTACTACAGAGCTTACTAATGCTTTTTAAATCAGCTTAATAACCCGATTAGGCTTATTAAGACTAATAACGAGTGAGTAATATATTGACAAACTTTGTTTAGCCAAGAAGAGCCAACATGAAGATTTATAAAACAGGAAAAATGAGTGATGAGATCTAAGAGAAAATTTACATATTTCTTCAGGTTGCTTCTAAAATCTCACACTTGAGGTTTTCCTGATAACCACACAAGAAGCTCCCTTTAAAGGCAGTCTGTTATGTAGCTAAGATTTAACTCCTCAAACTCCTCCTTAGCTGTCTGAGTGCTGCTTCAGCGTCTTTTGTCCAGAATGATTTCATACTCACGTGTGTACTGCTGATTCCCTCTAGAAGAAGTCGGGTAATCTCTGCTTGACGATCAAATTCACTTTGAGTTATTCGTAATTCCTGCTCAGACTTAAATAAGAACATACTTTAAGGATCTCATTAGAAGATTTAGTTCACTTTACACCGACACCCCCTCCCCACAGCCCCCCAATATACTCTAGATAAGAATTTGATGATTCCCTAGTTCTTGGTGTATGTCTGTCTGTGTGTCTGTTTTACTCTCTAGGCTTACGTGTCACTAGACACAAGGACAACTGATTCCTCACCAACACTCGACTCATGTCAAAGTTTAAGTCTGAAAACATTATGACAGTCAAGATATCTGTATACATTTCTAGTATTTTGTTGAGTTACATTTTACGAAATCCTGAGTACCATAGTTTTATAAGTATAAAATAATACTATGTTAAAAACTCCAGATTATTGTCATGTGCTTTCTTTTGTACTGATAACAACAGCCTTCAATTTCAAAGCCATAGGATTTCCTCCTCTGTGGTTAGTTACTAAACACTTGCTAAGACAGCTCTTGGTTGTCTACAATTTAACTTTCTTTCTTTTACAATTTCTCTCTAAAGTATGTAAAATGGGCTTTGGCTATTAGCACATTTATTAAGATTAGGGTTTAAAAGCGTTCCTACAGCTGGTCTTCAGTGTTGAGCTAGTATACTGATTTTAAAGGAAAAAGGAAGTGCTCTAAAAATCCCAATTTGCATGATATAAATACTCTTCAAGTTACCAAGATGAAGTCTCTGACCAGAAATGAGAAGTAGTAGCACTATTGGCTTCTGTTTAGTGCTGGAGCAAATTTTTAAACAGCTCACGGAAAAATGAACAAAACTTAAATATACTAAATACTGGCATTAAATATCTCAAAACTTTGGTTAAAAGAAGTTGGCAGGAAGATGAGGAGGAAAAATAATACTTGACAACTTGTTTGAAATAACAAGCTTAACTGCCCTACTGGAGACCACAGCTGTGCCAGGCTCTCTAGCATGAATAGTTACCCTGTGCAGACACTTTCCTTTCATAGCCTTCTTTATCTCTTTTATCCTTTGGTCAAAGTGAGCCTACGAGCCAGTTAACAACAGAGTGCATGCAGCTGCTCTTACATCCTCCCGTCAACAGACATGAGGAAGGGAACTAAGTAAGCACTGAGCACAGACTAGATTTATGAAAATAAGTTCAAGTTATATTACACAGTAATTAAAGTTAATATGTTAATGTCAAGTAAAAACCAAATATTATAGGAGACCTAAGGTCAATTTTATCTGGAAGATAGTAGGAAGCAGAAAAACAGTTCATGAAAAGTATCAGTGTTCTTTTTCTAGAAAACATAGAAATTCTAGTCACTTCAGGTTATACGTATACTATTTACTATTATGCTTGATGGACCACAAAATAGCCTTTAATAGAAAAATCCCCAGCAAATCAAAACAAATGAATTTCAAAGCAAAACTGGGCTGGTTCCACACAGGTGCTGTGAAAGTACAATCTGATATAATATGGGCTACTTCTGTACAAATGTAAATGTCAGCTTAGGTGTCCAAAGTCAGCAAGATGCACAAAACTGAAATTATGTTTTAATGGCAAGAAAAGGAAACAAGACAATATTAACTGATTTTATTAAGTCCATGGCATGAATCTTCTAGGTTTGAATAAAATTTAATGCTTAACTCCAGCTGCACAGCACCTTACTATGAAGCTCAGAAAGTCATACTGTACTTTCTAGACTTGAGATTCTGACAAAGTAAATATCAGGAGAGAACCTCATCTCTTCAACAAGTTGCAGTGTAATTTTGTGGTTGCTGTATTTAAATAGTTAACTGTCTACCTACTTGACAAATACATCAGAGAATAAGCACCATCATTTTACTGAAGAAGAAATGACACATGAGAGAGGCTTAGACACAATGATTTTTACCAATAATCACTGATCTTCTATAGTTAACTTTTTTCCTTTCTGACTTCATTTACGTTAAGGTAGATTTGTAGGGAAAAGGTCATCTAAGAATTAATGCTAGCAAGTTACCTATACTATGACAGTTAACATGGCTGGTGTATATTTTAAAGTGTAACTTGGAATATGGACAAGCTATTGGGTGGTGCTATCACGACCCAGTACCTATATGCTAAAAATGCTCACCACAGTTCTGAGGCATTTACTCTAACAATCCTGGTTGATTCTATCTAGTGACCTACCGGCTTAGGTTAGGTTTTCAGGAACAAAGTTTTGAGCATATAAATGTTTATATCAAAATTTGCCCTCAAAAAAAAAGGCTATAGAGTACTAGGAACTAAGTTTTGAATTCTATACCTTTTTTTAAATTATAGAGTGAGAGGAGTAAGAGTATACAGAAGAACTCAAATCCATTTAGAAAATTTCCTGTGTTTCCATAGACCCTTCTATAATAGACATTTAAAAAATATAAATTTCCCCATTTACTCCACCAACTACTTTTGTCTTGTAGACAGAAACCTTTTATGAACTTGTATTAAGGAAAGATGCCCCAAGTGGTGGTTTAAATGAAAATGGCCCCCACAGGCTCATAAAAAGTGGCACTATTGAAAATGTGTCACTGGGAATGAATGAGCCTTGGGTTTCATATTCAAGCCAGGCCCAGTGTCTTACTCTTCCTGCTGCCTTCAGATGGGGATGTAGAACTCTCAAGCTACTGCTCTAGCACCATGTCTGCCTGTATGCTGCCATGAAGACAATGGACTAAACCTTTCAAACTGTAAGCCACTCCCAAGTGAATGCTTTATTTTACAAGAGGCGCTGCCTTCATGGTGTCTCTTCTCAGCAATAAAACCCTAAGACTAGATAGAGGTTATGGAATGTTTAGAAGGTGCACCTTGCTGTCGGAAGTACAGCTCTGGGGGTGGGCTTTGCGAGTCTATAGGTTTCCTGCTTTGTCTGTTTCCTATGAACAGATGAAAATGTGACCAGCCAGCTTCCTGCTCCCGTTGCCATGTCAGGCCTCTCTTGTCATGATGGACACTCCCTCTGGAACCATAAGCTGAAATAAACTTTTGACCTTAGAGTGCTTTTGGCTATGGTATTTTTATCACTACACCCTGATTTGATGGTTCAATTTATATTCTCTCACAGGCTATTCTGCCTTCTTTTCATATTGGAGGTTCAAAAGAACTCAGAAACCAGAGTGGGAGCACACGGAGGAGACTGATACTCCACATAGGGGGATGAGACTTCAAGTGTTTCACATTGCACTGTCAAACCACACAATCAATAGCTCAACAAACTATGCATCAAACACACTGAAGAAATCAGCAATTTTGTAAGTTAAGGCTTACCAAGAGACTTAAATATCTTAAGGACAAGTGTTTCAGTTAGTACCTGCCCCTCAACCACTAACATTATCCTCATTTGGAAGGCAGACTTTGGTAAGCCTGAGAAGGGGGAGTAAATGACAAATGTCTGAAGACTTAAAATAATATTTGAAATGAATCCATACTAAAATCACAATTTTATTCTTTAATTTAAGCTAAACCTTGATTTTCCAGCCAAGAGAAAGTGAGAGATAGTGACAGATGCGGAGGGCCAGCTGACAAGAGCAGACTATTAGCTCTCACCAGTAACAGTAGGATATTAAAGAGAAGACAAAAATAAAAAGATCTAACACATTGTCACCTTGTACATGTGAATGAAACTCTAATTATGTTATTGACTATAATATAAGCAAAATATTTGCTATGCTGTGTTTTATACAGCTATAAGCTACACATTTTATAGGTACTTTCTACTAAAGTGACAGAAAACATCATTTTGGTGCTCAAAAGACCCACATCTTTACTTCCCTAAAACCAGGTTCTCTGAAGATAGGAGGCCACAGCATTCTGTGTTCTTTACATTTAAAGTATCATTGAAGGGAACTGGAGAGGTGTCTCAGAGGTTAAGAGCACTGACAGCTCTTCCAGAGGTCCTGAGTTCAATTCCCAGTACCCACATGGTGGCTCATAATCATCTGTAATGAGATCTGGTGCCCTCTCTGGCCTGCAGGGACACATGCAGGCAGAACACTGTATACATAATAACTGAATTAAAAATAGCACTGTCAATGAATAAATCAAGTATTTCACCTATATTCTAGCAACATATGTATGAGTACCACTTGCTTAACTGCTGCCTAGGATTCCTCATGGTATATATAGCATCTTTGGAACATAATTCTACCGCTATATGGAACTGCTATTAGTAAACAAACTTTATAATCTCTTCAATTTTGAGTGGTTCCAAGGCTGGTGCCCACTTAATGTTTATTGAATGAATGTCAGATTCTTGTTTCAGGATTCTGTAGTTAAAATTTTACTTACTTTTGTCACTTCCTCTGCCCAAATCTAGCCAGCATTAAAAATTAGAGAGAAATACAGAGCATGAAATAAAATTGAAATTTAACATTTCCTACAACTACTATAGAAAAATGTACTTAAGTGGCATCCTCTCATCCTCACAAAGTGAACAAGGAGTAATATAAATCAGTATAGCTGCATAGTATAAAGTCTGCTTTTATATGTATCAATACTACCAACTTTAAAATCTTATGATGACTCTATAAAAAAGAGTAACAGCCTTTTCAAATTGAGACTATCTGATCTTTCATAGAGAATATACAGTCTCTCATGTAAACAGAGAGGTTTGAAATACATGATTTCTAACTTCTCTTTGAGGTATAAATTCTAAAATTTTAGTAAATAAAAACAAGGATATATACAGACAGTGAATGTTACTGATACAACTATTTTTTGGGAGAAACAATCAATTTGAAACCTAATTTAAGATTGCCAGTTAAATCTTACTGTAAGTAAATGGTAAACAGCTGTGAACAAATGCTTTTTAATAAATCAAGCTAAGCCTTGCTAATTGTTTATAATATTTTTACCATGAACAAAAGGAAACCTGTAATTTATACAAAATTTAAAATGACTGAAACAGTCTCACTCTTTTCAATTACCTATATAGATAGGACAATGGAAATAAATAAATACATTCTCTTGCTATATAATGAAAGCTGTAATTTAGCCAGGGCTTCAAAAATTAACACTTGGTAACAATGGCAAATCCCAAAACACCAGGTTTATTTTCCCTGCTTTTAGTTCAATGTTAATAGGATTAAAAACAATCAATCAATGACTCACTAATTATTAAGTAGGCTATTGATTCCTTACACTTTAAATGGCAGTAATTTTAGACTATAATTCTAGGAATTATTAAATTGCTGTGTGTGTATGTATGTGTTGGGGGGATGGCGGTGCATCTATGTAGAGGGCAGAGACTGACTACGTGTTTTTCTCAATTGCTCTCCACCAATTTTCTAACCAGTGTCTCTTACTGAACTTGGACGGCTGATTGGCTCCAGGGATCTTCCTGTCTCCACCCATGCCTCAAGTGCTGGGGTTGTAGATATGTACTCAACATGGATTTTTTTCTAAATGTGCGTGCAGGCATGCACTATACTGACTGAAACATATACCCAGCCCCAAGGAGTATCAATTGCTAGAGGCTAACATGAACCAACTGTTTTCCTAGATTCATATAATTTATCTCATTAAAGTAAAAACAAAAACAAAAACAAACCTAACATGTCAAAACTTTTGAGTTCAATATGTATGTATAAAAAATTTTCATTCTGTCACTCCAGACTATCACTATTCTGAAAATTTAAGTAAGTTAGCACTGGATATGGAATAGGCCTGGCTGCTGGAATTTGTCTTACCCCGGAATGGCAGAAAAAAAAAAATCTATATTGAATTTTCATAACAATACAGTAAATAATGAAGTTATTAAACAAAACAAAAGAACAAAGAATTTGTTTGCTTTTACTGTTTTCCAAGTACGGTAAACCTTGTTACTTTTCATTGCTAAAAGTAACACTATGAAACTTCAGCCTAAACTAATACCACATTACCGTCTTTTACTAGATGTAAAACAGCACTACATACCTATCAGTTTAAAATCTGTTTTGGCATGACCAATGAATTTGGCAGATCTTCAAGTTTCAGTATTATTTCAACTGGACACAATCAATGCTCATCTTTAGCTATTTAAGTTTCTATATGCAGCTAATAGCAAGAGAAGGCATTTTATCGAAGATGTAGAAAACACAGTAGGCCAACAAACCTTCAGCCATTTTACATGCAGGAAGTTGAGCATGTAAGAGAAATTTACCATAATGCTATCTCCTTCAAGACGGGCGGAGTTTAGTTGCTTAAGTGCATAGGTGAGAGACAAAGAACACATTATCCGATGAACACACTGAAATGAGGTACTTCTGCACAATTAAAGCACATGTTCAACAGGCACCAAGAGAGCTGATAATTCTCTATCTAAAAAACAACAAACTCTATTTGTTTTTCTACGTATTTCGTGTAATGGTGCCTACCCAAAGATAAGGAATTTTCAAAACAAAAACCAGATGATATTTAATTTCAAATCAGACTTGTTGGGGGGGGGGCATACCTCTTTAAGAGTTACAAATTCACTAACACATTAAATTTTCATCCATAAAAGCCTACTTCATACCAACAAACTTCCTATTTAAAGTTTATTTCTAGTCTGTTGATTTTTGGCATGTCTAACCATCTCGTGTTTCAGTTCTCAGCCAGATCTTCCTCAGACACGTGTAAGGCATGCAGTCCCTGTATTTCAAGAAATACTAAAAATATAAATGTGTGCAGGTAAAGTTAAGGTCACAGAACAGTGTTCTAACCTACTGGGATTACAGGTTAAAGATTCTGATTGCTGTGGCAGTACCAAGTCTACAGAGAGAACATATGCTAAGTGAACTATCCGAGGGACCATTTTCTTTCAGATTCCTTTAAATGCTAGAAAACACACACAAAAAAACTTTTCTTCTCATTAAAAAAAATTTAAAAAGCTAATATTATGATTAAGTCTCCAAATATAATTTAAATGCACTAATTCAAGTTTTTCCTTGCTTCTCTGATATAAATGTTTCTCAGTGTCACTATGTCGTGGAGAGAACTCTAACTCCCAGTGGATTACAGGTCTATCCACATCTGGTTTATTTTATTTTATTATTATTCTTTATTTTGTGAAGCGAGGAACAGAATCCAGGGCAAGTATTCCATGGTTGAGCCACACTCCCAGCAGACCCCTTCTTGTATCAATAAGCTATTAATCTCTTTTCTTATTGTGAAATAAGACAGCTTTTTGTCCTTTTCACTAAGCTGATGTATTTCTGAAGAATGCTCTTGATTTTGTTTTATCTTTCTTCAACACACTAACCAAACTTTTTTTTTTTTTTTTTTTTTTTTTTTTTTTTTTTTAAACTGACAGGGATAATTATCAAAAAGTTTAATCCAATAACTTGTGAGTTGGGGATAGCAGAAATTTTGCATTGTTAATCAACTTCCCACATTAGAACGTTAGATTACATTTCACAGGATTAGAATTCAAAGAGAATTCACAGCTAGAACAGGAAAACAGTAAATGAATTATTTTATAAAGTAGTGATAAATCTCACTTCCAAACCTTACTAGGACATTAATGGGTAGTCACAAATAACCACATTAAAAAATAAAACAGTAAAATTCAACAGTATCTAGGGTAAGACATACCCTCTTTACTTGCCAACTCAAAACCAAGAAATATATCAGAAAGAAAGATAAAAGGAAGCAAAACTAAACTTCCAATAGTTTCTATCATTTTCATCTACTTGACAGACAGGAGAAAAAGTAATTCAGGCTTATGTCAATAATGTCTGAGGAAGAATGAATCATGCAAAGAAAAGAATAAAAATAGAATTGCTGTCTGGACTAATATTTTTATTATTTGGCTAGAGATAAATTTTGTTTGTATAATGTAATTCTAAAACTTTTACATAAATTGCTGGGCTATATCACCTGTATCACCTTTTAATTTTGAGCATGAATTTTCATGGCTGTATCAATTACCAACAACTTTTCCAGATGTATCAAGAAGAATCATTTTTTAGGAGGTGACTATACTTAGTTTTCATGTTAGCATTCTAATAATGGGGCTCCTAATGTTAGCATAACCAAAGGCAATTGCAGTTAGATCTGGGTGCTTCTTGGCACTTTTCTAGGTTCAAAAGCAGACCATCATCACAATGGCTGTTAAACAGATGTTTGCATTGGAACTTGGCAATATTATTTTATTATACAATCATCAATTTTTTTTCTGCTGCAGACATTTTGTCCCCCAATGATCCTTGTTAAGATTTTCTTGATTATACAATTGTATTTTAAAAGTAAATTCATACTAATCCATTTATCTAAGAACTAGAAACTAGTAAATTAATTTAGGGTCTCTTGCCATCTATAGCATTACTTTATACATTTTAATTTGACAGTTTAGTAGAAATCACACTGTGGTGATGATGTAATGATAAACTATGAAGTGAAAATGAAAGTGAATTTGCAGTTAATAGCTTATCAAAGCTAGCCCTTCCCAGAAGTAGCTAATACAAAGTATCAGTTTCACTACACAGTAATTTTCAACCTTCCTTTCTCCAAAGAAAACTATATGACATCACTAGCATTGTAGTTATATGCTTATTATAAAATGATTATGGTTGTGGTGGGGAGTTAGATATTATGCCTCTTAATAAAACACATCCCTATGCTCAAATTAAAATGTTAGCTTCCTCTACAAACTTATACTTGTTTATATTATACTATTTATCAAACTGTTACAATTTAAATCTAATTTAAGTACTGTACACAATAGAATGAAAATGTAAAGAGCATATCTATTAAAGCTTAATAAAAGTTATACATAAAAACACTGGACTATTATATTTAATACTTAGACAATTAAAAACCTATTTTAAGGCTGGTTTTCTAAAAAATATACTAGAACTTACTTATCCATATGTGTTTCTTCCTCTTTGAAAAGGTTATCTGGGAGGCCATGTTAACATTATTCAATCTTTTGGAATTATTCTTGGTGATAATTCCTTTATTTGAGTAAGAAATGGCAACTATTCTCAAGCTTGATTCATTTTCATCTTAATTAAAATCTTCTCCATTTCCTACTATAATAATCTCTTCTTAAAAAGCACATTAACCATGTATACTAAGAAGGAAGCAAAAAGCAACCATAGGAGCTACCTCAGTGTTGGTGATTAATGCTTCTTGATAATGACTATTTCATACTGACTCGGATGTATTTAGTTCTGGTTGATCTGTTTCAAAACAAAAACACATTCCGAATGCTATCTTCTTACACGGTTTACTAGCAGAATACTTGACAGTCTCAAGTTACTAAGCCAGAGTGTTTCTATGAGAGACAGACAAACACCACTTACTGAACTTTTAGTCTCTGCAGCCTTTGCCTTCTTCAGTCTTGTTTTTGCAGCGTCCAAGTCCAGTCTCTTATTCTGTAATAGTTTCCTTTCTTTCTGTCAACAGTCAAAAAGAACAAAGTAAAGCTAAGAATGCTGAATCCCTAAGACCATCCACATTTGAGGAACCACCCTTCATGGAGAACGTGCACCAGCACATAAAGTAGCACAGTGACCCCACAGGTGTCTTTCTCTTTTGCTTGATTGAGATTGACTATCCACTAGTCTGGCCCTGAACTGTGGCAATCCCCCCCCCCCCCCCCCCCCCCCCCCCGACTCTGGTTTCGGAATGCTACAACTATAGGCATATTATAACCAGCACTCCTCTTCCAAACATTCCAGATTCCGCGTCCCAGAAACAACGGTATATTTTACTATCTTGCCATGTGTTTCTCTCCCACTAGGTTTCCCTCTGGAAAACATTTGCTACTATCTTCAGTTGTTACAGCTAGGGGGTGTTATAGTATTTACTGGGCAGAAGCCAGGGACGCTGCTAACCATCCTACAATGCAATCCAGCTCCCACAACCAAAAGCCATCGGGTCTATGGTGTTGAAGGTAGCCAGACTGAGATGCTGTTTCAGACTTAGAGAGGGCTAAGATGTGGCTCTCTGAAACCCTATGTGATCTCCCTTACAGAATGGGCAGGCTGATGTTGTAGTATCAAATGTAACTCAACTACTCCAAAACAGAATTTCAAATTTACAGACTGAATAATATACAAACACAACTCGTTGCTGTATAAAACTTTATAATAACTGTAATAAGAGTCTAAGAGTCTGTTTTCATATTATTTATATTCCATATATCAAATCTCACTCTACTGACATGCTATTTTTCTTGGTGGAAGGCACTGAACCCCAGCCTTCATCATGACAGGCAAGCACTTTACTTCTGAGCCATATTCTTGGCTTAAACTAGTATCTTTTTAATTCTATCAAATTAGGCCAAGCCAGAGCTACGTATGTACAAAGAGATAAAGTTGTGGCTAAGTATACTGAGACTTGCTAGGTTACTCTGTAGTATAGAATAAACATATTCAAGCTGAGGCTGCTGGACAGCAATGAGCAGTACTGAGAAAGTGTTAGGGAAGAACCTGTTAGGCGCTTCCTTCCTTCTCTATCAGCAACAAGACAGGCTTTATGGACTGACAGATTAAGTTTAGAAAAAAGTGACAACATAGATGCTTATGCAATAAATAGCATTTAAAAAATAATAACACTTCTTAAAATACACAGATAAAGTATGGGAGTAGCAGTAATTAGTAGGTTTCTAGTTCTAGTTTAAATTAACATGCAAGTATACTGAAATGACAGTTTTTTTCATAATTATTATAGGAATTTCTCTGCAGATCTGAATGTTGGTGATGCATGAAAACCAATATACAGGCATCAACAACATAGGACTAAGTTACTAACAGCCCTTTCTTGAGGTTTATGTTGATTTATATGCACCTATTCCGAATATTTAAGTGCTTTAATCTGCAGCATTTACCACCACCAAGAGGGTAGATTATCCATTCAGAACTAAGCAATAAATTATGTGACAAAGAGAATATTTTCCCACTCACTGCGATTGTTTTGTAATCCCCTTCTATAAAGTTTCTTAGAGGAGTGAGGAAATTTAAGGCTGATGTTTGAATCAGCTCTCTGTCAGCTGTTCCAATTCGCTTCTGTGTTTCTCCACATTTAATAAGGGCATTGCCTGAAAAGGAACAAAAAAAAATGTGTTCTTTTTTTTTTTTATTAACCATATAATTTACCTATTTGATATGTCCAAAAGTGAGTTGTCTGCTTGTCTACCTCAGCAGAATCAGACTGTCTGGAAGGCATACTTATTTAAAAGGACATTTAAGGTAAACATGAACTAACTGCCTATCACATCATAACTATACTTTCTAACAGTGAGATTAAAGAGGACAGACACACAGGAGACAAAGTTGGCTAACGATATAGTCCAGTTTGTATTCAAAGTATTTAATAAGTAGACCAAGTTACAATCTGTCCCTTTTCAGTAGCCATACACACCTGAAGTATCCACACCTTAGGAGAAACTCACATTGAGGAACTAGAATTCACCTCAGCTTTTAATGCAGATGAGTGAGCCTTCTCTCTTAGGTGCCTGCTGCTGTGACTTTCCTGCCATGACTCTGCTGTAATCTGGAAGTATAACCCTTTCTTACCAGCCTCCACGCCCCCCCCCATACAAAAAAGCAAGAAAGAAAGAAAGGAAAGAAGGGAGGGAGGGAGGGAGGAGAGGAGAGGAGAGGAGAGGAGAGGAAGGGAGGAAGGGAGGAAGGGAGGGAGGAAGGGAGGAAGGAAGAAAGGAAGGAAGGAAGGAAGGAAGGAAGGAAGGAAGGAAGGAAGGAAGGCAGGCAGGCTGGCTCATGTTTCACAAGAGTTAAGCCCAGATATTTAAAGAGAGTTAGAGAAGAGCAGATAGAGAGAACCACGTGATGAGGATTCTATTTTCAGTTCTTCCTCCAGTAATCTTGGACTCTGCCGATACTAAGCCTTTTATGTTAGAATGAGATTAGATCCAGATTGGGAAGGAGTTAAGAACTCCAATCTCTGAATACAGGCTTCTGCATTTGAATTGTTATCAGTGTGGTCATAGATTACTTAGCCTCCTCAAACTTAAATTTTCTTGTTTTTAAAATGGGCACAACAGAATTTATACTACTAACAATGTAACATAGCAAGACCCTGTCTCAAAACTCCAAAAGATATATATATATAAAGTGAGGAATTACCAAAATAAAAAATAAATATATTATAATGTGCTTAGAGCTATGCCTAGGATACCCATTTGTTAGCTACTGTTTTCTAGTAATAGATTCTCAAAGTCTAGTTTCAGTTATCAGGATACGTTCACCTGAATTACTAGATGCTTAACTATATTAAGAAAAAGAGAAAAATCTACAATATTCCAATAGTCAATATACCTATATCTCTTAGGTAAAGAAAGGGGCTGGGCCTTTATGAACTCAGAACAAGCAAGCAATAAAGTACGAAGTTTCTCTAAAATTAGAAGTTACAATTTGATTTTAAACTTCTTCATTTCAGATTTTTCAAAGATTTAGAATTAACAAAGAATATACTGTAACTATTTCAATGTTATACATATGTATGTATATGTGTATATATATGTTCAGTTAACTAGTAGCATTAAGTAATATTTAGGTTTGTTTCCTTCTGACACAAAGAAAATATCAGCTAGAAATCTGAAGTAATCCTAAGTCATAAGAAAATTAGGTCTGATAACATTAAACTTTGAGGTCTGTGTAGGGCCAGAGACATCTTAACAGGTAAAGAAGGTGTTTGCTACCAACCCTGACAGCCTGAGTTTGATCCCTGAGATCCACATGATGGAAGAGAGCTAACTACACCAAGCTGTCCTCTGATCTCAGCATAAGCACTGTGGCATGTACACGCACATACATATAGACACACACAATCACACACATGTACACCGAGCAAAAAAAAAATGTGGTAAAAATTAGTATGAGAACTAACAAAGCTGGGTAACCTGTAAGCATATGACAGAAAACATGAACTAGAAATGCAATGCACTCTGTGTATCCAGAGAAGATGACTACCAACATACTCTGAGCGCTGACACTGCAGAAGTTATACAAGAGTAGTATGATCTGGCCCAACATTTACTATGTGTGAAGTGCTTTTAATATAAAATAAATAAGCACTGAAAGTTTTAATGTAAGTCATTATAACAATGAAGATCAATACGAACATGGGTTCATTTCATTTTTAGATCTAAGAAAGATGAAAATGCTCTAAAGAACTCTATTTTTCCATCTAAATTTTAACACAATAAATGAAGTTAAAACTGATCTACTGTATGTAAAAGTGTTTCCTCTCAGAACCTTCACTGTCACTTACCATAAGCTGTCCCTGGACCAAACTCAGTCCCTGCATCAATCATATATTGTCCCAAGAGTTCTGGGTTGTTTATGCGACTTGGTGCTTTTCTATCCAGTTTCTCATAAACAAATTCTTCTATCCTGGCATCTACAAGAAAGGTTAGAAATATCAGTGTTACAAGAGAGCAAAAAGCCAGGCATGATGGACATACCTCTGACTCTATCTGGCACTGGGGAGGCGGAGAGGGAAATATTCTCGTCCATGGCCAGCCTCAGCTACACACTGAAGACTCCCCCCCCTTTCAAAAGAGAAAGATTATTTAAAAGTTCTTTTCTCTTCCAACCATTTATTACCACTTAAAAATATAAAATTAATATTTATTTAAGTATGTATTCTTAAGTGTAACCATATATGATTATATGTTACTATTATATAATCTCTAAAGGTTTATAGTTCAGAAACCTGGTACAACATCTTGGAACAGAAACATTCAAAGTTAAACTTGGTATTTGGATATTCTTTGAGATCTTAAGTTTCAGAAGAGGAATTATAAACTTAATTAATATCCAGTGAAGTTGCTTTAATCTACTCTAAAGTTAAGTTCATCATTTTAAAATCAGGGATGCTCACCTACAGAAATATGGATACAAAGTACCTAAGACCCAAGAGTCACATCTGACATATTTTAGTATGAACAATATTAATGCTCTCTTCAGAAGGTCTAAACACAGACACAGAGCTTAAGGGATACAACCACCCTGCCTTGGAACAGTCTTCAGATCTATCAACAGTAGGTCACCTAAGATTTCTGCTTACATGCACACACGCAGGTACATGTGGCAGCAGGAGGCTCATGTTTGCTGTCCTAAATTACAGTGGCATTTTTTTTAAAGGTCCTGAAATAGTAATGGAATTACTTTACACATTGGCTAAAATAATGTTATTTGTAATACATAAAAGGGTTATTAGGTTGTAATACACAAAATATATGAATTAGACAATGTTAAAATAATACTTGCTTTTATGGCAGAGTCTGCTACAAAAGCCCAGGAATTTTAAAGCAAAACTTAAAAACCTTTAATTAGTCACATGTAGTGGCTCATGCCTTTAGTCTTAAAACTCTGGAGGCAGAGGCAGGAAAATATCTGAGTTTGAGCTATACAGCTATACAGCCAGAGCTATACAGTGAGACCCTGACTCAAAACAAAAACAAAAAACAAAGATTCAAAACCTTTACTGACAATTAAAATGAGTCATTTTGAAAGAGCCACCCCTGAGTGCTAATCAAGTTTTAAGTCTCTGGTTGTGATTTTCAGCTATAATTGTTTTTGATCTATATGGTGAAAAGTCAAAAGGTGAATTCTAAGTTGATTTTGATTCAGTAAATAAAGTTTTTGGTAAATATTGCTTCACTTCAGTAAGTCATTTACCAGATCTGATGCAGGCAATTCTGCTATAGCATTATTTATGTATGCATGTTTCTTTAAAAAATTCAACATTACAGGACTTTCAGGGAAAATAAAAGGTTATTTTAAGTCAATGTAATTTAATAACCAACTTGATTTTCTTCCTGAAAACAATGGAGAGGATACTGTGGTCACTGTACTATACTCCTCTATTTGCCAGGGTAGCTTACTTGCCATTCCAAAAAACCAAATTAGATACAGATTTTTCTACACATGTGGGACCTCTGGGCAGAAAAAGAACAGGAAGTCATTTTAAAGTATAGCTGTATATATAACTTAAATATTCTCTATTGAGCAAGAAACATTGTACTGTGCCTCATGGTGCCCAAAGATATGAAGCCTCACCCAAGGCTTACATACTTGTTTTTAAAGGTTATTACAGTTAATTACAATGACATACAATTATTAGTGTTTTTATAATTCTTGAAATTTAAGACTATGGAATTTTGCAATGTGTTCACAATGGCACTGGGGAAAGAAAAACAGACACTGTTGCTTTTCTCCTTTAGTTGTTATATTTAAAGCATACCTTAAAGAGACAGGATGCCTATAATTTGGTTCTAGTTATAGCTCCATGTCCAGTTAGCTTGCATTTTGTATAAGGGGCTCACTTAACAGTTCATTTTGTAAGAATTAGTGCACACCTCCTTTGCAAGGCTATTGACTTATGTGATCCTAAACCCTCTGTGGTTGTCTAAAAATCAAACGTAATAACTTATGGGAAAATATGAGACTTAAAATGTCAGTGTTTTTGTAAACTTGTGAGGAGGTATACAGAAACTTTCACCATCTCTTCTTAACCCAAATTGTACATGATAAAAAAAAAAAAAAAAAATCCATAGACCAGGAAGAAACAAAAACTCTCCACCTTAAAAACATCGACTAGCAATACATAGAGACGAGAACAACAGTGTCTTACTTGGATTTGGCTGCAGGAGCACCTCTGTCTGTTTCATTATTTTTTCTGTCCATATTTTGGTACATTCGGCTTTGCTAAGGAGGTTTTCCAAGTGAGCATCCAATTCTGTCTTCTCTGCTTGGCCAAGTTTTTCTTCTGTGAACTATGATTGTTTAAAATAGCAAATTAATATATGAACACACCTCAAATACATGTTAAAAAATTGTCAATATGTGAAAATCAAATTCAATTTCAAACAATCCTAAATATGTAAATAATTATACTCCAGACTTCTTTGTAAGCCATTGCTATGAAAATTTGTGTGTGTGTGTCTACCTGTCTATGGTAATTCATCACCCTCTACATCCTACTAGAGCACTCATAATGACTATCTTATGTCTTCTGCTAAAATGGATGATGTGAATGCTATTTCATGGTACATAAATATTCCTAACGTAAAAGACTAAGGTTTGAATTGGCTGAATCTGAGTTCAGATCCTGACTGTATGTATGCTAATTGGCATGGGCAAACTTTTCAGTATTTTTTTTTTTTTTTGTATCCTTTCTTGTAAAAAGCGATGCAATAAATAATGCTCTTTTTGTGATACGGTTTAACTGTGTAGCTCAGAATGGTTTTGAATTTTTTCTGACTCAACTACCCAAACAGTAAGTATTTTGAGGACTAAGTAAGACTGTCTAAAAATATCTGCGCAGAGCCTGGTAAATGTTATTCAAATTTTAAAATTTTTATGACATATATTACTTACAGTTTAATCACATATAAGTTACACATTTCCTTCTGAGTAAGCATCACTTAGGTTGTTTCTTCAGGGTATGCTCTAACAATGTGTTTATTGACTACTTTACTCATATACTAGAAGCATTTTTTAATAAGGTTTATTTTTGAAGAAAGAATTTGTGTGTGTTTGTATGCACACTCAAGTTCAGGTGCCCACAGGGCAATGGATCCCTGAAGTTGGAGTAATGGGTTGCCAGCCACTGTAGGTGCTAGGGATTGTAGTCAGGTCCTCTGCCTGCAAGAACAGTCAATATGCATTCTTATCTATTGGGTTATCTCTTCAGTTCCAAAGTGGAAGTGTTCTCTTTAAAGATCAGAAAATGTGCTCGAATACATTCAACATACCAATTTTTATTATACAGGCTGTGATGGTGGCTAAAGAAAGATAGCAATGTCTATGTAATAGAGAAAAACAGGTCTCTGATCACATGAAGCCTTTTGAGTACTTTCAATTAAACAACAGATGTGATATTTGAAGCTCTACATCATCTGTAATTTTCTTCTAGAATATACAGCTTTTCTCCTTTAATGAAGAAAAATCAAGACTCAATGGTTAGCTAACAAAACAAAGTTTACCTCACCCCTTTCCCTCCTCTCATTTTGTACTGTCCTTTCTTTTGCTTTATTTTTCCGAGTTTTATATCTATTTTTTAAAGCTTCATTCTTCTTGGCTTAATACTTTCAAAGGATAATCAGCACTTTTAGCTGAAGGGTCCTCACATCTTTCATCAAAGACGCTATATAAGGCCAGAGACCAACTTCCTTGAGATGCCCAAACTTGCCATATACTGTTACTAAGAACTGGGCAGCAATATGGCAAACCCGATTCCAAGGTCAGCAATGTAAACTTCAATCTTGGTCTTAGGGCAGAGCTTTGTATTCTTGACTTATTCTTAAGGATTCTAAGCAGCAGACCTTTTGGAGAGGTATATAAAATTTTATGTGTTAAAATTTCACCTCCAATGGTAAGGCAGAACCCAGAAAGCACAGAGAGAAAGGAAACACATTTAGGTGAACATCATCTTTAAAGGATGATTAAGAACAATTACTTTTAGCTTTAAAAATATATGCCAGTTGTTTCTTCATTCCATTCACTCCTTCAGGAAATAGTTAGTCTTTCTTTAAAACTTTAATATACACACACGTGGCAATGAGAGGGCAACGTGTAGGTTCTTTCCTTCTATCATATGGGTCCTGGGGGAGAATTCAGATCACAAGGCTTGGGGACAATTGTATTTACCTGCTGAGCCATCTCCCTGGTCCTCAATAAATACTAGGACTATGCACATGTATGTGTGTTAGTACAAACTACAACAACAAGCATTTAGATTTCCAACAAAACAGGCAAAGTTTCTGTTCTTAAGAATCTAACATTTTTGTAGGAAAAAAAAACAAAACCTAAGCAATTAGAGAATAAGCATGCAAAGGTTTTTAAAGGTGCTCAACAGAAGATCAACATAGGGAATTCTATTTTATGAGTGACATTAAAAAATATATCTAAGTAGAGAAGAATAACTATTTGAAGGAGGAGGCTCAAGAGAATCGGGGACATCTTCACTGGGGAAGAAATGAGTCTTCAAGAAGCAGGAAGTAGCCAGGAGAGGGGTTTGGAAAGGGACATCTGTGAGGGAGGAGCAGCTAACCTGCCACTTATATGCATATCAAACTTTAATTTCCTTATGACTAAGACTAGATTTTCAAAGGCTAGATTAATAACAGAAGTCAACATCACTATTAAATCATTACTTATCAGGTCAGTCTTTGTGTGTGGTACTCTTCTAATAACAAGTTTGGTTTCTGTTAAAAGGGTAGAATTAACTGAAATGTATTATCTAAGGATTAGGAAATACAGTCTCCACCTCCCCCCCTTTCTAGTATGAAGAATGTCAATTTTGTCTAACGTTTTAGAAATAATAGATTCAAAAGTACAGATTAGAAACTATTAAAGCATGTTCATGATAGTGACTCAAGAAATAGTTGCTGAATTTATCAAGACAAGTTAGGATTCAGGCAAGTTTTCTGACAGTAGTTCAGAGAGCTAATGACTAGAATGTTAGTTATTTGGGAAAAAATATTTAATGATTTCAGGTTAGTAGACCTGTTGTCTTATTACTTAATTAAAAAAAATATTTTGGTCTTGAAAAATAGAGTGAGAACTTAAGAGAGCAAAGATGATATTTACAAGTCATGCATATGCTATGGAGTTTGTGTCTTCAAAGAAACAAGAAAAAAAGCAAGCAATATATAACTTCCAGCTCACTATGGACAGAACCGTCTGTAGCCAGGGGGACCTGGTCTCTGTAAGGAAGGTAGCGGCCTGCATATGAGTCTAGGAATAAGCAATGTTCCCTGTGGTTTCTGCGTTATGTGCCTGCCATGGGTTCCTGCCATGGGTTCCTGCCATGGGTTCCTGCCATGGGTTCCTGCCATGGGTTCCTGCCATGGTTTCCCTTGCTGGTGGATTGTGAACTCTAGGATTAATAAACCCTTTCTTTCCCAAGTTGGTTTTGATTACATGTTTATCACAGAAACAGAAAGCAAACTATAACAGTGACTTACACAGTGAGAATCTACAAAAATGAGTTCTTTACTTTTTAGTGCAGAAGACAATGAACAAACAAACCCTCAAAGGCAGTAAAAGCAAACTCTTCATAGATAAAGGACAGTTTCCCCATTAGGAGTCTAAATGTGGAAACAACAGTTCTGGAGGAAGGCCCACATCCACAAGACATTTAAGAATCAGTAGAACACCCTCCCATTCACATTCATTTTTCTGTTTTCACTATACTTATAGCTATGCTTAATATTTCAGCAAACATAGTTACTTACTTTTCAAAAAAATTAACAAATTTACCATTACCATTATTATTGAGAGGCAACAGCTGTGGCCTTCACCTTGATTTTTCTGTTTTATCTTCCTAAGCTCAGGCATTGTGGTATGTGCAACCATTCCTAGATTATTTCTATAATGTTTCCTTTTTTTTTCCCCCAAGAGGATAATGATTCATCTTTGTCATGCTTCTGAATTTCCTAATGTCAGGGCTTCAGTTATGTTTAAAAATACCATATACTAAGGTATGTAACTTATTTATATCAGATTTGTAAAAACCTTACATGGTAAGAATAATAATTCTAGTGAGGAATAAGTTGAGGATTAGAGTGATTCAATATTCTGTCTAAAGTGTCCATTTTAGTACTGAATAATTATTATGCTGACTTCAAGAAGTTAGTAATCTTTATTTTACTACCATAATCCAAATATAGCATATTTTGTGCTTCCTTGTGCTATATATTTGTTTACACTACAGGTATATCTTTGCTTCTTATAGGATATTCAGTTAAATACCAAATTAAGGATGTCTTAAATGCTATCTTGAATAAAAAAAATTGTTACACTGTAACAATGCTAATGTTATATTTCTATTTCTTTACCAAAATGTAAACTAATAAAAATTATAAGTTTCCCAAGATCTAATATTAGAAGCTCAACTTCTCAAAAAGTATAACCTGGTGGCAGTTTTTCTTACTATTTTATCTGTAGTAATACAGTAAAATGGCATGAGGACAGCAAATTTAATTCTTTATATATTCTCTCTAAACACTGCTTTAAGGCACGCACTTTGGAGCATTATAGTAGGCGTTGGATGAATTAGTAACATTCAGTCACTTATACATCTTACCCTAACATTTTTTCCTTAATTTCCAAGACTTATCTACCTATTTATATATTTGAATAGTTTTAGACTCATGTTTTTTTTTTTTAAAACAAGAAATTTAATTTCTAATAAAAATGTCTAGGTAAAATGAAAGTATCTATAGTAGTTGGCCAAAGAATGGCCCATTTTTTCTTTTTTTTAAAGTACAACGTGATTTGAAAGGAAGTTATTTAGAAATGAGAAAGCTTAGTTCTCTCTACTACTCTTCACTGGCATAGCTCTTAAACTATTCTTAGCAGGAAACTTGGCATTCTGACATTGTACCCATATCACCATAGCTCAGAGTAGGAACTCAGTTATTGACTAAACACTGGAATAAGAAAACAGTGTTTCATTGTAAACTACTATGCTAGCATTCTAGCTTTCGTGTTTTATTTTAGAAACAAATTTAAAAAAAAACCAGAAAACACTGTGGAATGTGTCAAACATACAAAAAGAAGAAGAAACTAATAATATAGTGGAAAACTAATGAAACTGCTTCATAAGCCAATACCCACAATTTAGCTTCACCTATCACCATTCTGTTAATCTCTCATCTACCTGGCCTTTTCTCTGAAAAACTGTACTGCAAGCTTCTAACTGTAAGTTCAGCCATACTACTTCAGCATGTGATGTTAACAGTTACAGATAATACAAAAGGATATTTAAAACAGAGACTTTCTCCATTTTAAAATTTGCCTTCTTAATAAGTGGTTGAAGCCAAAATCCGAGGAGTCATTTTTTTTTTTTTTTTACACATCTTTTTTTCTCATACTCCAGGGCCACTGTGACAGCCACCCCTTCAGCTAAGTCACAAATACCCTTAGCCTGTCCTATGCCACGGCTCTCTCCCACTGGGTCTCCCCAGTATCCAGAGTCCTAGAGTCTCTGAACTTGTTTCTTTTGTCTGGAACAACCCTCTTCTTGTGTCTTCACGAAACTCTTTGTACTCCATCGTATGACATAGCATGCTGCGGCCTGACAACCATCACCTCTACTACCCTATTTGCTACCAGCACCTGGTACAGTCATAGTTTGTGTGCTTTGAGATTCTAAGCTTTATGAGATACACTTTGTTGATTTTATTAGCTGCCAGTCAGTAGTGTTCCTAACATGGAAGCTAAATATGGAACATAAGCTTAAATAAGACTGAAAATTATGTGCCAACTCACATATTAGGATATAACTTTAAAACCCTTTTTAAAAAGCACTTGAAACAATAAGCAATTACAATTTGGGAAGTACAACTTTTAAGAGTTTTTCTAGATTTATTTTTTAAATTGAGTCAGTAATTTAGGTAAAATTTTGTTAAACGTGCCCTGTTGAGGCAGAATGCATTATGTGTCTGAAACATAGTTAATCGTATTAAGCTGTGGCATTATGTAGTGTCAATTCTTCATTAACTATCCAGAATGACAGGTAACCCCCACTAATCAAGAAATAACACAAGCTCTGCTTCTCTACTGAAGTCAATGTTAAGTCTAATTTTTTTAATTTAATCTTTTTTTTTTTTTAACTATACATTTCTGGAAAGGAAGGGGAGTAAAGGGAGTAATATGGCAGCTAGCTGTCACTCATCACATCGGTCAGGAAACCAAAAGCTAGATGGAATTGGAATTTCCCATTTCTATGACTTACTCGCTGTTGATAATAAAATGTTACGATTTAATCAAATAATCTTTAAGTTCTTTTAGAGCCACATCATATTGTTATTCTACATATCGTAAGCCTACAATGCTCACTCTGAGACAAATTAGCTTCTGGTATACTAGTAGGCTAGAGGGCAACTGTTACTAGCCATGCAAGTCAAGCAAGTTATTTACATCTCCGAGGCTCCTTCCTTTTATACAAAGGAGGGCGAACAATGTCTCTCTGGCAAGGTGACAGAGAGGGCTGCAGCTAACGTGAAATGTACAGCAAACTGCACATCACACTGTTTTTCATAAAATAGGCAGTCATTACCTTGGGGAACTCTCCCATTCTTTTGCCAAAGATAATGCAATATGATATCAACGGTGCCAATAAAATTGGGGTAAAGGACACAAGAAATAAAGCAACAAAGAGATAGTTCGGTGTAATCCTGGCACATGGGACATTAATTTTGTTTTCTCCTTACAGGAGAAAATGCTGTTGCTACCCTATGTCACTAACTTAAATACCAGATTGTTTATAACCCATGTTGTGAAATTTACATCTGTTCATAGATTTATAACTGCGTTTGCATAATGTGTTGACAGGAAAATCCGCCCAAGTTCCCTATTGCCCAAGTTCCCCTCCTTGGTTACAGAATAAGGAGACGCAGTGAACTTTCCCCCTCCAAGTGTGTCTGGAGCATACCAATGTGACCACGGACACAACATCAGTCCTGCCTTCCTCTCACCCCTGCCCCGCAGCGCATTTGGAGAACGGGTCAGAGCACCCCCTAATCCCAGGTTTCCTGCGTCCTCGGTGAAGTCTGGACACCGACAGGGACAGGAGATCTCCATTTCCCCCCAGGGTTGCTAAGCTCTGGAACAATCCTTCCAGGGGCGGAGAGGGCTGGTGGGAACAGAGCAGGCAGAGAAGGGGCAGGAAAAGGAAACTCCCTTCTTGGACACAGCCCGGCGGGCCAGAACGAGCAGAGGGAAGGGTGGGGGTGGCGCAAAGGTGCTCAGCGTGCCCTGCCCGGGGTGCCCGGGCCCGGGGTGCCCGGGGTGCCCGGGGTGCCCGGGGTGCCCGGGGTGCGGAGGACGCTCTGGGCCGCGTCAGGACTCGCCTGGCTCAGCATGGATGGGCGGGTGGGCAGATGCAAACGGCCTGCCGGGCAGGGGCACCAGGCCGCGCCCATCAGCAGGCCGCCGTCCCGGCCCGCCCTCCCCAGCGCCACGGGCCGGTTCTCAACCGCCGCCGCCGTACCTGCACGGCCCGGCTGAGGAAGGTGCCCGCGTCGGCCGCAAGCTTCTTCACGTTGAAATCCATGATGTTCATGCCGGGCGGCAGCTGGGGCAGAGCCGCCGGCGGGACCGGCGGGGGGGGGGGGGGCGCCGCGGCGGAGCTGGGGCGCCGGCGGGGCGGACGTAGTTGGTGGCGGGAGGCGGCGCCGGCCCCGCGCAGCTGTCGTTTCCTGAGGGGGGAGGGAGGGGGCGGAGGGGAGGGCGTGACGGGGCGGAGCGTCGGCGTCCCCGAGCGCGCGCCCGGCCGCTCGCGCGCCGGGTCCGTCCGGTCGCCGGGCAGCCGCGTCGGGGGACACCCACCGCCGCCCGGCCGCCCCGCGGTGTGCAGCCCGCTCCTCAGTGGCGGAAAACAGCCGGCTGCCCGGGGAGGGGGTGGGGAGGGGTGGGAGGGCGGGGGTGGGCGTGGCCTCAGCGGGGGGGGGGTTCTCGCGGGAACAGCGACCCCTGGAGGCCGGCTGAGGACTCGGCACCGGGCGGTGTCGCTGTAGGGAGGGTCTCCGGAACAGCGACCCCTGGAGGCCGGCTGAGGACTCGGCACCGGGCGGTGTCGCTGTAGGGAGGGTCTCCGGAACAGCGACCCCTGGAGGCCGGCTGAGGACTCGGCACCGGGCGGTGTCGCTGTAGGGAGGGTCTCCGGAACAGCGACCCCTGGAGGCCGGCTGAGGACTCGGCACCGGGCGGAGTCGCTCTAGAGAGGGTCTCATGGGGACAGCAAGGCCTGGAGGGTGGCTAAGGACCCGTGTTGGCTGAAGCTCGCAAAAACAGCGACCCTGGAGATAACAGGGTCAGTGGAAGTTCATACAAGAACAGGAGTCTCCTGGACTGCAGTGCATCCCTTCCCGATTTTCCTAGGGAGCCTCGGTATCTCGGATAGAAAAGCATCGAGTCTTTAAGAGACGATACAGAACCGACACCAGGGGCCAGGATTTCCTGTGGGTGGTCAGGTGGCACTACCAATGGCTTGGGTGGACGCCCAGCCAACCTTTGCTGAAGGAGATTGTCTTTATTGTCTCCTACCCCACTGTGGCTTCGCTCACTGTCAGGCACTGAGTAGGTGCTGAGGAATGGCTGTGGTTATCTGAGGCATGCTTAGAATCATCTAGGAAACACAGCTCTGGAAAAGTTTGTGAGGCCGTTTCAGAGAGACAACAGAGGAAGAAAGAGCCTACCCTGTTAAGCATCCATTCACTCTAGAGTACCTCCTGTCTGGCAGGCCCCAGCCTTCCAATTCCTGGTGCTGGGATAAAGGCGCGAGTTCCCATACTCAGTTAATTTAGTTTCTGTTTTTTGAGACAGGGCCTCATGTAACCCAGGCTGGTTTCAGGTACCTGAGGATGGCTTCGAACTCATCCTCCTCCGGTCTCTGTTTTTTCATCTTGTTCTTCTCTCCCATTCCTCTCTCCTTCCCGTATGCCCGGGACCAAACCAGTGTAAATTCTGGCTTCCGTTGTGCAATTCTTTCATCTTGATGTCCTAGGATGCCTCAGTACCTCTCAGTATCACATATAGTCTCAACTCAGAAAGGAGACGAAGGGTAAGGCAAAGTACACACCAGCTGAGCGTTCTAACTCTTTGAAATCAAGCATTTCCATCTCCCCCGGCCAGTAAGCTTTGATTTTCACATCACAAGCTAGAACTGGGCCATTTAGTTTCTCACAATGGCAATTCAGTCTAATAAATGTAATGTGCCCTGTTAGAAACTAAGAGCATTTGTGAGAGAATAGTAGCTCTAATTTTTAACAGTGTGTATTGTCATCTTGGACAAAATAGAGCTTGTGTTAGCGAAGGAGAGAACAGTTACAGGACAGGCAAATGTTAATGCTTGCTCTGATGCTGTTGTGTAGGAACTAAGAGAGTCTTATACGCCCCAGAATTTCTCTTCAGGTTTAAGGCCAGTTACATAATTTGAAAGAATCAGGAGAAAATTCTGAGGATGTAGTCCAGTGGGTAGAATTTTCGAAGAGTACATATAAGACCATGGGTTCCATTCTCAACTGGAAGAAAACAAATCTTACAGAAAAATGGGGGAGGGGGGGTCCTGTTAACAGGTGCTAGAACAAACTGTATTCGTCTGTTGCTATCTTTTGACTTGTGTGATAGTATTTCTAAAATGTACTATTTAATGCCATCTTAAACAAAAAATAAAAAGTTAAATTATTTTTGTGAATTTTGCTATATATTTAAGGAACAATAGTAGACAAGTGTATCTGTAAGTTATGGTGTAGAATGATTTTAAAAAATAGTATATATATATACACACACACAAATATATATATATATATATGTATATATATGTATATATATATATATATATATATATTTGCTTGTATGTATATCCACAGACTGCATGTGCCTGGTGCATTCACAAACCTGAAGAGAAAACCCTTGGCGTTACAGACAGTAATTCACACTGGAGGATTGAGAACTGAATTCTGGTTCTGAGCCAATATTCCAGCTTTCTTTAATGAAAGAAAGAGGGGCGGGGAGGAAGAAAAGAAAGAAAGAAAGAAAGAAAGAAAGAAAGAAAGAAAGAAAGAAAGAAAGAAAGAAAGAAAGAAAGAAAGAAAGAAAGAAGCAAGCTGTGGTTAGGGACAGCATGGGAATATTGAAGAGTAGAAGGGTCAGCTGCTTTGACTCTGCAACTGTATCTTTCTACACTGTATTTTCAAATTCTGCCTGTGTATAGGGATTCACTCAGATGTGCATATGTGTGTATAGCCTACACTTGCATAACAATTCTTGCTTTTATTTATTCTTGTATATTAAAACAAATACTTTAGTGATTTAATGAATATAATGCATGACCATTAAAATATTCAAACAGCATAGAAATGAACAATGATGAAAGCAACTAGTAACTCAAATACTCAGTGTTGACATTTGGTTATCGTCTTTCTCTGTAAATATAGATGGAGCGCGGATGAGGCAGGCCCAATGGGTGATGCAGGAGAATGAGAGCCGCAGAGTAACAGAATGGGGAGAGGATCGTGTAGGGGGAGAAGATGCACAGACTTATTTTGGATGAGGTTTTCCCTTTTTCTTTTCGTTTATTATTTTTTTAGACAGTGTCTCTTTGGCCTAGGCTAGCCTTGAACTTGTAATCTCCCTGCTTAGGTTCCTGAGGATGCAAGTGTGTGTCTCTGCACCTAACGCCATCTCCTTTCTTCTCTTTTCCAGACTGCTTGTTTTAAAGATGAAATAATAGGAACTTGTATATTTACTCATCTTTCCTTTGTTCTCTCTCTGCCAACATGTATTGCTTTAAAAATTGTTTTTGTTATTGATAGAGAGTAAAATTAAGTCAACAGCTTTATTTAGTTAACTAACTTTTAATGAGTGGTGCATGCATGTGTGCACATGTGTATGTGTAGGTACATGTGCCCATGCACATGCATGACAAAGTCAGAAGAAGATTCAGCAGGCTCCAGGGATCCTTATGTCCCAGAACCCAGTGCTGGGGCTATAGGTGCAAGTGCCCATGCCTAGCTTTGGCATGCTTTCTAGGGCTCAGGGCTCAGGACAAGTGTTCTTGCCATCTTCCCAGCATAAGCAGCCATTCTGTCTTATTTCCAGGGAAGAGAGTACCTTTCATCTGCTTCCATTGGATCCAGTCATTTCTCATTTCCTGTCACCCATCAGAGATCAGTCTTCTTGAGTGGCCTGGGCTCCCTCTCCTACCTCAGAACTTGTGTATTTATCCATCTTTTCAGTTTTTCCTTTTTTACGGGATCCTTACTAACATTTAAATGTACACCAGGGTCTTGTGATTCTCACCACATCCCCCTCCATTGTCACAGTCACAAACACTGCCTCTACTCACCATCACAGCCCTGCCCACTTCTTATCTCCTTCCTTCCCACAGTGGTCAAACTTAAAAAAAATGATTAGCAATTTACTACCTCAATGTCTACTAATTTCCATTTACCCCAGATTACTTTAATGTGACTTCTTATACATTGTGTTCAAGAAGTATTTTTTAGCAGTGATTTTTCTACACTATTTTCATTGTAGCCATCATAAGAACAGTGTGTATTGAGAATTTATACATGTACCAAACACAGCTTTGACTTGTTAACTCTATGGGTAGTATTTCCTCTATAATCCTCTCTTGCTTTTTTTGCATGACACTCCCCTGACCTTTCATGATTTTTTCTGAGCTTTAATGGAAATTTCACAAGGTCTCACTTGTTGTTTCTATAACACTATCACCTCCATTCTAGTGTCTACACAAATGTCATAAAATTTTATTTCACTTTATTCATTAATAATTATGAATTTTCTTATCAAATATTACTGCAATACTATCAATATGCCTCATGAAAAGTTAATACATTTTCTGTATTAGCAAAAGGCAACTTTCTCATTATCTCATAATTATAAAATTCTTCCAAATTTAAACAATTGATGTTTTCATCAAGCTAATCTTTTGTTTCAATCCATTAATATTTTTTCATTAGTCTTAGGATAAAAAACAAAATCTGTTACCTGCCTGAGGGACATGCCATTTTATTTGTAATGGCTTAGCCAGTCACCCAGATCAATGGAACAGAATATAGGAATTAAAGCAAGAAATCCATGGGTGATTGAGAAAGGGGTAAGTTTATTAAGGGATTCTATGGGGAAATAACTCACTGATACAGTATAATGTAAATTTAGCTGCAAAGTCCCTGGAAGGCCATGGACCGATCCAGCATTGCTTCATGCCATCTGACCCAATCTTCTTCATCATCCAAGAGCACTAGAGAGAAGGGGAATGTAAGTGTTTCCCAGATATTAAGTTAGCCAAAAGGCCACAACCTAGGAGCCGGTTCCCCAAGGAAGGAGTACTCACCCCATTTCCCCCTTTTTGTCTAAAGTAATTTCTAAACCTAGCACAAAACTATGTACAATAAGGAAAGATTATCAAGCATTGTGCAGGAGAAATAAAGGGTAATGATATAAACAAAATGGAACTACAGTCAACATCGAGCAAAAAACACATACTGGATATCTAGAATATAGGTAAATGGCAAAATACAGAGATTACTAAAAAAATTAGTCTTACCACAAAGAATCTAAATCTAGTACCTACTATACTCTTAGTAAGATATGAGAGGACATTAACTGTAATATCTAGTCTTCAACCCCATCAGAGACCTGAGAAGGATGAGTAAGTAGTTTCCAAGAAGTACAAGAAATGACAGAGACAGCCAGCTTCCAATGTTTCTCTGCAATGCTGGAGTACCCACTTATGGCTAAGGCCTAGAATATCTCACAGATCATTTTCAGAAGCAGGATATTTTGAAAGTCCATCTTACCCTGTCTTGACAAGGTTCAGCAAGTTGCTTTTCCTTGTGACCTGCTTGTCCAAATTGGACAGCATGCTTACTGTTGGCAGTTGAGGCAAGGACAGTTCTTTCCCCAGTTGGCCAGTTTTTTCAAGAAGACAAACTCCATATGGAGTGTCTTTGATGCCCAACATCCTCTTGGGAGTAGATCTGTGCTGCCAGAGCAGTCCTGTCTCATGTCACCAGAATTCTAAGTTAGTAAAACATTTAGATGACACATTCCCTAAGTCTATGAAGTGTTTGAAGATAATATACTCATATGACATATGATACTGTATGTCTAGAAAACTAACATGACTATAAATATGATGAGCATGACTGTCTATTAATCTGTAATTTTTATAAATCTAAATAACTTAAAGACTGAGGCTTTACATATAAAAATAAACAATCTGTAAACAGATGTGCAGTGTAGTGACAATGTCCTCAAATTTGTAATAATATACAAGTATGTTAATTAAGTAGAAATGTATAGTGCATATAGTGTATATGACAATGATATCCTTGATATGTATCAATATTAAAATATTCTAAACAGAAGTAGAACATACATACAGTATGACAAATATAATTCTACATTTGTATCAATATACAAAATCTTTTAAATGGAAGTAGGAGCATATATAAAATATGTCAAATAAAGTTTGATATTGTATCAATATCCAAATTATCTTAAACAGAAATAGAAAAATAGTTTATATTTGTATTAACAAACACGAGTCCATATAGGTGCAATATATTTAAGGCTGATAGCTTGCTAAATTACAGACAGATACAATAATCTACCTTATTATCTATCCTATCCCCATTTTTTTCTAAAAGAGATTTCTGAGTTTAACTTTATTGTTCCACCAACTTAGGGCCAACCCTAACAGATGACTCTTATCCATAACCCTGAGAAAACAAGGCATGTTGGGAGAGGTGACGTCATTTTCTTAGGGATGCTTTTTGCTATCTAGAGGATGATGGTTTCTCTGTGGGATCCTGTGAAAAACCAAAGCAATGGCTAAATAGCATCAGGACTGGCTGTAACATTTGTAGGGAGTCTCAGAGTAATGGGTAAAGCTTATCTGAAGTTCTTGTGATGGGTGTAAGATGGAATATCTTATTTAACCATCTTAAGCTGTTCTGAACATTTCGTAGTCCAAAGCCAATCTTTGAGCAGTATATTGGTTCAATGACATCATTATGAACCAGATAGAACTGCTGCTGTGGCTTTTGGAGACTTTAAAGATCACTGTTAGGAGAATTTATTATTTAGTGTGGAAAACTTAAATATTATTAATATCAAAGTGGAAAGTTTAAATTTTTAGGAAAGCACTTTATCTAAAGAAAGTTTTCAAAGAATCAAGAATAAGTATAGGGAGAAACAGAATTTTGACAATAGTCCCTTAATTTTTGGTTTTCTTCTGTACCACACCAAGTGGCTCTTAATGAGACAGAAATTCTTAATTTTCAAAAACACGCTTGGATTTAGAGAAAGAGAGAGCCGTGTTCCAACTCAAAAGTCAGCTTGATTTATAATTGAGTATAGACTACAACTTTTTTTAAAAATAGGTAAAGAGATATGGTTGTCAGAAAGAGGATGTGAGATTTTATCCTGTAGAGTATATTGGTACAAATAGGCGTGAGTTTTCTTTGCTTATAATTTTTTTCTGGATAGCTTTCCTTTTTGCTTTAGACATCTAGATGTACAAGGTCTTTTGACTTGTTGATAATGGGTATTTGTATTATCTTATAAAGACAAAAGCAGAACCCTATTCCAATCCTTGTTAGGTGAGTTTTTCTTACGATTTGTAGAACTGTCACATGGATAGATGAGCCATCATTTTTCCTTATCAAGAGGTTTTTCCTGTTTGAATCGAATCTTTATTAATCTTGATGGTATCCATAGCTTTTCTTCTCCTGTGGAAACAGAAGCGAAACCTCTTTCTTAGCATAGCAAATATCCTGGTTTCCATTCTGAGGTCAAAACATTTTTGAAGTAGACAGGCTGCTTTAGCTCCGAAGTTTTTTTCTGTTATCCAATGTTTCTTGCAACTGTTGTCCCACAACTCTGGGTTTACCCACTACAAAAAATCTTTCTGTTTGTCTGGTTGGTTGGTTGACTTCTTGAGACAGGGTTTCTCTGTGTATCCCTGGCTGTTCTGGAACTCAGGCTGTAGAGCAGGATGGCCTTGAACTCGGAGGGGTGAGCCACCATTACCCAGATGGAATATAGAAGTCTTCAATGATATTTCATATTGATTATCTTGAGTTGATATATGATATATAATATTAAAAATCTCATAAGGCCAGGTGTGGTGGTACACACTTAACCTCAGTACTTGGGAGGCAAAGGTAGGTGGATCTTTGTGAGTTTAAGACCAGCCTGATCTACATAGAAAGTTCCAGGACAGCCAGGGTGACATCTTTAGTGAGATCTTGCTTCAAATGACAACAAAGCAGCAACAAACAAACAAACAAACAAGCAAACCAAAATATCAGACATTAAGTGATTTGTTATTTACTTAGAATGCTATTCATTTTAAAAGTAAAAAGTAAAGTGTGCTGTGAGATAAGACTCATGTACACTGTAAAGATTTGTCATTTGAATTGGTTTAATAAAATGCTGATTGGTCAGTAGCCAGGCAGGAGTATAGATGGGGAAACCAGACTAGGAGAATTCTGGGAAGAGGAAAGGCAGAGATGTATTTACCAGCCAGACACAGAGGAAGCAAGATGAGAATGCTGAACTGAGGAAAGGTACCAAGCCATATGGCTGAACATAGATAAGAATTATGGGTTAACTTAAGCATAAAAGTTAGTTAATAATAAACGAGCTATTGGCCAGGGTTTCATAAGTAATGTTAAGCCTCCAAGTCAATTATTTGAGAAGCAACTGCTAAATATTTGAGTTTCTGGTGGGACAGAAACTTCCAACTACAAAAGTTTGTATTTTATATATTTTGAATGGCTATAATCATTCCACTAGATGTCAGGGTAGCCTAAAAAGCTAATTGCTAGACAATAAAAGTATTGAGTAAAATTGCAGTTAAGCTATTATAAGCTTTTATGTTAGTTTAATGCAGAGCAATAATGCTTTTGTTGATACCTTTGAAACTGCTGAAACCTTTGAAATTGAATATGAAAGTTATAATCTTCTTGTACTATAGAAATTTTGGTTTTCCTTTAAGCTTTGAACTCTAGCAACTGTAAAATATCTGTTACATAAAAGATATTAATATTTATTGAGTACCAAATACAAGCTTGATACTTTACTAAATTTTAATGTTGCATCATATTTATTTTCAAATTATGACAGTAATTAAAAGCATTTCAAAGTGTGACAAGGTGGTTCAGGGGTACAGGGGTAAAGACATTTGCTGACAGACCTAATTACCTGGCTTTGATCCCTAAGACTCATATGGGTGGAAGGAAAGAACAAATTTATGTAAGATGTCATCTAACCTTTATATTTACTTGCAAGAAATCATGAACACACACACAGGCACACATAGGCACAGATACAAATAGACACAGACACAGAGTAAATCTAAGTAAAACATTCCCAAGTGAGGTATATATTTTGAAACCTATATTTTAAAGAAGTTAAGTAACCATCCTTAAAACGTCTAGCCTATTCACTATTCATGATTATTTACAAGAATAAAAAAGTATTCTAAACACCAGAGATGTCTTAGTCATGGGAGCTGTGAACACTCAAAGGTAGATAATGATGCTGGCAGGTGGAAGGAGCATAAGGTTTGTAAGTAGGCCTACCTGGTCATCAGCAACACGCTTTGTAGCATTCATCTGATCTTGTGCAAGCCAGTTCATATCTCTGTCCTTTAATTCTCTGTTACTTTTTTTTTTTTTTTTTTAACAAAAGCTCAATCCTTCAATTTTACCAATAAAGACTTGGGAGACAGATGTTGGTATGAAAGCCCGCTAGCTCAGAGAGGCGGAGAAAACACTCAGATGACCTCTCTCCTCTTCCAATGTTCCCCCAAAGAGAAACCTTTGTTATCATCTCAAACAAACCTCTTTCAACTCAATGTCCCTTTATTTTACTTCCCGTGACTCTCTCTCTCTCCACCCTCTCAACTTCCTCTTACTCTCTATGGTTTTTTCCTGTCAATGGGTTGCTTGCTTGTCCCTTGAGCTATGGTTGACCTTATTTAATACTGTTTACTGTGGTGATATATTGTATATTTAATAAAAAATTGCCTGGAATATCAGAGGACAGATCACCATGAGACTAAGTCTTGAAAGTCAGAAGTGGTGACCTGATGTGGGAATGTCTTTCTGTATGCTGTGCACACCAATCTTTAAATAAAGGACCATTTGGGCCATGGCAGGCACCATAGAAGAAATCAGAATAGGTAGGAAAGGGAGGGCAGAGTCAGAGCAGATCGACCCAGCCGCCCAAGAAGGAACATATAAGGAACACAGGTGAGCCACGGGCCATGGGCTGACAGATTAATGGAAATGGGTTAATATGAAGGAGCTAGCTAGCAATGTGCCTGAGCATAAGCCAAACAGCATGGACTTAATATAAGCATCAGAATCATTTTTTGGAGTGTAAGCAGTGGTGGGCAGCTAGCAGTCTGTGATGGCAGGTCTGTGGGTCTGGACCTCTGGCCTCCCGGGACCAGAAAACCTTATTGTAACAGATGCTGTCCCAACATGGGCCGAATACCCACATAAAGCCTGAGAAAGATTAGAAAGGGCTCTAGAGCACATAAACTGAGACAAAGTAGCTTCCAAATTGTGTATCTGAAGTTGGTCATTATACAGAGATAGCCCAGTATTCTGGCCACATTCAAAATGGCAGCAGCAGACTTGTGGCAGGGAGTGTAAGCTACAACCAGGCTGGTTCCTGAAGTCTCACAGAAGACTCAGTAGCATGTGATTGATTTAAGGTTTACTTAAAGTTTGAACAAAAAGGAAACAGAGTCAAAGATGGTTTCTTAGTAGCAGCATTTCTTGGATCTGCTCTGTTTGCTGGCAGCGAACAGAGTTACGGCCCCTTTAAGAGAACTTTCTGACTCAGCTTTATGTGCAAAAACTGTGGCTCTTGAAGAGAGTGTGAGCATTTAAAAAACTCTTCTCGTGGGAAAATGATTAGGATTCACTATAAGACAGATTCAGAATTTAAAAAAAACCCTGTAAATGGGTTACAATGTGTATAAAATGTACATAGGCTTCAGAGAGAAAAGAAAGAAAGTAGAGAAAGTCTTTAAAAAAGAAATAAAGTAATAAAAATATAATAAGCCATGTAAAGATGGAAAATAGACACAGAATCTGGATTATGGTTATTGTTGCATTTTATTTTAATTTTTTAACTGTTAATGAGCTAACTGCAGAAAGACAATGGATTGCAAAGGCTGCTAAGTTAAACAAGAATATATGTTTTAAAGGTATCTTGATTTTGATATTTGTGTCTAAGGATTTATTGCTTTGGAAGAGTTCTGCTTTTGTTTCCACAGAAGATGAGAACCTATGGATTGCTTCTAGGCAAATATTGTTTTATCAACCAAGACCACCTGAAAATTCTCTGATGGGAAGAGATGGTCACATCAGTTTCAGGGTTGAAGACTATGATCCAGTCTAAAGAACCATACGATTGCCAATGCTCCTTAATCAGCAGGAAGTAGTACTGGAAAGCTATGCCCAAATTCCCAAAATATTGTTTATAAATGTTTGTTTTCATTATGAATGGTTAATGGTCATAGTTAATATCTTTCTAAGAAGAAAAAGGGGATATGGTATATGAATAATTTTAAAAAATTAGATTATTGAATTTACTTTAATCCAAAAATCAGCTGTTAGTCTCAAAATATTTTATATTGGTATGGATTTTGGTTCATTGATACAAATTTAAGGTCAATTCTCTTATGCTGTATATATTTTTCTATTCTTGCTTAAGGTATGACGTTCATGTAACTGATTTAAAATTGTAATGTATAATTAAGAAATACATGTTAGGATTTTTTTTAAGTATACAAAGATATAATTCAATTAGATAGGTAATCTTCAAACACTTCTAAGACCTACAGAATATGACATTTAAAATTACTTTAATAACTTAGACTTTTCTGACAATAAGACAGATCTACTCCTAGCAGCACCAATCTACTTCAAGAGAAAAATGGGCATTGGAGTAACTCCATTTGGAGTCTACTTTCTTTGTGGCAGTGGTTAGCCACTGGACAAGAACCTGTTCTTGTATTGACTGCTTGACAGTCAATATGCTGTTTAAACTGGACATGCAGTTTCCATAGGAAGGTGACCTCTGAACTTTGGCAGAACAAGCTGAGATGGTCATTCAGGTTCCTGCTCTGTAGAGAAAACTGTCAGATATTCTTTGGGACACAAGGAAAAGTGACTGATGAACTATACCAGAATGGGCAGAACAGATTTCCTGCTTCATTGAAATGAAAAGAGATTCTGGGCCTGTAGGCCAAAGATGGATGCCCCAACTTTGTAAAGGAACTTTAGGTGACTGTCCAGGCAGGTAGGTGTCATCTCTGTCATTTCTTGATTTTGAAAGTAGCTTGCACTTCCAGTTTAGTTGGGTAAACATTATATCCTTCTGTGGTCTTTGATGTAGTTGAAGATTAGATAGTTATAGGTATAATTTTTCTTAGCTATTTTAAAAGATATATTGGATATGAAACTTTAGATTCACAAGGATAAGGTAGATGATAGAGTATTTTTTAAATTTTGCTAAATACAAATAGACTAATAGATATTGCAATTGTAATTCTTGCTTGGTAACTATTTTGTTATATGTGATTTCATTAGGTTAAAATTGAAACCTTCTTTTTTTGATTAAATAGAAATGGGGAGATATTGTGGGAATGTCTTTCTGTATGCTGTGCATATCAATCTTTAAATAAAGGACCATTTTGGCCATGGCAGGCACCGTAGAAGAAGTAGGTAGGGAATCAAAATAGTTAGGAGAAGGAGGGTGGAGTCAGATGAGATTGATTGAGCCAGCTGCCCAAGAAGAAACATGTAGGGAACACAGGTGAGCCATGGGCCACGTGGCAGACAGATTAATGCCACTGAGTTGAGTTAAGATGAAGGAGCTAGCTAGCAATGTGCCTGAGCCATAAGCCAAACAGCATGAACTTACTATAAGAATCAGAATCATTTTTTGGGCCTAAGCAGCAGCAGGCAGATAGCAGTCTGAATGGCAGGTCTGTGGGTCGGGACCTCTGGCCACCCAGGACCAGAAAACCTTATTGTAGCAGTGATCCATACCTTTAATCTCATCACTGGGCATATAGAGATCATCTGGATCTCTGTGAGTTCAAGGCTTAACAGGCTGGCAGTGGTAGCTCACATCTTTAATCCTAGCTCTAGGAGAATTGAAATAGGAAATAAAATAGCTGGGATGGGAAAAAATATAAGGCAGGAGAAGGAGAAGCTCTGCATTCCATCTGAGCAACCAGTCAGTCGATGGACTCGTGAAGATAGCACTTACCCTGTTTGGCCCAAGGTGTTCTCACTAGGTGAGAATTGGCTGTAGTTTATTCCCTATCTTTCTGACATTCCAGCTTTTCTCCAATATCTGGCTCCAGGGTTTTTTTTCCTATAATACTAAATAGCATTCATGAAATAGTTTACAATAAACATAACTCTTTTGGATTAAAGGTGTGTCCTAGGGTTGAGTCACAGGACAACTAGAAACATGTTTTTCTAGTCATAATGCAATCTTGGGGTTCACAGTGTGATAAAAATGTTCTACAACAGTTCTCTTATCAATAAAGTGGAAATACAGCCTCAAGTCTTCCCCACAATGATGAGATGGAGGCTAAATAATCAAATATTATGTTATCTACTGCAGTGGCCATTTATAGTTAAATAAATCTTTGTATTATTTTTGTGAATCTGAGAGCAAAGCAAAATTGATATGGGTTAACACCTCCTATTTGACCCATGGAAGATGATCCAATATCAGTGCCCATGTATGTCTGAATGTATCAATAGACAGTTTGCATAAAACGACTAGTATTGAATTTTAAACTATGCTTCCATTGGAAACTCAAGAATTACAATAACTTATTTTGCACTCAAACAACAGCTTTAAATGAAAGTGTGGGAAATAGAAAATCTAGTTTAGTCTCTTCATGCCATGCTTATTACTACTTAGCACTTATTGCTATGTTCTATTACTTATTTAATTTTTTAGATTCATTTTTATTTGATATGTATGCATGTTTTGCCTGCATGTGTGTGTGTGTGCATAACAAGTGTTCTGGTGTGTGTGTGTGTGTGCATTACATGTGTGCCTGCTGTGTGTGTGCCTTACATGTATGCCTCTGCATGTGTGCATTACACGAATGCCTGGCGTGTGCATTACTGTTGTGTGATATTTTGATTGCATCCTGACACTCCAGAGATGACAACAAAGTTTATTTTGAATCAGAGGGCTGAGCTAGTTACTGACTGAAATTTACCATAGAGGATTTGGAGGACTGAGGACAAACAGACAGGAAGTAGTAGGGAGGGGCTTAGAGAGAGTCTCGGTGTTTTGGATGAAGAGAAAAGATGTGAGGCCACTTGTGTTTCTTAACTGCTCCTGTGATCATTACTCTGATATCTGACTCCAAACTTTTTATTAGTAAAGAGTAATTGGCTAAAACATCCCATTACATGTACGCCTGGTGTGTGCAGAGAGCAGAGAGGCTATAGGAATCTAGAGTTAGAGATGGTTGCAAACTGCCATGGAGGTGCTAGAAACTGAACGTGGGCCCTTCTTCAAGAGTAGCCAGTGCTCTTAACCACTGAGTTGTCTTCTAGCTCTAACATATACTTCTTACTGAACTCTAATATTTCCCAAATTATCATTCCATTTTTGTCTTATTTGTACTTTTTTTTTTTCTGTTTTGGAGATTAGTATTCTGAGAGCATTAGTATTCTCAAACAGCTTGCTTGGCACCTGCAAATCACCAGCACGGTGGACACATACTGACTCTGGTTCATCACACCAGAGATACTTGCCAATTTCCCCAGGTAGTATGGCTCTGTATGTATGCAGAGATAGATTAAGATAGTGGGACAACATCCAATGTTTCTAACTCAATTTTATAATTTGAGTTTGTTTGCAAATTTATTCAATGAGTCTAAAGTGAAAAAGTATTTCATACTTAAACTAAAAATTGAGAAAAACACAAAAATGGTATAATAAGCATTGTTACTATCCTGATATCATAACTCAATGTATTTAGGTTTAAAACATTAGTGTTTAAGGAATGCAAACAAAACCAAATACCATCACAGATTGGAAGGATGGCTCAGCAGTTAAGAGCATTTGTTACTCTGACAGAGGACCAGAGTTTGGATCTCAGCTCAGAATAAGATTTACAACCATCTGTAACTCCAGCTCCAAGGGATTAGACACCTCTTCTGGCCTTTGCTGACACTTGAACTCTGGTGCACATAACCCAGTCTCTTATACACATAATTTAAAATAAAAAATTAAAAAAATTTAAAACTCCCAATATCACTAGCTGAAATTACCTTCCTGTCCGGATCCAAAATATACACATGATTCTTGCCCACTTATATTTAAAAACAAATATAGAACCCTCTGTATTTTAATCTGTGTACATTCTATAATATTTTACATACCCTTCTGTGTTTTCTCTTACTCAGTATTATACATTTGAAATATGTTTAATTTATTTCCTTCAGTTTTATATACACTGGTAAGTTTTTTTTTTTTTTTTTTTGTCAACTTGATACAAACTAAAGTCCACTAGGAAAAGAGAACCTCAGTTGAGGAACTGCCTCCATCAGATGGTCTGTGAGCCTGTCTGTGAGGAAATTGTCTTGGTTAATGACATCTGTGGAGGGCCCAGTCTACTGTGGATGGTGTCACTCATGGGCAGGTGATTCTTATATCTGAACATGCCAGTAAGTAGCTTTTCCCCATGGTTCCTGCCCTGGATTCTTTCAGTGACAGACTGTGACTGGGACATGTAAGTCAAAAACCTCGTGCCTCCCCCAAGTTAGTTAACATTTCATTTTCACGATACAAAGTAACCAGGTCAGTATAAGAGTTGATGGTGTGAATACTTCACAGCTTACTGATTGAGTTCCTGAATATTTGGAGGTGTTTTTTTCGTTTTAATTCTTGATTTTAAAATTTCATGTGTATTAATATTTTTCCTATGTTAATGTCTGTCTACCACATGTGTATAGTGCCCCCAGATGTGAGAAGAGGGTGGTGTATTCTCTAGACATGGAGTTATAGATGGCTGTGAGCCTCCGTGAGGGTGCTGAAAACTGAGTCTTGGTTCTCTGAAAGAGCAGCCAGTGCTCTTAACTGCAGAGCCATCTCTCCACTCTTCTGGTTTTAATTCTTAAAAACCAATCTACAATTTGTTTGTTTATTGATATTTTGGGATGGTGTCTTGATATGCAGCCCACACATGATGTTGTGATTCTTCTTCCTCAGTTTCTTAGGCGTCCACCATCACATCCAGATCTTCTGAGTGTCTTTCTTCAGAGAGTTTGGAACACAAATGCCTCCCCTTCTTTTAGCGCGCGCGCGCACACACACACACACACACACACACACACACACACACACACACACACACACACACACCCGTAGCATGTATGTGTTTAGACTTAACAAATGTAACCAAACTCCCCCCACCAGGAAGTTCCTTCTCTTTTCATTAAAACCTGGCAAATATTTTTTTCAGTGACTAATGTGGTGATGTACTGATGTTATTTTTATGGTAAATTATCTTCCAATTACTGGCATATCATCAACTAGATAATACTGTTTTTTTTGTATATTCTCTTGAATTTAGTTTGTTGATGTTTTATGATTTAATGTTGCTTCTTTCTTTTAGATATTTAAAAAGTTTTGAAGTTTTGCCTCTAAAGAAAGGGCTTTCCAGAAAATCCATAGACCCCCCAGCCCACAGCAGAATAAGAGGTGAGTGACACCCTGCCCATCCCAGGCAGAGACCCCTGTCTCCATGACCACAGCCCTTGGGGACAGCCCTTGGAATCCCACCCCCACTCAGCTCTGCTCTAAATCCAGGCCGCTCTAAATCCAGGCCAACAGGGATAGACCCTGAAGGCCAAAAGCTTCAGTAAAACCAGTTCTCTGGAAGCCCGTAGATCCAAAAACCCTGCCTCATTCCCCAACCCATGCCATCACCTGGAGACCTCAGCAGCAAGCAGAAATCCACATACCCGTGGCCCACAGCAGACCAAGAGGATCAGGAACAGCTGTCTGAGTCCCTCAGTTTCTCAGAACCTACTGGATTAAAGAGATGTCACTGTGACACAAAATACACTACCTCCAAATGGACCAAGAGCCTAGAATGGACACCCCCAGAACAAATTACACCAAAATCAGCTCTCTCAGACTAATCCTGCAGTGAACTGAGAAAGCAATGGGCGGAGGCCAGTGCAAGAATACATATAACAACATAAAGAACAACATGACACCACCAGAAGAATCTGGTGGTTCTACAACATTACGACCTGAACATGACAATGCAGAAGAAGCAGAAGGAAATGACCTTAAAAACAATGTTATGAAGATAATGGAAATCTTAAAAGAGAATATAAAAATTCCCTTAAGGAAATAGAAGAAGATACAAACAAATTCGGAAGAGATGAACAAATCTCTGAAAGAAAATAAAGAAAACAAACAAACAAAAAACCAAGAGAAAACAATCAAAGAGGTGAAGGAAATATTTTAATATTTAAAAATTGAAATAGAAGTAATAAAGAAGACACAAACTCAGGGAATGATTGAAATAGAAAACCTGAAGAAACAAGCCTGAACTACAGATGCAAATATAACCAACAGAATGCAAGAGATGGAAGAGAGAATTTCTGGAATCATACATAGATATAATAGTGGAGATAGATACATCAATTAAAGAAAACATAAAAACCAAAACGCCATAACACAAAAACATCCAGGAAATATGGGACACCATGAAAAGACTAAACCTGAGAATAATTGGAATTGAAGGAGAAGAATACCAGCTCAAAGGCACAGAAAATATATTTAACAAAATCATAGAAGAAAACTTTCCCAACCTAAAGAAAGAAATGCCAATAAAGATGCAAGAAGCTTACAGAACACCAACCTCCTCCCCTCCCCCCTGCCCAGCAAAAGACTGCTCACCACATAATAATCAAGCCATTAAACCTACAGAAAAAAGAAAGAATACTAAGAACTACAAAGATAAAAGGCCAAGTTACTTATAAAGACAGACCCATCAGAATAACACCAAATTACTCAATAGAAACAATGAAAGAAAGAAGGTCCTGGTCAGATGTTATACAGATACTAAAAGACCCTGGCTGCCAGCCCAGACTACTATTCCCAGCAAACTATCCATCACTATAGGTATAATAAACAAGATATTTCATGACAAAACCATATTTAAACAATACCTATCCACAAATCCAGACATAAAGAAAGCACTAGAGGTAAAACTCCAACCTGAAGAAACCAGATACATTCATGAAAACACAGACAATCGATAAACCCACAGAAGAAAAAACGTAGGTGTGATGCCTGCGTCACCTGAGTGAGCCACATATCTAGCAAGGGCCTGGAGATTGAGAATCACAAAGATGCTGGTCACTCTTGAACTCAGAATGCCATTTATTCAAGCTCAGGGGAAGCATTATATACTGTGGTTGCCTTTTTTACCTTGAGTAGCCTTAGCAGCTCACAAGTAACAGCTGGCCTGGGTCGACTTCTTTGTTCTTGGCTAACTTCCTGATTACTTAATTGCAGCACCTGCTTGGGCAATGTTCTGATAATGGAAATGGATCAACTGATTCCAGTAAACACCTCAGGCCATTAAACAGTGCTAAGCCCTGGGGGCTGTAGACTGACCTCCACACCAAAGACGGGAAATGCACATAAGCTCCCACAAAAAAATAATAGGAAATAATAATTACTCATCATTAATATTCCTTAATATCAATGGACTCAATTCATCTATAAAAATATACATCCTAACACGATGAATACAAAAACAGAAGCCATCCTTCTGCTGCATACAAGAGATACACCTCAACTTCAAAGACAGACACAGCCTCAGAGTAAAGGGTTGGGAAAAGACTTTCCAATCAAAAGGTCCTAAGAAATAAGCTGGTTTAGCCATCCTAATACTAATGAAATAGACTTCAAACTAAAATCAGTAAAAAGAAACCAGGATGGACACTACTTATTCATTTCAGGAAAAATCCGCCAAGATGAAGTCTCAAGCCTGAATATTTATGCCCTCAACACAAGGGCACCTACATATGTAAAAGAAACACTACTAAAGCTTAAACCTCACATCAAACCCTACACACTAATAGTGGGAGACTTCAGTACCCTTCTTTCACCCTTGGATAGGTCAACCAGACAGAAACTAAACAAAGAAATAAGGGATCTAACAGAAGTTATAACCCAAATGGACTAAATAGATATATACAGAACCTTCCACCCAAACACAAAGAAATATACATATCTCTCAGCTTCCCATGGAAATTTCTCTAAAATTGACCACATACTCGGTCATAAAGCAAATATCAATAGATACAAAAAAATAACTCCCTGTATCATATCAGAAAATCATGGTCTAAAGTTAGAGTTCAACAACAACAAAAATTACAGGAAGCCTAAAAATTCATGGAAACTGAACATCTCACAATTGAACCACCTCTGGGTCAATGAAGAAGTTAAGAAAGAATTCAAAAATGAAAATGAATCCACAACATATCCAAACTTATTGAACACAATGAAAGCTGTGTTAAGAGTAAAACTCATAGCACTAGATGCCTATATGAAAAATCTAGAGACATACCACACAAGAGACCTAACAGCACAGTTGGAGGCTTTGGAACAATTAGAAGCAAGCTCACCTAGAAGAAGTAGATGGCAGGAAATAATCAAACTTAGGGCTGAAATCAATACAATAGAAACAAAGGGAACAATACAAAGAATCAATGAATCAAAGAGTTGTTCTCTGAGAAAGTCAACAAGATAGATAAAGCCTTATCCAAACTAACCAAAAAAACAGAGAGTATCCAAATTAACAGAATAAGAAGTGAAAAGGGGGACCTAACAACAGGCACCCAGGAAATCCAGAGAATCATTCAGATCATACTTTGAAAACGTATCCTCCACTAAATTGGAAAACCTAAAAGAAATGGACAGCTTTCTGGACAGGTACCACTTATCAAAATTAAAACAAGTTCAGATAAATGAACTAAATAGACAAATGTAGGGGATTATGTTACATTGTAAATAATGACCCTGCCTACTGGTTTAATAAAAATGCTGACTGGCAAAAGGCAGATAGGAAGTATGGGTGGGAATACCAGACTAAGAAAACTCTGGGAACAGGAATAACAGAGCAGAGACACTAGGGATACCACAGACATACCAGAGAAGCAGATGCAGTGGACACCTATGCTACTCTGAGAAAAGGTGCTTAGCAGCATAGCTGAACAGGAAGGATAAGAATTATGAGTTAGATTAAGAGCAAGAGCTAGTAAGTTATATGCCTGGGCCCAGGTCAATCAGTATACAATTAATATAAGCATCTGTGTGTTTCATTGGGACTATGGGGCTGTGGGCCTGAAAGTCCAGGCCACCAGGCTAGGCGAGAAAGTCCAAGGCAAGAAGCTAGACTGGAAAGTTCCAGTCAGAAACCTCATTCAACAAATATACTACAGACCTATAACCCACAAGGAAATTAAAGCTGTTATTAAAAGTCTCCCAAGCAAAAAATGCCCAAGGCCAGATGGTTCCAGTGCAGATTTCTACAGGAAATTCAAAGAAGATCTAATACCAATACTCCTCAAACTGTTCTATACAATAGAAGTTGAAGTGAACATTATCAAACTCTTTTTTATGAGACTATAGTTACATTGATACCCTAGCCACTCAAAGATGCAACAAAGAAAGAGAATCACAGATCAGTCTCTCTCATTAACATTGATGCAAGAATACTCAATAAAATACTGGCAAACCAAATTCAATAATATATCAAAATAAATCATCCACCATGACCAAATAGGCTTCATCCCAGAGGTACAGTGATGATTCAACATACAAAAAACAGTGAATGTCATCCATCATATAAACAACCTGAAGGAAAAAACCCACATGATCATCTCTTTAGATGCTAGAAAAAAACCTTTGACAAAATACAACACTCCTTCATGATAAAAATCCTGGAGAGATCAGGAATACAGGAAAAATACATAAACACAATAAAGGTAATATGCAGCAAACTGATAGCCAACCTCAAACTAAATGAATTGAAATGCAAAGCAATTCCACTAAAATCAGGAACAAGACAAGGCTGTGCTCTCTCTCCTTATCTATGCAATATAGTTCTTGAAGTTTTAGCTGAAGCAATAAGAGAACAAAACAAGATTAAGGGGGATATAAATTGGAAGAATTCAATCTACCTCTATTTGCAGACGATATGATCATATACATAAGTGACCCCAAAATTCTACCAGAGAACTCCTACAGCCGATAAACACCTTCAGCAATGTAGCAGGGCACAAGGTTAACTAAAAAAATCAATAGCCTCCTATGCACAAATGATAAAAGGGACTGAAAAGAAACCAGGGAAACAATAATGCGGCAAATAGCATAAAATATCCTGGGGCAACTCTCACCAAAGAAGTGGCAGACCTGTTTGACAAGAACTTAAAATCATTGAGGAAAGAAATTGAAGAGGAGATCAGAACATGGAAAGATCTCCCTTGCTCCTGGGTGGGTAGGATCAACGTAGTAAAAATGGTAATTTTACCAAAAGCAATCTACAGATTCAATGCAATCCCCATAAAAATACCAACACATTTTTTTCAGACCTTCAAAGAATAACACTCAATTTCATACAGAATAACAAGAAATTGTTCATACAGAATAATAAGAAATAACTTTAGACAGAATTGCCAAAACAATCCTGTTCAATAATAGAACTTAAGGATTCAAAAGAACCATCCTTGACTTCAAGCTATACTATAGAGCTACAGTAATAAAAACAGCCTGGTACTGGCATAAAAACAGACTTGTGGATCATTGAAATCAAATTGAAGACCCCAACCTTAATTCATACACTTATGAACACCTGATTTTTGACAAAAAGGCCAAATTATAGAATGGAAAATAGATAGCATAGATTACCTTACATCTGACAGGGGACTGATCTCTAAAATATAGAGAGAACTCAAGAAACTAGAGGCTAAAACCCCAAATAACCCAATTAAAAATGGAGTTCAGAGCTAAAAAGGGAATTCTCAACACAGAATTACAAGTGACTGAAGACACTTAAAGAATTACTCATCATCTTTACCCATCAGAGAAATGTAAATCAAAACAACCTTGAGATACCATCTTACACCTGTCAGAATTGCTAAGATCAAAAACACAGATAATAGGCTATGATGGAGGGGATGTAGAGCAAGGGGAACACTCCTCCATTGTTGGTGGGAATGTAAACTTGTACAGCCAATTTGGAAAGCAGTATGGCAGTTCCTCAAAGAACTGGAAATTAATCTCACCAATGATCCAGCAATACCACTATTGAGCATGTACCCAAAGATGCACATTCTTACCCCAAGGGCATTAAATCAACTATGTTCATAGCAGCATTATTCGTAATAGCAAGAACCTGGAAACAGCCTAGATGCTCTTCAACTGACGAATGAATTAACTAATTATGGTACATATACACAATGGAGTACTACTCAGCAGTAAAAAAATATGACATCCTAAAATGCAGGCAAATAGATGGACTTGGAGAGTACCATTCTGGTGAAGTAACACAGGCTCAGAAAGATAGACATGGTATGTACTAACGCATAAGTGGATTTTAGACTCAAAGTAAAGAATATACAGGCTGCAAACTACAAGCCCCGAACAGCTTGGGATCAGAAGGAACTTTGTCACATGAATAAATGAGACTCAGGGATAGATCTCTGAAGAAGTCCGAGATATTAGAGAGAATAAACACCACAGTCAGATCTTACCCAGCTGTCTTCCAGCTTCCTCAGCCTCACTTCCCTTGGCTTGGCTTCCCTCAACTCTATGCCTGCCTCAAACTTAAATACTCTCTTGCTAAATTAAGGCCTGGCCCCACCACTGCCTGCTTGGGAGTCTGGAATTCCTTCTATAATCTAAAGTGACCTAGCTCAGTTGGGATTAAGGGTGTAGGTAACCACTCCCAGGATACTCCCTGTGCTGGGATTAAAGGTTTGAATCACCACTCTCTGATTCTCCTACACTGACTGTGGTTAGAGCTCTGGAACTTCTTTTATTAACTTCCCACATAGACTTTGGGTAGAGTCCCTCTGATATCTCCGAAACTTCTGAAGCTTTTATTGAATCCCCACTGAACTTGAGACACCCAGGAATCCCTCTGAGAAGGGAAAATAGAGAAGATCTCCTGAGTTAATTGGGATCATAATGGGCATAACCAAGGAGAGGTGGGAACAAATCATGAGAGAAGGAGAGAGCTAAGTGAGAGGAGCAACAGAGAGGGAGAAAAAAGAAATAGATAGAGGGAGCCACTGCGGGGTTAGAAAAAAAAAAACGGATGCTAAGGAAACCTCCAAGAACCCACAAGATGCCCCGGGCTAGGACTCTAAGCAATAGAGGAGAGGGTATCTAGATAGGACTTCCCTATAATCAAATGAATGACCACCTAAGTGTCATTATAGAGCCTTCATCCAGCAATGGATAGAGGCAGAAGCCGAGATCTATAGATAAGCATCAGGTCAAGATCCTGGTCCAGCTAGAGAGAGAGAGAGAGAGAGAGAGAGAGAGAGAGAGAGAGAGAGAGAGAGAGAGAGAGAGAGAGAGAGAGAGAGAGAGAGAGTATGAGCAAAGGGATCAGGATCATGAGGAGGAGACCCACAGAGACGGCTGACCGCAGCTATTGGGAGCTCACTGAACCAGAAACAACCACTGAGGAACCTTCATGGAAAGGAGCTAAACCTTCCTAAGGTAGATGACTGTTAGATGGCGTGGGCAGATTGTGGAGCCTCTTGCTGTAGGATCTGAATTTATTCCTGGTGCATGAACTGACATCTTGGAGCCCATTCCCTACAGAGACACACCTAGCCCAGCCTTAATACTGGGATGAGGGACTTAGACCTACCTCAACTGGATATGCCAGATGGAAGTGACTCACCTTGGGATTCCTTGCCCTCCTTAGGGAATGGATGGGGATGGATGGGGATGGATGGGGTAGGGCTGAGGGAAGATTAGGAGGGAGGAAGGGAGGGGGAACAGTGGTATATATGGAAAAAACTTTTTAAATAAAAAAAAGTCTAATAAAAAAAAGAAACATTACAAAAATAAAGGGCTTTCCTCTAATAAAACTTTCTGTCTTAGGAAGATCATACTACAGCTACACTGCCAGCTTTTATTAGCTTTTCCATTCTACTGAGATTGTAGAGAAAATGGGGCAGCCAAAGAATCCCACCCTGGCCCTGAAATCTGAGCCAGTGAAAGAAACACCTTAGCCCTGAACCCAGAATCTAAGAAACATGCCCTGGCCTTGAAACCAGTGCCAAAGAAACACACTTGTCCCTAGAATCAGAGCCAGTAAAAGAAATACACCCTGGCCCTAAAATTAGAGCCAAAAATGGACCAGTGAAAGAAACACAGTTTGGACCTGAAATCAGAGCCATCTCTGCCCTTGAGTAAGAAAACTAGCCAATCACTGAGCAGGAAATCTCCCTGGAGAAACTCTGCCCCAAGAAGCCCTATATAAAGATTTAATATGTATATACTTTTAATGCTTTTTGCTTTAGTTAAGATTAATGTTTGAAGCAAATCATTTTTATTTAAGTTTTCTCATTATCACATATACATGACATTATATAGGTTGATGTGATTGGGGTATATTTGTTTTTCTTTGAGAGTATAAAAAACAGCTTCTTTAACAAATATTTATTGCCTATATCTAATTCTGCTCTAGATGTAAAGCTTACAGCGGTGAAAAAAAATCCCTGTTCTAATTACACATCTTGGTAAAAATCTTAAGATCAAATGGTGGTCCCAGAATAGAAACAGAACTTCATTGTGATGCCCACAATTCATGTACAAAATAACCTTTGCTATCATTTTGTGCCCAGGACCTAATAAAACATCTTTAAGTTAATGACAAAAGATATTTGACTTTCTGACCACTTTTGACCATTTTTTAAACAAATTACTTCCTTAGTCTCTTTTGATTTCAGCGGTGTAAACAGGAGGTATTCTTATCAGTTACATTACAAATAATTCAGCTATAAAACTGTTTGCTATTATCTATGCACAAAAACTTTCAAGTGGCTTGTCCGAATTTTCACTCTGTTATATATAAAGTGAATTTGAAGCACACTATGGAAATGGAACAGATATTTTTAATGAAACAATTAACAAAATTGAGGACCTGTTAATTTTGATTTATATATAGCAGAAAAACTGGTGTTAGTTAACTCAAGGGATTTTCCAACTTCGAATATGAATTTCTATATTACAATTGTTGACTAGTAAATAGTGAGATTAGTAAAGTCATTCTAAAGAATTCTTAGCAAGTATATATAAATTGGATTTTAGTTCTAGTATATTTTCTAGTTTAAAATATAGTTAAAAATCACAGTTAAGCCCCATACTATGAGACTGATTGCAGATATTTTAGGGCCCAGTGCAGAGTTATCTTCTTCTGGAGGAATAAACTTGACAGCCTGTGCAATGTTGGAGACCGCTGAAGTGAGATCATTCACTCAAATACAAAAATTTACAACATTGATCATTCACTTATGTTACAAAGAGTTGTACAGTAGACAATGAGGATAGCTCTAAATAAGACTGAATTTTAGCTCTACTACAATTTATAGTTTAAAACATGAATAAAGTTGCAACAAATACAAACATTGTTAAACTGGGTGAGGGTATTTTGGCACCCAAATCAGGGATGCTGGGTTCCTGTGAAGGAATAAACTTGACAGCCTGTGCAATGTTTGAGACCGCTGAAGTGAGATTGGCTTCATTGGTGGCCTGAATCCCAAAGTAGAACATGTTGCTATTTCCTATTTTCAAAGTTTCTGGTTTGAATTCAAAATTTTCTTTTGAGCCAGCCTTTTTAGGTATCAGACCAGAAGTATCCACTAAAATAGCATTGTTAAAATCTTCTTGGAGATCCTGAAAATGCTGACTCACTCTGATGATGTATTTATGTGCTGGAAAAGAGACAGACATATGTTCGTTAGCGTTAGGAGGATGGTTCTCTGCTCTGCACTGCGCCTGTGTAGGAGTTACCAGCCCTGCATGCCAAGCTTCATGGAGAGCCCAGGTACAGTTTGTGTCTGCTTATCTCATTTCACTGACTTTAAAGACAAATATGTGGACAGTTATTTAAAAAAATTTCCAGCAACAGAATCACAGAAATCTAATTCAGTGTCATAACAGCAGCCCTCTACCCAGAGTCCAGGTTTTCTTTTTAGAAAGACATAGAAAGAGCTGTGCCCAACTTTACATTAGAACAGGGAAGACATCATGTTCCCGTGTGGTAGACTGTGAGTACCTTCTGTGATATTGTTTTAATGGGGTGGTGGGTGGGGCACTCAGTGAAAGAGAAGAAAGCTGAGGATGGATCAAAGTGCTCTGAGGCCGGAGGATACCTGATCACACCCCCCCAACACCCCCCCCCCCCCACGTGCTCGGGACCTAGCGCGACCTGGACCAGCACCTTAATTTTACTCCTCTTCACTATTATTTTTTCAAATTTATTTTTAATACTTTATTATGTGTTTGGATGTTTTGCCTGCATGTATGTCTGTAACCCTTGTGCGTATATGTTATATAGGAGGACAAAACAGAGTCCCCTAGGGTTGGAGTCGCAGATGCCTTATGAGTGCTGGGAATTAGATCCGAGTCCTCTAGATAAACAATCATGCTCTTGACTGCCGAGCCATCTCTATAGGATATTGGGGGTGGGAAACGACATAATCTTAAAGACTGATGTTATAATTTTAAGATAAAAATAGGGAAGTAACTTTGGCCAATTCCAACTTTCTTGAAGTTCAGTTTTTACATTAAAATAAATGAATAATGGCCTCTACTAAATAGTCCATAAATATTTATATATGAGACATTGGATTAATTTTGGAAAAAATTCCAATGTGATTCATTCAGAATATCTTATTTTTTATTTTCTTTAAAAACATTTATGCATATATATATATATATATAGCATACATATATATAAAACACTTATCTGTTGTGTAAGTACATTCCCTTTACAAACTCAGTTGAACAAAGATCTCCTGGGATCGTTTTCTGGCAACAAATGTTATAAATACATATACAAAAATGTAATACTGTCAATATTTGATTTCACACATATAACCCATTCTGAACATTTTAAGACTCACGATCAAGCTCACCTCTTCCTTTGTCCAGGACCTTGCCAGGGGAGGTCCATGTAAGGTGAAGATGGTCTCCTTCAAACTCTGCTTCCAGATCGATAACTTTACTGGGCGGGAACACATGAGCGTGGTCACCACCAGGAGGCGCTCCAGACACGGTAAACGACTCTCCAGAGGTTAGTCTGTTGAAGTCGTCCACGGCAGCGTCTATTACTTGGGTTTCAGGTCTGGGTGGATTCATTATAATTTTACCTGTAAAAAACGCCCCAGTTATTTGTACCTCTCATATTGTCTGTTCTTTATCTCATGCTGATCTTACAGCTGTTCAGGGCTCATGTAGGTTGACAATGGATATTTAAAAGTGAGAGGAAAGCTATGTATATAATGATATATAGATAATATCATTTTGAAATATGCTATGTTAAAACTGACTTTTAACCCATCTTAACCTACTACTTTTGCACGAGTTCTTTGATGACAAGGATTTATTCAACTTCCTAGCTCTCACATTTAGCACAGGGCTTATTTCATGAGCTCAGGAAATGTATTTTGTAAGTGAAACAAGTTGAGGCAAATGTTAACAAAACATGTGGAAACATGGTTTACCCTGGGTCCACTGACAAGAATACGCTTCTGAATCCCAAAGATGACTGCATAATTATATACTTGGGTTTTCCACATATGTTATCTCTTTCAGTGCTTATTCCATATAATTTACTGAAGTAGGGCATTCTTTTCTATTTAAATTTTAAATGCTACCTACCACCGTCAATATAGCCAGGAATATATAAAGACTTGCTCGGTTGTCTTAAGCTTAGTCTGGCTGTGTTTCTTCTTGCCTGGACACACACTTTTAGGCTGTATCTACCATTTCCATGATAATCTGCAAAATATCTTGTGTAGATGCCATCATTTTTAACAATATCAGCACCTGGATAACAAAACACAACAATGAACCATGTAGTAAGTTAAAATTAAAATTGATACTTCTTAAGCATTCATGATAGGAGTTTGTCAAAGATTATAGGACAGTTTAAACTCTAGATCTTAGTATTTTGATTCAAAGCCTTGCTGCTCTGCTGTTTTAGAAAATAATTTATAGTAGACATTCAATTAACATTGTACTTAACCTTTATTTCAGAATAGAAACTTGTGCATAAAACTCTTAGCACCAACAAAGGCAGTATACAAAACCAGTGTAAAAATATTAGTATCTAACTTTTGTGCAATGGCACTATTGTGACCAAGGAGGCTTATCTGAGGTGCAATTATTACTGACGAAAACCCAGTAGCTTCCACATATAGCAATAATGAACACGCTGGAGAAAGAAATTGGAAAAACAATACTATTTATAACACCTTTAAAAATACTCAGGAATAACCTTAATCACGAAAGTGAAAGACTACTTTGATGAAAAGTTTAAAACACTGAATAAGGAAATTGAAAAAAAAAAAAACCCCACTACAAAGTGGAAAGACCTTCCATGCTTACATAGCCAAAAGCAATCCACAGATTAATGAAATTTAATAAAAAGTTCAATAAGAGCATACATGCAGATCAGTGGGATAGAATAGAGAACATAGCATTCAACCACACACCGGAACACATTGAAGAATGACAGCCTCTTCAACAAAGAGTACTGGGGATATCGGACAAATAATGTCAAAAAGGAAACTGGAACGTTCGCTTTCATCTTGTATGAAATCAATTCTGAATAGATAAAACACCTTGGTGTAAGATCTGGAACTCTAAATCTGTTGGAGAGTACTTCAGGATACAGGCCCAGGGGAAAGGACACCAATAACTTGGCAATAAAACCAAGAACAGATAAAACATGAAATTAAAAAAATTCTGTATAGCAAACAATCAAATGAAGCCTGCTATTTGGGAGAAAATCTTTGGTAGCTATAGATCTGCCAGGATAAAGATCTAGAATGCATATATAACTGGGCTGATGAAGTGAACAGTTTTCAAAGATGAAATACCAACATCCATTGAGAATGATCGACAATCATTGACCATACGAATAGCGTCCAGTGTCCGGTAGTCATCAGGAAAATGCAAAATAAAAAATACTTTGAGATTTCTTTTTCCCCCTTCTCATCTCATCCCAGTCAGAATTTTTATTATTAAGAAAACAAATGATAATGCTGGCAAAACGTGCACACACATGCTTGGCGCATGTACACACACTCGCGTATGTGCATGTGGCTGTAGGGAGCAGAGAAAACTCTTACACGACACCTTTGGAGTTGTAAAGTAGTCCAGTCCCTATGGAAATCCGTATGAAGGCTCCTCAGAAAACTGAAAATTGGATGACTGTATGATCCATTCATATCACTGTAAGGCACACGGCCAAAGAACTTCAGTTGAAAGTCCATGTTTATTGCAGTAGTATTCATAATAGTCAAGCTATAGAATTAGCCACACGACTGTCAAAAGTTGAATGGATAAGGAAATGTGGTACACATACACAATAGAGTAACACGGCAGAGAAAGAATGAAATTATGCCATCTGAAGGAAAATGGGTACAAGTTGAGATTGCCATATTGAGCAACATAAATCAGATGTGAACAAAACTATGTTTTTTTTCTAATTTGTAGATATTGTATTTTTTATATGTAATATATATATATGTATATATATATGTATATATATATATATATATATATATATATATATATATATATATCTGAAGTTAGATGTGAGACCAGGGTAATGAAGGGTACTGGTGGGAGGGGCAAGCAAGAGAAAGACTGTAGAGGAGGGTGACCATGGATGAAGTAGGCTGTAGTAGGAGGTTTCTGTCCTGGACTTTCAGGCCTAGCCTCAAGGTTTAGGCCCACAGACCCACAGACCCGCAGAGACACACAGATGCTTACAATAGTTTTAAGCTGATCAGTCTCAGGCCCAGGCATATAACTTGCTAACTCTTTACCCTTTAACTAACCGGTGACTCTTATCCTGTTCAGCCATGGGGCTCGGTACCTTTTCTCAGAGCAGCATAGTTGTCCTCTGCTTCTTCCGGCTTCTCTCTGGCCTTCTGTTCTGTTCTTCCTGTTCCTAGAGTTTTCTTAGTTTGGTAGCCCTGCCCACACTTCCTGTCTGCCTTTGGCCAATTAGCACTTTTTATTAAACCAGTGGGTGGAACAATTATTTACAAGGGAACAATATAATCCCCCTACAGTACGCAATATGTTTGAATGGAAAGACTATATGTTCAAAATTGAAAAGGAAGCTTCCCAAAAAGAAAGAAAATATAACTATACGGAGAAAGCATATGCAAAGCTCATTAGTGAAAATGGGAAAGTTGTACTTTTAATTTCCATAGGAAATGTGAAATTGATAATTGATAATGGACTTTAACCAAAACAAACATCTGGGCTTTGTTTTAACAAGATAATGAAGTCAAATGTTTTCAAGACATCATTACTCAAATATGCTTGCAAGTACGTTAAAAAGCATTGATTTCTAAGTTATACTTATCAAATCATATAGAAGAATTTAAGTTCAGTAGTGTCGATCAGTAGTGTCGATGCAGGGTCCCATTACCTGCTCCGTTGTCCCAGAGCTCCATTGTAACTTGATGTCCGTCTTCAGCTTCTATCACGGCTGTGACATTGGCTCCCAGAACAGGCAAGAACCCTTGGCTGACACGTGCATAAACAATCATCGGGCTCGGGTACTGTGCTGTGTTTCGATTCATGTGAGCAGTTGCAATTATTGGGGGTATGGTCGGACTTCTTGCTCTAGTGGTCACTGTCACTGTTAGCAACTGAGATTTGCCATTCTGATTGAAGATGCTGTAAGTCCAAGTACCTGTCTGAAAAAAAATATATACTTTAAGAGCTTTGCTAATATTTTCCTGCTACTTGGGATGTACAATTATTTGGAAATGTAAACAAAATTTATTGGGGGGGTGTTCTGGCAATGGAACTCAGACCTCATAAATGCTAAGCAAGTGTCCTATTAATAGTAAAGATTTATATTTTGAACCTAATTAATGATTTTTATTATAATTGTTAAAAAGAATGGTCATTATACATTTGAATGCTTATATATTCTACTTAATTTTTAATTTTGATGTCACTGTTTCAGTGTACCGACAGTGTAACATGTCTTTATTTTGTAATACAAGGATGGGCTAATGAAACAGAGAAAAATAATAGAATTACTTCTGCAGTGCCTGGTATTTGAAGTCGAGCAGAATAATTATTTAATTCATTGTCTTTGAAATCTGAGGTTGTGTATTTTTTTCCATATTGACTTTGAAGAGTAATTTCTGGCTTTTGTACTGTCCAGGTGATAACAAAGAAGGTGTCATTTCCAATAGTTCTGTCCACCAGCACGGTACCACTTATCTGTTCTCTTCCTGAAATATTGAAGGCTTTACTCTCCAACTGTTGCAGAAATAAAAAGCAAACACATAAAACCTATTTGTTATTTTAAGTAATGGAATTTTAATATTTAGGTAGTCATGGTAACTTAAAATTCATATTTAACGTTTAATTACAATGACAAAGAGTTAAAACATTTTCCAAATCTCTTTCTCTCTATCTCTTATTCACATGTTGTTTTTCCTTCATTATAGTGGCTGTGCTTTAAACTACTAGTGGTCTGATCTGTTTCCCTAGACAATGGCTTTGTGGCTGCCACTAAAGGTAGTCCTAACTAAATATCTATTCTAATAAAGCTTGAGATTCAAAGGTGAGGGGAAGATCTGTGAGCTCAGAGAGTTACCATAGCAACTGGCTAGTGGTCTCTCTTTGCTGGCATCTTGGAAGCCACTTCCTTCCACAAAGCCCCAGCTAAAAACAACAGCTACAACAGCAACAATCCAGAACAACAATAACCACCAAAGAAACCCCACACGAGGCTCCTTCCTGACGTTTTCTGTCAACCAGTTGCTAACCTCACTTCTCTGAACCCAGGCTAATGGACATGGCTAATAAATGCAGCATGAACAAATGTAACACGTCTTTTCCTGGTTAAACAACTATTCCCCCCCAACTTAAGAAGAATGCAAGAGAGAAGGTGTTTATTCCATATAAAAGAAAATTCATTAATGTTGTATTTTACAATGGTATTTTTAATAGCAAAATAACGATTTATTAGAGAAAGAATATGCAATAGTTGCATAATAAGAATTTATTGCAACTAAAGTATTTTTACAAAGTACTGACCTGCAGAGCCTGCTGAAAGATGCTGCCACTTCTAGATGAAATTCTACTGAAAGCGTCAATAAGGCCAGTTACGTCTTTGTTGGCATAAAAACGAAGCCCTCCTAAAAAGGAGTTTTAAATGGAAAAATCAAACGTGCCATCAACAATATTCTTTAAAATCCACTTGACATTTAGTTTTATTATTAAAATAAAAATTAGATTTAATTTAGTGTGTGTGTGCATGCCAGTGTGCATGTGCGTTTTCGAGTGCATGCATGGAAGTCAGAGGACAGATTGTTGGAATTGTTTCTCTTTTTCCACTATATTGGCCCAGGGATTGAACTCTGAGTTTGGAGGTAAACCCCTTTACTCATTGAGCTGGCTCACCAGCTTCTATGAACTAACATACTACAAAAAATGAGTTTCTAAGGAGCTCATGGATATTCAGCATATTTATGAAGTTATGATAAACTTATATGAACCAAAACCTTATTCAAGGTAAGTAAATAAAGATAAATGGAAAATGTAAGAAAAAGGAAAGTTTCATTTTTTTAATGTGAGCTAATTGTCAAAGACAAGCACGTTGGTCCAATTGGCCTAAATACCCCGTGGTTTTATAAAAGGGGAGACCCGAAGTTGCTCTTAAGAACCAGATGTTTATTTCTTAGTTGACTCAAAACACACCCAGACAATTAGAGGATGGCAGTCCACAGCACAGTAAACATGGGCAAAAGGCAGAAAGTAAATGATGCCAGTGAAAGGAGATTACTTGGGTATCTCTTGATAATACTTGGGTATGCAGACTTAGAAAAGAATAGATCACAAAGGCCAAGCATCAGTGACTGCCAGAAACACGCCAGTCTACGCGTAGTAACTAAACCAGTAAATTCCATGAAGGTCAAACTGAGAGAGTCATGGCGTAACCCAGGCAGGGAATTGTGAGGGCTAGGGTAGGGTGTGACAGAAAAACTGGATAGAAAGGAAAAAAAATCTAGAAATATTCCAGCCTCACATTTTGTGAGATGGTAGGAGCTGAGCAGATGATGGGAAGGCCTGAACGATCAGGGTTTTCACTGTAGTCTTGAGCAAATCATTTATGTTCTCCAGGTTTCTACTTCCTCGCCTCAGAATGGAACATCTAAATCTTTACTGTGGGACTGAATGGTATTTTGTAATTGAGCAGACATTTTGGACTTGTGTTTGGATAAAAATAGAGACAGATGTTTCTGTTTAGTGAGATGAACAGACAATGGATAAAGAATGGGTGACTACAGCAGATACCAAGTAATTTAAGAAGTCTTTATGTAGAGAAGTGGAGAAAGGTCAAGGGAGAGACAAAAAAAAAATCACTTTAAGACAGAGAATTGCTTAACAGCTTCCCAGTTTAGCAACATTTGTCCAAACTGCTCCGAAGTTGTACCTGTCATGGCTGACAGCCTCTCCAGCTCTTGGGCAGCTTCAGGTCCCAGAGCAATGGTGTGGATGATGGCACCACTGCGTCTGACCTCCTCAAAGCATGAACTTATGTGGGTGTCTTCCCCATCTGTTAGCAGTACGATCTCAGAACCGGAAGTACTCAGGTTACTGTAATTAATTGCCTTTGAAAAGCAGTGTGTTAATTACAAACTGTCACTTCTGAATAAGTTTAAGAACACACACATTTTTCTTTTTTACATCCTTTTTCTGAGTTGATACGTGGCAATGAATAGAATACTGGACTCCGCAGTACTTTTAATCTTCTAGATATACACATTTTTGCTACTGAATTGAGGTATAACAAATTTATAACAATAGTTGGTATATAGTAGCTACTTAAAATATAGGTGCCTGTTATTCCTGCACTGAATATTGATGAAGACACAAGACTTCCAGACAGTTGTAGAAGGCGTCAGACTGAATAGTATTTGTACAGTCATGACCACAGTTGGGTAAGCAAGATTGAATGATTTTTTTTTTAATGTATTTTATTTAGGTAACAACTAAAAAATTTTATGATTTTCCAAAACTAAAAGAACTTTGGCTTATCATTAAGAAGATGATAAATTTTCAATTATACTAGGTTTTCATATTTTCCTCATTTCTCCTACCAAGAATATTAGTAAAGAGTCTAGGTGTTGTTAGATATCTAGGTTAGTTTTAGGTACTTTGAGAATAAATTCTATTTTCAAACATGAATTATTATGTTCAGTCTTTCCTGAGACTTGCTTAAACACGATGATCATGCGCATGTGTGTGTGCGCGCGCACACACACACACACACACACACACACACACACACACACACACTATTTACAGATTGTTAGTATAATGATCAGGTTTATAGACTCTAGAGATCAGGTTCTGAATCCTAGATTTGGCATTGTATTATGACCTTGAGATAGATTTTATTATACTAAAGTTCAGCTTGTTTTTGCGCAGAATTGTCATAGCAACATTACCCAACTCCTAAATGATAAGGGTATAAGATCATGCATCTAAAGCATTGAGAACCTAAAATAATGTAGTATGCTGCCAATATATAGCTACGTTTTAATAATTGTTAAAGTGATACACTTATGTATTTATAAAATTCCACTAAGTAAAAGCTGCTTATAATATTGAATATAAATTGCTGTCATCTTTAACAATAAACTTTGTGACCAAAATACAAGTATAATAAAAATTTACTAAGAAAAACAATACACCAATTTATACAGTCATTTGAACACATTTCTAATAGATAGTAAATATATTTTAGAACTGAATAAACATATGAATTATCTTCATAATAGCAAACATTTTGTAAGCATTTATTTATCTTACATATTTCCCACACTTAAATGATGTTAACAATATTAATACCCATATCATTGAGTTCAGGAAACAGATTTTTAATATTGAGTTACTTTCCAAGATCATTTAGGTAATTCTCACTAAAGTGAGCATCTCAGGTTTCTAAAGCTCATCTGCTTTTTGACAAATAGGATCTACAAAGGAAGAGAGACACAAACCATTGATCTGCATAGAGAAGCAGTGATAACTTTCACAAATGGAGGATGAGCAGAAGAAATGGCCTTCTGTTTCAGTGACTCAGAACATGACCATAAATACACTAGTGTGGTGGCTAACTTGGGGGAAGAAAGCTAGATGAATACACTGGTCAAAATGAACTTCTCATTTTTAGGTTCACAATCATGATTTTATTTTCTATCCACTTATGATCATTGAATATGCATCTTGAGCTACCTCTATCTCTGGATTTTTAAATTCAATTTAAATTAGTGTGTTATGACTTTTATCCATACGATAAAGTTGTCACTGATTTCTTTCTGTCCATTCAATGGCATTATCTTTTGTGCATAAGGACTCTATTTGTTAGAGTCCAGAGAAATGTGTAGCTTCTCAGTGAGGTTTCGGTGATCATTTGCCCAAGGAGATTTTATCTGATCCACTCCCCAGTGGCACTCAGCATCTCAAGATTTTATCAGTAGAGCAACTAGAGTCTGTGGTTGTAACTAATAGTTGGTGAAGCTATTTTTTTTTTTTTTCCAGAAATGCTTTGTTTCATTCAGACCAGAATGCTATTAAGTGCTGGAACTCTGAGTTTATGACCCTTGCTCAAAGGTAAATGGACAGCTTAGAAAACAGTAAGTAAATGGAAAATTATACTAAATTTAAAAGATTACCTGAAATCCTGCTTTAATTCCACTGCAAATTGAAGTTCCACCCGAGGCTTCTTGTGGAAGATTTGCAACAATCTTTGAATAGTCACTGCTATCCATTATTTTCGTGAGATAATTCTGGATTACAGCAGTACTGTCAAATGTGACTAATCCAACCATAGATTTCTTTTCGACAACTTGAGTTAAATAAAGTTCTGCTGCTTGGTTCATTCGAATGAGACGGGATTCCTAGAAGAAAAAGGTGTATGAACAATTACAGAGTCTCTTTAAATCTTGACAGATTGGTGAAAGATAAAGTCATCCATGGGCCATAGGAAATAGTAGCGATTAATGGACATTAAAAAATAACTATTTTATTATTATTAAAAGGTTTAAATTGTTTAGACAATAGTTGTTATGATATTGAAAACCCTCAAAATCTATGCTATTTAAAAATAGTTATCTACTTGGAAATTTAAACTGAGGAAATGATTTTTAAAGTGCATTTAAGGATGCTCGTTGAAATGTATTTTTAAAAAGTATCTCTAAAATGTTAATTATTAAAGAACTATTTGAGTAGATTATGGAACATTGTTCATATGATATAAACATTATAAAATATGTCTGTGCTCTTGATGGGATATTGCTGCTCCCAGAAGGCCTAGGTTATTAAAATGCCAGTGATGTGTGGGATACCCCCTTATGAATTGCTTACCAAAGAGGTTTTAAAGGCCTCCCTAAACAACATAGGTCATTATTATTGCTTCTGACTGCATCCCCCAAACTAGACAACACACTTTGGTCATAGGACACAGAGAAATAAAACTGGAGATAGGCAATAAGCATCTTCTCTGTTGGATACTTTCTTCTTGAAAAAAGGGGTATATTGGTCCCCCAAAATAAAAAAAGTCAACGGTGTTTTTTTTCAAAGGTGGACCCTGATTTCAACAATGTCCACCTGCCAAACAATGTGCTCATGTGTAATAGTTGCATGACTATTATGGGTGTAATCAAATGCTTTCTGATCAGATATGAGGCCTTCTCCACAAGACAGAATCTGTGTTTTGTACTGCAAAAATGGTCATGAGCCTAGGGCTGTGGTGGTCACAGGCTGTAGGGAGGAAGCTATACCGGTTTTGCTAAGTGGACAGTTATTAAATAAGTACATTTTCTTTCTAATAAATTAGTGTTGCTTGCAGATTTGTAGAAGCTTCTTTTTGCAATGGGAAGTGGTTAATTCAGAGAGTAATAACTGGTCAAAGTGCTTAGAATTAATGAATTTTGAATGAGTGATCAACCCTAAGTGGGAGTCTATATCCTGCCTTCCTCCCAGTTCAGGAATATGGCAGGAGAGGAGGAAAGGACGTAAGAGCTGGAGAATGTCCTCTGGATATGACACGGCCATTGTACTCATTAACTCCTAGCAACTAGCAGCTGTGGTTCCTACAAGATCAAGTTCATCAGCATTTCAGTATGGATGGGGGAGGCTTATGAGGAGCTACGGGTAGCTAATGGTGCTGGGGAATGAGGTTCATATTTCTTCACAGGTAGGTAGCCACTGATACATTGCCAATGCTTTCTGTATTTGGTGAGTTATTACTTTAACATCAATCAAAGTGGTAGGGATATTTGTTGAGATGGAGAGAGAAGGGACAAGTCAGGTGGTGGGCAAATATGCTCAAAATATGTTATGAAATTATGATAAAAATATTTTATAACCTGTGTCATGGAGTTGGGTCTACATGCCTGCAATCCAAGGACCTGGAAGCCTGAGGCAGATGGGATGAGACAAGATTGAGACTAGCCTAGGTGACATGTGAATACCAGGCCTATGACTCCATAGCATAACAATGTATCAAAAACAAAGAAACAAAAAAAACTCCAGATTATTTAGTGTCAGCATGTAAAAAGTCCTGGGTTCAACCACAGCATCTCTCTCTCTCTCTCTCTCTCTCTCTCTCTCTCTCTCTCTCTCTCTCTCTCTCTCACTCTCTCTCTCTCTCACACACACACATTCCACAATTTTATAAATACAGTTACTTTTTATGAGGTGTGCTTATGGTATACTCCATAAAAGTTGGATTATAAAGTATCTAAAACGTAACAATTTTGCAGAAGAAAAGCAAATGTAGTTATAAAAATAAAACTGGAATGACACATTGGATGGTGAAATTGTAGATTCTTCTTTCTGTTGTATTTTTTTCTAGTAAGAAATGAAAATTAAGAAGTAAAAATGACCTGTAATCCAATAAGCAATAAAACAATATTTTTTAAACTTATTCTAGGTACAATTTTACATAAAATTATTGGGCAGATAATTTGAACATGAGTATATATGTTAGTTTGCTAGAGCTAAACCTAAGAATAAATTATAGCTCTATATTTAATTTAAATACTTGATTTAAGAAATTTTAAAAAAAGTGTCTTACTGAGCTCATGCTCCCAGATTTATCTAGCACCAAGCAGACTACCCGCTGTTTGAACTTCAGCAATGAAAATGTAGGCCGAGGTGGTGCCTCTGTTTCTCTCATGGGAGATGCATTCTGAAAATCAGCAGACTTCTTGATTATGTCCCATGTGCTCTTGTGTTCGCATATTTTATTTTGTAGGTTTGGTGCTTCTGTATTGTGGGTTTTTTCTGTGCAAAATTCAGTCACCTGAAAAAAAAAACAATTAAATCACAATATTGTAAAAACTTGTAAGGGATCACCTTCTTTTTCAATATGAAGTTAGCTCTCGTGTGGATCCTCAGCAGGATTTGTCTCCTGATGAGAATTACTTTATAACCAGATGTTTGGACATTGCTGGGAGCAGAGGTGAGTGATGTTATCAGCACACACAGCCAACACTTTTGGGAAGTTTCCTAGGTTCAGTAAAATTGCAGGAAGAGATCATTCATGCTGGCAGCTGCCACAGCTCCCTGAATTAGCTTTCTCTTCTAGACTTTTGAGGATCTCACATCTTGAATTAAGTTTAAGAAAAAAAGGGTTAGGGCTTGTGCTAATTTCTAATGATCCCCAAAATGGTACAGGGGAAATGGCTGTCTCTTATTGTCCATGCTCCACACCTCCATAGTGGGCCCAGAAACTTGAGGACAGACACGACAACCTAACTCATTATCAGCGCTGATCAATTCTGATACATAAAAACACTATTCCCTAAAAATTAATAAAAGTGCCCAGAGAAAATTAGGAAACAGTTCTTTCTCTGAGTGATGAATTACATCTAATAATCCTGCCAGTGGAGGCTTTATTACTATAAACCCTGAAAATCCTTCAGGTTTTGAAAACCTAGAGAAAGAAGAAGTGTTGCCGTAAACTAGAACAGTGTCCAGGATGGGTCCGTCCTACAGGAAGCTCTCAGAAGCTGTTTTTGTTTTTAACAGTCATTTTGTTATTTTAGCCCTCCCCTCCCAACACCAAGTTGGCAGATCTAAACTCAGAGTCAGAATTAGCTTGTTACATCTAAATATCTCACACATACATTATAAGCATGCTTTTTCTGTGACACGGCTCAGATTCAACTCTCCAAAATGGGGTAATATTGGAAGAGAGGAAAATATGGATGCAAACAAAACAGTGCTTGGCATCACCTCCAGGTAGGAGGAGTTTGCTTGTCAGACCAGGCCCCTCTTCCTCTGCTCCCATTGTCCTTGGATTGAGCTCTGTGAGAGCCTGTTTCTTGTCTCAGCCCCAATCTCACTCTGTTCAGCCTGGATTCTTGGCTTCTACCACAGAACTTCTTGTCCCTAGAATGTCAGAACTTTTCTGGAGTCTCCATTCACTGGATTAGCAAAGTCCTCAAATAATCTGACTGAAAACCATCAGATGATAGGAATAGATAGATATTCTGAAGAAAAGACATACAAATGAATGACAGACATGTAAAAAAAAATTAGTGTTGTCAAGAAGTACAAATTATAGCCACAGTGAGATACTATCTCCCTTTAGTTAAATGGTTATAATAAAAAAGACAAAACATAAATGTACTGAATGATAAACTTGCATTTCTGGTTAGGCTATGAATTAATTCAGCCATTTTTAGAGCAAACTATAGAAGTGCCTTTAAAAACTAAAATAGAAATACAAGAAGACCCAGAAATCCTTGCAACTGGGTATAGAAAGAAATTAACAAAATGAGTATGTCACTCCTATGTAGTTGTATGCCCATGATGGCTGTGCTAGTAAAAATATAGAAAGATAGTCAATGTAAGTGTCCATCAATGGGTGACTAGATTAATATAATGTTATATACACCCACAGTTGAATATCATATCATAGAATAAATGAAGTATTATTATTTGTCCCACGATTGATGATCCGTGGGGACATTGTACTAACTGAAATGGTGTAGGCACAGGAAGTCAAGTATTTTACTCATATGTTGAATCTAAGAAAAGTCTGTCTAATAGAAGTAGTGTCTAGTATGAGTTCCCTGCAGCTGTGCAGTGGAGTTGAAGGGAGAGACGAAGAGGCTGGTTAATGGGTATAAACTCAGAGAGCAGGGATGAGTTCTAGTGTTCTGTAGGGCGGCAGTGTACACAGTGGGTGATTACAGTGACTGTAATTCTGAGTTTCAAAATAAATAGGTATGAGGATTTTGAACATTTGCATCATGAAAGTGTGTGTTTGAAGTGATGAATGCGGCAATTAGTTCTAGACGGTTATTAAATACTGCAAACATCTATTGAGATATCAAACTTTATCCTAAAAATTTATGATGAATCTATTGGAATTAGTTATTTTTATCAATTAAAAACTAGGATAAAAAAATATGAGCTAAGACTGAGAAAAATATATGTAGTTATTTTCCAACTGTATTATGAATTTTATAATTAAAATGTGTTTATTTTTGTCTCCTTTGTGTCAAGCACTGTTAATATGTTGTCTATATTAGCCCTTCTAAACTGACAACAATAACAATGCAGATTGTGTATTTTAGTTCCCAATTGAACACGAGAAAACAGGAACCGAAAAGAAGGCTCAGTGTAAAGAGCACATACTGCTCTTGCAGAGGATGTGGGTTCAGTTCCCAGCACCCACGTGGTAGCTCACAACTGTCTGTAACTCCAGCACCAGGGCCTATGTCCTCACACACACCATGCGCGCACACACACACACATAATTAAAAATAAGCCGTAAAAATAGATGAAAGGAGTAACTCTGACTTATCAGTTTTCCTTAATAACAGCTTGAAAATGGATGAATGGGTTTCTGTACTGAGGCCATACGACTCCCAAACACCCCTTGTTACACATCAGACTGTACATCTAAAGGCATTTTAGGTCAAACAGTAGCTCAGTGAACTTTTTGTTATTACATCTATTCTGTGGAGACAATACTGTGCATATTTTATAATATCAACACTTTATAATTTTTGGTAAGCTTTAGGTAGAAGAAAATGGAAATTTTAGAATGTTGAAAGAGCCATTGTGGATTAGAAGAGTAACAGCCCACAAAGAATTAAAAACAAGGTTGTTATTCTAGACACAAATTCAATAGACATAAATGAAGGGAGAGGTATTTCATGGTGGTATCATGTGGACCTGTTGATAAGGGTAGCCTGCTACATATGAAGCAAAGGCACAAGTTAATAGGAAAAAGCAGGGTAATTTACAGACAAATTGTGATACAGCCTGGAAAAAAATGTCCTCGAGTAAATTCTAAGAGCAATTTCCTTCCACTCTGTACAAATACCATCAGTAGAAAGCCAGCTTCCATAGTTAATTTCCCATTCAAAAATTCTCATTTTTTGGGGGGAGGATTAATAGTAAGTACTTACAGAGTTGAGACTTTGCATGAACATTATGGAACTTGAGACGGTCTGGGATTTTTCTGGTATAAATGTACATTTGGGTTCAACCAGCCCTGTCTTGGTCCGTAGGCATTTTTTTCTCACACAGCTGCCTCTCTGACATACGTTGACCACGTTTTTACCAGCAATGGCAGTGGAACATCTGTGACAGAAGATTGGATTAATGTAGTGCATCTGGGTGTGGGGCTCAGAGCTTGTGCATGCCAGGTCAGCCTTCGGTCACATCACCACTTCCTCAGCCCTCATTAGAAACAATCTCTCAATTTTTTCAGTACCAGAAGTCAAACATAGGCGAATGAACACCCTTAAACCTCTCTCAGTGGCAATTGCTATTGGTCATCGAGTACCAAGAACTCCATTCTGACAAGAGTGGATTCAGGGCTTTATCCAGCCTCATTGTGGAGTTCAATGGAGTCAGCACTTTTTAGCTTTTATTATTGTTTTGTAATGTTTGTAGATGCTTGGTATATATATGTATGTGTTCATGTGTATGTACGTGTACGTGTGTAGGACAGAGGACATCCTCAGCTGTTAATCTCAGTCGTTCCATTTGACTCCTTTGAGAGTCTCTTCTTGGCCTGGAACTCACCAGTTAGGCTAGACTGACTGGCCAGCAAGTTCCAGGGATCTTCCTTGCTCTTCCTCCCCAGTACTGGGATTGCAAACATGTGCCACCATGCCAGCATTTTTGTGTGACTTCTGGGGATCGCTCTTAGTTTCTCCTGCTCATAAAGTCTGAACCAGGTACCCTGATGAGAGCAGCGCGTTTAGCTCATAGCCCTTTATTCATTGCTTATTAATGTAATGAATCTATTGTTTTTTGTTACTTTGAGTTAAAAAGAGTAATTTCTATATTACAATAATATTTTAAAGATTAAATAAATGAGACTTACAGAAGAATTGTTTTCTGGTGGAGTAAGGTGAGTCAAAATTATGCTTAAAATTCTCTTAACTTTCCACGTATGATGCACATGGCCTTGACTTTATACTATTCTCCACTTTACATTTTGAGCTACACTGAATTAGAATTATATTACAAGTACATATAAAGAATTCAAACCATTTGGACTCCATGATAAAGGTAATTGTCAAGTCTCCGTCAGGGCATGGCAGGGGGCAGCAGAACAGAAAAAAAGGATTCTAGAATTTCCGTTTACAGGAAGAACTTTTTTCTCGTTTTAAACTTTGTGATATTGTTCATTTCTATAGATTAGTTTTATTTCAAGGATAATGGAGATGGCAGATGATATCTTCCAAGAGTGTTAGCTTTAGGGTTAGCCCCACAGCTGAACTGACGTATGATGGCGCTCATAGTTCCTGCTATGCTATAGGAACTGAGCAATACACCTTTTTTAATGATTGAATATAAGGAGACCCGCTGATTATTCCATAGTTTATAAAGTATTTATTGTTTGATAATTCTGTGTTTAGTTTTGGCTTGGTGCCAGCCTCAATATGAGGAGATTTAAAAAAAAAAAACAAAAGACAGTCCTCAAGGATCTTAAAGTCTGTTGCTAGAACAGGGCTGGCTGATAGAAGTGTGAGGGAGGCCCACACATGCTCCTGGGGGCTTTTCCCAGCATTCCCAGCGGGAAGATGTAGAGACAGTTTTGTAGAGGGAAGGTGAGAAGAGGAGAGTGAGCGCTCTGAGACAGCTTAGCCATGTACACGGCTCCAGGCAGAACTCTACAGACCGCACATCACAAACGGGATGGGCCAGGTGTCTCCTAGAACTCCATGTAACAGAAGTTCTTCACAAGATCAATTGCCTCTTGACAGCCACTTTTCTCGACACTTTTTCAGTATTCTGTTCATGACTCTCAGTTTGAAGGCTTAAACACTTTACACATTTTTACATAATGTTTGCTTTACTTAGTGATTACGGTTACCCCAGACTTGCTTTTCTTAAAAAAAAAAAAAATCAACTTACCTACTTATCCTCATGAGAAATAGGATTTTTCACTAATTTAAAAGTAAAATATATTTATCACAAAGTTCTCCAGAAACTTAATTGATCTGAATGAAGCAGGAGGACTCTAAAATGTTTTGAAATATATAGAATAAACGATGCATAAAATGTAGATGTAAGTGAGACATAGGATAAGGTAAAGGAGGGAGAAGAAATACATGTTACATGTCTTCTCAATGCACAGGATTGGTATAAAATACCTGTGAAGAATTACATTGTAAAATAGTACTGAAAATGTATATGCTTGAATTCCATTTTGTTGATGTTTCTGGGTTGTCCTATTTCATTTTTCTGCTACCAATAAATAATGTTTGTAAAATTCCAGTGAGTACTGAAATAGGTCCCAGTACCTGACTATCTCCATCCGAAGATGAGGACACAAGGATTAGTCTGATATGTATTAACACGTACTGGTGTGGCTTGAATACTGTGGTGAAGCTGTCTGAACATCTGCCTACATGTGCTGCCCAGCACAGAGAGCTGAAACCAGAGGCAAGAAGGTGTATGATCAGTTTAGTTCACACTGTGATACCTTGTTGCTTCGAGAGTCTTCTTTCCAGACATGTAGAAGGGTCTGTCCATGTTATACTCATCAAATACTCCCCACCGGAGATGGGCCCACTCATGGACAAAGACTCTGCCTAAGAGAGAAGATTGTCATCTATAAAGCTGCAGTTAAAATAAGGTAATTCTAATTTTCTTCTCCTTTAAATTTCTTGCTCATCTGCCAATCTGAGCTGGAAAACTCTAAAAATCAAAAGTTTCCATTAGCCCCCAAAAGTAAAATGGAATGAAATAAAGAATTGCCTCATTTAATTATCAAATTTATATATGGGATAGGTTGATTATAATCAGCATTTTTAAATGAAGGTATTACTCAATGTTTACTTTTCTTAAAGTCTTAGAAATTCACATTAATAGTGGCGGTTGTTTTTCCCCAGTGGAAATAAGAAGTATAAAATAGATATTTCTACCTCGGGGTCCATAGGTAGACAGATTATCAGTCAGTAGGAAGTTTGGAGTAAAATGTATGTACTGTCCTCTGTCTCCACATTGTCCATATTGAAGTGTGTAGGGATCATCTCCATATTTCAGGTAAGGATCTGCAACAATGACATCTGCCTAAAGAACAAACCCAGTCAGAACTGATAAAGATTGGGGCTGAGTAAAGGGCTCAGTGGGTTAAGTGCTTTCTGTTGATGAACAGGAACAAGAGTTCTAGGACCAACACCCATTTAAGAGCTGGATATGGTGCCCCATGTCTGCAACCCGACTAGTGAAGTGGCCGAGATAGGCAGACTAGTAGAAATTGTAGATCAACCCATCTAACCAAATTGATGACACTCTCAGTTTCAATAACATTCTCTCAAAAAAATTAGAGGTCGAAAGCAAACAGATGAAGACATCAAATATTGACCTCTGACTAATATATGAGTATGTGTATGTAAATACACATACATGCACACACATGTTACACACACACAGACACATACATATACATTACACACATACACATAGGCACGCGTAGACATATGCACAAACATGTGGACATGTATACAGACATAGTAAACACACATGTACACAACATACACAAAGAACAAAAGAACGGTTACATTACTAATTACTAACTTAATGATTAATAATTATCAAATCTTGTAAGTATTCATTTCGAGAAGGCACAAGAAGAAGCAGTTTAGAGGCTGAATGAGACACCTACTTTGTCGTATGATTCTCGTTTTGGCATTAAGTACTTAGATTTTGACTTCCAGGTCGTTGGGACTAAAATGCTTACGTTCCTGAAATAAAATCTTCTTTTGGTGGCTTCGAAGAGGTAAGTAGAGGCTTGAGTTACCATTTCCTGCCAACATTAAAAAGTGCATTGCTGTAAGAATGTCAAAACAAAATGAACATGACCATCTATACCTAAACTAGAAGAAGCAAATGAGGCTGCTCCTCTTCAAATATGCTTGCACAGAGTGGCCTTCAAAATGGGATACATTTTACTGAATCTTTCCAGTCTATGAGCTCATTTCCATATGTCAAAATAAACTCGAATTTTCATTTGCTCGCCCCTCAAGTTGGTGGTTAAGGTGGGATGGGAATGAAGTCTCTCAGTGAGGTCTAAACATGATTATGATCAGAAATTTGTAGGCAAGTTGTTTATTTAATCAGTTTCATTAGAATTGGGTTGTTTAAACACTTCCCTCCTTACGTCCCCTGTTAACTCCTCACATAACCTCCACTCAACCGAACCAAATTCATGACCTCATCTTTAATTATCATTATTACATATGTATAAACATTTCTACATCTATCTATCCATCTATTTATCTATCTATATCGTACTGAATTATTCTAGCATTGGCCAAGTGCTAACAATAAATATAAACAAAATCTGATTTGTTTCAGCTTGCTACTTGCTATGATCCTACAAGCCAATCATTCCATTTATAGAGGACTAAAACCCCGGACACTGACATGGAGGTTTTGAGAGGATCTAAGAACAAAATACATATTACACAAATGCAGTTAGTAACAAATCAACTCCAAACATGTCTAAAGTTTTCTTTAAAGTAAGATAGGTAAGTATTTTAGGTTTTTGAAGTTGAACATGTAGGAGCAACTGGAGAAATGTGTAAGACAATAAACTGCTAGTGTCTAAGTATACATTTACTTATAGATTTTATAAAAGAAACATCATTAATATAAAATAAGAGTCTTTTCCCACTTGCTCTAAAGCCTATTACCTTATCTAGTTAATAATTTATTAAGACCTTGAGCTCTAGTTTTAATGTATAATAAAAATATAAAGCTAAGCAGATACTCATCTTGACTATAGATAATACCGCAGACATGATGAACACAGCTGAGGAGGGTATAACTCTCTCTGCCTCTCTCTTTCTCACTCTGTGTTTAAATGCCTAGATAAAAAGAATTATTGATGTGCCAATGTGCAGCTAATAAAACCCTTCTTACCTCTATGCTTTGAATGAGTCTTTCATCTTCTGGAACATTGGGGTTAATTGCAATGACTACACCCTCATATCCATTGTTGTTCAGATAGACCATGGAGCTTTTCACCTCCTGCAGGAGATGCAGGCTCAGGAACAGAAGGACCTTCAGACCTGGCACCATGTTTGCACATGGTAAGTGAGGTAGCAAGGAATGGAGAGTACTTATGTGCTTGCTTCATCAGGAATTTGGATCAAGGCCAGAATATTTACATATTTTTGATAGAGAGAAAATTTGTTTCTCTTTGTGACCTTTCTTATCCAATCTAAAAACTTAGTTGTTAAGTGACATGTTAAGGTACATTTATTATAGTTTCTAAGACAGTAGGCAGTGTGGAGCTGCTACAAGATTTTGCTAGTTAAGTTCTGTTTTTTACAACTGTAAGTCTTCCAGTACTAAATGGGCGATAAAGAGTCCCCGAACCTGCCAGAGACTACCAGAAAAACTGGCCATGGGGAGGGAAACCATGGCTTTTTTGGCATGTTCTTACCTCCAACTGTTGATAATATTCCACTTTGCCAGTCCAGGCTTGCTGTGGCCTTTCCTGTAAAGTGTTTCATGTTATCTGTCCTGGCGCATCTGAGGGTTTTTTTTTCAGCTTCCCTGAGTCATTGTTACTGTTAGTGTTATTATTTTTTTGATTTGTTTTTGTCTTGAAAGGTTCTACATCTTATTACTAGACAAACCACAGCCCCAATTTAAACATGATCTAATCTCCAGGTTAATAATGTTGAACTCCATTGGGTAGGATGACCATGATCCGGAATAAACTCCCATTGCTGTTATTGTGTGAATCCTTACAGACCCCAGCTTTGTTCTTCTTCTGTGGCTTCTCTTGGAGTTGTGCCTGATTTTGCTACTAGTTTCTGTCCAAATCTACTGAGGAACAGGACAATCTTGCTTGTTTCTTGGCCATAAATTGCTTGAGTCTGAAAGTCTTGTGAGAAGACATGGCAAGAAGCCAAGTCACAGGTATGGGCACGTGATGGCGGAAGAAAGAAGAGCTTGCTTTGGTATTCTGTCTCCATTGAGAAGACTCACCTTCACCAACATAACCTATCTTCTTACGAGACCTTCAATTTTATTATTGGAAAGAGATTATTTTCTGAGTTTAACTTCTCAGCCTCAATTTCCCTAACTTAGAACAAGAACACGGAGATCCTCTGAAAGGAAGGCTGTGAAGATGGAAGTGAGCACTAAGGGAAGCTGGGTTGGGTGCCATGTCCTGCTGGGTTACAGATGGAGTAAACCCTGCTCTTAAAGCCAGAAGTAAGGAGGACAGAGATGAGTTTCCTAGGGCTACCCACTATCAAGAAACCATACACACGTAAACAGTACTAAACAGGCCAAGCAGGCTATCACATATATATCTAAGCATGTATATGTATTTATAATGAAGAAAAAGAAGCCATAATATTGAAAGGGAGCAAGGGGATACATTATATATATATATATATATATATATATATATATATATATATATATTTATAAAGCAAAATGTGTATGAAAGCAGTTTTTGTAGGTTCTGTTCAAACAAGGTCCTGAACACAGCAACACATGTTTATGGCTGTTTTTCCTCATTTCTCTTTATTACTGTGAGGAAGGTGGGTGTTGCCTTGGGACCTGTGTCTCATGCTAGCACTCTGCTCTTCAGCAGTACGGCACTGAGCAATGCAGGCACTGTCTGCAAAGACACTGGAGACTTGTTATGTGGGCTAGACTGGAATGCAGTAAGAAATGGGAAATAGAGCAAGCCAGATCCTCTAGAGAACTGTCTCACACCACTTGGGAGCCCAGAATTGGGAAATGAAGGGAAACAGAAAGCCTTCGGGAAGAGGCCATTCTTCAGAAACAGAAGAATGGAGAAGCCCATTTGCTCCAAGTGGGGAAATTGGATATTTCATCTCAAGCCATTCAACTATAGACTCTACATATTTAAAACATAGGTGACATACCTAACTTTTCAGAAATTAGATCAGGGTAATCAACCTTGAAAATCATTCTGAGTGGTTTTAATTACTTCTTTATTTCCATTTAAACAAAGATTCAAGAGAATGCGCATCACTCTGACAAAGTTTTGCATGGAAGAAAAAAGACTTTCTGTTTTGTCTAAACATTGGGCCAATTAATGGACTTCCTTAGTCAGGTTTGCCTTACAATTTTCAATTATTATAATTCATTCAGGACTTGACTATTAATTTTGATCAATGCAGATGATAGCAGAAACCAACTAATGTGACTCTTCAGTTAGATCTGAGCTCAAAAGTGGACAACAGAATTAATGACCATATTGTCACAACATTCTGGAAGTGAGATCTCTGACTTCTTTATTCTCTCCTGGATGCTTATTTCTGAAATGCACTTTCCTAAAAGGACAGAGGTAACATTGAGGGTTCAAACACAGAGCCAACAACAAATCAGCTTTATATTTCTTTTTCTCCTCTTTTAAGGAGGAGAAGGGAAGGCCCTGTTTGTTTGTTTGTTTGTTTGTTTTTTGACAATCTTTCGTGTAGTTCAGATTGACCTCTAACTTGCTATGTAGCTCAGGATGTCTTTGAACTTCTGATCTTCCCTCCTCCATTTCCTAAGTGCTAGGTTACTGGTGAACACCACTTTGCTCAACAGTCCCTCTTTCAAAGAGCCAAGTGAAAGTAAACTAAATGTATTTTCCAGTCCATAATCAAATCCACTCGTTGAGAGTTTAAAGTCTTATTTTAATGAGAACCCTTTATACTCCATCTTCTGGCCCCTCTTTGGTTCTTTGTGAAGCCTGCTTGCTTTTGTTCATGCCTTTGAAACCTTTTGTAATAGCTAACTTTAGGTGACATTTAACCTAGGCTAAGGGATGCCATGGTAATTGTTGGAATACTGTTCCTGAGAATGTATATGAGGCTGTCTCTGGAAGAGGATAACATTTGGATCAGTAGAACTGAGTGAAGATTATCTTCTCTCATCCAATGTCTTAAAAGCCCATGAAGAACAAAAATGCAGAGAAGACGGACCGGAATGATGGTTCACCAGATAAGAGCACATACTGATCTTGTGGAGGACCTGCTTCAGTTTCTGCCGGGTCTATTGGTCAGACATACCCGTCCATTTGTAACCCTTACTCCAGGGAATCCAATGCCTCTGACCTCCTTGGGCACCTAAATTCCCACACAGACATAAACACATGTACATAATTAAAAGTAAAAAGAGAATTTAAAAATGCAGAGAAAGGGAAATCTTTTCTCTGTCAGAAATGGACACACTCATTTTTCTCTGTGAAAAAAAATTTATGAAATATTTTAAGTACTAAGTGAGATAACACAGGAAAAACACTCCAAGCAGAACTTTGACCCTTAAAAACCCTTAATTATTATACATTATTATTAAATATCATATGCAATTGTCAGTGTGAACGTTGGCACAGAGCATTTGCTAACTAAAACTAGTTTTTATGGCTTCATTTTTAAAACTGTAAGTAGAGTCTTCTAAGCTTTACCCAGGGAATGGAAAGTCCCTGAGCCTGCCTGAGAATATGGGAAAAACCAGGTATGGCAGAGAAACCACAGCTTGTCTGCATGTTCCTATCTTCAAATATTGGGAGTATCCCACGCTTGCCAGTCCAGACTTGGTAAAGCCTCATTTGTAAAACCTTCCCACATCATCTTCATTAGGAGAAGTTTCATTTCAGTTCTACCGAAATCTGTTATCTCACTGCAATTGTTTATCTTGGGCTAATTTGGATAAACATAACATATCACCTGAATAGTTTATACCCTACATTACTGGCAAGAAAATCCTTTACTCCTCCTTACAATTTTAACCTCTTCCATTCTCAATTGTTTCAGTTGTAAAATGAGGACAACAGTATCTTTCTAAAAGGAACATTACCAAAGTTTGTAGAGTGTATGGGTTTCTAAGAGCCTGGAGACCAGTCTGACCTCAGCCAGTACAAATTGGTGATAACTAGTGCCTTAAGATATGTGTTTCTAAGCACTTGTGCATAACCCAACCTGGAGTCTGCTTGAGGCCTTGATGAGGCCAGAGTCTGGATAAAACATTCACAGACCAGCAAGAGACCACTGCTCAAAGCTGCAGATACCAGCAAATCAAAGCCCTGTTCCCTGGCTGGGAGGAGAGTCTGGGGAAAAAGTGATTAAAGTCTTCCTCTCCATAATAAAATTAGACTTGTTTCAACTTGCCCCGGGAGATTGTGTCATTGATCTCTATGCCTGTCTTTCCCTCCCCCAAGGGGAAATAGCAGGACCCTGAGCATAGGGGCAATCCCATCTCCTGACCCCAAATCAGAGTCTCCTCAACAAAAGTTAAAAAATAATGTATGAAGCATTTAGCGGCCTACACCGCTGGGTTATATATATATAGTGAGAGCATCTCAACAAAGCCAAGTTAAATACAAGTAAATAGCTAAATGATTGAGTGAAAGAAAAGAAAAAAATAAGAAAGCATGCGTGACAGCATGTGTTCTTCAAATGCCAGTAAGCCTTGCTGCTTCTCACCCACACAGAAGATGGGCTTGCTTCTCTGTTATATACCCCTTCCCAGTACTCTGTATGAGTACAGGGTTGGAGGCAATGGGAACATTTGCCTCTACAGGACACGAAGACTTGTTTCATGGGTTAAATTAGTATAAAATAATATTCAAAATCAAAATTGAGCAAAGAATGTTCTGTAGAGAGTTATAACACAGTACCAACCCAGAGTCAGAGAGCAATTTCTCAAGGGGAAGAGACTCAGGAAGAAGCAAGCCATTGGGGTGAGAACTGAAGCCTAGGGGAGGGAATATATCATAGGTTACAGTTGCAGACAGGGCAACCTTGGGTTAAATCAGGCCACTCACCTTTGGTTTAATTTTCTTCTCCGAGACAGCGTCTCACTAGGTAGTCCTGACTGTCCCCAAACTCAGCAGAGATCTGACTGCCTCAGCTTCCAGAGGGCTGGTGTCATTGTACCTGAGCCTTCAGTCTATCTGAAACTGATATATGACACATGGTATGTTTCAAAAAGATTAATCTTGAAAATCAGTTGAATAGTTCCTTGTGTTTCCATTTAAACAGTAGTTCTTAGGCAAGCATTCAGGAAGATGTGGACTGCTTTAATAGATTTTGTATGAGAAAGAGTCTGTCTTATTGAATATTAAGCCACACTTACCTGCCACGAGGCTTTTGGTGTGGTTTGAATATGGCTTGTTTTTTTCTAAAATCTATCTTGCAATTCTGCTGAGAACGGACTGCGCTGTGATTAGAAAGCCTTTGTTTGGAGTCATCTTAGGGGAATGGATTATTGCAGTGAAGGTGGACTTTTAAAGTGAGGGCATTTCTTATCTTCTGCTTCCTTCACAGGCTCCTGCTTGTCCTTGTCTGCATCATGAGCCGAAGCTTCAGGGGGACCCTTGCCAGAGACTGCCTCCCTCAACCACTTCCCCTTAGAAGTTGCCCATTCTCAAGTGTTCTGTGTAACAGAAAAGAGATTAATTATAACAAAGCAATTTGCCTACTTACATATTTTGCCTGTTTTTTTTTTTTGCTTTCTAATTTAAAAAAAATGCAGAGAATATATAGAAAAATGACTTAGCAGAAGTTTCTTTGGAGATAGGTTCTTACAGTGTAGCTCAGGCTAGCCCCAAACTGGGCTATGTAGCTTAGGCTAATTTATGATCCTTCTGCCTTGATACCTAGTTGCTGAGATCACAGTCATGTATTACCACCACACCTAGCCAGGTTTTTATTAAAAGATTTTTATAATTGCAAGGCTTTATAGGCATTTGTTTCATTTTAAAGGTTAGTTTTAAAAAAATACCTTTTAAGTTGGAGGGTTTTTCCAATTTGGATTCACCTATATGTGTGCACCGCCTACAGAATATTGCCTTTTTCTTGTCTCTATATTGAATTAGTTTTCCATTGCTCTATGGAAATTAGTTCATATTTCTTTCTGTCTTTTATTTGGTTTGCTGATTTACAGACATTTCTCTTTCCGAGCTTTATATTATTTCCTTGTGCATTTATTTCTATAAAATTCCATTTTATATTAATTATATTAGCTTTTTCCATATTAACATTTAGAAAAGGAGTTGTTCAGTTTAACTCACCCTCTTCAAAGGCGGATTAAGGAAACACTCTGACTTATACATGACAACTTAACTGATTTTAATTGACTCAAATACAAAAATTTACAACATTGATCATTCACTTATGTTACAAAGAGTTGTACAGTAGACAATGAGGATAGCTCTAAATAAGACTGAATTTTAGTTCTACTACAATTTATAGTTTAAAACATGAATAAAGTTGCAACAAATACAAACATTGTTAAACTGGGTGAGGGTATTTTGGCACCCAAATCAGGGATGCTGGGTTCCTGTGAAGGAATAAACTTGACAGCCTGTGCAATGTTGGAGACCGCTGAAGTGAGATTGGCTTCATTGGTGGCCTGAATCCCAAAGTAGAGCTTGGTACCATTTTCTGTTTTCAAAGTTTCTGGTTTGAATTCAAAATTTTCTTTTGAGCCAGCCTCTTTAGGTATCAGACCAGAAGTATTCACTAAAGTAGCATTGTTAAAATCTTCTTGGAGATCCTGAAAATGCTGACTCATTCTGATGATGTATTTATGTGCTGGAAAAGAGACAGACATATGTTCGTTAGCGTTAGGAGGATGGTTCTCTGCACTGCACTGCGCCTGTGTAGGAGTTACCAGCCCTGCATGCCAAGCTTCATGGAGAGCCCAGGTACAGTTTGTGTCTGCTTATCTCATTTCACTGACTTTAAAGACAAATACGTGGACAGTTATTTAAAAAAATCTCCAGCAACAGAATCACAGAAATCTAATTCAGTATCATAACAGCAGCCCTCTACCCAGAGTCCAGGTTTTCTTTTTAGAAAGACATAGAAAGAGCTGTGCCCAACTTTACATTAGAACAGGGAAGACATCATGCTCCCGTGTGGTAGACTGTGAGTACCTTCTGTGATATTGTTTTAATGGGGTGGTGGGTGGGGCACTCAGTGAAAGAGAAGAAAGCTGAGGATGGATCAAAGTGCTCTGAGGCCGGAGGAGACCTGATCACACCCCCCCAACACCCCCCCCCCCACGTGCTCGAGACCTAGCGCGACCTGGACCAGCACCTTAATGCTATGACTGTCACCGTTCTTTGTTTTTAAAAGTGTAAAACAGAGATTTAGTCATCTAATTCAACAAAACGATTTTGACTGCTGATATTCTGAAGTGAGACTTGTAAACGATAATGAATGAAAAGTGTTTAGAGCAATTTAATCAGCCAATTAATGGTGGCTGGAATGTTAGCTGCTGGGAAGGAAAAGTGGATGCCTGCATGAGCACGGAATGCCACACTGATTTTTAGAAAACAAGAAATTGACATAAAATGGCTTATGAGTAATGATATTAAAATATTTGTAGCTCTTATTTGGTATAAATATTTTAAATTTTTTAAGGTAATGTAGGCGATACTTAAAATATGGTAAATAATTTTGTTTTATTAAAATCCCTTATTTTATTATTTTATTTTTTATTGACATTTAGTTTCTCCATTGGTCTAATCCATTCTTCATATAAGCCTTGTTTTTCATTCAGGTGGATCTGTCTATCTGTCCATCCATCCATCCATCCATCCATCCATCCATCCATCCATCCATCATATATCACCTATCTGGAGTTATCTATTTACTTATATGTATTTCATACTTAATTGATTTCTAAGACTAGAACTTATTCCAGAGAAGAACCCAATAATGTTCAAAGCTAATCATGGGATGAAGTTGAGTGAAGGCAGAAATGCTTAGAAAATGACCTTTGTCTACACTAACAGAACCCAGCAGAGGGGTGTTAGTCATCTCTTTTAATTTAAAAATAGTTCAAATTGAGAGGAACAATCTATAAAAAATTCTGAAAAAACTGAGTTGAACACAGATAATTTGGGTCAGCTTGTAATCTTTTGGGATTTAAGTTTTTATATTTGAAAGTAGGTGAACAGCAGGCTATTGTAGCCACTCCATAAACGTTACCCGTAAAATATGACTCTGGAGAAGTTTTAGCAAATGAAAGATAATGGGCTTTCTCTTCGAACATTTTAAGACTCACGATCAAGCTCACCTCTTCCTTTGTCCAGGACCTTGCCAGGGGAGGTCCATGTAAGGTGAAGATGGTCTCCTTCAAACTCTGCTTCCAGATCGATAACTTTACTGGGCGGGAACACATGAGCGTGGTCACCACCAGGAGGCGCTCCAGACACGGTAAACGACCCTCCAGAGGTTAGTCTGTTGAAGTCGTCCATGGTAGCTTCTGTGGCTTCCGGAACCTCAGGTTTGGGTGGATTCAATATAATTTGACCTACACCCCCGCAAAAAGAAAAAAAAAATGTAACTTTCTATGTTTTTATGTACATTCTTGTAGGTTGATCTTGAAGCTATTCAGCGCTAATGCGGATTAACACAGATATTAAAACGTGACAACACTTATGAAAGAAAACCTTTTAAGAGCATTTTGAAATGGATGAAGGAATATTAAATTTTAATTAAACTAAATTTCAACCTGTTTTCAATCAATACTTGCCTATAAAAGTTTTGAGAACATGAGTTGTACTTTATTCATTTTGCAGCTCCGGCATCTGGCACAGAGCCTGTATCATAGAAGATGCTGAGTGAGGCTTAAAAATGTTAATGGAATAACTGGTGGGTGGCAGGTGTTAACAAAATATGCAGGAATATAGTCTAAGGATCCACTGACCTGAATTTGATTTTGATTACAGGTGATTACAAGGAATTATATGACTGCATTTTCTGTGGTCTATTGTGTTTTTGACGTTTGCTGTATTCATTAGACCTAAATCACACGTTTCTGTTTGAAAGTTACTTACCATTTTCAACGTAGCCAGGTATATACAGAGACTTGTTTGGTTGTTTTAAATTTACTTTAGTGATGTTTTTTCTTGCCTGGGCATTTACTTTTAGGCTGTATCTCCCATTTCCATGGTACTCTGTAAAATATCTTGAGTAGATGCCATCATTTTTGAGTGTATCAGCACCTTGACATTGGAATATAAGAATTAGTCAGTCATCTAATAAAGAAAAATGATAGCTGTGACTATGAGCACAGGTGATGTCAGCGATTTCACAGATAAGGTAGCACAGTTTTAAGTTAATAATAGTGTGACACCATTTCGCTTCCAAGCTTGGCTTGGTCACATGATAACTGTGGTTTTGGAGGAATATTCAGAGTAAGTTTTTACTCTTCTTGTGGTGCACATTTAATTAATAATAGCTGTCCTTATTTCATATAAGCAACATCAAAATAAGAAAAAACACTGACAATGGACATGGAGAAGAACTGTACTCAAGTTCCTTCCATGGTTAAAGTAAAACTGCCATGCTCATGAATTTTGAAGATTAGATGATGGTGCTTATATCTGTGTGAGGTTTAACGCTTCACAACTAGATGTCATTCACTTTGAAATACAGGTCTTAAGCCTACAGAGGAAGCACTGAGCTAGAGTCCAGAGACAGAATTTAAGTTCAGTAGTGTCGATGCAGGGTCCCATTACCTGCTCCATTGTCCCAGAGCTCCATTGTAACTTGATGTCCGTCTTCAGATTCTATCACGGCTGTGACATTGGCTCCCAGAACAGGCAAGAACCCTTGGCTGACACGTGCATAAACAATCATCGGGCTCGGGTACTGTGCTGTGTTTTGACTCATGTGAGCAGTTGCAATTACTGGGAGCATGGTCGGACTTCTTGCTCTAGTGGTCACTGTCACTGTTAGCAACTGAGATTTGCCATTCTGATTGAAGATGCTGTAATTCCAAGTACCTGTCTGAAAAAAAAATGCTTTAAGAGCTTTGATAGTGTTTTCTTACTCTGTGCTTAGGATATATAATTACCTAGAAATGTAAAAAGAAGAACAATTACTTTTTGATGATGGAAGGACTGTGCACCTACTCAGACACTGACTCGGCCTAAATAATGGGTTTTTTAATTTCTAATTTTATAAACTAACAACATGGGTATGAATCCTTATGTGTTCTACTAAGCTTATTTTTAAGATGAATTATCTGTTACTTCTTTTTATGTATTGAGAACGCAGAAGAGGACTTTATTTTCTAACGTAAGTAAGTTGATAATTAATGGAAACCAAAGAATCGACTTACCTCTGCAATGCCTGGGATTCGGAGTCGAGCAGAGTTAATGGTTAGCTTATCATCACCTCGGAAATCTGAGCTTGTGTATTTTTTTCCTTTTGGATCTTGAAGAATAATTTCTGGCTTTTGTATTGTCCAAGTGATAACAAAGAATGTGTCGTTGCCAACAGTGCTATCCACCAGCACCGTACCACTTACAAATTGCTTCCCTGGAATAGTCAAGGCTTTGCTCTCCAACTGTTACAGAAACAAAAAACCAAACATGGAATTTTAAAATTTAGCAATGTAATTTTGCATTTTAAAAGTATTTCAATTAAAATAAACATTTTTAGTAAAATAACAGGTAAGAAATAAATTAAGTTATTAAAATTAAATTTATAAAAATTATAAAGAGTAAAAATAATATTATAAAAAAGGACTGGAGGAGATGAGATATGAGTAAGCCATGGGAACCAAATACGGTAGGGAAGTGCTTCCCCGATACAAGAGAAGTGGTTTTAAGGAAGTTATTTGTTAAAGAAGAATAGTTAAGAAGTAGGGTACTGGGAGTTTATTGCATCAGTGAGAAGACAAAGGGTTTTGCCAACCTGCAGAGCCTGCTGAAAGATGCTGCCACTTCTAGATGAAATCCCACTGAATGCATCGATAAGGCCATTTACGTCTTCATTGGCAGAAAAGCGAAGGCCTCCTAAAAGGGGGTTTTAGGTGGGAAAACTCTACTTACTTTATGCTGTCATTGAGCTTCTTAACAGTCTACTTAAGATGTTTAGTTCTATGCCACAAAAGATCACCTTTTTGTAGTGGGATTTAGGCATTATTGAGAGAAACTTAGAGGTGCAGCTTTGGGGGCCTCAGGACCCCAAGTGGGGCGTGGCCAGCCGCTATTAAGAGCTTTGTTGTATGCTGTCTTTCTTTCCTTTGTTTTTGTGCTTTGAGGAAGAGGATTGGCACCATCACTGTGAGGGACAGCTTTACATTTAAAAAAATTGCCTTAAAGTTCAATTTGTATCAATGAATGTTTATATAACCCCTTAATAAATACTAATCCTTTATATAATCAATTGTCAATAAATAATTCTACATTAACCTTTCAAGATCCTCAGTGTTGTAGTTTCCCAAGCAGAACTCTAAAATAACTAAAGCTTTCTCAAAATAATGTGATAAGAACAAAGGGAAATTTAAGGAATTAAAATAGTTTTGGATTGATAATCAGTCACCAAAAGGAAGTGCATGCTGTCTTAGCAGAGCCCGACTACAATATAATACTACAGAAATGAAACTTAAGCCAGTTCTTAGAAGTTAATGGCTTATTTTTTAGTTAGATCAAAACCACAACAATGATGGTTAAATACTGAAAGTTTAGGATGGAGTGAAATTGGTGAGAATAAATGATGGGGACAAAAAGCAAGATTACTTGCATGTAAGAAGTTAAGAAAGAATGGATTACAGAGGAGAAATGATTGCTTAAAAATGATATTCATTATGTGCTTATGGAACTAATAAATGTCAGAAGCCCCTCTGGGTGATTGCCGCAGTATCCACACAAGGCTAAGGATGCATTAGGACCCAACAGAAATACTACTCATGGAAAGAGTTCTGAATGTCCCCAAATTTGCAATCTTAGGGAAATCACTTAAAGACTCTAGGTTTCCATTTGCTCTTCCATAAAATTCAAATGTCCAAACATTTTCTGTGGGATTGGATGTGTTTTTAAACTAAGAAATAGTTTTGGATGCAGTTGAGAAACCATAGAGGAATAGGTTCTGATTATCAGTACTTGTAGCTGTGAGCTTTCCATCCTGTCCTACCTGATGTCTTGCAGCCACTTATTAAATAATTATTCAGAGGCTTATATTAATTACAGACTGTTTGGCCTATGGCTCAGGCTTATTATCAACTAGGTCTTATAACTTAATCCATTTCTATTAATCTATTGCATTGCCATGTGTTCCCTGGCTTTAACTGTGTACTATTACATCTTGTTTCTTGGGCAGCAGCCTGCAGTGTCTCCTTGACTCTGCCCTTCTTTGTCTTTATCTCTGCTTGGATTTCCCACTTGCCTCTAAGGCCAAAAGTTTCTTTATTAACCAGTGACAATAAAGCACAGTCACAGAAAGACATCCCACATCAGATACTGGTAGAAATGAGGAGCAGAATGAGTGATGATAACAGATAAGGAAGAACGTGAGAAGTTCATGTATGAAAGAGTGGGGCAGTTGAGGAGAAAAAAACCCAAGTGGGAACAGTGAAGATTAATTTTGAGGCAGGCAATTTTTGATCAGTTTTCAGTTTATACAGAAATAACATGCATGGCAAAACAGACCACAGATGGTTTTGTCTGAAGACTTTTGAAGTTGCTTGTACCTGTGATGTTGGCCAGGGTCTCCAGTTCTCTGGCAGCAGAAGCCCCCACAGCAATGGTATGGATGATGGCACCACTGCGTCTGACCTCCTCAAAGCATGAACTTATTTGATGATCTTCCCCATCTGTTAGCAATATGATTTCAGAACCAGAAGTACTCTGGTTACTGGAGGTAATTACCTGAATGGGAAAAGCCACATTACTAATCACAGAAAAAATGATTTCTGAATAAAGAAAAAGCAAGAATAAACTGTGTTTCATTCTTGGAGGAGTCCTTAGGCTTCCTCCTCAGAATGAGGAAAAGAGAATTTTGGGGTTCTCATTCCAAGCTGTGTTGGCATATGAAACTGAATGTCATGTGAAGGTTTTGAAAGCTGGACTCGTAATTTGCCTAGTCATCTAGGCTGCAGAGAGCAGGAAAGGCTATTTTTTTTTTCCTTCTCACAAATGATCTGTTTTGAGCCAGTTAGAATGTTGGAATGGAAGATTCTGTTGTGGAAATAGATATGTCAGTTAAAGAAAACAGTAAAACCAAAGAAGTCGTAATACAAAATGTCCAGGAAATCTGAGATACCATGAAAAGACAAAACCTGGGAATAAGTGGAATAGAAGAAGGAGAAGAATACCAGCTCAAAGGCACAGAAAATATATTTAACAAAATCATAGAAGAAAACTTCCCAACCTAAAAAAGGAAATGTCTATAAAGATACAGAATACCAAATAGACTAGAACCCCCCCCCCCAAAAAAAAAATCTGCTCACCACATAATAATCAAGCCACTAAACCTACAGAACAAAGAAAAAATACTAAGAGCTGAAAAGGAAAACATCTGAATTACCTATAAAGGCAGACCCATCAGAATAACACCTGACTATTCAATGGAAACAATGAAAGCAAGAAGGTCCTGGTCAGATTTTATACAGACACTAAAAGAGCATGGTTGCCAACCCAGACTACTATACCCAGCAAAACTATCAATCACCATAGGTGGAGTAAACAAGATATTTCACAACAAAACCGTATTTAAACAACACCTCCTCACAAATCAGTCCTACAGAAAGCACTAGAGGGAAAACTCCAACCTAAAGAAACCAGATACACCCATGAAACCACAAACAATCAATAATCCCACCAAAAATAACAGGAAATAACAATCATTGGTCATTGATATCCCTTATCAATGGACTCAATTCACCTATAAAAATGTACATCCTAACAAGATGGGTACAAAATCAGAATAATCCATCCTTCTTCTACATACAAGAAACACACCTCAACTTCAAAGAGAGACACAGGCTCAGAGTAAAGCGTTGGGAAAAGACTTTCCAATCAAATGGTCCTTAGAAACAAGCTGGTGCAGGCATCCTAATATCTAACAAAATAGACTTCAAACTAATATTAATCAAAAGAGACCAGGACAGATATTACTTATTTGTCTCAGGAAAAGTCCGCCAAGATGAAGTCTCAATTCTGAATATTTATGCCTCAGACACAAGGGCACCTACATATATAAAAGAAACACTACTAAAGCTTAATCCTCACATCAGACACCACACACTAATAGTGGGAGACTTCAATACCCCACTTTTACCCTTGGATAGGTCAACCAGACTTGAACTCCACAGAGAAATAGGGGATCTAACAGATGTTATGACCCAAATGGACTTAATAGATATATACAGAACCGTCCACTTTCAAAACACAAAGGATTTAACTAAAAAAAAAAAAAAATACATATTTCTCAGTACTCCATGGGACTTTCTCTAAAACTGACCATATACTTGTTCACAAAGCAAATATCAATAGATACAAAAAAATGGGAATAACTCCCTGTATCATATCAGAACATCATGGTCTAAAGATAGAGTTCAACAACAACAAAAATCACAGGAAGCCTAAAAATTCATGGAAACTGAACATCTCACAATTGAACCACCTCTGGGTCAAGGAAGAAATTAAGAAAAAAAATCCAAGACTTCCTAGAATTTAATGAAAACAAATCCACAACATAGCCAAACTTTTGAGACACAATGAAAGCAGTGTTAACAGGATAACTCATAGCACTAGATGCCTATATGAAAAACCCAGAGAAATCTCACACAAGAGACCTAAGAGCACAGCTGAAAGATTTAGAACCATTAGAAGCAAACTTACCTAGGAGTAGAGGGCAGGAAATAATCAAACTCAGGGCTGAAATCAGTACAATAGGAACAAAGAGAACAATACAAAGAATCAATGAGTCAAAGAGTTGGTTCTTTGAGAAGGTCAACAAGAGAGATAAACTGTTTATCCAAACTAACCAAGAAGCAGAGAGAGAGAGAGAGAGAGTCCAAATTAACAGAATAAGAAATGAAAAGGGGGGCATAACAACAGATACCCAGGAAATCTAGAGAATTATCAGGTCATACTTTGAAAATCTATCCTCCACTAAATTGAAAAACCTAAAAGAAATGGACAGCTTTCTGGACAGGTACTACTTACCAAAATTAAATCAAGATCAGATTAAAGACCTAAACAGACTGATAACCACAAAGGAAATGGAAGCTGTTACTAAAAGTCTCCCAAGTAAAAAAGAGCCTGGGACTAGATGAATTCAGTGCAGAATTCTACCAGATATTCAGAGAACTAATTCCAATATTCCTGAAATATGAAGAACATTGCTGAACTCTTTTTATGAAGCCACAATCACCCTGATTCCAAAGCCACTCAAATATGCAACAAAGCAAGAGAATTACAGCCCAGGCTCCCTCATGAGAACTGATGCAAAAATACTCAATAAAATTCTGGTAAACCGAATCCAACAACTTAGCAAAAAATCATCCACCACAATCAGGTAGGCTTTATCCCAGAGATGCAAGGATGGTCCAACATACAAAAAACCATGAATATCATCCACCATATAAACAAACTGAAAGAAAAAAAAAAAAACACATGATCATCTCATTAGATGCTGAAAAAGGCTTTGACAAAATCCAGCACTCCTTCAGGATAAAAGTCCTGGAGAGATCAGGAGTACAGGGAAAATGCCTAAATATAATAAAGGTCATAAACAGCAAGCCAACAGCAAACATCAAACTAATTGGAGAAACGCTCAAAGCAGTCCCACTAAAATCAGGAACAAGTCGGGATGTCCGCTTTCTCCTTGTCTATTGAATATAGTTCTTGAAGTTTTAGCTAAAGCAATAAGAGAACAAAAGGAGATTAAAGGGATATGAATTTGAAAGGAAGAAATAAAACTATCTCTGTTTACAGATGATATGATCATATACTTAAGTGACCCCAGAATTCTACCAGGGAACTCCTACAGCTGATAAACACCATCAGTAATGTGGCAGGGCACAAGGTTAACTAAAAAGATCAATAGCCTCCTATGCACAAATGATAAAAGGGCTGAAAAAGAAACCAGGGAAATATCCCTCTTTATAACAGCTGCAAATAACGCTAAATATCTTGGCATAACTCCAACCAAAGAAGCGTAGACCTGTTTGACAAAAACTTTAAGTCACTAAAGAAAGAAATTGAAGAGGATATCAGAAAATGGAAAGATCTCCCATGCTCCTGGATAAGTATGATCAACATAGTAAAAATGGCAATTTTACCAAAAGCAATCTACGTATTCAATGCAATCCCCATCAAAATACCAACACAATTTTTTACAGGCCTTGAAAGAACAATACTCAATTTCACATAGAATAACAGAAAACCCAGGATTGTCAAAACAATCCTGCTTAGTAAAGAACTTCAAGAGGAATCATAATCCCTGACTTCAAGCCATACTATAGAGCTACAGTAATAAAAACAGCCTGGTATTGGCATAAAAACAGACTGGTGGATCCATGGAATCGAATCGAAGATCCCAACATTAACCCACACACCTATGAACACCTGATTTTTGACAAAGAGGCCAGAAGTATTCAATGGAAAAAAGATAGCATCTTCAACAAATTGTGCTGGCATAGCTGTATGGTAGTATGTAGAAGAATGCAAATATATGCAAACTTACCACCTTGCGGAAAACTCAACTCCAAGTGGATCAAAGACCTCAACATAAACCCTGTTACACTGAACTTGATAGAAAAGAAAGTGGGAAATACCCTCCAACACATTGGCACAGGTGACCACTTCCTAAATATAATACCATTAGCAAAGACACTAAGAGCAATAATCAATAAGTGGGACCTCCTGTAACTAAGAAGCTTCTGTAAAGCAAAGGACACAGTCAATAAGACAAAACGACAGCCTAAAGAATGGGAAAAGATCTTCACCAACCTTACATCTGACAGAGGTCTGATCTCTAAAATATATAGAGAACTCAAGAAACTAGAGCCCCCAAATCTAAATAACCCAATTAAAAATAGGGTTCAGAGCTAAAGAGGGAGTTCTCAACAGAAGAATTACAAATCCCTGAAAGACACTTATAGAATTGCTCAACATCTTTAGCCATTAGAGAAATGCAAATCAAAACAACTTTGAGATACAACCTTAAGCCTCTCAGAATGGCTAAGATCAAAAACACAGATGACAGCCTGTGCTGGAGAGGATGCAGAACAAGGGGAACACTCCTCCATTGTTGGTGAGGGTGCAAACTTGTACAGCCACTCTGGAATGCAGTATAGTGCTTCCTCAGAAAATAGGGAATCAATCTCCCCATATATCCACCATATATCCAAAGGATGCACATTCATACCCCAAAGGTATTAGCTCAGCTATGTTCAAAGTAGCATTATTTGTAATAGCAAGAACCTGGAAGCAACCTAGATACCCCTCAACTGAAGAATGGATTAACAAACTGTGGTACATCTACACAACGGAGTACTCCTTACTCTGCAGTTAAAAAAATAATATCCTACAATTTTCAGGCAAATGGATGGATTTGGAGAATATCCTCCTGAGTGAGGTATCACAAGTCCATAAAGATAGGCATGGGATGTACTCACTTATAAGTGGATTTTAGACAGAAAGGAAAAATACACATGCTGCAAACCACAACTCCTGAACAGCTTGGGATCAGAAGGAACTTAAGCAAGACACTTAAGGGGATTCCCCTAAGAAGAGAAAATAGAGAAGACCACCATAGCAAACTGGGGTCATAACAGGTTGCAAAAAAGAATAATTGGGAACAAATCTTGAAAGAAGGAGATGGTTGCATGAGAGGAGCAAAGAGGGAGATAGAAAGAGATGGATGTCTTGATAGAGGAAGCTAATGTGAGGTTGGAAAGAGACTGGGTGCTAGGGAAACATCCAAAAACTCACAGGATGTCCCTGACCAAGTCTCAAGACAATAGTGGAGGAGGTACATAAACAGGACTTTCCCTATAATCAAATGAGTAACCATCCTAAGTGCCATCACAGAACCTACATCCAACAAAGAATAGAGATGGAGGCAGAGATCCATGGCTGAGCACTGGGCAGAGCTCCTGTTCTAGCTGAGAGCAGGAGATGAGAGTCTGTATGAGCAAGGGATAGGGATTATGAGGAAAATTTCCACAGTGATGGTTGCTTGGAGCTCTGTGGGAGCTGACTGAATCAAGAACAGCCACTGGAGATCCACTGGGAATAGGAGCTAGGCCCTCCAAGGGTAGGAAACTGTCGACTGGCATGAGCAGTATGTGGAGCCTTGAGGGGTGGGATCAGACTGTGTTCCTGTGCCTGGGCTGGCACCTTGGAGCCCATTCCTTGCAGAGGAACACCTAACCCAGCCTTGACTTTGGGATGAGGAAATCAGACTTGCCTGGAGTGGATGTGCCATGCTGAGCTGACCCACCTTAGGACTTCTTCCCCTTTTGGGGAGGGGATGGGTGAATGGGGAGGGACGAGGCCGAAGGCTGAATGGGAGGGGTTGGGAGGGGGAGCAGGAGGTACATAGATGAGTAGATAAAAATGACATTTTTTAAAAAAAGAGTGTTATTGAGTGATAAACCCAAGTACTCACAGCCCTTGCGGATAGTTATAAGCAGCCAATGGCAAAAGCCAATAATTAATTTTCTCTCTTAACCTGGAATCCTGCTCTGAGTCCACCGCAAATGGAAGTTCCACCGCCGGGTTCCTGAGGCAGCTTTGTAGTAATCTCTAGATAGGAGCTCTCATTGGTCATTCTTATTAGATTATTTTGGATTGTAGCAGTACTATCAAATGTGACCAGGCCAACCAAGGATTCCTTTTCAATAATTTGAATCAAGTACAGCTCTGCTGCTTGTTTCATTTGGGTGAGACGAGTGATAGGTTTTCCCTGTAAAAACTAATGAATATATTTACATACATAAATACACACATACATAGATACATACATACATACACACACATACATACATAAATACATACATACATACATACACACATACATACATACATACACACACATACATACACACATACACACACATACATACATACATACATACATACATACATACATACATACATACATACATATATATGAACAAACATAGATTCTTCTAAAACCTTGTCAGATCAGTGAGAGACTATAATCACCCAGGGCCATAGATCATGATAATAAGTCACTGGTATATTTTAAAGTTTAGCTTCATCATTTTATTTAAAAGTAAAATATAAGAAAAAAAATTAAGTTTGGAGGTTTGACAGCTCAGTGGTTAAGACTTCCCACTCATACCTGGAGAGGAACAAGAGAGGAAGAAGGGGTTGGGAGGAGAGGGCAAACCTTTGGTTGGGATGTAAAAGCAAATAAAAAGTAAACAGAAACAAACAAGCAAAAAAAAAAAAACACAGAAAAGAATTTTTTCTGTTCTTGCAGAGAATTTGGGTTCAGCTGTCAGAAGCCAGAGGTGGCTCACACTATCTGTTCCTGACTTCCAGAGGATCTGATGTCCTCTTTTGACCATCTCAGACATGAGACACAAGTGGTTCACATGCACACATGCAGGTAATACATTTATACATATAAAATAAAAATAACTAAACCTTAAAGCCACTGCCTATCATATTTGGAAAGTCCTTTTTATCTGAACATCTATTAAATAATTCTTCTGTATGTAGTATTTTTAAAATGTATGCTAATAAGTACCAAGTAGAAAAACATCAAAGATGTCCAACTATATGGACTTGATTAAATTATGGTATGTACATATAACACAATTACTAAATATAACATAATTCTTCTTTTTCCCATTTTTCTTCTACAAGAATCTAGTCCATAAGTAGATTCTTTTCTTATACATTATATCTGATTATAGTTTCCCTTCCCTCTTCTCCTCCCAGTTCCTTCCCACCTCACTTTACCTCAGGTTCAACCCCTTTCTGTTTCTAACTCGAAAAGAACAGGTTTCTAAGAGATAGCAATGGAACACGACAAAATAAAATGTAAAAGATGAAGGAAAAACTATCATATTGAAGCTGGATATGACAACCAAACGGGAGGGAAAGAGTCCCAAGACCAGGCACAAGAGTCAGAGACCCACTTGTTCTCATTGTCAGGAGTCCCACAAAAATACAAAGGCAGCAGCTATAATATATACATAGAGGACCTGGTACAGACCCACGTAGGCCTTGTGCCTGCTGCGTTAGTAAATATAATTATTTAAATCTTCCATGGAGCTCTTTTTTTACATGGGTGAGATTTTAAGACATATTTTGTAAAAGATCAGGTTATAAAGCATACAAAATATAATTGCATTTTTGAAGAAGGTGAACAGTAAGGATAAGGGAAGAATTAAGTGATTTGTTCAATGGTGGAACCATGGATAACTGTCATGGCTACATCAGTCATTCTGTCGTTCTTTTATTTTCTTACTCTTTTTAAAGATGAGATTTTTCTAGGTTGCCTAGGTTGGTCTAAAACCAGTGAATACAAATGATCTTCCAGTCTTAGCCTTGTCAGAAGCTAAAACTAGGCAGGAGGCACCACTTAACCTGACTTCACTTTTATGTGTGTGTGCAATTACATTTTTTTCTTGTTAGAACTGAAAGTTATAAGATAAATATTCATAGTCTTAATAACGTCCCTCTAACCAGCATGATTATCTCACTGTTTCATTGGCACAAACATATGTGTGTTAGTTTATTATAATTAAAATAAAATAAAATTATATTTTATATTTAACTTAAATCCTTAATTTAGGAAAGTCAGCAAAAAATGTCTTACTGAGCTCATGCTCCCAGATTTATCTAGCACCAAGCAGACTACCCGCTGTTTGGACTTCAGCAATGAAAACGTAGGTTGTGGCGGTGCCTCTGTTCCTCTCATGGGAGATGCATTCTGAAAATCAGCAGACTCCTTGATTATGTCCCATGTGCTCTTACGATTGCACATTTTATTTTGTAGGTTTGGTGCTTCTGTATTGTGGGTTTTTTCTGTGCAAAATTCAACCACCTGAAAAAGAGCCAATTAAAACAGAATATTGTAAAAAAAAAAAAAAAAAAAAAAAAAAAAAAAAGGTGTATGAGATCACCTTCTTTTCCAAAATGAAGTTAGTTGTCATGTGCATCCTGAACAGAATTTGTCTCCTGACAAGAATCACTTTATAATCAAATAGTTGGATATCCATTTTACATGATCAGAGTGGAAGTGAATAATACTGTCAACCAAAGAGCTAACACTTTTGGGGGATTTAAAGTTAGATTGTCAGTGAAGAAAGGAGGCTGCTCACACCATTACGTTAGCTTCCTGTTTCCTCTTCGAAACTTTTGAGGACCTCCCGTCCTGAATTAAAGTTAAGGAGAGAGTGTTACGGCTTCTGGCAGTTTCTATCTCCTGAAAGTGGAATAGGAGATATGGCTGTCTTTTATTGTCTATGCTCTACATCTCCATAGTTGGCCCAGAAACTCAAGAACAGACACTAACAATCTTGCTTGTTATTAGGGCTGATGAATGACACATATAAACAATGCCCTTGCAAGAATCAAAATCTTGGGAGAGAAATATGGATGCAGAAAAAGCAGTGATTCATATCATTCCCAAGTGTGAGGAGGTGTCCATCTCCTCTGGCTTCTCTTTCCCCTTCTACTACCATTGTCTCTGAATCAAATCTCTCATTTGCCTATTGCTGTGGCATCCCAGCCGACCTTCCTGTCACAGTCAGTCTCATCTCCTCCCACTGTTGCCTCCACATAGTGTCGTTACATTCCTGGGAGAATTAAGCTGCTATCTCATCAATTGTCTAAAATTAAGGAGAAAAGCCAAACACTATAGCTTGTAAATGTCCGTTTTTTAGGCTTCGCCTTATTTTCTGCCTCCTGTTTAGCACGCATTCCTTGCTTTTACAGACTATGCCGGAAACCTCCACCTGAATTCCCATTCAGCCAGATAATAATTTGTATAAGTTAGGAAACAGAAATTCTATTACAATTTCTATCTTCCTCAAATTATTCTGATAAGTATTAGAATCTTTGATAACTTCAATGGAAATATTTAGAGAGTTCTCAATTTGGACAGTTGCATGAAGTAACAATGTCTTGTTATACTTTTTGTCAGTCTGTTTTATTAAATAGAATTCTCTCTGTCTTAAAAGTTTGTCAAATTCACAATCATTTTCAAGTCCCAGCTAAAAACTCATCCATCTAAATGCCAAATTTTGACCTTTATACCAATACTGCTTCATACGTCTATGGCTTTCCTGGATTTGTTTTATTTTTTTTTCCTAAGTACTTCTATTGTTCTCCTTAAATTACTTCACTAGGAAAATTTATTTTTAATTATATACTTGGTGTCAGCTCTTAACACAGCACTGAGCTTGAAATAGAGAGAATGATGTTAACAGAGGAATGTAAAGAAGAAAATATTCAATATTTCATGTTGTGTATGCCCTGAGTCTGAGCTTAGCTTCTGGGTTTAGTATGTAATATATTTAATCTACAGCATGATAATTAGAAACGAATCCCATGTTGAGTAAGATATATGGTTACACACATATATTTTAATACAGTATTTTAATTCAAGAAATACATGCAATGACTGGTAGCTATATGAAAATGTGTTCACCATCACTAACCATCAGGGAAGTGCAAATGAAAGCCATGAGATATAAGCTCACTCCAGCCAGATAGTTGTAATTAAAAAAGACAGTGATGGGTGCTAGAAAAGGGGGATGGCCATGCTGGCTGGAATGTGAGTTAGTGAATATTTATTAGGGAAAATAGAATGGGAGTTTGTAAACACACTAAAAATGGAAACACCATAAGACCAAACAATCTCACTACTAGTTATATAACCAGAGAAAAGGAAATTAATATGTTGTACAGATAGCCAACAACAGCTGTGTTATCTGCACATCCGTATTAGTCACAGTGTTCCAAATGTAGACTTAACCTGTATCCATCAATGGATAAATGGATTAATAATGTGGTGTATACACACATACACCCCCCCACACACACACGCACACACACACACACAAACCACCACACACACACACCACACACACGCATACCCCCCCACACACACACACCACACACACACCACCACCACCACACACACACACTACACACACATACCACACACACACCACACACACACCATACACACACACCACACACACCACCACCACACACACACACACACACACACACATGACACACACACACACCACACACACACCACACACATACATACCACACCACACACACCACACACACCACACATACCACACACACACCATACACACCACACACACACACCACACACACCACACACACACCATACACACCACACACACACCACACATACCACACACACACACACCACACACACACCACACACACATACCACATACACATGCATCACACACACACCACACACACCACACACACCACACACCAGGAATATTGTTCACTCATCAGAGAGAAACAAAGCACTAATATTTACCACAATATAAATGAGCCCAGAGGACATGTGCCAAGTGAATGAAGTGAGATACAAGGAGACAGATGCTGTGCAGTCTCACTACTATACAGAAGCTACAAGGCTAATATAATAGGAGTAAAGTAAAATGTTCATTATCTGCAGCTGAGAATCTGCCTGAGGAGGACACATAGGGATGTTAGTAGAATAAAATTATAGTTAGATTACTGGAATAAATATTAGCATGCCATGGTACAATAACCTGGCTAGTTAAAAACTAATTTGTGTTTAAAATGATATGAGATTTTGAATGTTTTTATCACAAAAAGAACATAAATCTTTAAGGAAGTAAATATGATAATCAGTCCTATTTCATCATTAGGCATTATGCCTGTCTATTCAAATGTCACTTGTGTCTCATGAATTTATGTGTCAAGTAAAAATAAAAAATTTTAAAAAATTGGTCTTATCTAGGGAAAGAGATGACCAAACATTTCAAAATATATTATACATTTTAAAATAAAACTTTAAGGCATGTTTTGCACCCTCCTTGAATGAAGCACTGAACTTAAACTTATTTGTATTAGACCTTATAAATATAACAATAGGAAACATATTTTGATTCCATATTTAAATGAGGGAACTGAATATCATTTTTATCAGTGTTCTATCAGTGAAATCTTGAAAATGACAGGTTGGGTTTCTGGGTCAGTCTATTTACTAACACATCTGTTGATAACTATTAAACTATATATTTAAACCAATATCTTTGTGAACTTTTGTTATTATATCTTTTCTATGGAGACAGGGTCATATATATTTCCCAAATATTAGCCTTTTTTAATGGTTTGGAAAGATTTAATGAAAAGAGAGTGGAAAAATCTAGAAGTCAGCTGAAAGCGCCATTGTAGATTACTTGGAGAGTGGTAAAAATAACAACCTGAGAGAAAAATTAAACCGAAATTGTTATTCTGCAACAGGTTCAATAGACAATGAGAGAAGAATTCTGAAACCTGAAGATAATAAATAGGTTAATAAGAAGGAGTGGGATACTATCCAGACACACCCTGACACAGGCTGGAAAAAACAGCCTCTGATCAGTTGCAGGGGTAATTTTCTTCCTTTTTGTGGAGATGCATAGTATCACAGTAGACACATAGCTTCAACTCTAAACGCTTTTCAAAGATTCCTTCATGAGAAAATGGGAAGTACTTACAGAATCGAGACTTTGCATGAACATTATGGAGTCCTTGGCAATCTGAGATTTGTTTGGGATAAATGTACATTTGGGCTCATGCAGGCCTGTCTTTGAATCTCGCCGGCATTGCCTTGTTATGCAGCTGCCACCTTGACATTCATGGACCACATTTCTGCCAGAAATGTCAGTGGAACATCTATGATTAAAAAAAAAAAAATTGGATTACTTTTGTGGTGCAAACTGTTGAACCCAGAGCCTATGCATGATAGGCAAGCCCTATACCACAAGGCTGCACCTTGAATCCCCGTGTCCTGTTTTTAAACTGAACCTAGGAAAATCAGTAATAAAGATCAATGTTCCTAAATCTTTTTTCTCAGTAACAACTTTGGTCATGCACAGGCATTTTATTTTGACAAAAGTAGGCACAATGATCACCTGTACATACCCCTCCCATTTTTTTTTTTGTAGAAACTGTATTTTTCACTATACATTCTTAAACATCCATTGCCTTTCTGATATGATCAATAAATCTATTTTCTTTGTGGTTATGGGATAAGATAGCAATTAATTCCAAAACTGCATGGATATTATAAAGATTAAATTAGCTAAAAATTACAGAAGATTTTATTTTTATTTTTGTTTTTTTTTTAGTAAGGAAGAGGAAAGTCAAAATAGGTTTAAAATCTTCTTAAGTTTCCCTGCATAAGTTACATGGTTTTAAATGTATAGTCATCATAGAACCTTCATCCAGCAACTGATGGAGGAAGATGCAGAGATCCAGCTAAGCACTGGGTCGAGCTCCCAGTCCAATTGAAGAGAGGGAGGAGGGATTATATGAGCAAAAAGGTCAAGACTGCCACGAGGAGACCCACAGAGAAAGCTGACCTGAGCTATTGGGAGCTCAGTGACTCTGAACTGACAACTGGGGAGCCTCCATGGGACTAAGCTAGGTCCTCTGAATGTGGATGACAGCTCCATGGCATGGGCAGTTTGTGAGGCCTCTGGCAGTGGGTCCAGGATTTATCCATAGTGCATGAACTAGTTTTTTGGAGCCCAATCCCTATGAAGGGATACCTTGTTCAGCTTTGATACAGTGAGGAGGGGCTTGGTCCTGCCTCAACTTGATATGCCAGACTTTGTGGACGCCCTATGGGAGGCCTTACCTTCTCTGATGAGTCGATGGGGGGTAGTCGGGTAGGGGGAAGCTGAGGGAGTATTGGAAGCCAGATGGTTTCATTAAACACTTATCATTTGGTAATCTTTTGTTTATTTTGACTTTGATAGAGAACTACAAAAACGAGATCCATAGTCTCAGGGATCTTCAATTCTATTGGGAAAAAAATAAAACTCCTGCTAAGGCTGATTAGTCTGAGAGAGGTGCACACATGCTCTCTGGGAATTCTCTTCAGGGCATCTCACCTCAAATGGGAGGAACAGAAAAATCAAGAGGAGAAATAACTGAAGGTTGAATAGGCATTGTCTAGGCAAGGGACAGTTTTGTGGCATGGAAGTTGGGGTAGGAGGCCATGCTGAGAGCAACTCAGCCTGTGTGAAAGACTCCAGGCAGCTCTGTCCACTGCACACCATAAAGGAGATTGGAGTAGATGGTTCTCCAGCACCCTCCCTGATCTGACATTCTCTCATAGAATTATTTCCTTCAGACAGAGATTCCAAGACTTCTTTAATATGCTAAGTGTTTGCTACTTTTAATTTAAAAGTCAAATGAAACATCTCACCAGTTCATACATAGGGCTTGAGTAGATCTAATCCCCAGAATTGTACTTGAACTACCCATTAGAGAGAGCTGAAGCACCATAAGTAGGAAGTTTTACAAGCGGATGAGATCACACTGTGTGATACCTTGTTGCTTCCACAGTGTTCTTTCCAGACATGTAGAAAGGTCTGTCGGTGTTATACTCATCAAATACTCCCCACCGGAGATGGGCCCACTCATGGACAAAGACTCTGCCTAAGAGAGAAGATTGTCATCTATAAAGCTGCAGTTAAATTAACGTAATTCTAATTTTCTTCTCCTTTAAATTTCTTGCTCATCTGCCAATCTGAGCTGGAAAACTCTAAAAATCAAAAGTTTCCATTAGCCCCCAAAAGTAAAATGGAATGGAATAAACAACTGACTCATTTAATTATCAAATTTATATATGGGATAGATTGATTATAATCAGCATTTTTAAATGAAGGTATTACTCAATGTTTACTTTTCTTAAAGTCTTAGAAATTCACATTAATAGTGGCGGTTGTTTTTCCCCAGTGGAAATAAGAAGTATAAAATAGATATTTCTACCTCGGGGTCCATAGGTAGACAGATTATCAGTCAGTAGGAAGTTTGGAGTAAAATGTATGTACTGTCCTCTGTCTCCACATTGTCCATATTGAAGTGTGTAGGGATCATCTCCATATTTCAGGTAAGGATCTGCAACAATGACATCTGCCTAAAGAACAAACCCAGTCAGATTCCAAGAGCACTAGAAAGAAGAAATTCTAAAAAAATGTACAAGAGTTTATCTGTAAAAGGAACAGGAAGAAGCTTAGGAAAGAGGTGTGACACCTACGTGGTCATATGATTCTCGTTTTGGTGTTAGGTACTCGGGTTTTGACTTCCAGGTCGTCGGGACTAAAATGCTTACATTCCTGAAATAAAATCTTCTTTTGGTGGCTTCAAAGAGGTAAGTAGAGGCTTGAGTTACCATTTCCTGTCAAAATTAAAAGGGCATTGTGGTAACAATGTCAGACAACAAAAATTAGCATGAAACTATGAACACAAACTAGAAGCAAATCTAAGCCTGTTTCCCTCAAACAGAATAATTTACAAAGTTTTTTTTAAATCTGTAAATTTATTTTCATGTGCCCAATTTTATGTGTGCTTTTACCTTGAGGTCAGCAGTATAGGCTGGAGTCAGTAGTGAATATGCTGGGTCATTTATAAAGGTTATTAGGATTGGAAGTCTATGGGAGATGCTTGGAAAATGGAGGAGAGAGTTAAGGGTCCAACTTAGCACTCAGAAATTGACAGTGGATGGAAGGGATTGAAATAAAGAATCATGGTCAGTATCCCTGGCTCCTAGAGCTGACCAGGACAGCAGGTCTGCATTGCACTGGACATTCTCAGCTGGACATGCAGAAATTGTTGAATTATTGCTTCAACTTGGAATGCCAATGAGTAAGTAGAAAGCTGATTGCTCCCCTCAGATTGCTGCTTCTGTTGGCCTGGATAAGATTATAAAAGCCCTTTTGGGAAAATGTGAGAAAGGGAAGGGACACTGTCAATCCAAATGGCTGCAATCCCTCTGTTGTGCAGCTTAGACAAACAAGCACAAGATCTCTGTTACGTTATTAGTAGGTGGAGCTGATCCAGACGCAGATGGTAAACACCTTTATGAGGACCAGAAACACCAACTCACAGCAGAGAGCAACTAAAGATGGTTTATGCCTTTCTGCACTAGAAAGCTACCACAAATGTCCAAGAGTCTGAGATTAACACTTCTCTGCACCTAGCCTGTGATGAGGTCAGTGGAAGAAGCCAGGTGGCTGGTGGCCCAAGGAGCAAGTACATGTACAGTGAGTAAAGTAGGAAAGATACCCCTGAAATCGCCCACAGGTGGCTTGGGCTAGTACTCAAGAGAACGGTGAAAAGTTGAGTGACTTAGATTTATTCTTTATATATTCTCTTGTCCCTAGTATCCTGAGAATTAACGTATTGTGCACAGAAATTCTCTCATGGATGATAAATACTATATTTTAAGACTCCAATTACATAATTTGAGAATTTATAGTTTGGCATTTCTTATATTTGGTGTTTACTTTGTCCTCAATGAACACACTATACATAGAGGAGAGATAAGTAAAAATAAATGTAGTAAAAATTTCTAATTAACATCAAATATAATAAAAGGCAAAGTTTGACCAAGTGGTAGTAAAAATCTAAAAGGCCGGTTGGCTTCAATTCTGTCATTTATTTTATGACTAGAAGACACTTAAATTTTCATTTACTTAAGTGTTAGAATCTACTCATAATCACATCTTAGTAGTACTAAGTTTAAGAATAAAGTACATATGCTGTATGATAAAAATATTCTAAGTACAAGTAAAATTAGAAGCAAATAACTTTAAAAATGTGTAATGTTTTCATTAAGGTCAGATAGGTAAGGTTTTCTGTAGTTGAGCATGTAGAAAGAATAGGAAAAATGTGTAAGACAATAAACTGTGAGGCCTTAAGTGTATAGGTGCTGTGTAGATTTTGTAAAAGCAACAACATTAATATAAAATATGAAGCATTTCTCCATTTGCTCTAAAGTCTATTACTTAGATAGTTAATTTATTAAGATCTTGAGCTCTAGTTTTAATGTATAATAAAAATATAAAGTTAAGCAAATACTCATCTTGACTATAGATAATACCGCAGACATGATGAACACAGTTAAGCAGCTGAGGAGGGTATAACTCTCTCTGCCTCTCTCTTTCTTGCTCTGTGTTTAAATGCCTAGGTAAAAAGAATTATTGATGTGCCAATGTACAGCTAATAAAAACCCTTCTTACCTCTATGCTTTGGATGAGTCTTTCATCTTCTGGCACACTGGGGTTAATTGCAATGACTACACCCTCATATCCATTGTTGTTCAGATAGACCATGGAGCTTTTCACCTCCTGCAGGAGATTCAGGCTCAGGAACAGAAGGATCTTGAGACCTGGCACCATGTTTGCAGGTGGAAAGTGAGGTAGCAAGGCATGGAGGGTATTTATGTGTCTGCTTCACTCAGGAATTTGGACCAAGGCCAGAATATTTGCATGCACAGAGTGAAATACTGCTATTCCTTGGTGACCTTCCTTATTGCATTCATTCTGTAGTTTTAGCTGCTAAGGTCAGTGAGATTAATATACATTCATAATACTTTCCAAGACAGCTAAGGCAACAGGTATTAATGAAGTGAGCTATCTTTTTGGGTTGTGTAGTTATTGTCATAGTTGTGGGTATTTATCATTGCCACGACTGTCACCACCACCACCACCGCCATCACATAGCAGTGGAGGGCTGTTTTCAAGGTTTGTTTATAGGGAGAGGTGAGCAACCGAGAAAAAAAGTTTCAGGGAAGAGAAGATAAAACGGCTTGAAAAAACGGAACAAACAGGACTGAATTGGGAGTGGCAGGGATTTATGACTTTATATTCGTTCTTGAGATGGGAATGCCACAAGTACAATGCTTCACTAATGCTGCAGATCAAATGGAGACTTTCTTTTACTACCTTCTGTGGTAGCTACATGTTTGCTTCAGCTTTCAAATAGTATTGAGTGTTCCAAGTCCTTTTGTAACCTGAGAACATAATATACTTCACCTAAGATTTCTTTCATTTTTCTTTATGCATTCAATAAAGAGCCTTACAATTTGAAACAATTGTACAATGTTATTATGAGTTGGCTTGGGAGGCAGATCAATGTGAGCCTGATTCCTTGTCTCGGTCACTCATTAGTCTTGTATTTCTTTGTTAGGATTGGGTGACTCTTTTAAGCTTTTTCTGAAATGTCTGAATTATTATGAGATGTTGAACACGTTAGATGAATATAGAAAAAAAAAACTTCATGCAAGTGTCCTGACTCCCAAGAAGCCCCAATAAATAGCATATGCTACGTGTTATAGGCTATTTTGCTGGTCAGCTTCTCTGTTTTTCATGAGTAAATTTTGTAAAACTGTAAATATTGTCTTGTAGGGTTTAAATAAAAGGATGAAGCAAGAACTGTGGGTGCCAGACTGAAAACTAGTTCTTTGAAGTGTATTTATCTTTAACTGTCAGCTTTGCCTTTCCAGCCAAGGTGTGGCACTATCTATAAAGTCCTCCTAAAGAAAGAATTTTTTTATTCTAACTTGCTTGAACTGCTGTTATTATGCATTTGCGGCCATTTCTTTTGCTATTTTGACACACATAGTATTGTTGACTTACTAGATTGTAAATTAGCTTGGAGGTTAGAGACTTACTTTTAGCCTTTCAGCCTCAATTGTTACCGGTAAAACAAGAACAGAAATATCTGTAAAAGGAATTTTGTAAAGTTTAAATGGAGCATAGTATGAAGCTGGATTTAATGACTGGCACATCTGCCTTATATAGTTAGACCCTATTGCAAGCAATCAAACAAATAAAATAAAAAATACTTCCATGGAAGGCTTTGTTATACTGTTCTGGTACATAGGAGGTCCTAATAAATTAATGCTTATTCCTTGATTTTTCCTTACTCTTATAAGTTCATATGAAAAAAGCGAGTGCTTCATGTGCCTTACCCAGTGTTGTCTCTAAGTGCAGACGCGAGAGAACTCGGGCATTAACTCTAGAAAACCCAAAGCCTCTTGCATGAATTAGACTGAACTAATGGAGACACGAGACAGAGTAAAAGACACCACCTAACATGAGGAAGCCCAATTTGGAATGGCTTCTTATGATGAAAGGGGTGGTGATATATTGTGTATCAAATAAAGATTGCCTAGAGGTCAGAAGATAGAGCCAGCCATGAAGTTAGCCATAGAGGTCAGGCAGTAACGACAGACACCTTTCATCTCGGTACCTGAGAGGCAGAGGCAGAGATTCATCTGGATCTCTGTGAGTTCAAGGCCAGCCTGAACTACAGAAAATTAATTTAGTCCAAGAGAAATAGCCAAACAATGGTGACATACAACTTTAACCTCAGCTCTTGGGATCCCAGGCCTTTGCTCCCAGTACTTGGGAAGCACACATGCCTTTAATCCCATTACCAGGAAGTTTGAGAAAGAAAGTGACATGGCTGGTCAGGAAAAGAAACATAAGGCATGAGGAGTCAGTCCACCCCCTTCCGTTTCATCCTGCACTTCCTTTTGCTTACCCCATTCAGTCTGAGGACTCATGGAGATACAATCTTCCAGATTCTTCCAAAAGGCTGAGGAATTGGCGAGGTAAAAAGTGGCTGTGGCTTGTTCCTCTGTCTTTCTGATCTTTCAACTTTTCCTCAATATCTGGTTCTGGGTTGTTATTATAATGCCAATTGGGATTCATGCAACAGAAGAAAATCACAATAGCACCTAGGGTGGGTCATTATTTTCAAAACAGAAGCATGGCAAAGCTAGTTCACCCTGGTGTACAGTTTCAGAAATGAACAAGTTTGAACTTTAATCTTGGGCCATTCATCTAGAGTTTATAGTTTGAAAAAGTATGGTATATACAATATTTTTCAAAAGAAGGGCTAGAAAGGAACTCACCTTAAAATTATTTTGAGAGTTTGTTTGTGTTATAAATAGTGGTTGTCAGTAGGAGAATCAAGAGAATGTGGCATGCTGTGATAGACTTTGTATGAGACAAATAACTTCCATTCTGTTTAGCTCTTAGGTTGGAGTATGGAGCCTTCATAGGCAGGTTTGATGTCAAAACTCAAGTTTAAGTCAGAACCATTCAGTACCTACTTACTAGTTTTTGATAAATTCAAGACAGAAAATCTTCCCACGCTGTTTCAACTGCCTCTGAAATCAAAGTGGATAACAATAAATACCACATTATCACAACATTCTAAAACCGTAATTTCTCTACTTCTTTAGGTGGCCTTTATTAAAATGATGTCTGCATTCTTTTGCTCCTGGCTTCTCCTCAAAGAGTCTCCATGTAAAACTGTGTGATTGGAAGGGTCTAAGTACTGAGTAACAGCAAGCTAGTTTTTAAAATGTGTCTCTCTCCTTCTCTCCCTCTCTCCCTCTCTCCCTCTCCCTCCCCCTCTCCCTCCCTCCTTCCCCCAACCTTCTTAGAGCCTAGGTTGATCTCTAACTTGCCATCCCAGGCTGCCTTTAAATTCTTGATGCCCATGCCTCCTCCCAAGGGATGAAATTACATGTGTGCACCACGACACCTTGGGCTCTTTCTCTTTCAAACAGACAAATAAAAATGATGAAAAGCCAATGCCAGTCTTTGTAATATAAGATCTAGTCTTTGTGATGTGAAGTATAAAAAAAGGAAACTTTACTACCTTAGCCATGAATATGGCACACAGATTCTGACTTTGTGAGACAACACCACACCACAGACCCTCAGATGATCCAATGCCATCATTCTCGGAGGCTGCAGTTAGCGCCCATGCTGATTGGGCTGGACTCACCTTTGTCATGACCATAAAACTAAACCCTTCAGTGAGTTCGGCATCTCTGTTTCCATGTAGACAACCCTGAAGCCTGTGGAATGCCTTCTCCTTTTTTGCTGTTTCTTTTACGCCATCATGGTTAGAACACTATTATTATTATTATTAATTATTATTATTGTTTGCTGCAAGTGTCGTAAGTTCAAAAATATTATTTTTATGTTTATTAACCTATTTAATCATTCATTAAATTTAGTGGACACTTACAGTATAGAAGACACACACACACACACACACACACACACACACAAGGGCATACAACATTGTGGAGTTACTATCTTTGTCTTCTTCAAGAACTTAAGACCCTGTGTGGGGGTCTTGAACACTGATTATTATTTTGATTGCTTTTCTTGTTCATCTTAATACACCATTGAACTTTATTTCAATCTAAAGAACATTACACTTGATGATTGCACAGATGACTGCTGTGATTTTTATAGTCAACATTATCTGAAACCAACTCATTCACTTTTATTTACATTCAGTGTCATACTCTGTCAGTTGCCTCTAGCTATTGACACTTTAGAATATTCAACTCTCATATGACTCAAAAGAAAGCTGCTCTTAACCAAAGCTCACTGGTAAACCTAGGTTATCCTGGGATCATGGTCCTCAAAATGTAGCTTATTGCTCATTGAAGGTCTCCAAGATCCCATATGAGAACCTGAAAAATTAAAATTGCTTTGAGAATTATGAAGATATTCAGGGCTGGGAATATAGCATATTAAGAGTGCTTGCCTATCATTCACCAAGCTCTAGATTTGATCCCCAGCAACTTCTAGATCAGGTATGGTGATTCATGTCTGTAATATCAGCAACTGAAGTGGGGGAGGGGCAGGAGGGTCCAGAGTTAAAGGTCATTCTGTGCTATGTAGCTTGGTGTAAGTGGGATCTTGCCTAAAAAATTGTTTACATTCCGTATTTACCATTTGGCAGCGATACAGGAGGGAAGTTTTGTTAACTGACAAGCACTTGAAATATAAAGCAATTCCTTTTGCATGTAATAGAAGGGAGTAATAACAGCCAATTTTCTTAGCTCTTTTACTTTGAGTTCCCATTGCTTTGACGTCCCACATGAGCAATCAGCTTGTTTGCTTCATAGCGTGATGTCTTGACTAAGGGAAACTACCTGGTTAAAGGGGCAAACATAATGAGTCACATTTTTTTTTTTTCTGAGTACCGCTTTTACTCAAAAGAATTATCAACAAGTAGATTATGAATTCTCAGACTCAGATATTTTCTTAAAAATGGTCTTACAAGAAATAACAGAATTTTTTCCAGAATAAAATTTGATCTTATTAAAAATTATAATTGATCCAGAGGATGTCTTAGGGAGTAAAATATTTTCTGTGCAAGCATGAGGACCCGAGTTTATATCCACATTGGAGTATGACTGTCTGACTCTAACCCCAGGATTGGGGTAGGCAGTAGTAGATGAATCTCAGAAGCTAGATAGCCAGTAAGTCTGGACGAAACTGTGAGTGTCAGGTTCAATAAGAGAACTTGACAACCTCACACAGGTATTTAAGAAATTCAGGCCACTGACCTTTCCTTTGTCAAAAGTAAGACTGTATCAGGAAAGAGTTTCAACTGTGGGCAGCTTGAGTTCGAATTTTGTGTCAAATATCGTCAGCATGAGAGCTCTGTATATTATAAGCCTGTTCCTCTGAAAATATCTTAAGCTCTAAGTTCCCGTGGTTTTTTTTTTTTTTTTTCCTTTCAAATCAGCCACTGGTCTTTTGTCCTACTGCACACAGAACCAAAGTCCCATAAAGGGGATTGGTGGGAAGCAAAAATCATCTTAGCGTTGTTTGGGACTAGTCCCTTATTGGCATGCACAGATGTTCCTCGTTAAGTCATTGGAGTACACCTGTGCAAAGCAGACTTTGTGCTCAATCCCCGGTCTCTAGGGAGGTTTCCTTCTTTGACCTTTACCTTCTTTGTGACTATAGCTCTGAATTAAAGTACACAAACATATATGTTAATACATAAACATGTATTCCTAATATGTATGGGTGTCGTATATGAAAGTATATTCAAATATTAAGGTATGTGATTTCACAGGTAGGAGAGAAATAAATTGAACTCAGGGAAGAACCTTACAATTGAGGCATGGAAGTTGAATACCCAACGTGTCACAGCAAACAGGAGGGGTAGAGCGAGACTGGCTGGCTCTGGAGAGTAGGGGTCCAAATCGGGGAGTTTGAACTTTATCCTATAGGGAGGCATTAAAGCTGAGGTGTGGTACAGTATAAATTGTTTTAGGAGGGAAAATTTAAACACCAGTGTAGATGTGCAATGGTGAGTGGACAAACATTATCTGTGAAGTTATTATAACTAGTCTGGTGTACATACACTAGGTTGACAAGAATGAGAAGATTTGGACATAGAGACATGGTCCTGTAATCTGTGTCCTCAGGAAATTGAGGTCTGAGGTTTAGATCCAATCTGTGATACATGGCAAAACCTTGTGTAGGGAAACACAAACACAAATACACAACAACAAGAGATCATGTAACTAAAGTGACATCATAATTCGATATGAAGTAACATTATACATGTGTATTTGAGAGTAGTAGCAGACCCTGTAAGATTCTAGTGGGACTCAGCCTCAATTGGAGACAGTTTCACATTTATAGTTAATTAAAACTTAAGTATCATACCTGCATCTAATCATTTTTTCATATATTTATGCAATATACGTGTGCATATAAAATGCGCAGCAATTAACGGACTAACCAAAGTAAAACCAAACTACCATAAAGCCCAAGAGTTGACTGCTAAGTGTATCTGACAAGAATTGTGTAATGCCATCAGCTTTATTAACTTGGACTTAGAGTGTGAAACCTCCGATGAGCAAGCAATATTTCTTATACTATTAAGTATAAAGAAAAGCCAGAGCAAGATTTACTATAGTAACCTACTCTAGGGACTTCATTGCCATATTTCAAATGTGTAGACATACAGAGTAAAGATCAAATTGATGCAGCCACTATGGAAATCCATGTGGAGGCTCTATCATGGATTAGATCTATCCCGTGATCCAGCTATTCCACTTCTTGACATATAGCCAAGGACTTCCATATCCTACTATTGATATTCACATTCAATCATGATCATTGCAATTCCAGGAGACAATAACCCGGAGACAGAAGTAGCCTAGATATCCATCAACTGATGAACGGGTGATGGAAATGTGGTACATTTACACAGCAGACTATTACTTCCTAGCACAGATAACTCCCACCCCAGGTTAAATGGTGATAGGGGACTCTGGCTGTCCTGACTTAGGACTTGCAATCATGCTTAGACAATCTCCACCATCATCTTGTCCAGTTCCGTGACCAGCACCTAACATCAGTGAATCCTGCTAGGGAGGCAGTGGGAACTGAGAGGAACTGGGTGGGATCAGCGGGATAGGCAGTAAAAACCACTGGCAGGTGCAGCATTTGCGAGTGTACCTTCTGCAGCCTTATACGCAATGTTCGTGGCTCCCAGCCCAGCCAGAGGGTTGGTGAATTTCTTAGAGGCAAAGGTTCCTTAATGATATTTTACCACATTTTATTCTTGAGATACAAAATAAATATCCAAAGACAAATTGCCCTGCTGGGTATTGCTATATATCCTATGGGGGGTTCAGCCATGCTGCCCATATTTGCCCTTTCTCATCCTATTTGGCTTGGATTATTGATGAATTTGGTGCATTTGGAGGCTTCTATCTTTACAGAATTTTCTTTTCTCATGAAGACTCCGTATCCCACTCTGTCTATGTGCCTTTCCCATTCCACCATGTCACAGACAGGATGGCAGAGTGGACCTTCTTTCTCAGTCAGTAAACCTTTCCAGGAAGAGATGGCTCAGAAGAATACAATGATAAATACAATATTACCAAGACAAATGAGAGAGAGCAGACTGTTGTTCCTATGCAAGCAATATTTGAAACATCATATCTCTGAGGACATTTTTGTTAAGGGCACTTGCTAAATTACTTGCCATTCAGTATTGAACCTGAAGAAATGACTACTAATAGGTGGTAGATAGGACTGCAGAGGAGAGTTTGAGATAAGGCAAAGGGACTTTTAGGCAGACATGTAAATCTGTGAACAGTGTTCTAAGAATCACTGCAAGAACTATCTTTTGCCCGCGTGAGTCTGTGAGGTGCCTTTTGTGACTGGAAACAGACTGAGTATGTAATAACATCTCCTTTTCACTGTCTATCCTTAACAAAAATTCTAATGCTGCATTCTACCTGGAAGACTCATGTGTCCTTCAGAATGAATGTCCGTAAGTCTGAATGTTGCTTGAGCAACGTCATCGTTGCTAGATACTCCCCTCTTTCTGAAGAGCAGGTAAGATAAAAAAGAAAAACCTATGTTGGAGCAACAGAACACAAGGAAAATGGCTAGCCAACTAAGTTCAAAGTACCACTTAAAGCAAGCATGTGGAAGTTTGGTATTTTTAATGTCTAGAACTGTTCAGGTGAAATTAAAGCCCAGAAACACAAGAGGAGAAGCTTCTTCCTACTTCCTATTCAGTCCTAGCTCATTGACTAATCTCTTCCTCAAGTCCAAGATGACTCATTTTAGCAGGAGGAAGTTTACATTTGTCTAGTGACTGTTGCAGATGCCTAGCAAATATTACTGAAATGAGGAAAGTATGACTGAACTCCTATTGAATACCAGAATTCTTTTGAAAAGATTTAGTTTTATTATTTTAATTTATATGCATCGTCGTGTTTCTGTGGGAGTACATGCTATATGTATTGGTGCCCTTAGAGACCAGAAGAAGGCATGGGATCTTTTGGAAATAGAGTTACAGTTTAGCTGTTTGACTTGGGTGCTGAGACTAAACTTGGGTCTTCTTAAGGTTGGTGCCTTAAACTGATAAACTCTCTCTGTAGCCCTGAGATAATGAGTCCGGGGATACTGAGCTCTGAGATGCAGAGACCTGGATGTTAGTAGTCTGATAGGTGCATATATATATGGCAGCTGCTTTACATTTATTCCTAAACACAACTCTGAAGGAAATATACTACTGTAATGTTCCAGTTAAGAATACTGGGAAAGTCACCTTACATAGTTAAATATTCAGTGTCTACTGGAGCCAGTGTTAGGAAGTTTATATATATTACCCCCATATACATCCTCAAATATTATAAAATAATTTAATTTATTCTTATAAACTGAGAAAAAAACTGGCATATATTTAGTATTTTGTCTTTAAGATTCCAGCTCCCACTTTTGATTACAAATCATATGAAAATAATCACACTTTTTATGAACAGCTGCAGGATCATTGCTTCTTAAGAATTCACTCATTGATGCATATGTATTTATTTGAAAACCCTTATAAAATCAACATTCCTAGCACTTACTAGGAACAAAAGTAACTTTCAGCATTAATGATGGTGTTGGGTTTTAAAAGTTTGTAATATACTGAAATGATTTTCAAGAACACATCACTCTCTACAGTAATATAGCTGAATCTCTCTCTCTCTCTCTCTCTCTCTCTCTCTCTCTCTCTCTCACACACACACACACACACACACACACAAATATATATTTGAAAGAAGACCATTACAAAGCAAAGTGTATTATATGACTCCACTTGGGTGAATTACACAAACAGTACGTGCTATTAGATATGAAGGTAATGGTTACCTTGGTTAAAGGTGACCCTAAAGAGACCAGGAAGTCCGTGTCAGGAAAGCTGACAATTTTTTCGTATTGGTCTTGACATTGTTATAAAAATATATCATAACTGACCAAGGCCAAGGTTTCCATTTAGTAAGATCCAGAGAAGATATTAGAGAAATAATTGAACAAGGTATCACATAGCATAAATATTTCCAGTTACCTTCCTTGGCCAGATACTGTGTCTCCATGGATGAAAATATCCAGACCATCCTTACCTCCTTATTTATTCATTTGACAATTGACTATCGAGAACTTACCATAGCTAGACTCTGTTCTTTTTTGTGAATGTTGGCTGACCACTACTCTCACACAATTCATGTTTAATGGAAAAATAAGCAATAACTATTTTAAAATATCAGCTTATGTTAAATTCTTTACATATAATTTTATAATGAAAACACCATAGTGACTTTAAAACTGAGATGTCAGGAAAGGCCTGTCTGAGATTAAAAGAGAAGAAGAATCATTAAAACCTATAAGATGGGACAAGACCTGAACAAATGCTCAGTGGATCATGGCTGTTGTTTGTATGCCACAACACAGCGTGGCAAGGAGCAGCCAGATGTGGGAGATTGTGTTGTTTCATTGTAAATAATTGTCCCACCCACTGGTTTAATAAAAAGCGCTGATTGGCCAAAGGCAGGTTAGGAAGTGTGGGCGGGGCTACCAGACAAGAAAACTCTGAGAACAGAAAGCATAGAACAGAACGCCAGAGAGAAGCCGGAAGAAGCAGAGGACAACCATGCTGCTGTGAGAAAAGGTACTGAGCCCCATGGCTGAACAGGAAGAATCATGGGTTAGATGAAGAGTAGAGAGCTAATAAGTAATATGCCTGGGCCTTAGGCAAATCAGCCTAAAACCATTGTAAACATCTATGTGTCTCTGAGGGTCTATGAGTCTGCAGGCCTAAACCTTGAGGCTAGGCCCAAAAGTCAGGGCCAGAAACTTTGTACTACAAATGGTGCCCAACGTGGGGCATATATACAATATATGCCCACATAAAGCCATAGAAAGCTTAAAAAATGGTCTAGAGCCCCAAACAGCTTCTGAGTTGTGTCTCTCACGTGAGCCATGGTACAGAGACACCCTGGTGACACATGTGGGCTTGAGCTAAAATGGCGGGCTTTTAGAGTGCAGCTTAAGATAGAAAATGGCTGGTTCCTGAAGTCTCACAGGAGCCTAGATATAAGAAAAAGTTATAAATGATTTATTTAAGGTTTCTGTTCATAAAGACAAAAGGGAACAGAATCAAAAATGTCTTCTTAGTTTTGATGTTTTCTTGGATTAGCTCTGTTTGCCTGAGGCAAAATGAGGCTTGGCTTTAAGAGAAACTTCCTGATTCAGCCTTAGAGGCAAAACACTTGTGGTTTTTTAAGAGGCTCTGCTGCCTAATACTTAAATGGAGTTAATGAGCAGCAGATGGCAAAGCTTTACTTGGTAATTATATGGACCTTAAAATTCCCCAGAGTACCTGGGCTAAAAAGATAAATTCTATGAAATTAGACTAGGAGCTGGGTGGAGCCATCCACCCATCCTACCAACCTTGAATCCTGGCAGATTAAAGGTGTGTTCAGAAACAGAAAGAAATAGAAGAATCTGGGTGGACTCAATCACCATAGCCAAGCAAAGGTGTGGTCAGAGACACAAAAAGTTAAAAAATAAATATATGGTAAAGACAGTTTTTTTTTTTCTTTTAAAAAAAAAAGTCTAAGTGGTTTAGAGTGTGTTGAAAATATAGATACATGGGCTTAGATAAAGAAAAGAAAAGGTAGAGAAAATCCTTAAAAAAGAAATAGAGTAAAATAAATAAATAAATAAGCAAGCCAAGTAAAGATGGAAAATACAAAGAATGTCTGGATACTGTATATTATTGTCTTATCTTTAAGCTTCTTGACTGAAAATGAACTAGTAAAAGCTGCTAAAAGACAGCTGATTATAAATGTTGTTGGAGTAATTCAACCTATATATTTTGTAAATGAGTTTACTTTAAAATTGAAATGCAAAGATATGCTACTTTGGAGAAGAGGTTTTCCTTTTATTTTCACAGAAAATGAGAAACTGTGGATTTATTTCTGGATAAAGAACATAAAGTTTGATAGAGGAAGACCCTCTGAAAAATCTCCAATGGAAATGGATGAACCAGATGATTCAGCATTTCAGAGCACCTCTGTTGAAGTTTCCAGAGCTCTGTGTCCAGAACAATTTCAAGGAGACTGTCTGTGATGACCCAGCCTTACAGACTACTCCACTAAAGACTTGTGTATAATCCTACATTTTTCTTTGGATTCCTATGGGATTGCCAGTGTCCCCATTCAGCAGGAAGTAGCCTAGAGAATGATGCCCACATTCCCAAAACATGGATTATGGGTGTTTGTGTTTATTTACAGTGTTGTTTATAAGTTGTTATAGGATAAGGGGGGAGGGAATTAGATTTGGAGTTATTTTTATTTTAAGAAGAGAAAAGGAGATATGTGGGAGCTTGTGTTGTTTCATTGTAAATAATTATCTCACAAACTGGTTTAATAAAAAGTGCTGATTGGCCAAAGGCAGGCGGGAAGTGTGGGTGGGGCTACCAAACTAAAAAAACTCTGAGAACAGAAAGCACAGAGGAGAATGCCAGAGAGAAGCCGGAAGAAGCAAAAGACAACTATGCTGCTGTGAGAAAAGGTACTGAGCCCCATGGCTGAACAGGAAGAATCATGGGTTAGATGAAGAGTAGAGAGCTATCAAGTGGATGAAGAGTAGAGAGCTAGCAAGTGATATGCCTGGGCCTTAGACTGATCAGCCTAAAAATTATTGAAAGCATCTGTGTGTCTCTACAGGACTGCGTGTCTATGGGTCTGTGGGTCCTAAACCTTGAGGTTAGGCTCGAAAGTCCAGGCCAGAAACCTCATACTCCAGCCAAATATGGTTTTCTTTTGCTGCATATGGACAACTTGGCCTCTTCTGTCTTTCAAAGTGACTTGAAACTGTGTTGTGCTCTAAAAATGGTTATTGGATAAACTGAAATTGAAAGAATATGTTAGGCAGAAGAAAATTTCTCTAAGATTTGGATCAGCCTAAATACCGGATACAGGCAGGTTGGACAATGAGGAAGAAGGGAGTCTCAGCTTGTTATTGAAGAAGCGTTGGGCTATCTGTTGTGTTTCCTTATTTATGTGGGGGTGATTCAACATTTCTCTCTAGAGGAATCATATTTCCTCCGTGTAGCTTATGTGTTGGGCACTGGGTCGATACTGGTTCCTTTATTGTCCTTTTGTCACTCAGGGACTGATTCATTTCAACTGATACTCAAGAGAATGTTGAATAAATATTTACTGAGCACGGTGATGAGTATCGGAGCTGTAATGATGAGTAAGGGATTATCTCCTGCCTATGAGAATCTCACCATCTGGAGAGAAGTCGGCACAAGGAAATACTCTTTACAGTACTGAGCTAGAGTGCGCCTACGGTACCAGGAAGTTGTCTCCTTTGGGGAAGGAGCTTGGGAGAGACAGAGCATCCTCACCAGGAAATTCAGCACCTACACTGAGACACAAAACAAACGTGATTTAGCAGGTGACTAGGATATGGAAATGATGATAATAAAAGGTGACCTTCATGGAGACTGACCCAGGTTCCAGTGGAAGTAACTGACATACGAACTTGCAGGCCACAGAGGGAAGATAGTGCCTGCCCTCTGCAAGGCAAAGAAGAGATTATGAGAACGGAGACTAGAAGATGAGCTGGGAGAAACCTTGAAGGGCATCTTCAGTTACATGGCCACTCCTTACGCTGAGTGCAAGGCTGAGCCCAGGCCAGTTTTAGAGAGGGAAGTTGAAGAGTTTTGCTTAAAGGATAGAGCAAGGCCCAGTGATAACCATCTCCTTTAACTGCCACTTGTGTGCTTTCTGTGCAGGGCAATTGAAAAAAGCAGCGAATGAAACAGACATTCTCAGTGCCATAGAGACACATTGACCCCCTTAGGTTTTATCTAGGAGTCAGCGTATCTAGGAGTCAGACTATATCTGAGTCAGTGAGAGATATATACAGGGAAATTAGATTAAATAAGGAAGATCAGGTAGGGACTACAGTTTCTAATTTCTAATACAAAGACAGGCTGAGATTCTATGGTCAAGGGGAAGTTTAATTTGAAGAGACAAGAGGTATTATAGGAACACACACACACACACACACACACACACACACTCTCTCTCTCTCTCTCTTACACACACACACACACACACACACACACACACATACACACACACAAACACAGAATTGACATATGAGCAAACGCAGGAGAGATTTGTGTTTATGAGTCTGGGACATTTTTCTTACACAATAATTCCTAGTTCTAGCCATTCTCCTGCAAATGTTATAATTTTGTTTCTCTTTATGGCTGGTTATATTAAATTTGACGTGCATCATATACACCATGTTTTTCCTGCCTGATAATTTGTTGGTGGACATCTAGGATATTCCATTTATTAGTCATTGTGAATAATCATGAATATACAAGGGTCTCTGTGATGGGATCTAGAGGCCTTCATGTGTATACCCAGGAGAGATTCAGCTGGGCCATGTAGTACTCCTTGCTTTAAACTCACCGATTTCCATTCTTACCAACCATGAGTAAGGGTTCCTCTTTCTTCTCATCCTCACCAGCATTTTGTTATGTGAAATAAACCATATTTGTGTTAACTTGGTCTCATCAGAGGATTGTAAATACTTCCTGCAACACACACCTACTCTTCTCAACAGACCTTTTTTCCTCTCCTTAGCTGATCTCATTCATCAGTGTGCTTGTGCCTCCTGTGTGCCCCTGAGTGATGGATTCAAACAAATCTTTAACACATTTCGCTATTTTTTTTTTCCTGGAAAAAGTCAACAGACTATAGTTTCAACAATTCTTTCTTAAAATGAATGAAAAAGTGCCTAGGTAGGTGGGATTTCAGAGAAAAGAGGTGTTTGTTTATATTGAATTATAATGTAAACGGGTGGGATCTAGTATATTTAAAAAAATAGTATCTTCCTGGGCCCAGTGAGATGGCTGAGCCTAAAGACACCTGCTGCCAAGCATGACAACATGAATTTGATCCCTAGGATCCATAGGACAGAACAAGAGAACCCATTCCCACAAATTATCTTCTGATATCCACATGTACACAATGGCACACACAGTGCCCTAGCATAATACATACATAAATACACACATGAATACACACACACACACACACACACACACACACACACACACACACACACAACATAAATAAAAGTAAAATCATTAAAATAGCATCTTCCCTATCCATGAGTTATAGTAAGTATGACGTTTACTATGATAATGTAGAGTTGGAGATTTTAAGTTACTATAAAGCCATTAAACTTGTACTGATAATATCAAGACCACGTTCATTTCTTCCCTTTAAATATTGTTGATTTGTTCTTTTGTATTGTATCTTGGCTACTTAAGTAGACACTTTTAGTTTCTTCAGAAAATTTGAAGTATTTCAGAAAACTCTGGCATCAGAAAAAAAATACAGAACTGGAAATAAATATAAAAATAGGGTTTTTTTTAATCACTCTTTATGTTAAGTGAATAAAAATATAAACATTAATATTGGTAGTTTTCATGAATGGGTACACATAAGGCATTATTTTAAGCCCTGTTACAATTATTTTTAATTTCATGAGTACATGGAATGTACTTAAAAATTTATAATTTTTTTAATTTATGTTGTTTTTCAAAATGTTGTTACAGCTTGTGATGAGGTCCTTCTGCTCTTTAAGATACAAATAGTGGCACTTAAAATAATACAAACAAGCACAATAGCACCCACCACAGACAGCACAATAGTGGAAACACTAACTCCAGAGTGTGAACTTCCGTCAGGACCACTAGGGCCACCAGGACCGTCAGGACCGCTAGGGCCACCAGGACCTGGCTCTGCTTGGGGGGTGAACAGGGCTACAGATGCAATGTTGGACAGTTTTGATTTCAAATTGCTTTTGTCAACACTTTGAATGGCGATGAATATGTGGGTTGTGTTTTCTTCTGAGATGTTTTCTGGTTTAAAGGCAAAGGTTTCCTTGGAGTTGGCTTCATTTGGTAACAGGGTAGTTGTATTAACTTGAAGAGCTTTATCAAAATTGTCTCTTAGGTCGATGATGTTTTCACTTGTTCTTATGATATACTGTTGAACTAAGAAAAACATGATGTGTGGGTTAGTTGCTGCATTGTACCATATTAAATTTCTTTCATTTAATCTCAAAAAATGTTTAACATGCAAGGTATGTACATATCAAAAGTCTTATTTATTTTGCAATAAAAACTGAGCTCTGACTTTTTAAACACTGGTAAATGTTACTATCTTTGCATGAAAATCAAGACCTTTTTGATAAATTGTAAAATATAAGACCATAAAATTCTTGCTTGGCTGAGTCCCCAGTTAAAAATTACTCTCTCCTACTAACCCATTGCATCGTATTGGACATCCCTCGCTTCAGACCCACATGGTTCTTTGTTCTTACCTTTTCCAACATCAAAATCATCTCCCGGTGCTGTCCATGATAAGCTGACCTCTTCCTCATCAAGTGTGGCATGAAGGTCTGTGATTTGGCTTGGTGGGTACAGGTCAGGCAATGGACCACTAGATGAAACATTAGATACAACAAATGCATCTCCAGATGCGGTTCTGCTGAAATTCTCCAGGACTGGTTGAATGGTGTCTGTTTCAGGTCGGGGTGGGTTCCCTTCGATTTCTCCTGCATTTAAAATTCTCTTGTTTAAATTGGATCAAACTGTGAGAGTGTTTTTGGAACTCAGACAATCAGCTTTCTGACTTTACTTGCTTTTCCTCCTTTCTTTTTTCGTTTATACAGCTGCATTTTTATTATGTGCTACAATCATAAGCATTCAATTAATGGAAGAATTCTTCCTCTGGAATCCTTACCAGAATGCTATCAAATCAACCGGACAAAAATTTCCTTCGAAATGAAAACTGTACTGAATGAGACTGTTGTATAATTTGTTATATGAAGTAACAAAACCAAACCAAACAAACTCAAAACCAAACAAGGTGGCATTAAGCGTAGGCTAGCCTCAAATGCACATATGTAGTTAAGGATAACCTTGAAATTCTTATCTTCCTGTCTGTGTCTTCTGATTTCTAGGGCCCCAGGCATGCGTCACCTCACCAATATATGCCTTAAGAAAAGTATTGCTTTATTTCGGGTTAAAAACACATCTGGGGAAATTAGTGCTGGTTCTACCCTTGACACTCACATGACATCCTTCCCTCCATGCTCAAAGTGCTAAGGAATAATGCTCCTGACTTATGCCACTGCTTTAAAAAGCCTCCAAAAGTCACAAGATAAGGAGCAAAGGAAGAAAAAGCTTAAAAACAGTGAAGCTCATGTGACCCAGAGCTCCCACAGGCCTGCCCTTGGGCTGTAGCATAGTGGGCTGTTCTTTTCGTCCTGAGCTGAAAGGTCGGCACATCATTGTTGACACTGTAAGGGTTTCACACTAACGTAATGCTAGATGATAGGTTTTCATGTCTACTGAATGCCAGGCTTAGATTGGATTAACTTCGAGACGATTATATGAAGACCTCATTCTGGAAATGAGGAAAGTTGCATCTGAATTATAAAATGTTTGGAGCCCCTATCATATCAAATCATGACTTTTATTCAATGTGTTTATGATACTGTGAGACACTCACCGTTCACTACCCAGCCTGGTATGTAGGCAGCTCTACCCAATGGATGCTGTAAGCTTCTCCTGGCAGAATTTGTTCCTCCATCAGCCCGTACTTTTATGCTATATCTGCCATTTTCTGAATAAGTTGTGAAGTACCTGGAGTAGACACCATCATCCTTGAAAGCATCAGCACCTTGTTAAAGATGTAAAGAAATAAATTACAAGTAGCAAATGAAAAGCTGGTGTGCTTTCTACCACATGCAGTGGCTTCTCTAAGCATATTCTCCACCTGTGCTTACTATTTCACGTTTGAATGGGGTATATTTCCATCACACTCTGTCAAAATAATACATTATTCAATTATATATTTTTGACTCCTCTGCATTCATGTAATACACTCACCGACAATAATAATTGCATGTATATAATAGATACTTAAAGGCCTTATCTTCCTGTGCTCTGCCAACTTACACAGAGATCATATCACTTTTTTAAAAATAATTTCTCTGCCAATTGATTGATTTCCAGTTTGATTAATTAACCTTACTGTAATATATACATGTATATATATGTCAGGTCCCCACTATGGTAAATGCATTTTTATGACAGATTTAATTATCATCGTTTGTCATAGGTGACTAAATTTACTTATTTGCTTCATAGACAACAGCTTCTGTGTTTCTTTCTTTGCTTTTTCTTTTTTAAAGTTTGTGTTCTCTCAACCATTTCTCTAGTCCAACAGAGAAAAGCCCATTTTGCTACTGTAATAAATACTTAGAAGATCTCAGGAATGATGTATCATAAGTACACTCTTGAAATCAGGAACATTAGAGTCACCTGATAAGTTGCAAAATGCATTTTTCATTCTAGTCAGAAGATGAGAAAATAAGGCCCTTGCATTGGTGCATCTGTATTGCTCTAGAAGTCTGGGGATTTTCAGATGTACAAATTTCCCAGACTTCCCAGGGAAATGCCTCTGCTAAAAATTTCTTGTTTTAGCAAGTCCTCCAGATTATTCCTTAGTATAAAAAGTGTGATGATGATACCTGCCTCAGCTATTAGTAGTAAAAGTCTTTTTTTGTTCTTCTAGTAAAAGCATTTTAAATTAGCTTACTTCCCAATGACCTAAATGCTTATCTGGTAAAATGCCAATAAATAAAGTAGGAAGCATGAAATTATATGCAGTTTTGATGGGTTTGTGGGACTTCAAGAGGCAGGAGGTAGTTTTGGATTATTGTTGCAATTAAAGAAAAATGGACGCCAAACCAAGAACAGTACAGCTAAAGACAAAAATCATACAATGACATTGGAGCTCCTTCTAGCTCCCTGCCAGTCAGACCTGGCATCTGACGCTCAGAGCTAAGTCTTCTCTGTGGTGCTTCATGCTTCCCCTGGGTCCTGGCTCTCATGACTCTGTTTTGTTTTAGCTGTGAGAACACTCTTTCTTCTCTCTCCCTGTTAGGATGCCAGGCTCTGTACTTCCTCCCCAACACTGATTATTTGTACATCACCTCCTTTGACCACACTTTCTTAGTGGTGCTCACCTAAGAAGCATATACCTAGAATTCTTGCTTATGTTCTCCGTCTTCTGAATTAGTCTGTCTTACCTGGGGACAGACATTGCCTGTCAAGATTATGAACCTAGTTTTGGCAGTAGAAGGCATTTGTTGAAAGCTTACTGTGTGAAAGACACACTTCGTAGGACTTACTGATTGGATTTCCTGCTGGTCTTGCTATTCCTCTAGAATCTATCTGTATTAACTCTTCAGGCTCCCATCTTGTTGTACTTACTGCCTCAGGAATCCATGACTCATTTTGAACTGTAAAAATGTAGGCTTATTCATAAGAGGCTGTGGCTTACCTGCACCATTATCCAGCAGCGTCAGCTCTTCCATTTTTCCACTACTTGATTCTATAATAGCTGTCACGTGGGCTCCAATGATGGGTGTGTACCCTTGTAGAACTTCTGCATAAATGATCATTGGGTTGGGGAAACTGCTAGCATCTCTGTTCGTTTTAGCATTTACAGTGATGGGTGGCACAGAAGAATTTGATGCTCGGGAAGTTACTGTAATTGTTAGTATTTCTTGGTTTGTTTTGGCTTCAAGGTTGTAAGTCCAAAGGCCCACCTAAAATTTTCAATGGAAACATGCAGCAAGTATTTAGGGTCCAACTACATCATTTTTTTCCCCCATGATGTGGTTTTTAAAATAGATCATAGAAATACTGTGGTTTTTAAAAGGGTCTTAATTCTTCTCTTACTGCAGCTGGGACAGTTGAGGCAGGGGGCCCAGCTAGTGTTGTGCATGGTGTTTACCTTTTGTGATCTCTCAACTGGACAATAATGTTTTGATAAGTCTGTCTTGGCTTTGGCCTCACTCTTAGGCCTTAGTGTTATAAATTCTATGACTCTGGGAGCAACAATAAGAAAAGATGGAACACTGAGTCATACAAACTCTCCCTTAATGTTCTTAGATACCTTCCCTCTGCTTTCACTCCACACATATCTTTTAACCTCTGTTTGGACACCACAGGTTGCAGGATCACACAGGTAAAGAGAGTATATAATTTTTTTTGTTTATTTTGAAGATATTGATCCTCATATTCATAATGACTTTAGAGGCTCTTTGAAAACATATTTGTTCAGCAGAAATTGAAAAGCTAGTGGCTTACCTGAGCTGTTCCTGGGATACTAAGATAGGCCATTTTGGAAGCCATGTCCACTGTGAAATTTGTGATTTGTGTTCCTTTGGGATCCCACAGAGAAATGCCAGGAGCTGTGTTCTTCCAGGTGATGAGAAAGAACGTATCCTTTCCCACTGTGCTGTCAATTACTACAGTGTCATTCAGCCAGAGACTGTTGTTCAGTATGACTCCCTTACTTTCAAGCTGTTTAAAAGTAAAACATACAAACAATAGCAACAAAACCTAATGACTACAAAAGAAAATGATTTCATTCTTTTGCCTTCTAAAGATAATTCTGTATATTTGTTCTTGAAACAGGCTTCCCTCTGCTGAACTATCTTAAACTTACGAACACTTCCGTAAAGGATTCTTACCCCTAGTATCTCCCTGTCTCTTCCTACCAATGGATTTGGCACTTTTCTGAAGCCTTATTGCAATGTGACAGTTGCAAGGTTGGAAACACAGGGGCTGAAGCAAGGAGGGGTATAACAGGAGATTTAAAGTGGAAACATGAGTTGAAAAGTTGAGACTGTGACCCTCCTATATGTACTTCATGCCGACTTTTGGCATTAAAGGATGCTAAAAGCCATAAAGGATCAGTATAAGCTCCGTGCATATATGAAATGCTTATTAATCTGCCTGATGATCCAAAAAACAACACTTGGGGTAATGAGTGCATTTAAATTGAGGCAGGGAAGAGGCTTCCAAAAAAAAAAAAAAAAAAAAACAAAGCCAGGTAAGTGGCTGGTTGGCCATTCTAGGTTCAGTCCCTAGGAAGATATAGAGACAGTTTAGACAAGCACTCTTGGATAGATTCCTAATGAGGAATCGTGGAGTGATACTGTCACACAGTGCTGAGAGTGGAGCACTGGATATGGAGTCTGTCAGAAAGAGGGAAAACTAGTGTGAAGGGTAGATTCCTGGCAAGAAAGGAAACAAAAAGCAGAATCTTCTTTGAGAGGAGCCATAAGGGAGTGACTTGTCTTTGTTGACAGTCTTAGTTGAGAGGAGTCAACATTTTACATTTTTAAAAAGATTTGTTTATTTATTATGTATATAGTGTTCCTAAAGAGGGCACCAAATCTCATTATAGATGGCTGTGAGCCATCATGTAGTTGCTGGGAATTGAACTCAGGACCTTTGGAAGAGCCCCCAGCAGTCTTAACCACTGAGCTATCACTCCAGCCCCCCAAATAATTTTTAAAATCACAAAATTACATGTTTATTATATAAACATAATGCTCTGAAACACTATAAAGGGCTAAATTAAACTAATTAGCACAAACATTTCCTCACTACACATTGAAAACACTTAAATTCACTTTCTAATCTATTGCACCAAATAAACTTTGCATGCCATTGGTTATAGTAGTCAATATGCTTATGTAATACTGATGTGGGAATGTCTTTCTGTATGCTGTGTATAGCAATCTTTAAATAAAGGATCTTTTTTGGCCCATGACAGGCACCATAGAAAAAGTAGGTGGGGGGAGGGGATCAGAATAGGTAGGAAAGGAAGGGCGGAGTCAGACAGACCAAGCCACCGCCTGAGAAGAATCATGTAAGGAACACAGATGAGCCACGGGCCACATGGCAGACAGATTAATGAGAATGGGTTGAGTTAAGATGAAGGAGTGAGGTAGCAAGGTGCCTGAGCCATAGGCCAAACAGCATGAAATTAATATAAGCGTCTGAGTCATTTCTGGGGGCCTAATCAGTGGTGGGCGTCTAAGGGGTCTGGGGCTGCAGGTCTGTGGGTCTGGACCTCTGGCCGCCCGGGACCAAGAAACCTCATTGTAACATAAGACGTTTCCTGAACTTGTTTACTATCTAACTGAAAGTTCGTGCCTATTTTCTAACATCTCTCTGACCCTCACATCTTACCAGTTGATGCTAATTATGGTTTTTATTCTTTTCTATGAATGGATTTTATGTGTACTTGAGGCCACACATCTCATCTTTCTGTGCTTGCTTTATTTCACCTAACATGAAGTCCTAGGTTATACAGCTTTACTCATGTAGCTGATTCCTAAGGGTGCCATTTTAGGGAGACTAGAAAGTACCATTTCTACTCCATTCCAAACCTCAACCCCAAACAGCTTCATCCCTGAGAGGAGCAAGAAAATTCTTTAAAGCACCACTCACTTCACTGTCTAAAATTTTAGCCCCAGGTTAAGCTGGCAAGCCTTAAATGGATTTGTGTAAATTTGAATGTAAATGCCACCCACACATTCTCTCTCTTCATCTGCAAAGTCTTGGAAAACAAGGTCATTTTGGTCCTACAGAGTGGCATTAGGAGAAATAAATGTGGGGTGTGGTTTTTTCCTTTATATTCAGGTGCCGCCACTAGCCCCCAATTCCTCCCCCTCCTATGATGGCACTATTACCTCAGCCATTCCCACCCAGTTTGCATACGAATACAGATAGACTTTGAAAATTTGTGCTTTCTTTTTCTTTCTTTCTTTCTTTTTTTTTTTTTTTTTTAATATTTAAGAACTTACACAGTTCTCTCAAGTGAGAAAGACGGCATTTATTTTAACTCTTTCTACACATTGTAAAAAAAGCCAACATCTAACGTTTTAAATATATCTTATCCACAAATATCTCCTTTTCTGCACGGTTTCATGTATTCTGCCCTTATACCTTGGTTATGGCAAAGGTAACCATAAAACCTCTAGGAATGGAAAAATGCTGACCTGAAGTGACTTCTGGGTGACATCGGTATTTTCAGAAGAAAGGGCCCCAAAGGCGTCAATAAGACCATTGTTCTGGGCTTTATCTGTAGCTGATAAACGCTTGCCTCCTAAAACATGAATGAATAAGCTCTGTTGTTTTGTAGGACAGGTGTACTTATCACATTTTAATGATTAACAAGATAACAGTTAAATAAAACCAAAGTTTCCATATAGATCAATTGTCAGAAACTGACAATTAAATTGTCAGACAACTTTTAAGCTCATCTCTAAAATGCTAATTGAATTTAATACATCCTAACAGTGAAGCAGAATCCACGTTCTTAACATAATATAGAAACCTCTATTGAATGAGGTGTGTCATTTTGTTATAACAATGAAATTCAAAACACAGTTCTTCATATTTAAACACACAGATTTTATACAGCTCTTTAGGAGGTTTTCACCTCTTGTTTACATCTTTTAGATTTTTTCAGAAGAAAATAGATTAGAAGCAAAGACTTGGGAAGATGGAAGAGTGACTGTAACGGGGAGAAGGAGAGGGGACAAGTTTGAAAAAGTACTATTGATAGTCATAATATTTGTGACAAAAATAAACTGCACAAATGACCATGGGTGTGTTTGAAATGGTAAGAATTTGTATAGCCAGCCCAAAGCAAGCAAGTGTATATATTTGGTACTAGGAAAGCAAATCATGTCCTATCACTATGGTAATTGATACTTGTACTATTGGTTCTGCAATCTCTATGTTTAAGAAGGCACTAGAAGCATGTTATCAGTTTTTTAGAATCACATCTGTATATTTAAAAAACCAGTTACCATTGTTTATCAAGATAATTCGTATTTCATATTTGTTCCTGGGGGGAAAAAATCCCAGACTTTGTTCAAGGCCCCAGTTGGAAGCCACCTGATTTCAAATATTTCCTTTCCTTTCCCAGTTACAACATCTTGAGAGCATGGAAGGCTTGTCTGTCTCAATTAAAATTCTGTGCTCTTCTTGTTATAAAGAAATGTGATCCATATGTTTTGATTGATGGTTTTATGTGCTTTTCCCCCAGCCTATTAGACAACGAGGTGATGAAGAGAGAGGTGGGGTCTGTTTGACTCTCTAATCCCTGGCCTGACTTTGGCAGATCTTAGAAGATGTGGTTAAGCATCAGTTCTACATTTATATACAGTAATGGGAAGTCTGTAACATAGAGATCGTGGTTCACCTGTTATAATGCTCATGTTTGTTACGGCTATATCAGCAGATGGTCCCAAGGCAATGAAGTGAACTACAGCCCCGCTCTCTTTGACCTCCTGAATACAGGCTTCTGCAGTGCTATCCTCCCCATCAGTCAACAGCACAATGTCAGTACCATCTGTTTGGAAATTTCCATTTTCAAATACCTGTAAACATAAACCAAAATACCATTATCATACAAGATCAGCTATCCTGACAGAAATTAGAGAAAAGGAACTGTGTTAGAGTCATAGAATAGCACTCAATAATACTTGGAGAACATAAACATTATTTTCTGTCCCCTGAACGCAGGGGCTATTTGTTCAAATAAAAGATAGTAGAGTCAGGTATTAGGAAAATCTCACGTGACTAAATGGCAGCGGCATCTGACTCTGGAAAACCCAGGCGAATAAATAGATACCCAAAATATAGATTGCATTTTCTCCCTCTGCTATCCTTTGAGCAACCCCACAGCATCCAAAATCAGCTTACATACAACCAGATGCATTAAGCATCCACATCAGCATTAAAAGGTGATGGACTCTGCGGAGAGGTGGAGGTGTACACCTTTAATCCCAGCACTTGGGAGATGGAGGCAGGTGGATCTCTAATTTTGAGGCCAGCCTGGTCTACAGAGTGAGTTTCAGGACAGCCAGGGCTACACAGAGAAACCCCGTCTGAAACAAAACAAAACAAAAGTTGGTGATGGACTCCAAATTAGAAAACTCTTGAATACTTAAACAGTAGCACATGTTCTAAGCACGTCAAAGTTAGAGATAATTTATTTATATTTACTTGAGAACAGATCTCAAGTAAATATAATATGCTGTTTTCAGATGTTCAAGCCAAAGATACTCTTGAAATTCTGATCCTTGTGTTTCTACCTCCCAAGTGCTAAGATAACGTATATCAAAGAAAGTTTTTCTGTGTGCTTTGTCCTGCGCCTTTTAAGATTAATTATGTCAGTATTAGGAGACAAGTAAGAGTAGTAGCATTTCACAATGAAATGCCCTAGAAGCAAAACAAAGAACAAAGCACATTTTCAGGAGAGTTTTCACCTTAAATGCAGCTCGGATTCCAGAGCAGATGGAAGTCCCTCCAACTGCAGATGTAGGCAAGGCTTCCAGAAGCTGGTTTCTTTCGGTGTCATTGTTTATTTGGACCAGCTCCCTTTGAATAGTAGCCTGGCTACTAAAGTGTACCATTCCTACCCGGGACCCAGTTTCAATTATCTGCATTATAAAATATTTTGCTGCTTGATTCATTCGATGGAGGCGATCAGAAATCTGAGTAAATAAGGATTAAAAAAGAAAAAAACCCTCAGTAATTTTCAACTGGAAGATAACGGCAGAAGTGCATGAAATTCATTGACAAGAATTGTCCACAACTATTAATTTGTACTATCAAAGAAAGCAATTGTGATTTTTTTTAAAGACTGGTAAGTATAAAGGTGGAACTTGCATTGAAACTAAGCAATGATCATATCTTAGTAGACAATTCACATAAATCACTCTTGTTAGATAAACTCATAGTCTAGGGCTCAAAACCCCAGCTAGACTCTCCTGGTCTCCAAACATACAAAGGAGTGATCTGTTCAAAGGTGAAACTTTCTTGAGTTCCAGTTAATTGTGAGGCCAGCCTACCCTGCTCCTTCTGCTAACCTCTCTTTTCTGCTTCTCCAGCAGTGGGCTAACTACAACGGCTTTCTAGTAACTCACCAGCAACCATGTCTCTCGTAACTAGATGACAGCCTGGGAGATACACTTCATACATTTATTTTCTTAGAATCCTCCCTGCAACCGATACCCGAATTTGCTTGTGAACCTCTTGAACCAAATCACAACAAACACTCTTACCTGTTGACAGTTTTGCTTTGCCTGCTTGTCTGCTATTCTTGTCTTCTTTCTCTTCTGATTTTTATTACGTTTGTTTTGTGTGGTGAGCATGTGGGTGTTCAAAGATACTTGTGCCACAGCACACATGTCATGGCACACATGTAGAGGTCAGAGGACAACTACAGGTGAATCACATTTTGCCTTCCACCATTTGAATTCCAGAGTTTGGACTCACGTCACTAAGCTTAGCTGCAAATGCCTTTACCCACTGAGCTATGCCTTCTGCCTTTTATTATTATTATTATTATTATTATTATTATTATTATTATTATTATTATTATTATTGTTGTTATTATTATTATTATTATTTTTCTTCTTTCCTGTGTGTGTGTGAGTGTGAGTGTGCATGTATCCATGCGCACACATGTGCATCATGGTATCCATGTGAAAGAAGACAATTTGCAGGAGTCAATTCTCTTTTGATAATTGAACTCATATTGTTAAGTTAGGGTGACAAATATTTTTGCTTGCTGAGCATCCCATCAGCTCTGCTATGCCTTTAAATATGGATCTACCAGTACCCCGTCCTAATCTCTGAACCAGAAACCTCCTTTTTCCTCAGTGACATTTCTTATACTGTTCATGTAGGAGCTTTGGGCATTCTTCCGTCTTCCATAAAATCCTGTCTTACTGTGGTTCACTTCAGCCATCTCTTTTGTTCTTTGCCATGTCAACAATCACCTTCCCTCATTTGCTGAAGCTTTAATTTCTGCTTTAGCATGTCTGTCCCACTGTTGCTGTGCGGTCATTCTGAAAGCTTTGTCACATTACACTTGCTTATTTGTGGTTCATATACATTGTAGCAGCTATCTGTTGGTCACAACTATGTTATGAACTCTGGATTGGATGACGTTTGAGTTCCTAGTGGAAATCTTAATCTGATCAGGAGAGCCACAGCAGTATCAATAAAATATTCAGAAGGAAGGATCTGCAAAAGGCAGTGTTTGGAATTGCCAAAAGGGTTAACCTCTACACATACCCCACATCATTGCCCTTCTCTGTGCTATGATGAGTATCTTTCCTAAGTTTTGGAGGACAGGACTGACTTAGGCAGAGGGAGAGAAATCATTACTGGACTAAACAATATCTGCTTTTTATGGTTTGTTTTATGGGACAGACTCTTACTATGCGACCCAACAGGCTTTGAACTTGCCTAGTCTCCTAAATGCTAGGATTATAGGAACATGTTTCCACAGTTCCCATAAGGCACTCTTGTAGGGAGATTAAGTTGTTCCATTGTAAATAATTGTCCCGCCTATGAGTTTAATAAAAAGCGCTGATTGGCCAAAGGCAGACAGGTAGTGTGGGCGGGGCTACCAGACTAAGAAAACTCTAGGAACAGGAAGAACAGAGCAGAATGCCAGAGAGAAGCCGGAAGAAGCAGAGGACAACTATGCTGCTGTGATAAAAGGTACTGAGCCCCATGGCTGAACAGGATAAGAGTCATGGGTTAGTTTAAGGGGTAAAGAGTTAGCAAGTTACATGCCTGGGCCTTAGGCCAATCAGCCTAAAACTACTATAAGCGTCTGTGTGTCTCTGCGGGTCTGTGGGTCTGAGGACCTAAACCTTGAGGCTAGGCTCAAAAGTCTGGGCCAGAAAACTCCTACTACACACTCCCAAGCACATGCATCTCTGTTTTCAAAGTCTAGCACAATGCCTGCCATTCACTGCGTGATAACAGATGAAGGAATGACTACATGTAGCCAATTGTTCTTCACATGATGCTTTTTGTGTGTGTGTCTGAGGAGAGAGCTTGAACAGTTGAGAAAGAAGATGATACCATGCTAGTCATTCTGTCCATCGATTCTGCTGCTTGCGCTAAAATGGAGTTTAAGCATACACTAATATACACCTTCTCATTTTTCTTTATGTCAAGAATCCATGGTTAAAACAATTTCATTTCAATATCTTGTGCTCACTAAAGGATATCAGGTTCTTCTCACTCAGCTATACACATAAAATGGATGTCCTTAGGTTGGTTGTTCTTAGATACCTTTCACCGAGTAGAATATTTTTTCAATACCTTTCAGGCCATGATCTTACAACATCATACAATTTTTAAAAATCCACATTACAACTAGTAGTTAGGGTGTTTTCCCCATATACACACACACATTCAGTGATCTCCATTCCTACACTAAAAAAAAAAAAAAAAAAAAGCCATGAACTTACAGTCATACTTCCAGACACATCAAGAACTAGGCATGCGATTCTTTCACTGATCCTCAGCAATGAGAAGATGGGTGGAGAGGGTGGTGTCTCCATGGGCATGCTGTTAATAAAATCCTCAGAACTGCTAATTACATCCCACGTGCTTCTATAACTGCACTTAAGATTATGTAGAGTTGGAGCCTCTCGATTATGATTTTCTTCTTTACAGAATTCAGTCACCTAAAAGCATAGTAAGATGTAGAAAATTACAATCCCGTGTATTTAAAAAAATGATGTGAAAACCAAAATGGAAGTATGTTCAGCGTTAGAATGTAAAAGTAATTATTCAGATCTAGCAAAGTGGCAATAGTCAATTCTTTGCTAAGATTCATGACCTCACTAGCCAAGGAAACTGCATATGTTGGCACCACCAGGTATAACTCAAATACAATTAAGTATCTGTCACTTGCCACCAACATGCTAATGCCATTATTGCACCTTTATGTATGTCATCTTTGCCATGCTGGTCATTGCCATGGTTCATGGGTATTGCAGCTGGAGAACTGTTTAATTGCTCCCCTCACTTGGCAGCTTGCATAATATTTTCTGGAACCAGAGAAGCTGGACTGTTGGAAAAGAGGCTCTTAGGTCAGGTACAGCTCAGGTCATCTGAGTCCTGTGACCTGAATGTGTCGTGTATTCTGCAATAGGTTCTCAAGCCGTGAAACACAATGAAGAGCTACATTAATGATATATTAATTGGACCACCCTGACCAACCATTTGAGAGGTTGTTTCTTCTACATGGTCTGGTTAAGTGTTACTAACACTCATCAAGGAAGCCTCTTTTTCCAGCACATGGAGTCCGTCACAGAAAACTACAGCTGCACACAATGCAGAGATGAACAGATCATGTGGAGCCTAGCCCCAATGGATACATCTACATTCCAGTTCCTGTATCTACTGTTGTGGAATATTTGTTTATGCAAAGATGTGTTACATTTGTTTATGGGGTGGAACATTAACTACGTAAAGAGGTGCTGCATTTGTTTCACGCTGCCTGCCTAAGGCACCTGATTGGTCTAATAAAGAGCTGAACAGCCAATAGATAGGCAGGAGAGGGATAGGTGGGGCTGACAGGCAGAGAGAATAAATAAGAGGAGAAATCTAAGCTTAACAGGAGTGAGAGAAAAGGAGAAGAGAAAAGGAGAGAGAGGGACGCTCCTGGGGCCAGGAGCCAGGCCGTCACCAACCGGCCATGGAAATAGCAGGAAATTAAAAATTAAAGAAAGGAACAAATCCCTGAAGTGAAGCATAGATAAAGAGAAACAGCTTAAGTTATAAGAGTTAGCAAGAAAATAGCATAAGGGCTGAGCATTCATCACTAATAATCAGTCTCCACGTCAGGATTTGGGAGCTTGTGGTCCAAAAGAAAAAGCTTGCTATAATTTATGACCCAGAAAGCATCATGAAGAGGGGGTGGGAAGATTGTAAGAGCCAGAGGACCAGGAAGTCTTTTGTGAAACAGTCTGTACCAGAAATACTATACTAGTCTACCCCTAGTCAAAGAACCACAGGCAACTGATGATTGTGGAGAGAAGAATTAATCTCTCCCTAGGATGAGCCCACTTATTGGTTGTCCAATGCAGAATGGTTCTTTTTGAGCCATATACAAATCATTGATGAAAATGGATTCAGCAGGTTGTATTTAAATATATTTGTGCACAAACATACATCGCATATATATATATGCTATATATATATATATATATATATATATATATATATATAGTTATGTATGTATCAACAGCAACTGAAGAAAAAGAGGCTATTGACTTTGGAATGGTTTGATAGAGGTTGGGTGGGAGGATGCAATTTCAACTAAAAACATATGTTTAAAAAAATAGGCTGAGTGGTGGTGGTGTACACCTTTAATCCCAGCACTGGGGAGGCAGAGGCAGAGGCAGAGGCAGAGGCAGAGGCAGAGGCAGAGGCAGAGGCAGTGGCAGAACAGACGGATCTCTATGAGTTCGAGGCCAACCTGGTCTACAGAGAGAATTCTAGGACAGTCTCAAAAGCTACACAGAGAAACCATGTCTTAAAAAAACAAAAGAAAATGTATTTAAAAATATTTCTTGCTCAAGTAAAATATAATTAACACTAAAACAGGTTTAACATTATAATAGTTAGCAATAATTATCTAGTTATTAATATTTACTAGTGCTAATAATACGTAATCATAGATGAATGCTTACTTATGTCAACCTATGTTCAATGAACTCTACGTTAACATACTTAATCCTTATGTCATATTTAAGATCGGCTATATCTCAGGTGGTAGAGTGCTTGCCTAGCAATGTGTAATGGCTTGCTTTCATCTACATCATCCTAACTTTAAAATGAATGAAACCAGACAGCTCACTTGACAAGACTGGCATACTTACCGATTCTATACTTTGCATGTACATTATGGATGCCTTTTCTGATTGAACTTTATCAGGGAAGAATTGACAATCTTTTTCATATAATTTTGTGGTGGAATTAGTTCTGCAACTTCTGGATGTACAGCTGCTCCCTTGGCATTTATAGACTCTATTCACACCTGTAATACCCAAGGAACACCTAAAAATATGGAAAGGAATCTTAGAGACAACAGGCATTTATTTGAAAAGTGGTCATGTTCATACTGAGTTTATGATACAATATTTCTTGTGTCTTTGCTGTGACTTCACACTGATGGCGAAGGTTAAGAGGGCCAATCGGAGTAATCATATGCTTTTAAAAGAAGTTGCAATAAAAATTATCTAAGGGGAGGGTCCTCCGGATATACACAGTGGAGTTCTCAGCAGGAATTAAAGCTGTGGGCTTTTCCTTAGACATTCCCCTGATGGACTTACAACTGCTCTGCAGAATTTGTGAACCATTTATGCCAGGTAGCTTGCTGTTCAGTGTAGCCTTCCTTTCCAAGAAGACATCCTCTAAAGAGCAGGGTATCACGAAACTACATGCTCTGTGATTATTCAAGATGTATCCAAGAAGACATCCTCTAAAGAGCAGGGTATCACGAAACTACATGCTCTGTGATTATTCAGGATGTTTCCTTTACCCATAGGAAAATGTGGCTGGAATCAGAGTGAGGTATTGCCAGGACAGCAATAAAATAAAGAATGATGGGTTTTCATGTTATTGCATGGGATGGGCATTGGTGGCAGCAATCATAACAGATACACCAGGCTTTAGCTGCAACTCATCTCATTGGCTTGAAGTTTAAATTCAGCAAGTGAATTATAGGCTTAATCTAATAATTTAAAGAAGCCCATAAATACATTCATAACACTATTGTTCTAAAATTGAGGAACATAATGATGTCATCTACATGACCAGTTGTAATGATATTCTGTAGCAGAAATGACGGGTAGCAGCACATGACAGAAATATAATGCAGATAATACCTTCTAAGACTTGACAGTAGGGCTTGTGAGGCTGTTCTCTACCATTCTCTTTACCCCTTCCCCTGTGACAAGCACCCCAAACCAGGAGGATGTGAAGACTGATGAGGCTGAGCCTGCTGATACCAAGTTTAAAATGAATTTCTCCCAACTCTTCTGATCTCTCAGTTTCAGAGTCAAGATAATGGGCTGTTGTTAGCCATGATGCTACACTGATATTTTTAAATAATTTTTATAAATCTCAAAGAAGTCTGAATGAACTCCTTGAAGTTGCTGAGTTTCATACCCAGCCTACATTTAACAGACCTAGCCACTTTCACTCAGTTTGATGTCTCAGCATCTACCTGGTCTAAATGAATTCTGATTAAATGAATAAAATATGTCAAATAGACAAACAAATGATTAGCATTGAGGCTATGTATGTTTTACACAGGCAGTCATCATCTTCAGGGATAATGGTCTAAGATAAGCATGAAAGTAATACAGGACAATTAAAAGCCTATTGCTAAAGTCATTTCAAGGTACTTAGGAGTCATGCCTCGTTGCTTCAATTTTCTTTGATGAAGCTTTGTAGAATGGCTGGTCTTCACTGTACTCATCAAACACACCCCAGCGAAGATGGGCCCATTCATGGACAAACACTTTTCCTATAAGAAAATTAATTTCAAATACATGATCATAATTCAAGTAGAAAATTTTATATCTCAATAATTTCTGGGCCAGTGACAGGGCTCGGTGGGTAAAGGTGCTTGCCACTGAGCCTAACAACCTGAGACCAGTGTTTGGACCCCATGTGATGGGGGGATAGAACTAATCATAAGGTGTCCCCTGACCCCACCCCCACCCCTGCTAAACACACACTCGCAACATTTATGTTTGGTTTTTCTGTGACTCTTAAAGTTTATATTTGTTTATAAAAGGCTCTTGACTTTTGTATTAAATAATACTACATTTCTGTATAGGATATTAACATTTTAATTACACAGCATGCTAAGTTAATGAACATTTATGGAGTGTTAAGTTGCAGCCACAGTAAACTAGGATTTGGTTTTCAGTTTTGGAGGAGCCAAAGGTCTCAGCATTGAAGCTATGAATATTTTAGTGCTTTACGGCTTTCTAAATACCAACAGCCTAGTCATATATACAGTAACTCTACTGTATAGATAGTTTGTGGGTGGGATGTTAGGAAAAGTAGCTTGAAAATGCTCCTGATAAAGTTGATAACAAAGAAAAGATTGAGATATGTTATTATTTGCTATATAGAAAGGAAAAGCCTTTGTATTGGCTACTGCATTAAGAATTTGGCAAATTTTGAGACAATTTAAATTGCCTGGAATAGCACAGAAAAAGTAAATCACCTGTTTAATGCCACACAGTTCATGAATCGAGAAAACCAAATTTAAGTCTAAGAACTTCTGTTCCAAAGTCTGTTTAATCTGCGTATAGAGTTGTTTGTTTTAAGTATGTAGTATTTTAACTAATCTCCTCACCTGAAGGTCCATATTCATTTTCCTTTTTTCCTAGTACAAAGTCAGGAGTGAAATGGATGTATTCTGCTTTCTCTTGGCAGTCTTTGAACTGCCTGGTGTATGGCTCATCTCTGCCCTGGACAGCAGGAGGTGCAATTTTCACATCTGCCTGAAAATGTTTAAAATGATCGTTACAACTTGAGAACAGAAGAAAAGAGTTAGACTCTGAATCAATAAATCTGCAGCAAACCAGCAAGCACCAGAATGCATCCCCTTTGTTATTGTTATTGTTAGAGAAAAGATGGCCACTTACATGTTTGTAGCTCTCTTGTTTTGGCCTCTTGTACTGAGGTCTGCTTTTCCAACTCTCAGGAATTAATATAGATACATTTTTGAAAAAAAACCTTTTCTCTGTAGCTTCAAAGAGGTGTGTTGATGCCGAAGTCACCATTTCCTATTATCAAAGGGGAAAGTGAATATGTAGAAATGGCCAAGCAGGAAATGGTCAAGTGGTTTCATGAAACAGGCGCTCATCCTTCTCCCTTGAGTAGTTGCTACAAAAGTACCCAACACTTCTAACCTGTCAATTCAAAACTTGCTTCACCCTGTACTTAGAAAGGCTTTCAAGTCCTTTTTCCTTTTATCTCAAAAAAAATGGCTAGCTGCTTCTACTTGATTTGTACTGTAGTTGATTCCAGTAATTGATTAATATGAATATATACTTTAGACTCATTTATTTGGTTCTGATATTTGTGTTACCACTCTCTGGTTGAATTAGAGAATGCTCTGAAACCCCTTTACCTTACTCTTTGATGAATAGATTTGAAATGAACTAAGAAGTATTCTGAGACTGATGTCATTCTTGATTTCAAGAAACTTGAGTCAAAACAGCTTTGGTAAATGCAAGCTAAGGAGAACAGCCCATAGGAATCATTATTGGGATGAGGATTTCTTTCCTTACCCCTGGAAGAGGTGGAAATATTGGACACTTGGAGGAGGGTGTAGTGCAAAATTCTACAGCACAGAATTGTTCACAAAGCACAACTATCCCCAATTATCTTGAGTCCAAAGTTACTGATTTATAAGAGAATATCTCTCAACAGAGTTCCTGTCTAATAAAGGTAAACAATGGGCAAAAGGCATTTAAGGGGACTATTCCTTACAGCCAGGTCTTTCAGTGGTAAGTAAAATATAAAGAAATAGAAAATAAAGGAAAATAGGTAAAAATAAAAATATCTTCTTCTCTCAGAAGTCATCTCAGTCTCCACGACTGTAGCTATCAGGACAGTCCCTCTGGCACCCCCAGCTTTAAAATAAGCCCAGATAAAAACTTCTCCTCAAGACCTCTATGTTTCTCCCTTATCAGTCTAGGAGTCCCGAGATCTGACTCATATGTGCTGCAGGAAGTCAGCAAATTGGCTAGTGAGCAGCTTTGAGATTAGTCAGAAGGCTAATGAGTCCAGAGAAACAAAGGTCTAGTGCAAGGAGGCTTTGAAGGAGTCTAAAGCAAGTTGGAAGATGTTCAACACACACAGGAGTATGAAAGAATTCTCTCCTTCCCTGTATCCCTCTGCCCCTTTAGAAAGATATTTAATCTATTATGTTCTGCTGGAAGAGAGGCTGTACATGTTAGATAACAGTGTTTTTGATGGTTCAAGTTGAGTTATGGATTGAAGGAGTAGTACAGCTATAGGTTGTATATTTTATAACCCTAAAAGATAACATTTCTTTTAGCGTCTCCGTGGCCCAACTGGATATCTTGGATATCAGTGTGTTCTTAGGTCATGGAGAGATGACAGAGATGCTGCCGACAAAACCATATTTAAACAATACCTTTCTACAAACCCAGCCCAACAGAAAGAAATAGAAGGAAATTCCAACCCAAGGAAATTAGCCACATCCACAAAACACTGGCAATAGATAATCTCACACCAGAAAATCCCAAAGAAAGGAAACACATACACACACACACACACACACACACACACACACACACACACACTACTACCACCACGACCTAACCCAAAAAGTAATAGAAATTAATAATCCCTAGTCATTAATATCTCTTATTTACCAATAGACTCAATTTGCCTCTAAAAAGACACAGGCTAACAAAATGGGTATGAAAAATAGGATCCATTATTCTGCTGCATATAAGAAACACACCTTAACTTCAAAGACAGACACTACCTCAGAGTAAAGAATTGAGAGATTTCCCAATCAAATGGACCTAAGAAACAAGTTCGTGTAGCTATCCTAATATCTAATTTTTATTTAAGCACACATTTTACATTTCATTCCAGATTCAGATCTCTGTCTCTTCATCCTGGCTGTCTAAAAAGCACCTCAATCTGAAACTCCCTAAACTAATCCTCCCCCCCTCATTTCAAACTAGTCCAGCTCTCTTTTCCCAGATGATGGAAATTTTACCTAAGTATTTAAGCCAAAGTTATGAAGTTTTTGTTGCCTCTTAGAATTTCCTCCCTAATCCACCTTACCACACATGTCTAAATAAACAAAAATGTCTTTTTCAAAATATGTTCAGAGTCATACACTTCAATCATTACGATTACTTCACTGTCCTAATCAACATTCCTATTCACCAGCTACAGCCTGGGTTCTTCTGCACCCCCTATCCTACATTTATGCAGTGAATGTGGTAAGTGCAAGCCTGCTATAGTTTTAGGTAGTCAGAATGGTCCTAGAATCGGCACCACTATGTACGTGACCTCCACTAAGATCTCCTTCATGGAGTCTCATTTCACTCAGAGAAAAAGTGAAAATATCCTTTTGTGCTGAGTCAGGTCGGTGCCGGCTTCTGCGCACTGAGCATAAGGTCCCGAGCCACAGCCAACCCGCGTTCCCTGCGGCAGCTGCCGCTGAGACATCCTTTCTAATATTCCATGTGAAGATTGGCCTTACAGCTCCTTGGGTCACTTTTTACAACTTCTACTCTGGGCTCTGCCACTGCACGGGGCCTTATCCCAGCTCCTTTAAGCTTCTCTTCCTCCTGTGTTATTCTCTGTTGTTTCGCTGATTACAGAAGATGCTATCACCCCCATGAAGCTTTCCTCTCTTCTCTTACTCATCCTGGGGTCTCTCAGATGTTCCATCATGAGGAAGGTCATCTAGTATCCTGCAGGAAACAGTTACTTATCCGTATTGCAGCTACACTCTGCTCTGCCACCCTTTCCTGACCTTGCATACTCTACAGCCACCCACTAACATCGCATCATCTGCTTGCTATTCCACGCACTTTGGTATTAGTGATGACTCTGAAAAAGAATACACACTCCTATAGTTCTTTTTAAAATTTTAGTTTACTACTCTTTTCTCAAGGATACAATAAATGTATGTGTTTACACACACAATACATAGATTACAAAACCAGAATGAATCCAACTTCTAAATTATACATACAGAACAAAGATCAGAAAGGCCTCTGCCTTGTCTTGGATCTTATGGCTAGAAGGTAGAGTAACTCTAGAACTCTAGAACCTTCATCTAGAGCATTTTAGAGCCCTTATCTCACTCTATGTAATCCAAAACTGTCCACACGGCTTTTAAACTTCTGAAGCATTCAGAGATGTCCATAGTAGCTCTGTTGCTCTTAATTGCTATTAACCGTTTTATTTTTCATAACCTAAATGGAAGGAAGCCCAATTTTTTTTACCTTTATACGGTCAATTATTGCTTCATCTTCTGGCACAGTGGGATCGATAGCAATAATAATGTTTTCATAACCATTCTCACTCAGCCTCACCAAGGAAGTGTCTGTCTTCTGAGCCAGGTACAGGAGTAGGAATAAAACAAGCCCCCTGGGGAGCCCCATCATTCCTGCCTGGCTGCTCACAGGCCTTTGTTCTCTGTCTCTTGCCAAGGTCTATATATACTCCCCCAGTCGGCGGCTGGCTGATTGAGAGATGCTGATGTGGTAAAGGTCAATGTTCATGCATGAAAAAAATGGTTGGCCAGTTTATACAACAGTTTTATTGTTTGATAATGAGTAAAGTGATCAGAAGTACTATAAAACACATAGCACATTTTCTTCTTCAGACATAATAATATATTGCTTAATTTTCTAAAAAATACACATAGACTCTGTATTTTCTATAGAATGGGGTCTGGTCTGCAAATAAAACCATCACAAAATAGTGCTAAGCTCTTCTTCCATTTTAGAGGGGGAATTTAATTGTTATATAGTCTGTCATCTAAGCAATAGTTATATAAATAAAAAGAGGATGAGATGACCTTGAACCTCAAGACTAAAAGGATTTTGATACATTTAAGAAAATCTGATAAGTTGTTTTAATGAGCAACAAACAAATAACATTCCTAGTAAGAAAGGAATAGAATCTGTTTTTTATATCATATTTTGCTGGTCATTGTTGAGGGAGAATAAACAACAGAAAATTTTAATTAACTAAATTGTTCTTGGATTGTTTCATGCATGTGTGTAATAGTTCTGTTTACTCTCATTGAATCTTCTTACATCTCCCCTCACCCCTGTCAGCCCCCTCACCCCTCCCCTACACCCCGTCAACCCTCCTCGCCCTTTTCTACACCCCTTTCAACCCACCTCACCCTTCCCTACACCCTTGTCAACCCCTCTTACCCTTCCCTACACCCCTGTCAACCCCCCTCACCCTTCCCTACACCCCTGTCAACCCCCTCACCTCTCCCTACACCCCTGTCAACCCCCCTCACCCTTCCCTACAAGTTTCTTTGCCACATGTGTATCTTTGTTGTTTAGAACCTGCTCAGTTTAACCAGGGCTGTCTGTGTGGCCGTGGCTTTGGAACTGCTAGTTGGAGACTAGAGGGCTCATTAGTGGGACACAACTGTAGACAATGACTGCCTCTCTCTGAGAATTTATCAATAGCCAGTAATTAGGCTAGGAAGAGTAAGACCCCTTAAACATCTCCCTGATCGGTGATTGACTGTTGACAGGCTTAGTCTTGCGTGGACCTGTGCAGGTAGCCACATCTGCTGTTAAGATTGTGAGTTCAATGGCTGTGTCATGTTCTGAAGTTTTTTTTTTTTTAATTAATCATTTACCTCTCCACCAGAGCTTTTATTCTTTCTGTCTCCTCTTGTGATGTTCCTTAACTCTTTTAGGGAACAGTATAAATGTCTTACTTAGGTCTGGACCATCAACCATGTGTTCTCAGCACCTTCCATAGCCACAGGGTCTCTGCATTTTCTTCATTCACTGCAGAGAAAGGCTTTGATGAGTAAGGCTGAGCATAGCATGTATCTGTGAGCATGCATAGATAGTTAAGAGGAAACTTAATACTGTGCTTAATTTATCTAAACCGTTTAAGTTTATCTTTACTTGGTTAATAATTCTCTCCTCTGCTTACTGGGCATCTTAGACATTTTTTGGATCAATACTAATTTTCTTTGAAGAACCCATACAATAAATGGAGTTTTACTTTCCCATGTCTAATTTATCATGAAAAAGTTCCTTTTATCTTCCTTATAGAAAAAATATGTCAGGAATGTCGTATTGTAAACACTAAAAATTAACCTCCTGGAGTGCTGGGAGCTGTTGTTCATGAAAACTCACAATGTTTTCACTTTAGTAAGTGAGATAAGCTGTCCCAACTGCCCAGGATTTGCTTTATCACACGGAGGCAGGAGGTCCGTGGACAGGAAGTATGTCAGGATATGTTTGCCTGCTATTGGGCAATGGGGAAAGACCATAGCCTTTATGAGGACCTGACTAATGTAATTCAGTACCATCCTCTTGAAATCCCGGATATAACCCTTGCCATCATCCATCTTCCTGGTCAGTATTAAAGCTTACTTTAGCTGGACAATTGTCAATTTGGTCTCTCTAGAAATTTTCAGGTTTAATTATATAACGGGGTATTAATATTTCTAACAGTTTCATTCTAGGATCTTCATTGGACTTCATGTAAACATCATCAAGTTCTTTTTTCATTTAATTTTTTCATACAACATATTTTGATCATATTATTCCCTCCTCCAATCCCTCTAGGAGTCTCCCTTCCTTCTCCCCACCCAACTTCATTCTCTCTCTCAGAAAAAAAATCCCATGAAAATCAAAAACAAAGTTGGTAAACACACAAAACAGAGCTCAGGTGTTTTTTTTTTTTATGCTTTCTGGTTGCTTGTGGATTTCTTGCTGTGTCATTTTGGTATTTTTTGTTAACTTTGAATTCTTGATGGAGAGTCGGAACTAATAGCTATCATCTTTGTGTAGACGATCTCTCACCTTGACTTTTAAAGATAAAGATGAGTTTCATGTTAAGAAAGTAAAAGAAATGTCTTTCTTTGTGATAAGGCAATTTGAATTATAGTTTAGGTCTCTAAAAATTCATTTCATTTTTACTTCCTGAAAGAATTTTTTTTTTCTGAAGGAAGTGCTGGATTTTAGTTATCATAACTTAATCATCATTAACGTGTAATTTGGGCTGCAGGTAGGTCTGGCTTTACTGCATGCGGCTTAGCTTCCTCACTAAGGAAGCTAACACAAAAATGTTGCCCCTAGTTTTTATTTAATGTCCATTTGCCCATCTCTTCCCTTAGTTCTCATTTCCTTCTTTGTTGGGTTTTTCAATTCCTGGAACTCCATTTCTTCTTAGAAGTTGTAAATTCAGTGGTTGCTACAGAAATATTGTAACATGACTCTTATATAGTCTTTTTTATATGACTGGAAGAATGGAAAGACTATGGATTTATCCCAGAACAAAATTGCCCCAAATAGGGTTTGTTTGGAGAGTTTTATTTTTCATCCCAATCTGCACAGAGCGTTCTTTGTAGACCTTGATAATCTTGAAAGGATTAGAGAGAACAAATATTTGCTGAGCTTACCTGAGTGTAACAGTTCTCAGAGAGTTAGCTTACATAAACTCACTCACTTTTCAGTTACTCTTTGAAGTGCGTATCGCAAGTTACCTTCTCAAACAGTAAAACAGAAAGGCTCAGAATTAAAGCAAGTAGTTACATGTGGTTAGTCAGGAAATAGGATTTGTACGCATGCCTGCCTGTTTCTACACTGGCTATGGTTGAGGAAATCGTGCCCTGTTATTTATATCTTGAGATGTGGCGTTCTATCCGCAGCTCTCAGATCTCTTATATTCTAGTATGTAGCCTCTTCTCCCCGCCCCTACCTACAACACTTTAAGGAACAGACCTTGCATTCTTCCATGAAAAAATGGACCTTAAGAACCAGAAAATAGCTCCTATCTGCAGAGCTGGTCTTCTGCAGTGCTCGGGTGTGGAATATGAGTGTCCTTGTCTCTGGTTAAAACAACGTAAGTGTAATAGGGAACCCTGTGGGTCACCCTGATGTGGTCTGTGTGGGACTCTGGCCTCTCCTTCCTTGTCTCAGCATACTTACGGCAGTTCCAGAATAAGATAGGATGTCAAACTTTATCAAATGGTAACTACTAAACACTTATTACATATGCCAGGAAGTATGTGATGTGCTTCATACAATAACTCAGGCTTCAGAACACCACCACCCTTACACATCATCTCTTACTTTACAAATGAGATAATCAAACTTTCATATGTTGTTCAGTCACACACTGAACGGGATTGAGACTTAAGTGGATACTCTGATCTGACTCTAAGTCATCTTTAACCTTTATGTCATATTCCTCAAGTTGTCATCACTTTCTTTGTCAGAAATCCAGTTCACACCTTGTCAAACCCTCTATCCAAAGAAGGTTGTTCGAAGCCAACGATAAAATTCCCAATGGAAACAAAAGTGTTACATGTTTTATACTTATATTTTCTTCAAGACTTTTGAAACTAGTGAGAAAGCAAAATCCTGCCTGAGGAGTTCTAGCAGACTCGGTCATCTTGATCATGGAGTACTTCCTCATAGGGATCCCTTAAGTATTTATGGGCATATGCTATGTGATAAGCTCAGGAGATAGGCTGGCCTTTTCCACGAGGGAATACACGCTGGTGAGGAAGACTGAACTGAAAGACCTGTTATATAGGTGGATGAGTATCTTAATAAAAGTGAATGATAGAAGTGATGGAGCTAGGAGACACACCTAGTTATTTCCCGAGTGAGTCAGGACTGGTGACAGCGCTGGGGAGTGATGACATTAGGCTCGGTCATAAAGAGAGGACAGGAGTTAGATTATTCTATTACCGTATTCTTCTTCTCTGTTCTGTTCTGGAAGATACCAGAATTGTGCTTGAAAGACAGGCCAGACTATCGTAGAAGAAGATACAGCTGATATCTCTATTTCTCCTAGTTAAGTTTCTAACAAAGATCTAGATCCCAAGCACTTATTCTGGTGGGCAGAGTGACATGGATTCCCTCTGATTGGTGACTAGAGTGAGTGGAGTTACTGTAGTTTTTAAAATAGCGCAGAATTATTTTGCCATTAAAATGTTTTCCTTTATCCTATCAAAAGGATGCATGAGTTATGAAAGATGATAGTAAGCTAATAATTTTCTATAGTTTCAACTGTGTCATGGGTTTGTTCTTGTGATATTTATGCGAATTTAACTTTTTGTCTAAGGAAGTACCAAGAACCATACTTGTACTGCAGAAGAATCTAGCATGGGTTACTCCTTTGAGGCAGTAATTGCAACGCTTGGGCCTGCTTTTAAATTCTATTGTCCTCTAATGCTCTAGGGATTAGACCGGAGTCCTCACTGCAAACACTCATTACACTGTGACACACTTAGAAAAAGTGATTTTTAAACACACACTGGTTTAGGGGCGGGAAAGGTTTTTGCAGGTATCCATGGCAACACTTCCGTTTTGCACTGGGCTCAGATTGTGGCAGGACAAAAGGGAATTAAGGACAGGACCCAAAAGACATGCTGATATGGTGTTCAGTTTGTGCTGCTGTATCTTCTGTCACTGGAACTAGATGATTGTTGCTAAGCCAGGAAGACCTGACTGTACTGCTAAGTCTTGGAGGTTCAGTCTTGACTCAGGTTGATCCAGTCATGGGGGACCCCCTTACTGTGAGTTTTATTGGGGTAAGCCTAAGCAGGTGCTCACAGAAAATGCTAGTGATAGACACCTCATTCTTCCAGTTGGGGGAAGGAAAACTAAACTCTTTTTTGAAATAATTGTTTTACAAACATAAAATTTACTCTCACGAGAAACTAGTAAACCAATGTAACCCACTGGGAGTTTATCAGGGTTCATATGACATAGGAGAAGAGCCCAGCTCCATCTCCATATGGAGAAAGAATTATTCTAGCTGTCCTGTCCTCTCAAAGTGTGAGGATTCTGAGGTCATTTGAGGCACTCACAGGCCACAGGCATTGGCTCACTAATAGAAACTGATTTCACAGGAGCACAGCATGCTTTCTTCCTGTGCACGCACTTTACCACTACATTCTAAATATGTTTCTTTTACCCACTTTATCTTGTCTGGCTTTGAAGGAAAAATATGCAAACCATATTTAAAATCAAGAAACACTGTGTGTGAAGGATGGGAAACACAAGAACCAGATATAAAATACACATTTTGATCATCCTTCCCCTCCCCGTCTCTCAATTTTGTTTTTTCTCTCTTTCAAAGAAACAAAAACAGAAGCACAAGAAACCTTAGAAATCCTCACAAAATCACAAAATAAAAAGCAAAATAGTCAAAAGACCAATAAGAGAAAAAGGCTAAACCAAAATGAAACGTCCACAAAAATGCTGTTGCATTTATTTTGTGTTGGCCAGTGACTCGTGGCCATGCAGCCTGCCCTGGAGCGTGGTTGATCGACCCAGACACTTCACTGGAGGAACCTTATTTTCCCTTTGGTGGCTGGTATCTGTTCCAGAGAGCTTCTTGGTTGGGGTGGGACCCCATGTCCGCTTCTCCTCCTGAGTGTTGGACTCCATCTGGCCTGAACCTGTGCAGTTGAAACTAGCTTCTTGAGACTCTCTGTTCACGTGCCCTTCTTCCTGCTTGGATTTTGTTTGGTTTGAACTTGTGCAAGACTTGGGAAAGCTTCGGTTTCTGTGAGTTCATATGCACACCAGCTTTGCTGTGTCTGGAAAAGTTTTCTGGAAAGAATTGTCCTTGAGGTCACTCACCAGGTCTGGCTCCTTTGTTTTCTTCCTCACCTCCTTTATTCTGTTTCCTGAGAGACTAATAACTTTAATAACAACAGGTCTGTCAGTATCGTCTAGTTAATGAACACCCTTCTGCCCTTTTCTTTTCTAACTAAACATTTTCTTACAATATATTTTCATCTTGGTTTTCCTTCCCTCCAATTCTTCTTGATCCTTCCCACTTCCTGACCTGCACAATTTTATGTTCTCTCCCTCTCCTTGGAAACAACAGGAAAAACACCAAAACAAAAATAAAAGCACACAAATAAAACCAAGAAGACAAAAGAAAAATGTCAAAAGAAAACAAAATGAAACAGGGAACCCACACAGATCCCAGAGTTTACTTTGTGTTGGGCAACTACTCGGGCCTGGGGCCTGCCTTGGACTGTGGCTAATGGACCCCATGACACGCCACTGGAGAATACTGGTCCTCTCGGAGTCAAATAGCTTTTTGGTTGGGGGTCAGGTGTCCTGTCCTCTTCCCCGTCTGGCTTGAACTTGTGCAGATCTTGTGTGTATTGCCATAGTCTCTGAGTTCACATGTGCGTCTATCCTATTAGTGCTGGAGGATACTGTTCTCTTGTTATCATTAGTTGTCTTACCACCTTTCTGCCTCTTCTTCAGCATAGACCCCTGAACTTTGAGAGGACGGATTTGATGAAGATGCCTCATTTAGAACTGAGTGTCCAAAGACTGTCCATCCACTGCACATTTAGTTGTGGGTCTCTGTGATAAATCCCCGTATACTGGAAGAAGTTCCTCTGACAAGAGTAGCAAGGAACTAACTTATGTATATAGAGGTACGCCATTGGGAGCTATTTTATTGTGGGAGATTATGTAAAGACATTGTAAAGAATTGTCTCACCCACTGGTTTAATAAAAAGTGCTGATTGGCCAAAGGCAGGCAGGAAGTGTGGGCAGGGCTACCAGACTAAGAAAACTCTGAGAACAGGAAGCACAGAAAGAATGCCAGAGGGAAGCCATAAGAAGCAGAGGACAACCATGCTGCTGTGAGAAAAGGTACCAAGCCGTATTGCTGAACAGGATAAGAATCATGGAGTAGATTAAGGGTAGAGTCAGCAAGTTATATGCCGGGGTCTTAGGCCGATCAGCCTAAAACTACTGTAAGCATCTGTGTGTCTCTGTGGGACTGTGGGACTGCAGGACTGAGGGTCTGTGGGTCTTCAACCTTGAGGTTAGGCCCGAAAGTCCGGGCCAGAAACCTCCTACTACATTTTATCATTATGTTTTTTTTTTTTTTTCTTTTCTAGCAGAATAATAGCAGTAGGTTTTCCCCTAGGCCCGTAACATATCCAGTCTCAGGTTCTTGATCTCTCCAGCAGTGCCAGGTATGGATTCTATTTCATGTAGTGGGCTTTAAATCACATCCAAACGTGATTGGTCACTCCTATAACATTTATACTACTATTGCACTGTATTTCTTACATTGATACTGTTGTAGGATGCAGGGTTTGTTCAAATGGCTGCTATTAATGGTTATCTTTCTTTTCTAGTAAAGTGCAGAGTACCTTCCAGGACTATGACCACTGGTCAGTAAGGGCAAAGTTTCCTGTTAGGCACCAGATTGACTTCTCTGTGTTTGATAACCTAGGTAAGTGTTGTCTTCAGTAGGACCATATCATTAAGTGGCAGAGAGCAACCAATAGTCTTGACTGTGATGTTTGAGAGGTTCCATCAGGCTCTTTGGTCAACAATTTACCATAATATTGAGGCACTGGAGGTCTTACTTGCTGGCTTAAGATGTAGTTGCAACATTATCTTCCATATTATTTTCCATGTGTATATTTTAGGAATTTCTGTAGTAGTAGAAAAACCATACAGTTTTTCACATGGCCTTAGTTGTCTCTTCCCATATTCATGCTTCCTCCCTTCTCCCTATTTAATCCTCCTAATCTAGGTTTCCTTCTGTCTCTTCATAACACTAGATTCTATTTCCCCTCCTTTGGGATATCCTCTCTTCCCCCATTGGTCCCTTTAAATGTACTGTCCTTGTGGTTATTCACATGTAGCACACATTTTGAAAGCTTAAGAGTTAACGTCACATATAAGAGAAAAATATATAATATTTCTTTTGGGGCCTGGCCCATACTTTTGGGCTTACACTTTCCCCAAACAGTGATGCTCTTTGCTGTGCAGAAGTTTTCCTTCAGGAGGCCCCATTTATTAACTGTTGGTCACAATGCTTGTGCTATCAGCGTCCTGTTCAAAAAGTCTTTTCTTGTGCCAATGAGTTTATCCTAACCTCCACTTTCTCTTCTATCAGTTTCAGGGTGTCTGGTTTTATGTGAGGTCCTAGATCCATCTGTAGTTGAGTTTTGTACAAGGTGATATATATGAATATATTTTCATTCTTGTACAAGCTGCCATCCAATTTGACCAGCACCATTTTTTTTTGAAGATACTAAGACAATGATAAATATGATAAACATGGTCCTGGAGAAAGTAACACATATGAACAGATGGTCAATATATTCGAAGAAATGGAAATTCTAAGAAATATTTAAAAAGAAAATGCTAGAGATAGAGGGTATTATAAATGAAATTAAACCTGCTTTCCATGAGCTCGTTGGTAGACTGAACTGTATCAGTGCAGATCTCAAAACAGAAAATCAGTCATAAGTAGACTGAAGAAACAGTGTCCAAGCCACTGTGATAGCCACAAAAGGAGCAGGGGCTGCTGATCCCAACTGTTGTTCTTGAAGAAGCAACATTTTGGAGACAGTGAAAAAAAAATACATGGCTTCTAGGATTTCGAGTGGGGGAAGGGTTAACAGAGCTCAGAGGCTGTTCCAGACAGTGACAGTTTGGATACAATATTGCCACAATACATTTGTTAAACCAATAGGATGTGCAGCGCCATGTGTGAGCGCAAGGGCAGACTGTGGAGTCTGGGGGATAACAGTGGGCTTAGATGCTCAGCAGTGGTCCCGAATGTTCCATTTTGGTGGAAGAGGCTAGCAGGGGGTTTGGGAGCAGTGGGTACATGGGAAATCTCTGTGTATTCTTATCAGTTTTGGTGTGAACCTAAAGTTGCCTCTCACAAGCATCTATGGCGATGGATCACTGTTATACAGAGAATGCTAACTCATTCTGAGTGATTTCCATTTGGAAATCTGAATAACAGTGGTGCAATTGAATGTAGATTTCTTTTCCTTAGAAGCATTCCATTCCAGGGCCTGTACAGTAGCTTAATGACAACACAAAGGACAGGTTACTTCTATATTTCTTAGGTTGGTGGCTTTTCACTCACAATGCTAACACGGCTGCTATGCCTGAGGAATGTGGTGGTTCCAACTGTGCTCATTCTTTTGGTAGAAGTTTTACCAAAATCCTCAAAAGATTTCAAATTCTGGAAAATATGATAGACCTTCAGATAGTGCATATTAAGCACTCTAGATGTAATTCATGTATCAGCTGTAATGGCTGGTCACCCGAGAACTTGTTAGAAATGCAGAATCTCAGGTATAAGCCCGGATCTAATGAATCATGGCCTTCATTTTTAACAAGATTCCTTTAATCACATTAAATTTTAAGAGTTACTCGTGTCCACCATGTTGAGAGACTTGTCCCACATTGGGTTTGTCAGTTTCATCTGCATGCCTGTTCCTGATGACCAGTGACAGCTTTGTGGATGTGTAACAGGCTCTGTGTAGCAGGCGTGGCTCCCAAATAATCCTTCATGCTTGGCCTATTTTCTTTGCAAGGTGTTCACATCTTTACATTTTTTTAGTAATCACAAGCTTAGTTGTTGGTACAGCCAGCTTGTGTATTTGTGTTTTATTATGTCCAGAAATCCCTCATTCTCCTGACTGATCCCTGCCACCTGAGAAGAAATTTTACGCATTGCTTCCTCTCTCAGTGAAATAGTAGACCAACTATTTACTCATTATTGGCTGGGTTGCTTGTGTCTAAGCAATTTTAGCCCCTCCCCCATTTTTTTCCTCTTTTACATGTGCTGCCAGGCAACACAATTTAAAGTAATTATTGAGTTCATTTGTAAACAATAAATCTCCAATGTGCAGAGTTAAAGAGAAGACAAAGACTACTTTAGATTAACAGGAAAAAAGTAGTTTTGTTTGCAAAGCAAGACATGATAAGTATTTCAGCATCTCCACAATAGTGCACGAATGAATAGGTCATTCTGTGTGAAGTGCTCTTCATTCAAGAAACTTAAAGAAAATCTCAGCTCAGGATTCAAGAATGGTCGACTGACCTGCACCAACAAGCCTGAACATATTCTGAACAGGCTATGGCACCCTGTAGTTCTCTGTCAGAGTTAATAAGCACTCTGCTGTGACTTGACAGTTCTTAATTTATGGAACCTGGTTCTTCCATGCTCCTTGCCACATGCATTTTGATAAATGAAATCAAGTGATGTGAAACTTCCCACTGATCCTCAAATACTAAAAAGTCAGGCATTTTCTCTGTTCTGAGGACTGGCCTGGGACTCCCTAGGGAGAGTGTTTGGTTAGTCTGGAGATAAGGACTTCTCTCTAAAGAGGCTCCTCTGGCCTCCAAGTGTCTGCCATCCCTCTCATGGTAAACTCCCCCTCCATCATGACTCTCAATGGAGCTCATGCTCAGGCTTTAAGGGGAAGCCTCTCCTTCCTTCTAAAGCTCCATCATGTTTAGATACCTCCATAAACTGTACTGTTTCTATCCAAGGCCACTCATGTCCTTGAGGCTTTTTCACCATAGTAAGCCACCTTGAGGTGAAGTGAGATTAAGTTCAGATTAAGCAGATGATGAAGAGCGGTGATGGGTGAATAACAGTGTGAATTGCTTAATGCTGTGGATATGCACTTAAAAAGGATTAATGGAAAAAACGTGTGTTCTGTGTATTTCACCATATTGAAACATTCACAATTTGAGAGGATGAAGTTTTAATATTTATCTGTTATAATACATGTTTATGTTAGCTAGGTTAAGCCCTTTCTTTGCAGTGTTTTTTCCTTTATTAGGAAGATTATTGTTGTTAGGTACATTGCTTATTAGGCATGGAATGCCAAAAAAATGAAGTTTCCAATAGTTCAATATATATTTACTGAGCCCCTTATTGACTATCAATGTGACACTGCCATAAAAAGTAAATACAGTATTGACTTTAATGAGGTTATAGATTAGTGTTGACTATAAACCCAACACTGTCATAGATTTAAAGTCTTGAGTTTAGTGAGATCATTGATTAGTGTGCAAAACAGACGCTGAGATAGAAGATTTCAGCATGATACCAATGCAAGATAAAACACCAGCATACAACATATTGTAGGTTATATATTAGTGTACATATAAACTCCCTAGAGCCCTGATATTACAGGCTTGGTCATCATCAGCTTATGGGTCTGTTGAGAGCTGGTAGAATCTTTTAAAGGTGGGGTGGGAGTAAATTAGGTTATAATGGCCATACTATAAAAAGAGGATATTGGCGTCATGATTCCTTATTTTTTTTCTTTGTATCTTGGCTATCACAGTGGGCCTTCCCACAGAGGCTTTAGGACTATGGAGATCATAGATCATGGAATAAAACCACGGTCAACCTGCATTTCTATTCCTTCCTCTACTCCTTTGCCAGCATCTGGAAAAGATACACACACTTTTCATATTAAAAGGGCCCCCTTCCTCCCAAAGAAAACCCAGAACCTGGATTTGCTGTTTTATGCCATGAACACCTTGGTGCACTTGCCTTACTTGACCTCTTCTTGGTACCTGATGCTGTTGCCATTTCCTCTTTTGTGAAGCTGACTCTTTGTTGTTTTAAGAGCACACTCTAATTACATTTGCAATCCCCTGGCTATTTCTATTTTCACTTTACCTCACAGGGTCTTCCTTTTTCTGTCCCTTCTTAAAATGCTAACTCTTCCCAAGTGCTCATGCTTGGATCCCTGTCACTGTCTAGAGAGTGACCTCACTTCTACACATGGTTTCAGCCATCTTCTCTGTGTTAATGATGATAAGTTGCACATCCAGTCTAGGTTTCTCCACAGTAACTGTAGACTCAAGAAGCTTGGAGTTACATTTTTAAATTTGTCTCTAATGGTCACTTAAATACTGGCAGAAGGTGTAAATGTCCGAAACACTAGGCCTCAGGTCACCTAATTCACATTTAATTTACTCTTTGAGAAAAGTAGCTATTGAGAAGTTTTAGATTCATCAAGATATAGGAAGTAAATAAATGTAAGAAAGATGTAGCCTGAAGTTTTTCTGTGTCCTGCAGCTTCTTGGTCCCAAATAAACAAACAGAGGCTTATATTAATTACAAACTGTTGGTCTATGGCTCGGGCTTCTTGCTAACTAGCTATTACATTTTAAATTATGTATTGGCATGTATCTTGCAGTTTTACCTGTGTTCCGTTACATCTTTCTCCCTTGGGCAGCTGGATCTCGAGTCTCCCAGGCTCTCTTCTTCACCCTGTATCTCCTAGATATCCTGCCTGCCTCTGTGTTGCCTTACAGGGTCAAAATCAGGTTCTTTATTAACCAATGGTAGCCACGCATGTTCCCAGCATACAGAAAGAATATCCCACAACCGTGAGATATTAATAAAAATTCTTGTCTGAACAAGCAACAATTAACAATGAAAACCTGTGTTAGTACTCTGTGCATAGGTGGTTTGAACTGGAGAGATGATGAGACTCATAATGCATTTCTGCTGAAAGTGAGGAGATGAGAGGAAAAGCACACCTTAGAACCTGATCACTGTTAAATAAATAACAAATACAAGAAACTCCTTAAAAAAACCACATATCAAGCAAACTGCACGGGAGACGTTTTGTTTACAATTGGGAATGGGAGTGACAAAACATTTCCACTTTGTCTTATTATATCTGTACAATAGCTCTCTAGCTCAGATGGCAGTCTGCCGTGACAGGACTGAGCCTCTCTCCTGATTCCTCCTGTTATACTGGGCAACACCCTGGTTTTAATACAAAGATGGTCCTGTCTTGCTGAGACATTTTACAGTCTATGAGTACTGCCAAAGTTTAAAGTTCAAGATCTCCACAGCTTACTCAAACTTTTTCTGCACTTCTAGCTTAACTACACGTCTACAGCCTCATTACCTCAGACTTGTCTGTCTTCATGCTCTTGGGGTAGGTCAATCCTACTTTACTAAATGAAGCTTTTGCTTTTGCTTATTTTTTCCTGTTTTATGAGAACCTCGTGCTCCCTTTATGAGATTTCAATCAGATGCTGCCATATTGAAATTGCTTTCTCTTGTGTCTTTTTGATGTAATTTATCATACCATGTTAACTGATATTGCCTCTTTGTTGGCCTCCCCTACTAAACTATAGGTGATTAGTAGGCAAGAACCATACAGAAAGAGCCTACAGCACAATTAATTTATCAAACATATATTGATCCCAGATGCTGAACCATGCAGCGCTCAAACTGTTATAGGTTACTTTGAAATGACTGACAGAGGCTCATGCATAGAACCAAAAGCAACACTATTTTATGAGGTGCTGGAATCTTTAAGAGCTAGGGACTGATTGGAGGAGCTAGGTCACTGGATACACATCTTGAAGATTATACCTATTCCTTAGCTCCTCTCTGGTTCCCTGTTCCCTGTTCACAAGGAGAAGACCCTCTTTTGCCATATGTGTCCACTGTCATGATGTCCCAAATGAATAGGACCGAGAAACAAGTGACCAAATACACTGAAAGCACAAACCCAAACAAACCACTCTTCTCTTCAGCCGCCCACTCAGGTATTTTGGTCACAGCTATGACAAGTAATTAAAACACAGACCAAAATTCAGTAATTAGGCTCTCTGTATAAAATTCCAATGAATAGCTTATTCAGCTTTTAAAAATGGAAGATAAATTATTTTCTAAATTATTAATTATATTTTCCAAGTAATATGTAGATGCCATTCTTGACTGCATGTAACAGTAGCCAGCTGAATGTATATGCATAAGGGCTATTAGAAATACATTACATGGCTCTGCAAAGTCAAAGGTCAGGTTGGCAGTATCTATGGAAACTAGCGTTATAAATAGAGCCAAATTTGGGCCCATCTCCTGCCCTCTTGGTCTCACCTTTCATCAGAACAAGTGCCCAGAGACTGAAGCTCATGACATACAGTGTTGCTGCCAGAGGCACATAGGTCTTCTTCCTCACACCTAGCTTACAAAGTCCTCTAGAAGGGAACTCCCTGGCCTTCTCTGAGTCATGCAATCTCAATGAATGAATCAATCACGTATATCCAGAAGATCAGTCTTCCCTGAGTCATCCACCCTGAAAAAAAAAAATCACTTGTCACCAAGAGAAGACACTCATATTTCTGACTCAAGTCCACCCTGGTGAGTCAAACACAAAGAAGTCAAGGAATCATAGTTTTGGGGGATGATATCAATCCTTGCTTCTCAAGGTGAGGTCACTTCACGTATCACTTGAATCTCACTCCAAACAGCGAGTCCTGGGCCTTTGAATTTGCTGAACCTGAACTGTATTTTTAAGCAGCTCCCCAAGTGATCTGCATTCAAACTGAAGTTTGAGAAGATGAGGAAGCATTTGCCAGGAAAAGTCATTCTTTATTTCTCCTGAGGATAAAAGTTCAGCACCGATATCAAGTTATGGGAGGAGACATTTTAAAAATGTTTACAAGGTTATATTAAGTGCTTAGAACAAAGCATGACACTTTTTGGAATTTTATTTTGGAGAAATTAAAAAATATATTTATGTCTTATTTGTTTATTTATTGGTTTTATTGAGTCAGAGTCGCCCTGTGTATTTCTGGCTGTCTCAAAATTCACTATGGAGATTACAATGACCTTGACCTCATAGAAATCCCTTTGCCTCTGCCTCCAAGGTGCTGGCATTAAAGCTGTGTGCACCACTATTCCCATCACAGGAATTTTTAAAGAGTAAAAGATAGCATTTTCCTTTAGTCATGACATAATTTGTCATGTGTGCAAAGACACAGATATTTTAACTTCCTTTATGATTTTTATGGCAATTCACACACCAGAGATTTAGTACTGGCTCCCAGAAATTGTCTGTACCAGTGGCAGGTATTCTCCTGGGGCTACTATCATGTGTTTATGATCCCATTGTACCTGGTGGACAGTGATTGATGATTCCCATGGTGGTCTTTTAGAGGTATCAACATCCCTTCAGTATCAGAGTGACCTGTGTCATCTGGCCAGCCAAGTGTGAGACATTGGAGACTCTACACCAAAGCCTCTACGGGATGTCAAAGCTCTTCTGAAAAGAATAAAGATTGACATGTACCTGTGTTTGCAAATCTCTTCTGGTACATGCACATAAACATAAAGAGACATAACTAACCAGATTAGTTAGGTTTAAGTATGGAAGACGTTTATGGAGTTCAGTTTTATAAGGAAAAAGAATCTTAATTAAAGGCTTTCTGAAATATGAAGCAGGTTTCTGAACTTCGACATATGAGATTTGTATGTAAACAGTCAGATATCTCTTTGAGCTTTAAGACCAACTGTATTTGAATATGAAAAACATGGACATTATTAATAAGCTATTAGAAAATTTATTAGTATTGTTTTCCCCAGGTTTTCTGCTCTGTCAAATCTCTTGTATTTCCTTAACACTCTATACCATTTTAGATATGTCCACCACTATGGGAAAGTCAGTATATCTCATTAGCTGAATGTTACCTCACTATCCACTTACTGTTTGTGTCATTTAATATATACATACATACGTAAATATGGTTTATAGGACATTTCATAAAAAAACATTACGAAGAAGTAAGGACCATATTACAATAGGCAGACTAAAGAATTAGATTACATTGAGCTTAGCTAAATTCATAGATGTTTGGTGAGCTATACACTAATCTAAAGTAACATAACTTGTCTAGCCCATGTTGAAACATGTATCCTTCATTTCCTGGACACATAGTTAAAATGTTCTGAAGTAGCATCTATTCATTTGAGCTGTGACAAGAACAGAATAGCCAAGTGAAACTTTCTGTCCAAAGATGCCCCGAATAGCATCTAAAGGAAGTAAATCCCTGAGAACTCAGAACTCAGATAGACTGAATATTAAGCAGGAATAAATGCATAATCAATTTTCAAAAATGTACTTGCGTACTTTATGCATATGAACTTTCTATTTGCACGCAGTGCCTGAATGACAGAAGAGGGTATCAGAGAGAAGAGAGCATTGGAGCTCATGTTAGTTGGTTATGAGCCACCATGTCATTGCCGGGAATTGAACTCAGGACTTAGGGAAGAGCAGCCAGTACTCTTAACTGCTGAGCTATCTCTCCAGCCCCCACAATCAGATTTGTTGGTAACTTTTCCAATCTATACCAATTTCTGAAGTTATTGTGGGGATGATTTCTGAAGAATGAAAGTGTTCCAGATGAGAACATCCTGGTGCTAAAGCATCCAGTTGCTATATAGACTAGCATGAAAGGACCGTTCACATAGGCAGTTTCCAGAGACCAAACTCCATCGGATTTGTTATTCCCTGTTGCTGTTTGTATGAGTATGTGGTAGTTCTATTGTCTGGCCCAAATCAGGAGTCACCTGATCTATGTGATAGTGTCAGAGAGTTTTCCAGATAAATTGTTTAGTTTAGTTTTGATTTATACGATATTAATGACTTTTTTCTATAAATGATATATTGCTTAAAATATGATTATTTACTTTCTCAGTGTATTTTGGCTTTTGTAGGTGATTTCTTCATTATGTGTACAAACATCTGTTTGGCAAGCTATGTGTGTTTGTTTTTAGTTTGGAACACCCAAGGTTCAAAAAAGTTTAATTAGCTATTATTACATACTCACACACACATACACACATTTTTTAAAAAAACCATCAAGGCAATCTATGCACTCAAACATCTAAAAACTGTATAGTGTATTACCAACAACCCACCGAGAGACTTCTTTGGAATAAGAATGAAGAGGAAGGGAGAAATGATGAAATTGCTTAGTCTTTCTTCTGTGACCAGCACAAAAGTTAAATATAGAAGTGTATTAGTTTGCTTAACTTACTGTTAGTGAGTATATATGCATTTTAAATTACTTATTCAATCACTTATTATATGTGTGAAATGTTTAATAAATACAATTTTACATGAAGAACTTCATCATATCAATAAACCTAAATCACTCTTATTGCTAAATGTTAAGGTTGTGTCCATTTGAGATATTTCAAAAACTGTTTTTATGAATGTTAATAGAATTTTAGTTATGATAGACATCTCACCTAAGTTGATGTTCCCAAGGCTCAAGACTTTTAGAAATCTTAACATTATTAGCTGCCTTCTAGAAAGATAGTTGCTTCTTTCTAACCCATAAGATATCAGACAATAACACATCCCACATTGCATTTACTAGTATGTACCTTTAAGGATATTTTGTTTATGGGAAAAGTAAAGAATCATTATTTAATATGATAATACAAATCTTGATATTGTTGCTACTGCTATTCTAGGAAGTTTCTCACAAAACATAAAAAGTTAGGATCGGAAACTGTCCCCGTTCTCAGATATTAATGAGTTAGTTCCAGCGACTGGGATGGTTTGTTACTCCTGGTTACCTTTGTTACACACTGCTCATTTACTTCCAGGCACACACATTTAGTATGTGTGTTTCCATGCAGATATGACTCAGTCCAGAAGTAAACAGAGGAGGAGACAAGCTACTGAGATAATCATGTTATCTAGCAATGATGTTAACTGGCCAATTCCATCAGCACATGACACAGCATCAAAACAGAAAGCAGAGCAAACAAACAGGCAAGGGGAACAATGCCCTGTGGCCATTGTTAGAAATGTGATTGACTCATAATGCTAAAGTCAACAGCTATACAGGGAACCGTTTCAATGGGGATTTTGGTTTATTTTTCCAGTACTTGGTTGTTTATAAGTGTAGACTTATTAAAAAGTATACAATATATTCAGGTAAATGTCAAACATTCCTTCAAGTGGAACTCCATTAAATGTTTCCTGTATATGGAAACAGTAAGATAAAATGTTTTCTGCATCTGAAAGATTCCCACCTGGAAACTGGGCTATATGATAAAAAATGGCATCTAAAATAACAACAATTAAAAATTCTTTTCAAAAAGTAAATTACAATGAATATCAACTATAACATAACTTATTGATATTAGATAAAATCTTAAAAATATTAAAGTTCCCTACTATTTCTCTGGAAGGAGCTTTCTGCTGTGGGGATGGCGCAGGGTCTCAGCAAGTTGTCCTTGAGAGAGGGGCAAATAGGTGCAGCCTTAATGACAGGGACACCAGGATTAAGGCTGAAAGCAACAAGCTCAATTTATTCAGGAAGGGCTGAGCCTTATATACCCTCATCCCTGCCCAGGGGAAAATCTACTCTGCTGGCGTCTGCTCATATGGTGTGGTCATCTCTCATCAGAACTCTGTTGCAGACCCTGGTTGGCTCTCAGGAAATATCTTATGTGCATGCTCCTCATACTGGCCTAGACCTACTTATACTGGCTGGCCCTTAGGCTTGTGGGCCTAATTACCCCACAGCTTTCAATGATCTTGTGTGAGTCAGTGACCAGTCCCACCTGCTTGCAGGTAGGGTTAACTATTTAATAGTAGGATTCAAATACAGAGATGTGTGACGTAGTGGAACTGCCTGGTTCCAGGTGCTGATGAGCTGTGTGACTTCAGTCAATTTATTGATTCACTCTTGGCTTCAACCTCCTCATTTGTCAAGCTGACAATAATAATTATTTATAAATAATAATATCAGGAACCTCAGAGTTTCTGTGAAGTAAAATGTGAAATTGTAGCAGAATCCTTGGGCCAGTGTCCATCCCATACTATTTAGATTACTACATCTAAGCAATACTAATATTATTATTTTAAAATAATTATTACTACTAAAGGCACTAACTGCTTTTCACTTTCTTCATCAAGTTCATATTTTATGAACACCATCAATGTAATTATAACTATGTTTCTAGATTAGCTTGCCAATGAATTAACTGAAAATGATATTTGGTTGAAAAGAGTAGAACACCTGAAAATCTGGAGTATCTCCACTGTTGGCTGAAGCCTGTGATTTGCTTTATGTTTCCAGAAAGATGGAAGAGTAAACTGATTTAAGAATCTGGTCTCCAGAGTCACACTAACTCTAAAGTGAATGTGGCCCTAGTCACATTCCAAAGGAGACTGCAAGCAGTTCAGTGTGTTCAGTTATAAATCCTAGTGACTCATGGAAACAGTCTTGGAAACACACCTTTTCTAAGGGTGGCTCCCTGCCTGCCTTTCCTGGGCTGTGCTGTCCTAAGGCTGACTTCCTGGACATCAGACTGGTGTAGTCACATGTGGTCCCATGCTCATAAGGGTCCTATACAGCTTTAACACTCAACTGTAGAAATTCTTAACAATTGAACCTCTTAATTTATATCTGATAGGACTGTGGAGAATGTGCTTAAGAAGAGGTGATTTTGTGTGTGTGTGTGTGTGTGTGTGTGTGTGTGTGTGTGTGTGTGTGTGTGGTGTTGTTTTGTCATTAACATGTAAATGATGCTCATTTACACAGAATTTACATGAGCCTAAAATGTGTGGAAGTTGAGAGATTCAAAGACAAATATGGTGTGTCTAGAACAAGGAACCATGTGAGCAAATCCCTGACAGTGAGAGAAGCTACTTTTCTAGTTCAGAACAGAACTTCCAAATCAACAAGAATGAAATGACATTTTAAGAAACAACTAAACACTTATACCTTTATTTTTATTACATCAACTACTTCATGAAAATTAACATGTAGAAAGGCAGACGAAATGGCTCATATTTCTTTTCTTGTCCTTATTTTTCAATAGACCAAAGGTAGAGAATGTTGGAATATAAGGTAGGAGGAGGCAGGACCTCAGTTCTTCCAGCCTGAGGACTCAGTAGAGGTAAGAAGTTCTTAGTGACTACTCCTCTGTTTCTCTGATCTTTCAGCTTTTACCACAACATTTGACTCCAATCTTTTATTAAGACCAACTAGGATTCATGCTACATCTGACATCCAACTTGTGGGGCATAAATTCACAAAAATGTCACATATCTGTGGCTTTGCAACTCCTGGCACAGGCTAGAGTTACATACAGCTAGCTACATTTTCTTTTTGGCATTAGCCTCTCACCCACAGCCAGCTCTGTCTTTTAAGCAATTCCCACCGCATGTGTTTCTTCCCAAGAATGATACATATGTGTGCTTTTCAGATATTTTTTTCTCTGAATTGATTATCAGCTTTCTCTGAACCTCCTCTTTGAGCTGCTTTCTAACTAGATAGTACTTTAAAAAGTGTTTGGGCTTCTATTATTCTACAAAGAGCAGTCAGCTCACATCTTCACCATCATCTGAATCATCATTATCAACAGATTTTGTAAGATAATTGTAAATTCTTAAAGGGAGAAGTTAGTTAAAAAAAGAGAGGTTTCTTCTGCATTAAAAAATGGGAAACAATATTACAATGTAGGGAGTTAGCCAATGCACTAGGCAGTTTGAAAATAAAGCAATTACATGAGAGGACAATTAATTTAGATGGGATTTATATAGTGTCAACTATAAATATTATTTGTTTGATAATTTTTGTTTTATTATTTACAATGTTGGTTAATATAAATGCCAAGATAAAAGTTTTTTTAAAAAAAAAAACTTGCTAAAACAGATAATAGAGATATTCAGACACAGACAGAGCAATTTAAAGGAGAACCAATATCAGCAATGCATTATAAGGTTATAGAAAAACACTCTAAGGCTTTCATACAGCCAACCTTAATTTATCAGTACCCTTACAAAATCTGTCAAATGATAGATATATCCGTACTGTGATTTAGGCAATTCAATGAAGTGATAGCCTCATATGGCATGCATATTTAACTTTTGTGAAGCAGATGTTAAACTTGTGGTCAACTTGTAATAGAATTAACCCTAAAGACTGGAGAGACTTGGTTATAGCAGTCTTGGAGACTGATCCTCAATTACAATGGAGGACCGGATGGAAAGATGATACTAAGACCACTAAACACAATAGGGGTAGAGGTATGGAAATCTCCCAAGATCAATTTCTTGGAGAGGGCAATTATTCTAATGTAGAAATTCAATCTTTATATGATGAGTACACCCTGGCTTTGTGACTCACAGCAGCCTTGAATAATTGGGACAGAATTGAGGAAGTATGAAAAAAAAACCAATGGGAAACAAATTATAAAGGATCCCCCCCCCAAATAAACCATCACTAATTTCTTACAAGGGTTGACTTCAGCAGTAAATAAAATGAAACAAAATTTAAAAGCTAAACAAATAATAATTGAATCCCTGGCTTTTGAAAGCGCTAATGCACAATACAAAAGTGCTACAATGTGGTTTCTTTGGTCCTGAGCTGCCTGAGGCCCAGACCCACAGACCTGCAGCCCCAGACCTCTTAGCTGCCCACTGTTGCTCTTGCTTAGGCCCCAGAAATGACTCAGACTCTTATAGTAACTTTATGCTGTTTGGCATATGGCTCAGGCACATTGCTAGCTAGCTCTTACATCTTAAATCAACCTCAACCCATTTCTATTAATCTTTCCTGCCATGTGGCCCATGGCTTATACCTGTGTTCCTTACATGTTGCTTCTTTGGGCTTCTCCTCCGTCTGCCCGACTCTACACTGCTCCTCCTACCTATTCTGATTCCTCCTCCTACTTTTTCTATGGTGCCTGTCATGGGCCAAAACAGCTCCTTTATTTAAAGATTGCTATTCATGGCATACAGAAAGACATTCCCACATCACAAAAGAGTAATTAAGCCATTAAAGGCTAAATTAGCACCCTTGGAGGACTGGATCTAAGATTATATCAATATTGAATCTCATAACCATAATGATGCATGAAAAAGAGAGGTGATTGCCAGAGGTTTGAAGAAAAACTGAAATGTCAAATGTTTCAATTGTGGTAAACAAAATCACTTAGAAAGGGGGATTGTAAACAGAGCATTCCTCAAACAATGTTTTTGCTAAGAAGAATTTCAACAGAACCCTCCTCACTTCTGGATTATGCGGTATGGCAGGGGCAAGTACTGGACTAACAAATGCAGATTAATAAAGGACAGACGAGGTAACCATTTGCCATTGGGAAATGCTTTGGGGGGGCCCTCTCTCAGGCTCCCATGTCAAATTCAGTTTAGTTGTCTCCAGTCATCATGGAGGAAACTCCTTCTCAGAGCAATTACATAACCTAATGCCTATTGTAAGGAAGCATACTGCTCTGGATGATAGAACAGGTACAGACGAAAGAACAAAAAACTTTGTCACTGAAGGTTAACATGGTTAACAGACAAAGCTGTATGGGTTGAGTAATGACCTTTAACGTCAGAGAAATGGAAGGCTTTAGAGCAGCTGGTACAGTAGCAGGCAAATGCTCAGCATACTAAAAAAATTAACTATAATTAGAATTATCCTGTATTTGTTATTAAATAGAAATCTGGAAAATGGAGAATGATAGTAGATCTAAGAGCTATTAACAAGGTGATTCCACCAATGGGCTCTCTACAGTCTGAAATTTCTTTGTCTTCCCTATTTCCTAAAGGATGACATTTTATAGTTATCCATTTAAAAGACTGTTTCTCCACTACACCCTTACAAGAAAATGACAGAGAAACATTTGCCTTCACAATGCCTGTTTATAATAATTCTCAGTGTGTTAAGAGATAGCAATGGAAGGCTCACCCACAGGAAATGTTGAATAGTTGCCACTCTGTGCCCATATTTTGTATGACAGCTGTTGGAAATGATACATAAGCAGTTTTATCAATCTATAGTTTACCATTACATGGTAATACCTAATCAGGATTTCAATGGACAACTGCTTTGAATTCTAAAAAGGCTGATTCTGTAATCACATATTTATCACATATTTACTAGAAGTTATTGCCACCATGGGAATACCTGTACAAATTAAGACTGACAGTGCTCCAGTTTATATCTCTAGTAAAATAAACAGCTTTTTGCTTATTACAATATAAAGCATATTATAGGTATACCACATAATTTTATAGGCCAACCAGTTATAGAAAGATAAAATTAAACTCTAAATGATATGTTAAATAAGCAGAAGACAGTAATAAAGACCCCCAGAAATAGACTGCATAATGCTTTATTAACTTTGAACTTTTTCAATACTAATGAGAAAGAAATGACAGCTGGGTGTGAAGAAACACTGGGTAATAGAAAAAAAACTACTGAATTAAATCAGCCTGTGCCCTTTAAAGATGTGTTGATCTTGGAATGGAAATCAGGATATACGTTATATTGGGGAAGAGGTTTCGCTTTTGTTTTCCCAGGAGAAGAAAAGCTATGGACACCATCAAAATTGATAAAGATTTGATCTGAACCAGAGACCTCTTAATTAGAAGAGTAGATAGTTCATCAAGCAACAGAACCATTCAATTTAAACTAACTTATACAACCAATATATGCTTTTCATTTGATCAGATATAACTTTCCCAAAAAGAACCTCCCCAAAATTAGCATTGGGGCAAGTTTTTGATTTTATTTCAGGAGAATAAAGACATCCATATAAGGAATCTGAAGGCTACTGGACAAATGAGACATATAAAGAAAAAAGAAAAGTAATACATAAAAATGTTCCAAGAATAAGAATAAATTAGCCTCTTAGTATATTCCATCCTTAGTATATCTAACAGGACAAAATTGAATAAATCTTCCTACCTTTTTGATTCTGCTGTTCTCTATAGATGTATAATGCAAATGATATTTTGTAGTCCCAGTTCAATTAAAAATTAATAATGGCTTTAAAGTTGAAATGTGGCTCTCTCCTTATCTATACCCAAGCATCTTGTTAAAAGAAAATGCAAAATCTTTGTAACATTTCACAAGAGCCACCTGATATGGGTTAGAAGAAAAATCAAAACTGAGGAACTATTATATTGCTACTAATCTTAGGGTCATTTGGTTTTATTTTGGCTATTTAAAAACTTTTCTTAAGATATAAATTTTACATAAAGATTATAAGATTAATATATATTTTAAACTTTTTGTTATGATATTAATGGTCATATAGAGTACTAACTAATTCTAGAAAAAAGGCTTTATCTAGCTTCCTGTACATGACTTTTGGTTTGAGTCTCTATCAGTTTTTTGTAGTGAACCACAGCCATGATGGACAGGGACCTTTAAAGTTATCTTCAAAAAGATGATGAGGCCCACAATGATGATTTCATCAGGACTATGACAACCACTGCTGGGCTGACAAACACCACCTAAAGACTGTCTTTGAACTATAAACTACTCAGGACAATTTCAAGGTGGCTAGCCTCACAGACTGCTCTAATCCTTTCAACAGCTACTTCTCTCAGGAGTTAACAAATAACCTAAATTTTTCTTTTCAGGATCTCCTAAAGATGACTTTGTCCCCAGACTGCAGACAATAAATTTAAGAATACAAAGCCCACATTCTCAAGAAGTGGGATAGGTGGTTTTTGGTTTTGGGTTACGAATATTTATTGCTTTTTAGGGTGGTTGGCTATAACTTGTGTTTGTAATGGTTAAGAAAAAAGATGAACAAATGAGATGTTACATTCATGGTTTATTGTTTGGAAAAAAGAAGGAAGTACAGATAATATAGGGCAAAGGGTAAATTATTAAATCTAATCTAAAAAGGAAAGATATATAAATGATAGGATAAAAGTGTAGAATATTGAACTTACTTTATAATATTTACTAATTTTAAATATTTTACATTGAGTTGGATTTTTGTATGTTGTAGGTTATTGTGAAGTTGAGATTATTTCTGTTAGAACATACTGTACATATATTTCTACTCTTGTTCAAGGTATTGTACCTCATTTAACAATGTAATGCAAATCTCTAGTCCTTGAAAGTTAATATTATAAAATAATTAGCATATTAAGAATACAAGTTAGAAGTTAGTCATTACACCCAAACATATAGTCATATTAGGTAAGTTTTCAAGATCAAACAGAGATATGGTGATTTCCCAGGCATCCAGATGTTTCTGTAATTTATTATATTTTTTGGGGGGAAGTTGTTTGCTTGCAATTCCTTCTTACTTAGTTAATATTATTTTCTTCTTGGGTTTCTAATATAATTGAAGGCTGGATAGTTAGTTATAGTTTTCCTTGCTAGCAAATTCAGAAAAGAAACTCACTAAAGAGGTGTAAAGTGTATAAGTTTGAGAGACATCAAAAGATAGTTTTCAGTTGGTAATACAAGGTAGACTAGAAAGTGAATCAGGTACAACACTTTCGAGTCACTGAAATAAGATAAATAATGAGATATTTTCTCTGAATTTGTCAAGTGTTAATGGACTAGACATTATTGATGTGATTATTACTTGCATATATTTTATATAGTTATTGTAACTATTGCATATAGTTTTTCTTATATTAGCTATAACTTGTTTTTAGAGAAAAAGGGAAATGTGGTGATATTTTGCATATGCTCTAACAAATAAAGGTTTTCTAAAGATCGGAGGGCAAAGTCAGGCAATAGAGACTAGGCAGTGGTGGAACACACCTTTAATCATAGCACTAGGAAGGTTGAGACAGGAAGTGATAGTGGCTAGGTGGAGAAAGGAATATAAGGTAGAAGGCGACAGTAGCTCAGTCCTTTCATCCTGAGCATTCAGCAGAGGTAAGAAGTTCTCAATGGCTGCTCTTCTGCTTCTCTGATCATTCAGCATTTACCCAAATACCTGGTGCTGGGATTTTATTAAGACCAACTAGGATTCATGCTATACTTGCCAAAGTACAAAAGCATGTATGAGTTACAAAATACACGTTGTACACATACAAATTAAACACTCTTACCTTCACTGGAAACATGGATGTGGACCCACATCCGTGTGCGTATAGGTAGCACTATTTGGACTCAGGGGTTATCTAGAAAACTAGAGGACTTGAGGCTCTGTGGACAACGGTGTAGAAGGCGCTAGAGAGACTTGGAGGGAAGTGATGATAGGTAGGTATGGTTAAAGTTCAGTGTGTAATGGGAGAAAATTTAATAGAATAACTAAAATGTTATTAAAAACTGTATTTAGGAAATCTTTGAGGACAGACAAGGTGGTTCATGCCCCATAAGGCACAGGGATTTCCATGAATTCATGACCAGCTTATATATTGAGATGCTGACCCCAAACCAAAACCAACCAATCTACCCACCTAGCCTTTTGGGATATGGAGGCTCTGGAATGGAGAAGAATAGAGAGAAAAGAACACACACCGTGGCTTACCTTGTCCTGAGCTGCCATGTGACAGCATGGCACTGAAAGACTTTCAAGTCTGAACCTGGACTTCTATGTCATTCTGCAGATGCATTTGATGAGACAGAAAATACAGACATTTGACAAGTTGTGCTGATTATAATTTTTTTAATGGTTTCTTTGTCTCCAAACTCCTGTGCCCTTGGCAGCTAGCACAGGGCTTATGGTGCAATCTGGCTACTTATAAAATGTATTGAATGGACAATGGAATGCATCAAGCTTGTTAAAAATAAGCCTCCTCCCCTTTTTGAGTTACCTTTTTGATCTTGCTAATGGGCTTTAAGTATAATTTATATCCCTGTGACACAGCTGCTGGAATCCATGGTTTAATGCTGGGTTGCTATAATCTCAGCCAGTGGCTTCTGAGATTGAAGGCCCTGAGCAACAAGCAGATGGTATCTGGGTCTTGGACTAAACAGGTCATCTCCATGCTTTTTAGTTATCTCCAAGGTCATCTTTTGTTCCTTGGAGGTCCTCAGAGAACCTTCCTAGCTTTTCACACATTGTTGAAGGTTTGTGAGTGAAAAGGGCATATACTCCAGTTGTCACCCATCTACAAATTTTCCTTAAGGGCATTGAAATAGGCAACAAACGTAGTGGATGGTCGGTAGCAAGCTTGATTTTCTGCATGGCTTGTAGGGGCACAGAGCTCTCCAGGTGGCAGAAGATGCATTATGTCAGCCCTGTTGACCTTTATTTCCTGCTTTAAAAGCAGGATTGGACATAAGTTGGGACTTTTAAGACAGGTTTCTCCTTTTGTGTATTCCTTTGCATAGCCCTTCTCCCAGTCTTGGTAGATAGCCTGCACATAACACACTTCAGACTATTTACCCTGATCTTTAATGAGTGGGTCCAGTGGAGGGTAATATTGTTATGCTACGATAACAAGTGTACTCATGTGGTAATCGACAGATGCCCCACACCCCATGTGGGCACAGTGGAAAGTACCGAGTGGGTTTCGGTTATGACCTCTACTTACCGCGTCCGGTTTCTTTGTGGTCCAAGTTTTTGTCTCAGGCGAGGAGCGTCAAGATTAAATAAGTCTACACTCAGGAGTCGTTTAGGTTCCATCATTCAGGCTCTCTCTGACATTGAGAGACCTGAGCTTTATTCAGTACATGTTATCTCTTAGACCTGTCTGTCCCTTAGCCATGCTTCTCTCCTGCCACTGCATCTCGCCTAGCTTTTTCCCCTCTAGCTTCCCGCCATGCTGGATTCCTTCTGCCCCTTCCACTCACACTGACTCTAATCCATGCTTGTCCCCAGCTTCTGCCTCCTCTCCAGCTTCTGCTCTTCTGTGTGTCTCTGTGTGTCCCCTTTTGTCTCCCCTATCACCTTAACTCTCCTTCACACCCTGCCCCCTCATCCGGCACACCCAAGGTCTGGAGTCTCCCAAGAGGCTAGCACTCAGCAGGTGGCAGCGTCTATAGTGCAGGGAAACAGGTTTTTCCCTATTTCCTCTATAAACATAGGGTTTTAGTAGGATGGGCCATTAAAGGCCAGAATGGCACATACTCGGGAGACAACAGGAAAGCAGTGTGGCGGGGGACACTTAGATTGGACCCACATGGAAAGACTTCGTTGTTATGGAGAAAAGGAGAAAAGATAGATGGATAGAGGGAGAGAGAGAAAGAGGAGAGAGAGGAAGGAGGGGTGTCAAAGTTGAGAATGATTTTTTCCATTTTTTTTATTTAAAAAAATTTCCATATCTACTACAGCTCCCCCTCCCTTTCCTCTTCCCAGTCCTCTCTCAGCCTCCCCACTCCATTCCCTACCCATTCCCCAAGGAGGGCACGGAGTTCCCTGGTGTGTCCTTCAGTCTGGCATATCCCATTGAGGTAGGTCAGCAGCAAAAATCACAGAAAGCCTACAACCTCACAGAAACTGAACACATCTCACTTGAACCACCTCTGGGTCGAGGAAGAAGTGAAGAAAGAACTCAAGGTCTTCCTCAATGAAAATGAATCCAAATTTATGGGACACAAAGCGGTGATAAGAGGTGAATCTATAGCACTAGATGCCTATATGAAAAACCTAGAGAAAGCTCATACAAGAGACTTAACAGCACAGCTAAAAGTTCTAGAACAATTAGAACCAAACTCACCCTGAAGGACTAGAAGGCCGGAAGTAATCAAACTCAGAGCTGAAATCAATAAAATTCAAACAAAGAGAACAATACAAAGAATCAGTGAATCAAAGAAAATCCTTCTTAAATGGTGCTTGACATCAGCACTCAGGGTGGGATCAGGCTAATTGCCATTGGCCAGGTGTGGCCTCAGGGACAGAATCCTAATAAGTATATTATGGGAAAAGCTTCCACCCTGTGTGTCTCCCTCACCACTTATACCGGTACTAGATGGCATCTTAACAAAATATTAGCCCCTTTGGCTTTAGGTTCTTAGGATCTATGTTTCTAGCGTGAAAGTGAAGAAACAGTAATGGAGGCCTCTTCAGTGGAGAGAAGCAGATCTCTGTCTCCAAGGAGATTTGCTGGGTTAGAACTCTCATGGCCACCATCTACTATCCAGGTATCCACGGGTGAGTCTGAATGTAAGCACAGGAGAATTAGAAATTCTGGCTTCAGTTCCTAATTCTTCTGCAGAATTTCTTCCCAGGCTGGAGTTTGAACCTACTGCTCAAGCTGACTCCCTCATTCAAAACTAAGCTCCTCAATTAGAAGCATCTCTGAAGTTCTTTTTCCCCTCAATGGAATAAGGTCTTCCTCTCAAGAATCCATTTAAAGAACAAAATCTAGCCCTTAGACTGCTAGGTTCTGAAGGGGATTTGCTTCTAGGAATAACTTTGGCCATTTATTTAGGACTAAATTGTCATTCAGTCTCCAAGTGCGAACTGGAGGGTTTTTCTTTGTATCTCATGCTCAAGAGAATTTCCTCTCATCTGGGTAATTTTCTCCGTACTCTTAGGACAGTATTGGTAAAAGTAAGTGGACAGAGAACATTGGAGAGGTGAGAGTATAAGCATAAGCTTATAAGGCCTAGAGGTAAAAGAATGTGGAGTAAAGGACCCACTGTCCCTGCCTGGCTAGCATCCTTGTTTCTCAAACATGAACTTAAGGACTTAGCTTCTGGACAGCATCTCTGCTGTTCCCCATCATGCTTCACTGTACATATTACTCTTTAACCTCTGGGCTCATTGAGATTGAGTCCAAGACTTCAGGTTTCTGTCTCCACAATGGATTTGTTTTGTAAAACAAATAAATACTTGGAGATGTCTGGTGGGACCAGCACGTGACACCAGCGGCATTAGGATCCTGTGGGTGACAGGTTAAGAACTGCTCCCACCCACCCTCTCTTTTCAGGGAAGGGATGAATTCCTGGAGAACTGTGGAAGTATGGGCAATGGCTGCCACAGTGCCTGTGCCAGTGCCCTATCCAAATCTGCTGTTCTCGTCCTTGCGGGGGGCGGGGGGGAAATGAACGGGAAAATAAAAAATAAAGGATTGCTAGCAGCGTGGGAAGTCTGATGCTACCGTGATAGTCAAAGGACTCAGTGGCAGGAGGGACCACTGGGCATCATTGGTTTTATCAGCACCGTTCTGCTCACCCTTATTTAAACACCACCATCTTGACTCGACAAGTGCATTAGTCCATTTACCCTTAAAGCACAAGTCCTTGGAGGACCCTGGCTCTGTGCTGCTCAGGTGCCACCGGAGACGCTGAGGTTCTATAGTCCTCCTGGTTAAAAGGCACAGGTCCCAGACAGCTGCTGATCGGTGTGTATGCATGTTTGCCTCTCCATAAGACCGACGATGTTTGAGTACACCCTGGTCCATAAGCCACCACAGGGAAGAGAGGAGGAAAAGATTCCCCCAGGGCTGTGATCGAGCTCCCTTGAAAGTTTGCCTTATAGAAAGTGGGGAGAAGATGAAGGAAGTTTGAAGAAGGAAGGGAGAAATAAAAAATAACTGAGATCTGAGATCTCTGTTTTGCTGGCTGCACTAACTTTTAACAGGTGTGGATTGGACTCGGGAATATACGTGCTGAGGTTTCCAGATTCCTGTGTCCTGGAATAGTGAGCCAGACATAGGAGTGGTAAAAATATAAAGAGTTTATTAATAAAGAAAGAAGTTATTCTTGAGGGTGAAAGTGGGCTTGTAAACTGAGGAGTCAGTTGCTACAAAGTGCAGCACCACATGAGTTCTGTTCCTTTAGAGGTCTTACAGCACACGCTGAGTCTGGGAGAGCTGGCTGTGCTGGTTACATGCAGCCCTGGTGAGGAGCCGTGTCTAGCCTTTCTGTCAACTGGCTCTGAGCATCTTTTGCCTGTGCATCTGATACGTCTTACCCTATGTCTCCTACTCTTTTGCCACAAAGCTTCAGACAACATGCTTGATGGAAGTCTAGGTATCTTCAAGGCAGATGTAATAAGACAATAGGTAGATGAGAGATAAAGCCGTTATGAAGAGCATATGATGCACAGGCATGGAGGAGCCCCACAGAGATGATGAGAATGGGCTAAGTAAAGAGTCATGACAGTGAGGGCCACCATGAGATCATAAAGCCAGCTTAGTGTGGAGAAGTGAGGGCTTGGGGGTTTGGGTGACTAGAATAGAGTGCTGGAATTTAAGATTTCACGGGGAAGCGGTTTAGTGGAAGCATGGTAATGTTAAAATGGTCCTGTTAAGGTATTTGTAAGTGATTGTAAGAGGGTTGGGAAGAGAATCAATGTCTGTCTTGGATAAGGCTAGTAAAGACAGTGAGGAAAAGAGATACAATAGCATATTTCACAGGCTTAGAATAAAAGCATTAAAAAAGTATTTTAGGTGTAACACTCAGATCAAAAGCTGCATGCAGGAGCTTGGCGAATGTCCTCTGCATCCTTCCCTGGTTTGTGGCACTTGACAAAAGGGACAGTTGAGGGCAGTGATGAGGATGGAGTGAGTACAGAGGGGTGTGAGATGAAGTCATGATCTTAGATGACAAAGCCCAGGTGGGACATGGGCATTTATTAGAAAATCCTCTTATTGAAGTGTTCCTTATAAATGTCATTCATCTGGAGCTTCATTTTCTACTTGGGTCAACTCAGTGGAATGTACTTTGGAATAGTGAGATCTTCATAGGCAGGTGAGAGCTAACTTCTGAGGAGAAAGGGGGCAAATGTCAGCAAGTAGGTAAGTAAGATAAAAAGTAGAGCCCAGCAAAAAAGAAAAAAAAAGTCATTTTTATGAACTCTGAAACATGGGGCAGCTTGTCCCCAAAATGGATCTGCATTATTCTATGGGGAAAAAAGCTAAACTTTTGCAGTGAGTAACCTCTTAGTTATTTCCTGGGCAAGACTTATCGCAGCCATGGGCCTCCCACTCATACAAAATAAGGTGGCCCTCTCAACTGACATTTGGCTTAATGTCCATTTTCACGTTGTGCCAGAGAATTGCCCCGCCCTCCAGTTCATTGAGTTGGCAAAGCATCTGCAAGGATCCTCGAAAGATGACTAATGTCTAGTGTAACCATCTTGGTTTGAAAATTTTTAAAGAGGGACACATGCCCTTTGGCTTCCTTCTTCTCTTTGGCCACCAGACAATAAAACTATTCCCTGTGCTGACTAATTTTATGGCAACTTGACACGGGCTATGGTGATTTCAGTCATGGAGCCTCAACTGAGAACATGCCTCTATGAGATCCAGCTGCAGGCAAGCCTGTAGGGCATTTTTAAGTTAGTGAATTTTAAGTTAGGGCATTTTAAGTTGTGTGTGGTAACACCCTGGGCTGGTGGTCCTGGGTTCTATAGGAAAGGAAGCTGAGCAAGCTTCACGGCTTTCCAGTAGGCAGCCAGTAAGCATCCCTCCATGGCTGCTGCATCAGCTTCTTGCCCTGTTTGAGTTCCTCCTCGATGTGCACTGCTGTGGAGGTTTAAGCCAAACAAACCCGTCTATCCATAACTTGGTTTTTTGGTCACCACGCTTGATGGTGTTTTATCATAGCACTGGTAACCCTAACTAAGACAATCCCCAGAGAACTGGAACTTTTTCAGATTCTCAAGTTGAGCAAAGAAAAAGGCTGTGGTCTTGATTTCAGCCAGAGGAAGGACTTGTCTCCTGGAACCCAGTTCTGAGAACTTGCAGACCACTTTGCATGAATGACAATCCTGGGTCACTCATGGAAAGCAACAGTCCTTTATCCAGGTTGCTTAATTATGCACTCCTCTATCCTTCCATTTAAACTAAACCCTACATTAGCTTTGAATACGGAATGGGGGCCGTGCTAGACATTTTTACTTCCTGATAATGCCCACATTGAATAAATTGCCTCTCTCTGTTTTTTGTTGTTGTTGTTGTTTTTTTTTAATAATTAGTGCATTTTTCTTAACTTGCTCTCAAAATCTAGTTGTTATAAGGAAGCTAGAAAGTAAGGAAATGCATTTTAGATGTATGTAGAAAAGTGGCTGCTTTATTAGCAGAGGAAATGGCATCAATAGATTTAACTAGTGTTAAATCTCATGTTTATAAGCTGGTGTTGTTGTTTGAATAAAAATGGCCTTACCTATTTGAATGCTTGGTCCTTTGTAGCATTGTTTTGGGAAGGATCAGATGTGATTACTGGAAGAGGTGTTCTGCTGGGGGTGGGATTTGAAGTTTCAAAATTCTTCATCAGGACCAGTCCCCTGCCTCTGCTTTCAACTTGAGGATAATATAGAAACTGTCAGCCCCTGCTCCAGTGCCCCGCCTGCTGTCTTGTGCCTACACGCCCTGTCATGATGATGTAGACTAGCTCTCTGGCACTGTAGGAAAGCCCCCAATCAAATGATTTCTTCTACAAGTTACTTTTATCCTGGGGTCTCTTCCCAGCAATGGAAAACTAAGACAGACGTCAATAGAATATCTGTAAAAAATTGTGAAATATATTTTTTTTTTCTGTATCGCTTGGCCTGGATCTATGTCCCATCCCTCTTTCAGACCACTGTGGATTTAATTGCCATGGACTATTGCAGTTTCAGGAACATACGTGCATTTTTACACCCAAGGAGCCATCTATGTGCTGTTTCTTCCTACAGTGCATTCCCTTCTAAAAATGTACCATCTTTATTCAGTTCTAGAGAAAAGAAGACATATTCTTGATGATAGTCTACGGCTCTAAATATGAAATTATATCATTTGTATTTAAATCACTTGGTTAGGCATTTCTGATATTTTAGTAGTTAGTAGATTAACTAAATGCAATGGAATGTTTTTTTTTTTTTCTTTTTAACCAGGCAAAATTCCCTAGGACAAATAAAAAAATCTATTGGTACAAGCAGCATTTGGTTTTTCAAAGAATTAAAAATTACCATTCAAAGATTGAACAATGACTAAACCTTGGAATTTGGACAAATAGTTTTTAATAGACATGTACCCAGATTTTGAGCTTCTCATATTACTATATTGCCCCCTACAGGAAGTCTAAAATACATTTTAGAAAATTCTACAATGAAAGGAATGATTTATTTATCTCCTGAAAATTCAGTGCAAGCCTAGCGTCACCTGCATTTCCCCTAGAAACTTCCACACTATTTTTAACACATGGATGCCAGGGATAGTGCTGTTGACACTAACATCAGGACAAGGAGGAGGCGTGTCCTCAGAAATGGGTGGCTCTTCGGTGGGGATGAACAGAGATACCCGTGCAATGTTAGATATTTCTGATTTCAGATTGGATTTATCCACAGCCTGGATAGCAATGAAGATATCTGTGCCATTTTCAAATCTATTGTCTTCCAGTTCAAACCCAAAGATTTCCTCAGAGTTGGCCTCCTTGGGGATGAGATCAGTAGTGTTCACTTGGACTGAGGTATTGAACTTGTCTCTGAGATCAACAATACTTGTGCTTATTCGGATGATGTACTTAGAAGCTAAAATACAAGAGAGATAGAGAGAGAGGATGTGACTTGTAATTCTCCAAATCTTGAGCTTAAAAAATTACATCATCATCTCATGAAGTTACCCTGAATAGACAGAACCAGTAAACCAGATTTAAAAGAGTTGTTACTCACTGTATGCACTTGTCACTCTTAACAAAGTATGAATATAAAGTCATTCAGTGAATCCCCAAAGTTTCTGAGCATGGGGCTTAGCTGAAGAAGAAGGCTGTTCACTGATTGTTATTTTACTGTTTGGACAAGGGTTTTAGTGCTCATGTTTCTTGTACACTGATGTGTCGAGAGAATGGTAAAATACAGATTCTAGTTCATTATGTCAGGCTGTCACCCACACATTTTATAAACACGTGCTAAAATCAGAGAACCTTAGGCTCCACCCCAGACCTAATTTCTACATTAATACTTTGAGAGTCAAAGTCTGGTAGGGTGGGAGATTACTTTTGGAGATGTTTACCCTGTATTTATAAATATTCTCTAGAAATACTACAATACCTCATTTTTCAGTGGTTTAAAAAAATAAACAAGAATATCCAAATTTTATTTTCTGAGATAAAATGTTTTATTCTTTAAGTAGGTCAGCTTCTTTATCTTTTTAAATCTTCACTTTAATTTCAGAAGCCATCTGAGATTCCCTGCCTCTGTCTCCTCTTGTCTTCAACAGAACTGCCAACCTCTGCTTTTCCTCTGCTTAGTTTATAGACACCTCGTTAGAGTCTGTACCACACCCATCTTACCTCTCCCATGGTCATAATCATCCCCAGGAGCCGTCCATGTCAGATTCACGAAGTTGTACCCTACTATGCTGGCCTTCAGGTCGGTGATTTGGCAAGGTGGAAAGAGGTCAGGAATGGGAGCCGAGGGGACATTAGAGGCCATGAATGATCCCCCCGAAGATGTCCTGCTGAAGCACAGTTGCTTGTCTTGAACATTACTAGTTTCGGGATGTGGAGGATTAAATTTTATTTCACCTGTATTAAGAATTATTCAAAACATGAAGAATAATACTACCGGAAGGCTAGCCTTCCTGTTTCCTACTGGATCTTTCTTCTCTCTCTCCTCCCACCAACAAACCACTTAAAGACAAGACCCGGGATTGGGTTGCAAAGAAGGAAATGAGCAAAGAGAAGCCCACACTTCTTCACCTAACAAGTGTTTACTGATTGTAATAGGAAGAAAAAACCCTAACATTTTCCCTGGAATTACATTTCTTCTCTCACTTTTTGTCTTTAGTTAATTTTTTTATGCAGTTAGTTATTTGTGTAGGAGAAGGGACCTGCAGGGGTCAGAGGACATTGCAAGAGCGGCATCTTCCCTCCCACAGGTGGATCCCAGACATAGAACTTCAGGTATTAGGCTTGGCAGAAAGCTTCTTTCCCCAAGAACTATCTCATGAGCTGCTCACTTCCTGTCTACTATAAAGTCAGTTTAAACATGATATTGTCTTAAGAGGCCACATCTCATTTATTTCCTAATTTATATCCTTAGCACTGGAGAATTTCCTTGATTATTTAATTTAGGCTATTTTCACATTGTCCGTATTTTGTTTATCTTTCTTACAATTTCCCATGAAGTAGTTTTGTCAAGAGTTCTAAAACTTTATGCTTTGAAAGAGTCTCAATGTTCTCTCTTTTTCAGACAGTGTCTCACTATGTAACCCAGGGTGATCTCAAGCTCGTGATCTTTCTGTCTACACTTTTGAAGTGTTAATATTGCAGATACATGACACCCATATCCAGTTCAATTGTCTTAATCAGTACCTGGGAATTTATTAATGTAGGAATTAGAGAATACTTCACAGTCTTAAATAAAACTAACTCTGTGCCTCAAAAACTACTATGGCCTGTACAATCAATTATGCCTCCAGAACTTATCTTCAATAAAGGTCTTCCATTTAGAAATTCTAAATTCCATTTAGAATTTACATTCTCATAAATTCCACTGATTTAAAACATTTTTTTTTGGTCATTGTTGTTGGTGTTAACTTGGAAGGCAAGTAGACTCCGTTGCTCTTAATCCTGTCTGATCCTGAGCAAGTGTTTGAAACCCGGAATGGTGTGGATGGTCTTATTTCTTAAAGATGTGTTTTTCTCACTTGGTTCCATGTTGGCTCAGGGGGGGCTGCCTTCTAGAAGTCTATTTTGCAGTGAGAGAAAGTGAAGCACACAAAGATACTATATTTTAATTTGTAGATGATGTAACTTGGAACAAAAGTAGTTAAAAGCTATAGTCTGCTTTATTGGTTAACAAACCAGAAGATTTTGCCCTCTCTCAGGACAATGGGGGATGACTGGGGACAGTTTTGAATGTTGTGACGTGAGGGGAGGCTGTTACTGGTATCTAGTGGATTGGTTGATTCCACTGATGCAGCAGATTCCTCCAAAACATGAGAGTGTACTCAACACTGCTGTGTGATGGTCTTACTATACACTGTGAATATGTGTTGCTACCGTTGGCTAATAAAGAATCTGCTTTAGCCTATGGCAAGACAGGATGTAAACCGGGCAGAAAATCCAAGAGAGATACAGAAAGAAGAAAGGCAGAGTGAGAGGAGACACAGAGAGCTACCAGGGCAGCAAGAGGTAATGGAACACAGGCAAAGACACAAAGCCATGTGGCAATCCATAGATTAATAATTATGGGTTAAAGTAAGATGTCAGAGCTAACTAGAAAGAAGCTTGATCCATAGACCAAACAATTTGTAATTAATATGAAGCCTCTGACTGGCTATTCAGGTACCAATTGGCAGGAGAGGTTCATCTGTCTACACAACACAAAGGATCACCCAGCTCCAAACACCAATAAGGTAGAGGTGAGACTCAGAAACAAAGTCATCTTGCATTATTCTTCCTCACAGGCTTAATGATTCTTCTAGACCCAAGTCTTTTGGTCAAGTCTCCAGATCACTTACCATTTTCAATCCAACCATCTATGTACCTGGCTCCATTCTTCTGAGGTAACACTCTCTGTTTGTCTGCAGTAACTCCTCCTAGAGCCCATATTTTTACGCTGTATCTGCCACTTGTATCAAAAGCTGTAAAAAATCTTGAGTAGACACCGTCATTCTTGGTAGCATCGGCACCTTGACAAGGAGATGAAGGAATTCATGAATACCCTAAAGGCAAGAGGATATCTGTATTTCCAATCCACGTGTGACAGAGAAACTGAGCATTGATTATAAGAGACCATGAGGCTTGATTATGTATAGAATGAGGCCCAATGTTTCTTTACACTGTTTGTGCACGTATATACATGCTTATGTGTATATCTTCTCACCCTGAACCATCCTTTCCTTTTGAAATCAGAGGCCATTTCATATGCCTCTTTCATGACTGATCGCATGAGCTATAAACTCACTAATTATCTGTCAAGTCAAATCAGGTTGCTTTATGTACATGATTGGGGAAGGAAAACTTATAATTTCTTCCCAGGGGTTGTTTGAGTAGAAAATTCATTTACAAAATTCATTCTAATAAAGATACTTCTGTAATAGTAAACAGACACCTTTAAAAAAGAAGTACAGAATTGTATTTCTTCCTTCTAGATTTATTGGATACAAGAAAAATGGGCAGGATGTCTCACTTGGGGATCAAGCCTAACCTAAAGTCCATATGGATATATGAATCATCTAGAACTGTGCTGGAATTCATCTCTCATTTAAAATGTGACAGTATTTCTTCACCAGTAATGGAGGGATAGTAATACCTAAAAATATGTGGTGAAGACAAAAATGAAGACATATATGTGTGTGTGTTTATATGTGCGTATATATTGAGGAGACAACAGCCTTGACAGAAAATGGCTGCTGTTCCCTTCCCTTAGTTTGAAAGGGAGATAGCCCTGTGTAGTCTCTAATCCTTTTGAATGAAACCACTAATGCATCTTGGCTTTATAGAGGCTAAGACTCCTCCTCATATTTCCCAATGATTTTAAAATATGGCCTGTATGTCGAAGCTGAGAGCTCTCTAACCAGCCCCCCATTGTAGAATATTATTTTAAGGTGTGTTTCTTCTGTTTACATTCACCCGTTTAACTCTGAAGCTGTGTTACTGTGCCTGTCTGCAACTGATGGTCTAATAAAGAATGGAATGGCTATAGTGAGGCAGGAGAAAGGATAGGTGGAGCTGGCAGGGAGAGAGAATAAATAGAAAAGGAAATATAGGAGGTAGACTGGATAATTTAAATTAAGGAAAGCTAGGAAAAAAAAAAAAAAAGTCAAGCTTTGACCAGGCATGAATAATTAAGAATAAGCCTGTGTGAGCTGAGTGACTGGCTCCCAAAGACAAAAGAGTAACCAGTACAAACAAACAACAAGCCCCCAGTGCCAGGTTCCTGCTGCCCACTGTGTCCTCACTAGATTTTTCTCATTAGCTGTCCCATGGTGGTGAACTAATTTCTGGTTTCTTTGATGATTACCTGCTCCATTATCCAGTAATTCCAGGGTCACTGTTTTCCCATTTGCAGATTCAATCAAGGCTGTGACACTAGCCCTGAGAATGGGTGAGGCTCCTTGTCGAATGGTTGCATACACTCTTACAGGGCTGGGGAAGCTTCCTGTGTTCTTATTCAGTGTTGGCGTCACTGTAATTGGAGGCAGAGTAGCACTTGCTGCACGGGAGGTGACTGTCAATGTGAGAGTTTGCGAGCTTGCTTGCAGGCTGTACTTCCAAAAGCCAACCTGACCAAAACAGATGCAGATATTTCCAGTGAGTAACAAAGACTCATAACAAATGCCCATGTGACCAAAGTGTGTTGTGAGCATGTCTAAAAAGATGTGGGTATCCTTGATAGTCAGTCAAGGCAAACTTGAGTGTGTTTGGACTAAGTACATCGCTTCCACTGTCAAGACAAATCTAGACAGGGATAATGAGGCACAAAATCTGTGTCTTGGAGTTCTTAAGGTATGGGTTTCTGATGAATAGGAAATAATTTTCATAATACCAAAGCATCTGGGGTCATTTGTCACCCTGACTGCTATGTACATGTGTTTTCCTTTAATTTGGGGTTATAAAATTACCCACTGCCTCTCTCTTGACTTAACTGGCAGGCTAACTTCAATGAATGAAGAGTTTTCGTTGTTTTCCCCTGAAGTCAGTACTAACTCACTTTAAAAACAAACAAACAAACAACTCTACAGTCTTCTTCTTTTTTAAAAAAAATTATCTAGTTTGCAAAGAAGCTGACTCCGTACCTTGGCAGTGCCTGGGACATGGAAGTAGGCCATCTTGGTGGCTGTGTCTACGACAAAAGCACCTTGTTTTGTTCCACTGGGATCCCAGAGAAAAATCTGAGGGACCTCTGTTGTCCAGGTGACAAGAAATAAAGTGTCCTTTCCCACTGTGCTGTCCACAATCACGGAGCCATTCATCCATTGGTCCTTCTGGAGATTTGTTCCCCTACTCTCCAACTGTTGAAAAGACAAACGCTTAATTTCCTGAACAATACACTGTACATCTCCTAGTCTTAGCGCCAGGTCCTGACTACCAACTAGAAGGCTGCATGTATTCTTGAGTCCTTTGTTGGGTATTTAGGGTCATTTAGGATTCAGTTACAAACTGCTATTCCAGCTTCAAGTTTCCCTATTTCTTTCTCTACCGAAGGAACCACCTCCCTCTAAGGATTTAGGAATTCCACACCTCACACTCGCTGCTTCTCCTAAATCTCATTACTTCCTCTCTGCTTGTCTGAGACTTACTGGTCCAGTGCAAATGTCACTTTCTTCACGGAACTTTCATCCATGTCTGTCTTTTAGGACACAGGAGTCACCTCTTTCCTGTGAGCTTTCATGCAGTTTTCTTCCTGTCTGTCCTTTGGCGCCCACTACATTCTGCTCTGCATCTCTTTCTACACGAAACCCTGAGAGCGACTGGCTGTACTCATTTCTTGCCCATGCATAGATGCTATAAATTAAAATTACAGATTACTGAGTTAAGCATCCTGTCAGTCCTTATGAAGGTGACTTAAATAAACTGCTGCTCTTTGGCATAGAATGAGGCTGCTGCAGAGCAGGGACCAAAGGCGGAAAAGAATAACAAAATGCATCTGTAGAAAATGTGATTTTGAGAGTTATCTCTTCCAGAGTAATCCATCATCTCTAAACTGATACCTATTATGAGAAGTAATGGCCAGGAAGATAATGAGAGAGGCTGGATATAAAGGCCTCTTGTTCTCCTGGTAAGGTAGTAAAGGAGGAGCCCAGCTCACCTTTGCGTTTCCCTCCCTGTCAATTTTCTTAAATTAAAAAAATCAACCATAGACATGCCTGAGGGTTTCTCAACTGCTGGGTTACCTTTGAGGGCACACTCCTTTTTCTGTAAATAAGGTTGCGTTTAGTTTTAAATTTCCTGCAGGACAACTGATACAGGAGTTATTACTGTCTCCCTGGGTTGGAAACACAGGCCACTAGTTGACCTCAGATCCTGTCTGATTCTGAGTCTGTCATCCAGGCTCTGATGTGTCACTATTTAGTCCTGTTTACTCAAACTTTAATTGTGAATGTTTGGATTCGTGCTGTGCTGGTCGTTTATTCTCAGTTTCTACAATTACTCTAATAGAGCACTCTGAGATCCACACGTCCTATTCAAAAAAAAAAACAAAAACAAAAAACCCACAAGATATTTGAAAGATAATTTGAGCTTTTTGGCGTTTTAGAACCAGACAAGCCCTGAGAAGCTTTCTGCTCCATTCTCAGAGGTGAGGTTCTTCATTCAAAGTCGGTAAATGGTAGACCCAGGATCAAGATTTCGGAGTCTGAAAGTGGAAATCATGGCAAATCAAAAAGACTCCAGCAATGGAGGAACAGGGCAAATCATGTCTGAACACCCGTCCTACAAAATGCCAGATGATCTGTTCTGAAGACAGCACAAGTCAACTGTATTATGATGCGAGCTTGTTAGCAAATGCTCACACGGAGTTATTAGACACGTTTTTTTTCTTGCAAAGTAAGTTAATGCCAACGGTCTCATTTAAATAAGGAAGGCTGCATTTGGAGAGTCTAGTAGTCTAGTCTGTGACTGATGATAAGTAGACACGAGAAACCGAAGAGTAAGAACTCCAACCTGGATGGAGCGCTGAGTGACAGCTCCGTTTCCTGACGAAAGGGCCGCAAAAGCGTCAACAAGACCATTGTTCTGACCCTGATCAGAAGCATACGTCTGCAGACCTCCTAAAATGCAATCACATTACCGGAAGTCATTTTCCAGGAAGCAAGTATTTACAACGCTTTGGCTGTAGTTAAGAAAGCAGGATAGATAATATAGATCAATATCAAAAATACATGCATATTTACTAGTTGATGCTGATATTCATGTATGTGCATACATACATTATATATGTATGTATATATATGTACACACACACACACTCATATATATGAGACATGGTCTACTGTGGCTCAAACTAGCTTCAGGCTCATTATTTATTCAAAAATGACCTTTCCTTCGGATCCTCCAGCCTCTACCTCTCAACCACTAGGATTACAGTATATACCACCATGCCCCATTGATACTGACTTTTTGATCCTAGTAATGAATATCTTCAGAAACATCTGTCACGAAGCTTCTTCAGTTGTCTGCACAAACCTCCAAGGGTATTTACATTTTAAAGGTCATGTCTTCCATATGAGAGCATCTATTAAGCCATGGTTCACTCTAATTGGGCTTGCTATTATTTAAATGCAGTTTGAACAAACTGGGTTTTAAAGCTGTATCTCAAATCAAAAAGATTCATATGTGACAACACCAAGCAATGACAGTGGGTCTATGGGCTGTTACGGAAAACTGGGATGTGTAGTAAGAGAAAGATTAATATACCAGGTCTGAAAGCTCGGGTATGGAGAATAAGTGTAACTGGAGATGTGGATAGGAAGTTGATCCCAAGTACTTTTTAATATTTATGTGTTTGTGTATTTCACCATGGGTGTGAAGGTCAGAAGATGGCTTGTGGCAGTTGATTCTTTACACAGTTCCAGGGATTGAACTCAGGTTGTAATCTCGGCAGCAAGCACCTTTGTTCATAGAACCAATCTTGGATTGCTACTTTTAAAGTATTAAACAGCACTCAAAGTTAGGGACAGTGTTCCATAGTGCTTCTGATGTTTCCCATGTGTCCTCTTCCAGGTGAGTGAAATACTGCCTTGCTCTAAGGATTGGTGACCAATGGCTGCTTCATTTTCCAGAGGATTGCTTTCTACTATAACCATCCTACAGGGGGAAGTGATTCTTACGTCTGCTCTGATCTAATAATATGCTCACTGACTCATAGATGTAGCAATGCAAGGAGGCATTTTCTTTGTGTTTCTAGTGTAGACACCTTTTGACTAGAGTGAGGCTAGGCTGTGAATCTTCTCCCATCCTTTACTCTGTTTCCTGCTCCATTTCTTATCTTTTGCAAACCTTTCTTCTATAATCACATGTATCAAAGTCTCCATCTCAGGCTCTGCTTCTAGAGAACATGGACAGATAGAGTAGGCTCCCACAGTAATAATTTATATTTTTAATACCACGCATAAGTAAAAGAAAATGCTCACCATTTCTGTTAAAGGAGCCAGAATTAGATGACCCCTGTCTGAAGCACATTTGTTTGTGGGATGTAGGCACACAGCACACTGGCCTTTTGTGGAGAAGCTGCCTGTTCACTGAATGATTGAACTAGCTTTCTGCATTGCCTACCAGACTCTTCACTTCTTCCCTCCTTCTCTTTCCTGTCTTTCTCAGGTTAAGTTAAATACTTATAAGGTATCCAAGAAGGGTTCCCTCAAGTTTTCACTAGGGTGTACCACAGTAATACTTTTTGTAGTTTGGCCTTGAACCAAGACCTTAAGGGTAGGGCTGGTTCTAATAGGTCATCTGGGAGAAGTGTAGCTATTGAATGAGATTACCCAATCTCCCTTTATCAGCTATCCTAACTCCTCAGGTCACAGGAGCTCAGGGTCCATTGATAGAAACCGTGGTGGTCTCTGCAGACCTTCCCTCACCTGTCATTTTGGACAGCTGCTCAAGCTCTTTAGCAGCAGCTGGTCCAAGGGCCACTGTATGGATAATGGCTCCACTCGTCTTTACCAAGTCAAAGCAGGTGCTAATGGTGCTGTCCTCTCCATCAGTCAGCAGCACAATTTCAGATCCATCAGTTGGATATTTCTTCTTAATCATCTAAGGACATGATTAAGAGCAGGGTAGACAGGGTGTTAGTGAAAACTGCATTCATACAGAACAAGGAGCAATTTTGTAGAAGGAACAAGTGCATGTTTAGGTCTTCCAGTGATACTACCGTAGCACTTCAGCATCATGGAACTCAAGAGTGATCTTTCCTTTTATCTTGTCCCCAAAGGAATGCTGAACAATGCATGGCGGTCCTAGACACACACAGTTCTTAGAAAGGACACAGGGGTTTTGAGGTTTTTTTTTTTTTTTTTTTTTTTCCATTCTGGTCTCTCCTTAAGAACCTTTACAAGGTCCCAAGATGCCCTCAGAAAGCATCAGGAACCAATTGAGGGACAGTGGACCAGATGGGGATTGTAGCTTTAGCTTTATACTATCTGACAGTATCAACTGCATTCTGGGGTCACAGATTCTAACAGAACAGTGTTAACCAGATCACAGAACTGTTTACCTTTTAATAACCCTTAGAATTAAATTTGTCACCCCCCCACCCATTGTTTTTTGTTTGCTTTTTGAAACAGGGTCTGATGTAGCCTACACAGGTGTCAGGTTCTCTATATAGACAAGGATTATCTTGATCTTTTAACCCTCTCACTTCTATCTCCAAAGTGCCTCCTCTAGTTAATTGTGTACCTAGACACACTTTTAATAGGAAATAGAGGAGAGTTCATCTGCCAATGTTAAATACGATTATGATGGAGAGAAAATTAAATAGAGGTACATGCACTCTATTTAAAGTGGCCAAACTCTACACATGACTGAAGTGATGGAGAGAGACCAAGGTGCAGGGCAAATACTCATGATCGAGGTCTGGAGCCCCCTTCTCTGGATGAAGAACTTGGAATGAGATGGTGTGGCCAGAAGACTGGAGGGGAAGGTGCAGGCACAGGGGACTCCTCCAAACTGCATTCTCTATTTGTGTGCTAACAGGAGGCCACTACACAAGGCAACCTCGATGACAGAGGAAGGGAGTGGACTGTGTGGACGGAGTCTATGAACATGGGAAAGAGCCAGTGCCTAGGAGTCTCAGAGCTGTGGTTGTAACCTTGGTCTGACCAAAGTGCTTCTGGTACTAGGAAGTAAGATCTATGGTCCAGTTTGGAGCTCTCTGTCTAATTTCTTCTGTTTACTGTGTGTGGTGTAGTAGACTGGAGTTTCCGTGGTTCCCACAGAGAGACAAGGGTAACTGAGTTGAACCATCAGCTAAGAGCAGGTGATTCTTCTTTAGAATCTGGGACTATGTAAGCTAGTAGAGCTGAATGGAGGAGGCACATGAAACATGCTTTGAGTGAAGGCATGCATGCAGAAAAGCCTAAATGCCTAGATGCAGAGAAGGAAACTCTGGGCAGGAAATTTTCATAGGAGCAAAAAAAATCACAAACAGTTGCAAACTGCCACAGTGGAACACGCCTTACTGTAAACGCTGCTTGAAGCCCAGAGCATATAGATGTCCCCCCTGAAGATATTGTGGGTAAACTTTTGGTCAGCAGGTCTCTGTCAGCAGCACTGTTGATCTGCCTGAGTTCACTTCGGACATAAGCAGCACTGTCAAATGTCACCATCCCGACCCAGGATCCCTGCTCCACAGTTTGCAGCAGGAAAAGCTTGCTTGCCTGATTCATTCTGTTAAGACGGTTACCATCCTGAAAAAAAAAAAAGCAAATAAAAGGGGTCAAGTTGGTGCTTAAATGAACAGGCTAACAACAGACCAGGCTAAAGGGTATTTGGAAGTGACCTCCCCTAAGGAAGTGTGCAATTAAGCTGTATCCTTTTATGGGGCCTATTTTCCATTTGTACCTAGTGTCCACTTTGGGCAAAGTTTTAGAGGTTTTGTATGAATAGCAAATGAGGTAAAGCTATAGTAGGCAGTCACTAGAATGCAATACTTTAGTAATAGGTCTAAATGAAGCTTGTATGGAACTCTAGACCTATGCATGCTAGCAAAATATGAACAATATTAAATTTATTAATCAATATTTGCTCATAAGTTGACATTAATTTAGTTTGATAAGGGATAGTTGATGTTGGGTCTGTGGAATGAGGCACTGTGAGCTCTCTCTCTCTCTCTCTCTCTCTCTCTCTCTCTCTCTCTGTGTGTGTGTGTGTGTGTGTGTTCCCTTCTTACCACCTGGAACTCACTGCTAAAGAGCCATAGGGATTTCCCTGTTTCTACCTACCCAGTGTTGGGATCACAAGTGAGTTTTTGGCCTTGAACTCATGTCTTTATGCTTATGAGGCGAGCACTTTATTAGCTGAGCAGTATCTCCAGCCAAAGATGAGCATTTCGGATGACAAAGCTGTTGCTGGGTTTGACTCTCCTCATGTGTTTATTCTCTACCAAGTCCAAATTGTGGGCTAGATTGTATCACACACATGCACATACCTATGATCTATATCCCCGAATGGAGGCCTAGTGAACTTACCGCCATGCTCCCAGACTTATCAAGAACTAAACACAAAATTCTTTGCCCAACTTGCAGCAAGGAGAAGGTGGGTGAGGGTGGCTGAGTCGTCATGGGCGTGGTTTGTTGAAAGTCCTCAGACTCCTGGATGACTTCCCATGTGCTTTGGAGGTTGCACCGTTTGTTTTGGGCATTTGGGGCTTCCTTATTGTGATTTTTTTCTGTACAGAATTCAACCACCTGAAATTGCCAATATAATGATACTTATGACAGTAATACACTTGTTAAAATATCTAACAAAATAACTCCCTAGGTCTCCACTTCTAGGATCCTCTGCTAGCTTATAACTATGGCTCGGTGTCACAATGGTACATGGCACTCCAGGGCAAAATAAGTCTGAAGTCTACTTCCTCCCCATGTCGTCAGCCTCATTGGACCTTTAGTGCTGTTCCGCAGTGAGTAACCCACTTGTTCTAAGGTGGCTTCCTTTAGTCTTCAGAATTTTCTACACAAGATGTCACCCTTCTTCACACCACACTCTTCCTCACCATCCAAGCTCATCTTTCCACCTTCAGACTACCACTTTTTAACATTCTGAACCCCATTCACCAACATGCTGCATTCAACCTTGAGCATGCGTCATTCCAGCTCTCTCTAAAATCTTCTTGGAAATCTGTTTTCTCAAATTTCATGTGTTCATAATGACCTCATCACTTTCCTCTGTGCTTCCTCACCCCCTTTGCACATTTCCTTCCTTGATGCCAGCTCTAAAATCCCTGTCACCCCATTCAAGAAAGGAAATTTCTGCTCTTTCCCCCTCAACAAAACAGCCAAGATCCAGACATTTTCCCCCACTTACAGTTCATAATCCCCACCCCTGGCCCTGGTTCAATGAGATCTCCATAATCTGAGTCCTCCTGGCCCTTCCTTTACACTGTAAGCATAACTAATCTGGCTGCTTCTCCAGTTTGCTCCCCCCACAGTGTTGGAAAACTCTTCCCTTTTACTCTAATATATAAGACCTTATATTTATATTGTATGTAGTGTTCTAAGTGTGATGTGTGAACAGATACGTATATGGATCTACAAGTAAGCATGTTCATGTGGAGATCTGAGGTCAATGTGAGGTGTCTTTCCTCAGTCACCTTCCATCCTCAGTTTTGAGACAGGATTTCTCAGTAAATCTGAAATCCATCTACTGGGTAGAACAGGCCAGCAATGACCTTCAGCTCTCTGAACCTACCCCCATCTCTCTTCTGGCACTGTTGGCTTTTACACAGGTTCTGGAGATCTGAACTCAGGTTCTCTGTGCTAGATCAGCAGCAGCTTTACCAACCGAGCTGTCTCTGTCACCCTATAAGACCCTTTGTGTGGTTTGTGATTACTCACACTCTACTGACCTGGCACTTCTCATGGCAAACAGCAGTCACATGGGCATAGATGTTCCCTTCGCTTCTTGCCTTCCGTCTGACAGTGTAGACCAAGTCTTTAGTTTCTTCTGCTCTATCCCGCTGGTCTCCAGACTTACCAAGTTTCTTTACCCCATCCCTTTGCTCCTGATTCTTTACCAGGGAGTTCCTTCTCCATAGCCTGCATTGTAAACGCCCCCCCCCTTCTGTCCTCCTAGAGAATATCTAGCCATTCACTCCTCTGTGAGCTTACAGTACAATCTCCTTTGCCATCAAACTATACAGTTAGGCTATAGACCCAACAGATAATGTCACATTAATTTTACTTCCTCAAGATTTGGCTCTGAGTGACACATGGCAAGATTTCTTCGTTTGTTTACTACAACCAAGATTATCCCCAAAAGAATCAGCTGCTCATTTTGCCCCTAAAGCTGGTAGTTTCTTTGAAACTTGATTCTCCTTTGGAGAATCTGGGTAAAAACAAAACCAAAGGGACCTCACTAAATTCTTACAAGCACTGTAGAAATGAATGCAGCACTTACTGAGTCAATAGTTTGATCGAACATGATGGACGCTTTCTCACTCTGTTGTTTATCTGGTATGAACACACAATCTTTTCCATACAGTCCTGTCACTTTGTCCTTTCTACAGGTTCCTTTGTCAACACAACTGCCTCCCTGGCACCAGCGAACTTTTCTTTGCCCGGTAATAGCTGCTGAACATCTGCAAACACATTAAGGTTAAATACTTAAGCAATGTGATTACCTCAGGGCCCACAACACACCTGACGTTTGTATGATTTGTATGATTTTTTTCACTAAACCAAGAAGAAATTACCTTATAACAAAAGCACTGAGTTTATGACAAAGTTATTTCTGCATCCAGAAACACAGGAGCTTCAAAAATAACACCAGGATAGCCCAAGTTAGGATCAAAGTCCTTAGGCTCCTCCCACCCAGTCTTCTCATTCTAGAAAATCAAGATTCTTCTCAGCTTCTCCACAGGACGTCCCCACATCTTCCCTGTGTTTACTTACTCGTCCAAATTGTTTATTCCAAATAATTTTCGTACAGTGATTGTATATTCATTGACAATTCATTTTTTATATTATATTTATGGGTTTTATTTTAATGGAATGATTTTCCCCATGCTTCAATTTTAAATTCCAGATTAGAATATATAAGTAATAAAAACATAGAAAAATATTTGGACACTCATAAAGAAAAGAGAAAAACATATTTTGCCTCAGAAATAAATGACTTCTGGCTTGTTGAAAGATTTTCTGTGTGTCAGCCAGCATAACAGTACTTTCTTCTGATTAAAAAAACTTATTGTAGTAGCATACTTAAAATCTTAATATGTAGATATGTATCATATTCTTGTGCAATGTGGTTTTAATGATTTTCACTTTTGACATTATATGAATTCACCCGAACTTACTAAATTTGCTCTTTCTGTTAATTTTTTCAATACTAAAATAAAACTTACATAAACACATCAAATTTCACATGAAATTTTGATCATATTTAAAAAATCTGTTAATATGACTTGTCTATTATTTACTCAAAATAGATTTTCAGACATGAAATTAGTTGGTTGAGAAACAGGGATAAAATGAAAGCTGATACATGTCATCTTCTGAGGAAGTCCTTTTGATTGCTGACTCCAAGTCTGGGCCTGTCAAACGCATGAGGTAACCCACAAAGCAGAGATGACTTCATCTTTGTCTAATGTGAATCTCTAAATTTCTAGTAAGTATCCTCATTTCATATGCTATTTTAATTCCTTTATGAATTATTTTATTTTTCTTTGTACATTTTCTATTAGTGTCTCACTTATTTTCACTTTTTTGCCCTTGCTTTTTTTGTTTTGTTTGGTTTTCCTTCCTCTCAGAGGAAGACTCTCTTGTTACACTGCTTCAGACTGGCACTGTCGTTGACAATGGCTTTGACCCATCAGCCTCCTGCTTCTTCCTCCATCATGCTGTGCTTACAGGTGTTTGCTGCCCTTCCCCTGTATCAAATAAATGATCCCCCTAATTGTCACCATAGAACCCTCATCCATCAACTGATGGAAGCAGACACAGAGATTCACAGCCAAGCACTGGGTTGAGCTACCAGTTCAGTGGAAGAGATGGAGGAGGGATTTTCACTCTTAAAATCATGGAAAAACTTTCACTATGTATCTGAACACAGAGAAAGATGTTCACTACATGTAGATTTGATCTTAATGTTTATTAATTTGATATGTATTAATATTAATAATTTATATTCATAGACTTTAGTACATAAATATGTATGATTTGCATTGCATGCTTGAAAAGTTTATCTTATTGTAAGAGATTCTGGTAAGTTTTTTTCACAGTTAAAATTTTTCTTTATATCATAAGAAATCTTACCTTTCCACATAGATCTATTATTCAAACTCTGTTAAATTACTTTGTATGTAAATTACTATTAATATACATTATTTTATTTAATCTGATCCTGAAATATACTTAAAATCTGACAAATAAATGTCCTTTTTATTATGACCCCTTTCCAGAAATAATCTCGCTAAATGAATGCTAGGAATTTTGGATAAGATACAAATGTATTTTAATATAGAATTTCATAAAATTGATAAGTCAACTTTTGTTGAATTTATACATTTCATGTATTAAAAACCTCTCTGCCTTTGTTATCTTTTAAGCCTTTCAGAATCATTTTGTTATTTTCTTCACATTTATCTTTAACATTTCTTAATGAGTTTTCTACTGAATTGCTGTCTTCAGTGGAGTATTTTTCCACTATATTTTTGAATAAGTTATTGTGAATAAATGAAAAAGCACTTGAAATATTCCCTTTGTATCATGACCCTGTGTTGACTTCCCTTGACAATATGAGCTTCACGTTACTGTCTTGAGTTTTCCAGGTAGAACACTCATTTGTGTAAGTGTTGTTTCCTCTTTTCCCCTTTGGTAGCCTTACTTTGTACTGCCTCAGTTTCCTATGCTACTGAATAGGATACATCTTCCTATTGAGACAACTGTGATCATAGAGGCCACCCTTGTCTTCTTGCTGAGACTGACCCTGCCATTTCTCTATTAAATATGATACAGCCTGTTGGATTGCATAGATATTCTGTAACATATGAAATGAGTAACTTCTGGATAGCTATCATGTTTTAATTACTTCTGGGCCTACACATATTTTAAAAGTTTGTTTGGAAGACAAGAGACAGAGAATATTATTGATATGTTTACATAAAGGTTTTCTTTGTTTTTTGAGACAGGGTTTCTCTGTATAACAGCCCTAGCTGTCCTGGAACTTGTTGTTAGACCAAAATGGCTTGAAACTCACAGAGAACCACTTGCCTCTGCCTCTTGAATATTAGGATTAAAGGTATGAACTACCATGCCTGACTTAATAGTTTTTTGTTTTAAAGAGGGCGTCGCAGTCATGTAGACTAATGTGCTTTGCAGCTGTGGAAGGGAGAAAAAGATAAATATTTCTAGATCTCAAAAGCAATGCGCACAAAGCAGCCTTGCTCTTAAGATAGGACACAGTATCTAAGGGTAGGTTAGAAAATTCTAACAGGTTTGGAATGATGCCGACTGGCTGAGATTTGAATAAAACTAACCTGTGATCATGTCAGCAAAGTGAATGTGGATATGGTCTGTGTGATAGAGATCACAAGTAAAGGCACCTGGCAGACCATCCACCACCATGATTTACAAGGTAGAACCTCCGTTAATGGAACCACTTGATATAAGACAGAAAACTAATAATTTTAAAAATAACTCAAGAAAAAAATTAGTTGCATTTGAAAATTGTTTTGGTAAAGTGAAGTAAAAATGTACATACCTTACTGCTTCCGGTTTTCCATTGGACAAGTAGAATTTCTCCTCATTGTTGTACTCATCAAACACGCCCCACCGGAAATGAGCCCACTCATGGACAAATGCCTTCTCTTTGAGAAAAAAAAAAAGTCAAACAGATGAAGATAAAAAATGTGGGAAAATAACCTCATACTAGTAAATAATTCCTCTTAATACGTCTTTTTCTTGGCTTTATTATTTATTCCTAAATAATAAAATTAGGAACTTGCTTTACTTATCATGACCTAATATGACAAATATGTAGTTATGTAGAAGACACATATTTATTTTGACTTGTTGTGTGTTTGTGGGGTGATGAGTGAAAGGTGGGAGGTTATTCATACTGGTCAGGAAGCTGCCTCATCACATAGTATGTAGTCTTGCAGAGGACATTTCGGATAAGAGAGAGAAAATATCTTGCAGTACAAGAGTTAAGTCCTTGTGAGATTTCTTGAGAACGCCAGCCTTTTCCCTTCTGTTCACCTGTGTTCTACAATCACAACACATTTCGGAGTGTTTTGCTCCTAGGACATATCCTCTTGTTCACCTCTGGTTCCTTTGACACATGCTTTCTCTTGTTGGCATCTCTCTCTGTCTCTGCAGCAGTGACTACTACTCTTTTCTCAAAACCCAGTTTACATCTAGGCCTGGTAGCAAGTGCCTGTAATCCCAACTGTTCTAGAGGGTGAAGCAGAAGGATCATTAATTCAAGGCCAGCCTTGGCAACATTTTTGAGATTTTTGTCTCTAAGCCATTAAGAGAAAAAAAAAAAAGATCAAGCTCTGATCTACCTAACAGCCACCCCAACATGCTCAGACCCGACCAAACATTCCTCTTTAGCAGTTTTATCATATCCCATTATGGCATTTAGCATCTTAGACTGTCATCGTAGCTTATCTCCATGAAGACAAGCAATGTTATTTCTTTCCTGCTGTATCTGGGCACATCATAGCTAGAGATTATTTGACACTCATTAAGTATCTGTGATATTTGGATGATTCTTAGTGACTTATTGTGCATCTTAGTGTTTCTGAATTATAATTCTATGTAGGCTCAGTTTGGAGAGCTAGGTAAGAGGGGCATGCTGAAGAGCGCCAAACTCTGCTCTGCTTTAAGGATTTGCACTATATTTTTCTTCAGTTTTTGCAAAAAACAAATTGGCTGTTTGTCAAGGGAGAAGAAGATTTCTAGGGCAAAGAACTGGGGTCAATGTATATAAAGAAATTATTTAAAGAAATGGTATGATACACAACTGTAGTGGCTAGTATGAGCTCAGGACTAGAAAAGCGTAGTTAGACCAATTAATCCAACACATACTCACTACGTGGTCTGGAATCTTCTGTTCCAGTTATGGAAATGGAAATGAAATGAAGTAGTAGAAAGAGCAAAGGAACAAGATTGAGACCTTTCTACTTAGTGTTTAATATGTGGAGGTGAGGCATGCAGCATCACTGCCTGCCCTTTACCTCTGCCTTTCCTAGGTTAAGAAAACCAAGTTGATTGTGGAGGAGTCTAGTTTATTCAGATATTAGTTTTTCAAAACTAACTACTCAAGAATACTAGTTACTCAGTAACTACCCGTGTTTGCATATATGTATAAGGCTCATATATGTACTTTGATAGATCACATTGATACAGAGAGTGTATTTTTTTTTTTTAAAATAATGGAACTTCGTCTTTACTTCTTCCTTTCTTTTAAGGTCCTTATGTAGCCCAGGCTGATTCATTCTCTGGATCCTTCTGCCTTAGGTGGCCTGGGATTACTTGCATGCAATACACACCCCCAAACACACACACACACACACACACACACACACACAGAGACACACACACACACACACACACACACACACACACACAGAGAGAGAGAGAGAGAGAGAGAGAGAGAGAGAGAGAGAGAGAGAGAGAGAGAGAGCCTTTTGAGAGATGACAGTAAGATGATTCTGTGTGCTATGTAGAGTGGTGCCCTGTGCAGAACTACCTGGAAGGTTGTTAAAAAATTGAAACATGAGCCTCCCCTGAATTAAGAATCAAGTTCAGAATCAATAACAAAATTTCGAATTAGACTCAAGAATCAAATTCTGCTGAATTAGGAATTCAAATCACTCGAGCCTGAGCACACTGTCACCATCTGGTGGCTATCTTACAAACTGTAGGAAGGAGATTTAATTCAGTCGGGGAAGCCGTAGATCCATAGCCCTGTAATGTTTTATGCCAAACAATTGTCCTGTCATAACCCGCCACTATAGTAATTTATAAAGCTAAAGTGCCACACATATGCAGGTACACATATAATATGAAATTATAGCTCATAAATACATGGCTTTGACTCCTTATTTTAAATGAAAAAGCGTGCCTTGCCAGTCTTTATTTCTGGTTTACTTGTCATCTGTAGGCTTACTCAGAATGAGAATTCAGTAGCTGATGTGAAATTGGCGTGTTAAGCTATTTGCTGAAATGCTTTAGGTGAGTTCATACCTTGTGGTCCATACTCCTTCAGCCTCTTTCCTGTTAAGAAGTCAGGAGTCAGGTGAATCTTGACTCCCTTTTCCCCACACGCTCCTACATGCTCAGTGTATGGCTCGTCATTACCTAGAGGGCTAGTTGTTGACACCAGCACATCAGCCTGCAATATAGGAAAAGATAATTACACTGTTCCAGCAAACAAACTGGCCCTTCTCACAGCTGGAGGATTTAGGCACAATTTCATTTCATTCTATATTAACAAATGAGCAAAAGAAAAAGAAACTAAATTGCAGAAAAAAAAATTGACATCAAAAAGAACCTGTTCTCACGTTTTTGAAGGTTTCGAGTTTTGGCCTCTTATAATCAGGCTTTGTCTTCCAGTTTTCCGGAATCAAAATGGCAGCATTTTTGAAGTAAAATCTTTTCCCTGTAGCTTCAAACAGGTATGGAGAGGCCCGAGTCACCATGTCCTGGGAGGAGAGAGCATTCATAAGAACATCACTGAAAACAGACTATATTACAAGTCATTTAACTGCACATCTGTGTTTTCTGTTCAAAAGCCAAACTGGGCAGGGACATGGATACCTTAAAAATAGCAACCATTCTCCCTTCATGTCCTCCTAGCACAGAGAAACACCAAGCAACACAGACTCTAGAGGCAGATGCTAATGCTGGCTTGACCACTCCTTTTGTGGGACATTGGGCATTTTCCAGTTCTAAGCTCTGATTTCAACACTTACAGCATGGCAAACGTATGTGTGATTACTTCACGAATGATATCGTACATGTGACACTGTTGCAGAATATTAGTTTCAGATGTATTACATTTGTTTATGCTCCGGAACATTTGTTTAATGATGCAAGGATGTGTTGCGTCCCTTTATGTTACATTTGTTTAACTCTGTGAAGCTGAGTTACTTTTGCCTGTCTAGTATACTTGCTTGGTCTAAAAAAGAACAGCCAATAGCTAGGTAGGAGAGAGAAATAGGTGGGGCTGGCAGGCAAAAGATAGATAGGAGGAGAAATCTAGGAAAGAGTGGAGATGGAGAGAAGAAGAGGAAGATATGAAGGGTCAGCTACCCAGCCACACAGCCAGCCATGGGTAAGAAGGAAAGATATATAGAACAAAGAAAGGTAAAAATCCCTGGGCTAAAACATAGCTAGAGAAAAAACGGAATCATTTAAGTTAGGAAAGTTGGCTAGAAACAAGACAAGGTAAGATTAGGCATTCATAAATAAGACTAAATCTCCATGTTTTTCTTTGAGAGCTGGATGGTGGGCCCCCTAAAAGTAAAAACAAAACAAAGCAAAACCAAGTACACAACACACTAGAAAGAAGAATTAATGCTTGTTCACCGTCATGTAGTGCCCCCAGTGCATTTGATCCCCTGGCCATTAATAAGCTTAGAGAGGGAAGCTGAGAACTGGGGCGTATAATTCTCCAGACCTCTCAGCACACAACAGTGGATATAATATGATATGCCTGTGAATTCCATGACAGTTAAGCTAAATTTAATGTTCAATATTGTGATAACATTCATTTAGTAACTCTCAGCAGTAAGAGTTAGATTTAAGGAAACAGCATCATTTAGTGTGTATTTGTGAATTGTGCATAGCTTTATTTCTTAGAAATGAAGGAGCAGCGTAATAATGACCCCTGCAGGCTCCCTGGCGTGCACTGTGACAAGGTAGTAGATTGAGTGTATACACAAGGCTGTAGAAAGAAGGCATTGGATCAGCAAAGACTCAGAATGGGCGTCGACAAGGAATGAAGAGGACTCTGGTGCACTGAGACAGGCAGGGGATGTGGAGTGGCCCCTGCCTTGTACAATATAGGAGAGCCATGCCTGCAGAATGGAGACAGCAGTGCTGTGTGAGTGGAGGGAGGCAGGAGGAGAGAGAGAGAGAGAGGTGAGAAGCTAGAGACAGGCAGCAGGTTAAGAAAGGTCTATTTAAGTTAATGGGGATGGGAGACTAGGCATAGGGTTTGTTTGTTTTAATGAGAACTTTTATGATCTGTAGACTCTGATGGAAAAATATAATACAAAGAGGAGAGAGGGCTCATTGCAGGAGCAGTCAAGGCTGGAGAAGACCTGGTGAGGAGGCCTAGGAGAGGACTTGGGAGGAAGAGAGTCCATAGTGGTGAGAGGAGTCCATGCTCAGCCAAGGATGCAGAGCTGCGCCCTGTTCCTGTCCTTCTCAGGGAAAAAACTTGGAGGATTTATTTTTCTCCAAGTCTAACCCCCGTCCCCCTTTAAATACTGGCATAATGATTCCCTTTCTAACTTAGAAAGCATGCTTAGTACCTTGCCTTTCTATTCTCCAAAGCTCAGATTTTAATAATCACTAGGAAAAATTAACATGTTATCATTCTCCCAAATTAAAAAAAAATAAAACTATTAAAATCACTAAATTCTTGATGATTGGATATAAACCTGACTGAGTTTGAATTCTTGACTATGATCCCACCTGGGAAATGTGACTATTTGATGCCTTCTAGGAGAAAGTGTAAGTAGTTTGAAGTAAATGCTCTTGTCCACATGTTTTAATAGAGGTAAGTGTTATCTGCTCTGCATTCTGAGAGCATGACATCATATCCACATAAACTCTAGGTGAGAGGATGGTGTGGGACATTATTTACTGGATGGATCCAGCATTCCTAGGAACAAACATAGAATATTTATGGCAGGTGGATTCCTGGTGCCGGACATAATGTAGTGCTTTGCAAATATTTGTTATATAAATGAATAAAAGACTAATTGACTTACTGAGCAAATTATTATGATGAATGACAAACATGACAAACTGGTACAGGAATGCCAAGCCAGGTAGTACCTGAGCTCTGTGCATTGAAGAGACACTTCCAAATACTCCCTTTGCTATCTATGAGAGAGAGAGAGAGAGAGAGAGAGAGAGAGAGAGAGAGAGAGAGAGAGAGAGTTTCTCTGAATTTCGTCTACGGAATGTCTTCCCGAGGCTTCTCCACGGACCAGTGGCAGGTGTTGACAGGAGCCAGAAGAGGTAAATAGAGCTACAGGAGACCCCACTCCATACTCAGGCAGAAGACCCCTCAATACTGTATTGCTGAGGCTGAGCTGTCTTAGGAGCTGTGTCTCAAGAAGGGCTTCGGGTAGAAGATCTCCCCCTCAAAAATGTTATTGGAACAAAAGTTGACAAGGCACTCATGAAGGTTGGTAGCTCCCCGAACTCTTCAGACATGGGACATCAAACAGTAGGACCTGTTTCTTCCTAAGCAGGGTCCCTCGGAACACCATCAAGCTTAACTGTGTTCTTGTTGCCCAGAAGGAAGTAGCAGTATCCAACTTATCTCACACAGTTCAGTCAGAGCTCATCTTAGAAAGCTAACAACTGAGGTGAGAAGTAAACATTTTCCAGGAGGAAACCCACAAAGACAGTGGGGACAAGCACTCTGAGGCTCCAAAACTCCAAGTCGCTGTTATTGGAGAGAAGGTACCTGCTTCTCCTAGCTCATGCTTGAAACACGCTGGCCTCAGCAGCCATGCATCTCTTCCATTTTCTAGGTCACCCCCCCCCCCCAGTCTGCTTCATTTTCATAATGGCGATCAAAAGCTCAGCAAAGATTTCTGACTACTGATTAATTTCAGGCACAAACTTGCTTGTACTTGATAATCTGAAGGCATTTAGGTTAAGAACGAAGGCTCCTGGGAAGCGGCTCCACCCTCTATTCCACACAGCTATTTGAGTTAAGACTCGGGCCAGGAAACCTGGCTAACAGAGATAGTTCTTCACCCAACTACACTCTTTCAAGTTTGCTTCGTGAGGTATCCTTGAGCATCTTCTGGACTTTTGCTCTAGGACTTACCCCTCAGAAAGGGTAAAAAGATGACTAGTATGAGGAAAGGTTCAGGGGATCATAAGCTTCAATTTTGACAGATAGATTCAGAGAAAGAACAGTCACTGCCTCCCCTTGTGTGCTCACTGGTGACCCCACCAGGGTCCCATGAATAGTTCCCATTCAAGTGTCACACTGACAGCCACTAAATGTGTCACTAAATAAAACTAGAAGTCGTGACTGTAGGACCTTGAGAGGATGTTGAGAGAATACGGGAGAGAAAAGAGAGTAGGGGGTGGCTACTAGCCAGAATGCATTATATACATTCTAAAATTGTCAAAGAAGAACATTATTTTTAAAATTCTAAAGAAGAAACCAAAGATGACATACTGCCTAATAATGAAATGCAGATCACTCCAGGGTGAGCTCTTAGAAACTGTTTCCTCTTTTTAGCTATTGATGAACAATCTTCCAGCTTTTGCAGGAAAAAAAAAAAGAGCTTTTGTGCACCTTTCTTCCCCTTACAGAAGAGGTAACAAGGTGACCAATGGTAACAAGGTGACCAATGTCCTCCCTACCACACAACCTGCTGCAGCCCTGAGCTTCTAGGTTGAAAAATGCAGCAGCTCTGCCTATTGGAAGGGTTGAGTTAGAGCTTGCACCTCGGATTCCTATTTAGCATCACAGATTAGTTACAAGTAGAGTAAAAAGGTGGTCTACTATGTGAAGGTGGTATCATCCTGCAGCAAAATTATCTGCTGTGCAGTTTTTAATATCTACTGATAAAGCTGAATTTGCTTTTGTATAGAACAAAATTTCAATGACAACCTATATCCAGAAAACACAGATGTCACACATCTAACTTGGAGTTACATGTATTACATTCACTTCATTTCTCATAAAATTCCTAGTGGGTAAAGAGTTACTGTTTTCCTCTTATAGATAAAGAATCTGTGATTTAGAAATGAAAATATCTTGCCAATCAAGCAACTGAAGCAAGGCAAATCATGTTCTCTTTATCACAATATTATGCTTATTGATGATTTAATTACCATTATGTAGGAGCAGCCAAAGCATAGAGAATTGCCTCTAAGAGCATACCTTTATCTTTTGAATGAGGGCCTCGTCTTCTGGTACATTGTGGTCAATGGCAATGACGATGCCTTCGTAACCATTGGTGTTCAGTTGGGTGAGGGAATTGCTCAGAACCCCGTCCAGAAGGTGCAGGGTCAAGATGAAGACAAGGCTCCTCAATGATCCCATTGTGCAGATTTCCCTCTGAAAAGGGTTGGTTGTAGAGGTGTCTTTACTACTATATATATATGCACTAAGTAGAGACACAGTTTTCTCCTTATCAAAGGTGATTTATTATAGGTCTTTAACTTCTTGACCATAAATGTTTCTTTACCACATTTGTCTACAATATAAGAGTAGCTATTGTTTAAAACCAAGCTGTGTACTTTTAAGTGCTTCTATTTAAAAGGAATGTTGGGCTTGCCTTGGGCTATGCCAGATGCTTGGGCAAGGGTTGGGGAGCCTACATCCGGTTCCCAGAAATGTGAATGCCAGAAAAGCAGGCTGGCCATTGGAAGATCTGTTTACTTACAAATATTTGTTTAGTTAGGGACACTGATCCACCCGCCACCACCCTGAACCCCACCTTCCCAGCTTGACTTTAACGCATTTATGTAAGCTTCTGTTCCTTGTAGGGAATCTCCCCCATTCTCTCTCCTGGTGGACTTCACGTTTATCCTTAGCAACACTGGAGTGACCTTTGAATTCTCCTTATATAATCCATATACAGCAAAACGTCAGTGAGTAGCTCAGATCTTACAAAATACTTTATACTAGTTAAAACTTTCACTTTATTTTTAAAAATAGACTTCATTCCGTTCTCTTGGTAACCAATTGCTTGTCTATCATACATCCCCTACCAGTCAGTAGAGCTTAAACTAATAACATGGACTTATTGTGCTGAAATTAAATGTCACCTTTAAACATAAACTATGGAGAATCAGTTACCACATAGATTCTTTGAAGCTCACCAAAATTCAGATGAAAATCCATAAGTAGTGGACAATGACAAAGGTGAACAAGTGACTGAGAGTCTAGCAGACATAAGGAAGCAAGAAAACTTGAAGGTTCATAAAGATGAAGCTAATGTTCTCTACAATTAGCCACTCTTTGACCTGCTCAGATTCACTCACATCGTAGTTTGTTCCAATACTATATAAAGAGGTTGCAACTGTGTGTGTATCTGTGAGTGTGTGTGTGTGTGTGTGTGTGTGTGTGTGTGTGCTCACAAGCTGAGAGCAAGGACAAGTTTAGTCGTTCCTAGAATCTCAAGTTGATGACTAATAACAATTGCCTAAAATATGTGAAGTAGGACAGTTATTATGAGTATGCTATCAACACTATAAAACAGGTACATCTGTGTCTTTCTTAAATGCCAAAAATTAATCAATAGCGTTAGGTTGACTGATGACATCAATTCCTCTGGATACAGTTTATCAAGTTGTCCCGATTTTTCTTAAGACTATGACTGTCAGCAATCACAAGTTCTGGAATGCTCATCTAAATTATTAGCGTTAACTCCTAGATCACATGCTACACTTCACATGGTGTACGAATGGATGGATGGATGGATGGATGGATAGATGAATGGGTGGGTGGATGGATGGATGGATGGATGGATGGATGGATGGATGGATGGATGGGTGTGTGGACAGACAGTAATTACAGTGGGTTATGTCAGACATTGGGATGACTGAGCAGAAGCTTCTGGGGAACAGTCAAGAATCCTCTGTCTCTCTGTCCCTTGACACATGCCCCAGGTGATCAGATAACAGGTCCATGTTATGCCATCATTACAGTGTTATGGGTCCCTCCTTTCATGGAATCCTGGTGAGGGGTTGCATCTTGTTCCTTTAATGTGCATGGTAAATCCTTGTTTTGTTTTTTTTGATATGCTTTTTAAATACACACATGCCTATGTACTCTTAATTACTTTGATAAGTTCCTAAGTAGTATTTTATTACTTGCACAAGTAAGTCATTTATCAGCTTGTGCCTCACGGTTCATGCTGGACAGACAGCACTGTCCACATGCTCAAACAAGATGCTTATTTATTCTTCCTCTCCCTTTGCACTTAGAACGGAGCCTAAGTGGAATCTTTAGGGGCACTGCCCTTGCGGGTTTTTTGACAAGAGTGGTTCTTGTGAGAGGGTCTCACTCTGTGTTTGGTTTGGCCTTCCAGCTGGCCTCTGCCACTGCTCTCTCAGCTATAATACACAGGCCTCCCTTAGCATGACCACCACTGTACAGGCTGTGGCTGCTTTTCTACTCTCTCTGGCGGTCACCAGAGGCCTGTTGCATGCAGAGGTCATGGCTCAGGTAAAGTCCTACAACATGGCACCTGGGATCTGGCTTTCTAATCCAGCTCTGTGAGCCAAACAGCACAAATCTCTAGCACAGGGAGCTAACTTTCTAAGGGACACCTTTTTCCAAACAGAACATTTGCTGCCTCCCAGGAGGCTTTCTTCTGAGGTAAAGTAGCCAGATGACAATTACTGTCTGACTTCTATTGTCACATTGGTTAACATTGCCTGCTTGGGAACCTCTCTTGGGTGTGGATTCAGGTTATGACATTTTGTGTCTACTACTGGGACACGTTACTCAGGAGACTCAGCCACATTGTTTCCAGCGGCAAATGTTCTCTTACCATTACATTTCATTGAAAATATGTGTCCCAGTTCATTTCATATCTGCTGTTGCTAAACTTTTATCTTGTTTCCAGTTGGGGCTAATGTGACTAAAATTCTCATAGGTTTCCCATTGATTTTCAGTTGCATGTATTTTAAAATCTTAACCGTTGGGTCTTAGGATAACATATATCTAGTGTCAAAACTCCTTTGACCAACACTCTAGTCAAATCTTCAGTCTTTCTGATGATGGTCCCTTCCTTGTAGGATCTGATTTATGCTTGAATTCTGCTGAGCTAGTTTAGGGAAAATCCCATACTTGGTATATGGTTAACCTCAATGTCTTCTTTTCCTGGCCAGTCTTGAGCAATAATTCTGTGAAGTCAGTTTAGACAGAAACTCCTTATCCTTTATGCTTCCTCTTAGTCAGTGTTCATCCACTAAACTCACCCCCTTCTTTGGTTTTAAATCTCTACTTGTCCTCATTGAGGTGAGAGTAAATAAAATATACTCTCTCTTCTCCACCACTGAATGCCATTTCAGTGGCTGTATGAATTGCCACACCCACCCGCACACATATAGCATCTTAAACAAATGTTTACATCTAGGATGACTTTAGTTGGAAGGAGGAATCATCAATGATGTTTTTATAGTTTCACTTTATGATTGTTTATTGCTGCTCTATAAAAGCGTGATCAATTTTATATATTGACCCCAAAGTCAACGATCTTGATAAGGTCATTTGTTTCTATCAATTTATAAGTTTGTTGTGGGTATATATGTGTATGGACCTGTCATTTGTAACCTGTTTACTCGTTTTAAGATCTTGCATCATTTGGCATCTTATTTTTATGCGCTAGCAAGTACTTCTAATGTAGTGTTTAATACAGATAGAAAGAATGCCTTTTTGTTGCTTTGTCCAGTCTTGAGTGAGCATTCAGAAAATATTCCATATATCATGCTTAAGCTATTATAACAGACATTTAATAACTGATTAAGAAAGTATCCTTCAAGTCTACATAAAATATTTGTAAAATCATGAATATAGTGGGATATGGTGGCTCCTGCTTGCCATCCCAGCACTTGGTGGCCGAGGGAGGAAGATTACACACATTCAAGACCAGATTTACAACATACTGAACTCCAATATAGCCTGAGCTACACTGTGACAATCACCCAAAGCACAGGGTCATTGATAAAGCCTGAATGCTACCAGATACTTTTGTTTCTCTACTAAGATGATGACACCATATCTCTCTTTATTCTGGTAATACAGAGTTACACTGACCGGCTTTGTGGTGTTAAAATAACTCTTGCATCTTAGAATAAGTTCTACTTTTCTGTGATGTAGAGTTCTTTGAAATTTACTAAATCACCAAGATCTTTGCATTTGTGTTCAGGTGAGAGTCTGGGATGTGCTTTTCTTTCCTTTAGTGCCCCTGCAAACTAGTAATACTGCGCGTGCTCCAGCTTAGCACATATTCTTGACAAGCCATTATTCTTTATCCATTCTCTGGAGCAAGTTGTGTGAATTTTTTTTTTAGTTTATTAAGTTTTATTTTATTTTTGTACCTTCATCATTTGTGCCCTGAAGTTACATGTTTTAATAATCATTTATTTCCAAATATTTTATAAATTTAATTTTGAATTCTTTTTAGACTATCAATTAAGCAGATAATAATACTGCTTAATTTCTAGACATTAAGCACTTCTCTAACTGATCGTTGATTTATAATTTAATTTCATTATAGTTGGGAACCATACTTGGAGATTTATTTTTTTAATTTATTTGCCAATTTATGTGTGATGTTAGGTGTTTTTGCATCTGCGACTTGAGCATGTGTGTTCATGTGTATACGGAGATCAGACATTGACTTCTAGCGACTCTCTTGACTGTGTCTCACTTTGTTTCTGTTTGTTTGAGACAGGGGCTCTTTCTGAATCTGGATTTACAGATTTAACTAGTCTGGCTGGTCAGCAAGCCCCCAGGATCTTCCTGTCTTCTGAGACCACATAGACAGTGCTGTGGTTGGAAGCATCATCCATACAGTGCTGGGGAGGAGTCCAGACTCCGATCTTCATATTTGCATGGTGAGCACAGAACTAATTGCATTGTTCTTATAGCTCATAGTTGGAGATTTAAACCTTTCAAAATTTGTTGGGACTTGGATTTTTCATCAGCTCAGGTATATTTTTGTAAAATACTTTATATGCATTTGAAAAACTGTGTATTCTGCAATGGTTGGGTATATTTTTCTACTCATGTCAGGTAAACCAAGGTAGATGACATACTGCTCAAATCTCTGCTTTATTACTTTGTTGCCTGCTTGTTCTTTTAGTTACAGGGGAGAAGTGTTGAAAAATAAAAGAAACATAGTTGTGGATTTTCCTCTCTCTATCACTTCATATTAGCCTTTTGCCTTAAATGTATTTCAAGCTATGCTATTTGGTGCATACAAATTTAATAATATTACATCATTTCTATTGCTAGTAATTCTATTTTTATTATGACTTTTTATATTTCTTATACTATATTGTGGTTTTAATGCAGAAAGATTTAAAATCAAAACAAATGCAATTAATTCAATAAAAATGTTCTTTATACCATTCATTTCCTTCTTTTTATCCAAGAATTGGTTTTGCAAGAATAGATGGAGAGTAGTCAGCAGTTTGAAGTAAGATAAAAATTCATATTAGACACCACTAAAAAAGAATGTCCATGGATTAATATAAAGATGTCAATGTTGAACTGCTAATTCAGAATTCTTTGTGACATAAAGCCTTGATAGGTCTTCTGCCTTCACCTCCCTCATTTCATCAATCCCTGATAATACCAATTAATTCCTCAGAGGAAAGCATCTATACATCAAAGATAGACGAATATGTAAATGTTTTGAAGGCTAATAGTCATCAAAGTTTAAGTATATAGTATTAACAGCAGTTTGACATTTGAGAATCTAGTTTACAAACAATAAGTTAACTTTTCATATATGAGAGACAAGGTCACATAGACTTATGAAATTGTATGTATAAAGATGTCTTACATAGCCTTTCTTATCTTGGTGAGAAATTGAATGGACTAAATGTTTACTAATACGGTAATCTTATTTAATATTTACTTTATTATATTATATTATATTTATTCATCTACAATGTGTATAATATCCATCTTTTTATAATTAAAAACTTATGAATGAAAATGCTGGGCTGGAGACCCTAATTTTGAAATCCTAACCTGTTAATATAAGACCGAAACTCATGTCTTTTAGTCTCTGTCTTCAATTTTCCCCATTCTACCTCTCTCTTTCTTTTTCTGTTATCATCTTTCTGCTCTTCTTTCCAGCGAGAATTGAGGTCATGCTGATTTATAAGCTATTCCTTTTGGAGTTTTGCTCATTTGTATTGCATCTGCTTCACAGAGCCAGGAAGATAAAAATACGATTTCCTACCATACTGACTTCCCTGCTACGTTCTGTGCTCTTGAGTCAATTGTTTCCAAAGTAGCTTTGTGATAAGACTCAACAGACTGGAGCAGGAAGAGGGAAATAAAATTAGCTGCCATCTGGGTCCCTCTCCACCCATCCTAGGAACCATCTTGCAGATAAGAACATTCCGATCTAAGGGCACAGGGATTTATAGGGCAGGAATTTATTTATTTTGGTCCCTAGGGACAAACTGAAATCTCCTCCCTGAATATGTGTACAGCTCCCTAAGAGTTTCTCTGTCATCATAAACTCTGTGACCTGTGTCCCTAACTTTTCATTTCTTCTCTCTTTCACGTCTGATCTGTATGCTCTAGCTTCCTACAACACACACAGGAAGATCCAGATTTTACACTTCTCTGATTTCACATCTGCCTTAATTTCCTGTACACTACACTCACAGATCCTAATACATAATGCATTATACACCCAAATTTATATTGGATCTCATTTCTTTATTTCCCTTTCAAAAATAGCTATACTGAGATATTCATGCATTATATAATTCACTCTTTTAAACTATATAATTTAGTGAGTTTTAGTTTTCAGAGTAGTGTAGCTATCACCACAAGCAGCTATACAACATTTTGTCACAAAAAAAAAACCCATTAGAAGTCATTCTTCCCTCTGCTAGACCAAGCCCTCTCTTCCGAGGCCCAGACCTCACAAGGTCAACTGATTACTTTCTTTATCTTTATATTTACCAATTCTGGACATTTTAATACAATCCTCATCTATCCATTATATATTCTTTGGCTAATATCCTGTCATTTATGCCTGTCCTCCAACATCCCCAAATTCTAGTAACCACCATTCTGTTTTATAAATTCCATGGTGGAACAATGTTCTAGATTCCACATATGGATGGGGCCTTTTGACTTCAGTACTGTATGTGTCTTCCTATTTTTAATTTGCGTCTCTTAACATGACATCCCCCAGTTTCATCTGTGTGGCCAAAAGTGGCTTTCTCTATTTTATGGGCACACTATTTCCTTGCGTATATGTAGCGCACTTCCTTTATCTGACTGCTGGGTTGGTTGAGTCCATATCTTGGTTATTGTAAATGATGGGAGTATTGATATTTCTCTAACATACTTATTTAATTTCCTTTGTGTCTGTATCCAAGAGTGAGAGTTCAGATTATATAGTACTCTAAAATAGTTTGAGGAACTTGTATTGGTCTATTTTTCATAATAGATTTTTTTTGCTTAGATATGAAGCTTCTTCCTGACAAAGCCTAATATGTTCGAGCTTGGGCCCTATTTGCTGTTGCTATTTTGGAAATTTCTGGAGGGTTTAGGAGCCAGAGACCACCTAGATGTGGAAGGTCATGTCTTTAAGAGTAGTATCTGCTCCAGGCCTCTTATTCTTTCTCTCCTTTCTGCTTCTTGTCCTCAGGGAAATAGCTTCTGACACACTGTGACTGCCATGATGCCGTGTCATACCGTTTGCTCAGAATCAATGGCACCAAGGATGGTGCACTGAAACCTTGAGCTAAAGTGAACGCTTTCTCCTTAGATGCCTTTCCCGGGCGTTTCGTCACAGCCATGTAAAGGTGACTAACCAATAATGGGTAACAGACAAATGAGGTTGTTGATGTGACCAAGCCTGACTTATTGGTCCTTAAGCCTTTGAAACTGATATGTGGGAGCAAAAGTCTGAAGAAGTGAACGGAGAAAGAAAGCCTCAGGCAGCTGTATGTGGAGTTCAGTGGGTGATTTTGGTGGATCTTCATGGCAGCAACTGATAGAAACACACACCCACCACACACACACACACACACACACACACACACACACACACACACACACACACACACACTGTTATCTCCCTCCTTCCCTCAACCTCCCTCTTCCTTTTAGACAAGTACTTTCTGGCTGATTTGGCCAGCCTGATATTTGCCACATAGCCAAATATGGCTTCTATTTATGGCAATATTCTTTCCTTAGCATCCCATATGATGGGATTTGCTTGTTTTCTTAAATTTAGTGTCTGCTTTATGTTGCTATGATTGAATACCACAGATCAGATGATTTATAAAGAACGGAGGTTTGCTTAGGTCATAGTTCTAAAAACTGCAAATCCTAAAGCATTACCCCATGATTTTCTTGGCATCTGGTAAGGGTCTTGTTGCATTATAAAATGGTGGAGGGCATTACATGGTTTTCATCAGATGGATTCTTATAACAGATTTACTCTCATGATAATCTATTAACCTTCAATGAAGGAAGAATATACATAATCTAATCAACTTAAAAGTTCTACCTGCTACCACTTCTTAATACTTCATAGTAGATACTAAATTTCAACATAGTTTGGGGGAGTGTTTATTCTATAGTGCTTCTTATCAGACATTCAGTATCTTAATTACTGTTACATTGCTGTGACAAGACACCATGGCCAATACAACACAATTTATTTAAAAAAGTATTTAATTGGAGGCTTGCTTACAGTTTCAGAAGGTTAGTCTATAGCCATCATGGCAGGAAGCATAGTAGCAGGCAGCAGGCAAGCAGCAGGCAGGCATGGTGCTCGAGCAGTAGCTGAGAGCTTATATGCCAAGCAAAGGCAGGAGACAGGGCAACAGGGAGACTGGGACTGGTGTGAACTTTCAAAGCCTTGCAGCTCACCTCCAATGACACACTTGTTCTAACAATGGCACACCTCCAACTCCTTCTCAGACAGTTTCACCAACTGCAGACAAAGTATTTACATATATGAATCTATAAGGCCATTCTTATTTAAATTATCTACTACAGTACCCCTCCCCCAGTGTATGTGGAAGATTGGGTCTGGCATTCCCTAAGGATACCATCTGTAGAGATTCAATTCCTTGTATAATGTATATTTGAATATAACTCACAGACATATTTTTGTATGCTTTATTTTCTAGACTTTTAGACCTCATTTAGCTTAGCTACTCTGTAAGTCATTTTTATACTGCATAAGAAAAGAGCTACTGTATGTTCAGCATAGATAAAGTTTGTTTATTCAGATGCTTCTGATCCACAGTTGGCTAAATCTGTAGACAGAGGAACTATGTATTTGAAGATCTAACTTTCATTTGGGAATAGTTTTATTAAACCTTCTTTATACTGACTCTTTATTTATTATTAAATTTGCTGTGTGCATAAGTTTTGGTTCAAGATAATTTCAATGATTAAATTTTGCTTTTGAACTTACATCCAGAATACTATTGCCCAAGCCAATAAGTGCCATATTTTTCTAGTAGTTTTGGAGACTTGGTTCTTAGATTAAGTCTTTATCTTAGACTTTCCTCATACTTATGTTTATAATGATGAGAGGTAAGGGTCTAGTTTTATTTATTTGTATATGGACATCTATTTCCCCATACATGGGGGGAGGAAATTGATCATTTTCCCATTGTGTATTCTTGGCTGTAAGTATGTGGATAGCTCCCCAGCCTTTCAGTTGGTCTCTCTTTGTCTTCTATGGCAGTACTTTGTTGAATTTATTAGTTCTAAAAAGTGTGTGTGTGAGTGGGTGTGCGTGTGTGTGCTTAGAATTCATGTGTATCAAATCATGCTGTCTGCAAACAGGAATGCATCCTTTATTTTAATGTGGGTGTCTCCCTCCCTCCCTCCTTACTTCCCTCCCTTCTTTCCTTTCCTTCTTCTTCCTTCTTTTCTTCTACTTCCTTGCTCTAGCTAGCATTTGATGTGCTATGTTGGGTAGAAGTAATAAAAGTAGGCAGTTTTATTTTTTTTTCAGACAGAATGTCTTCAACCTGTTTTAGCATAACTCAGCTGCATGCTTGTCATTTATGACTTTTATTAATATAAAGCCCATTCTGTGTTTAATTTGTTGAGATACTTTGCTATGGAAGGGTTTTTGTCCAGTGCATGTTTCTCCTGTGTTCCTGAGATGATCGTGTTTTACATCTCTGCTTCTGTCAGTATAATTGATCACATGGATTGGTTTGGTCATATTGAATCACCTTTGTATTCCTGTGGTAAACCTAACCAAATCATAGTAAATGCTCTTTTTATGTGTTGTTGAATTTTAAATTGAGGAGTTTTACACCTACATTCATTAAAGATATTGGCCTACTGCTTTCTTTTCAGCTATGTGCTTTTTTTCTGGTTTGCACAATACTGAAGTGCCTGTCATATACCATGTGTTTCGAAGTAAACATTCTGTTCCGTGTTTGGAATGCTAGAGAAAAATTGGTATGGATTCTTTATGTGTTTATATAGAATTCAGAAGTGTAATTTTGGAGTAGCTAGAGAGGAAGGGGATATGGAATCCTTGTATTAGGAGAGAATCAAAAGAGAGAAACCATCAACTGTTAGTCCTTCCTTTGATGGGATATATTTTGTCACTGACTCGGTGTCTTTGTGCACTGTTGGTCTGTTGAGATTCCCCATTTCTCATTAGTTGTTCTTGGAAGAGAATTTATCTGTATTTCAAGTCTGATGTTTATTGATTTGTTTCTACTCTAGAGAGTGCACATGGTTAAAGCAAAAATGTTGAATGTTCTCTTCCTGTGCTACATTGTGGTCTGTCTCTCCCTTCAGAGCTGTGAATCTTTTCTTTACAATCTTGTCTTCAAATAATCTCATATTTACTCTAATTCTGTAGAATCAATCATTAATTCATTTTAAATTTTTAATAGATCTTACTTTTTAAAAAAGCATTTCCACTATTTTCCTTCTTTCCTTGAGTTTTCAATCATTTATGCCAACATTACTTTCAATAACATTTACATTAATTCAAAGAGACATCAATATACATTTGGTGCCTAGCATGCAGACACAGCTACACATGTTTATACTGAGCAATTTTTGAGTCATTAAAGCTCATCTCAGACACAGGGGATATTTTTACCCTTGTGACCAATCTCTTTCCCTCCCTCCCTCCCCCTTCCTCCGTCCCTTCCTCCCTTCCTCCCTTCCTTCCTCCCTCCTTACCTCCCTTCTCCATCCCTCCCTCCCTTCATTTGTATTTTTCCATTTTTGAAAATAGATCATTTTCTCACAACATTTCCTGACCTCAGTTTTCCATCTGTCTGCTCCCCCCCCCAGTCTTCTCCAACTCCCCCCGAATCTGGATCCACTCACTCTCTGACTCCTTCATTGGGATCGCTTTCATATATTTTAGGAAGTTTCCGTTGCACTAGGTTTCCATAGCACCCCACATTTAGCTGTCTCTCCCCACATTTCTCCCCTAAACTTCATCTTCCCTCCTTTCCCTACCTGATCCTCCCCCAAAAAACCTATTCACTTTCCCCTCCCGGGGATATCATGTCTCCCAAGTCTTTTCCTCTGTATCTAACCCGTCTGCATGTATGGGCTGCAGCTTAGTTATCATTTACTTAATAGCTAATATCCACATGGAGGTAAATACATACTATACTGATCTTTCTGGGTCTGGGTTAACTCACTCAGGATGGTTTTTTTTCCCTAGTTCCATCCATTTGCCTGATGTTTCATGATGTTATGAGTAATACTTCATTGTGTACATGAACCACGTTCTCCTTACCCATTCTTCTGTTGCAGGGCATCTAGATTGTTTGTAATCTTTGGCTACTATGAATAGACCACCAATAAGGATGGTTGAACAAGAGTCTTCATGTGGGATAAGTCTGCAAGAGTAGTATCTCTGGATCTGTGGTAGATTGATTTCTATCTTTCTGTAGAAACTGGCATGGTAATTTCCATAGTGCCTGTACAAGTCTGCAGTCTGAACAGCAATGAATGACTGTTCTCCTTATTCTGCAGCCTTGCCAGCACAAGCTGTCACTTGTCTTTATCTTGGCCATTCTAACAGGTGTGAGAAAGAATATCAAAGTAGCTCTAATTTTCATTTCCCTGATAGCTAAACTTGTTAAAAATAATCTGTTTCCCAGCCATTTGAGTTTGCTCCATTGATGATTTTGTTTAGATCTGTACTCTATTTTAAAATTGGATTATCTGTTTTGTTGATGTTTGGTTTCTTTAGTCTATATTTTTGATATTAGTCCTCCATTAAACATGTGGTAAAAATCTTTTCCCAGTCTGTAGGCTTCCACTTTCTCCAAATGGTGATGCCCTTTGCCTTACAGAAGATTTTCAGTTTCATGAAGTCCCTTTTATTAATTGTTGATCTTAGTGCCTGTGCTATCAGTGTTCTGCTCAGAATGTCTTTTCCTGTGCCAAAGAGTTCCAGGCTATTACCCACTTTCTCTTTTATCAGGCTCACCGTATCTGGTTTTATGTTGAGGTCTTTGGTCCATTTAGACTTGAGTTTGTGCAGGGTGATAATATAGATCTATTGACATTCTTCTGCATGCAGTTTGACCAATGCCATTTATTGAAGATGCTATCTTCTTCCCCAATGTGTATTTCTGACTTCTTTGTCAAAATCAGGTGTCCATAGGCATGTGTATTTATATCTGGGTCTCCAATTTGATTCCATTGGCTTTGCGTATGTGTGTTTCCATATTAAGTTGAGAATGGTTCTATTAATATCTGTAAAGAATTGTGTTGTGCTGAGGGCTGTGGGAGTATACAGCAGGTGACAACTAGTGTTTGACAGCTGACACACCAGGATATAATTCCCAGACCGAGAGCCCCATCTGACAAAGCTGCGGCGTTACCAACTGCTAATGACCAGTTGTTTTCTGTCTGTAACTGTCTGGGGTGCTACTGCAATGCCTCCCTTGTAAGAACAGCTGTGAGGTTCCTTCCACAGCCTTTTGGTAGTGTGCTTTACATCTTTGGGCACACTTACAGCTGTGGATAGTCAGGAGAAGTAATTTCTGTCTAAGTTATATACTTATGATGCCTATAAATAATTCCAAAATATTCCTCTTTACTGACATAAAAAAGTAACAGTGTTTTCAGTCTAAGTGACAACTAATTTTATCATTAAATTTCAGAACAAATTCAGAACAGACTAAAATGTCCCTGAAGAATATATACAAAGACTAAGTCCCAGCTGTTGTTTATTGCTAAATCAAGATCAGGCTGTTTTGAGACATACCCCTCCCCTGCAATAGTTGACTTTCTGCACACACCCTGACCTCTCAAGGTACAACATGCTACTGTTGTTACGTCCTGAATTTCAACATCATTCTCTGCCTGGGAAAAAGTTACATGCAAGGCCATGAATTTACACTGGCTGGTCTTTGTGACCTTACTACTCTGAAAAAAAACAAAAACAAAAACAAAAAAACAAACAAACCTGTGTGACTTCATGTGTTACAAGAATGGGTTGGGTCTTGAAAATGTAGTCCAGAATTTGGCTGACAAGTATCAGTGGAAATGTAGAGGAGGAAGCTACACAGAATGTGAGTGTATGTGTTGAGTGAGAGATTTTTTTTTTTTTTAAAAAAAGAAGCCTAGAGAGGACAAGAGATATGTGAGTGAATGAATGAATGGGTAAGCTGAAAGTGAGTGAATGACATAGAAAAAAATATTTGTGAGTGAGTGTGAGAGAGATAAAGCTGTGTACAGAGCTGCTTCTATGTATAGGAAGTGTGTAAGAGTGTGTAAGATCAATGTGAAGTGTTATATGGTGAGAGAGCTAAGCTAAGAGATGTATAGCTATGGCAGTGTGGAGAATTTTAACTGTGAAGAGGAAAAAGAGTGTAGAAGGGTAGTTTTATATATATAAGAAAGATGTGAAAACAGATGTAAATGTGTATAGACATGAATGGCCGTATGTGTGCAAAGAAAGGTACAGAAATGTATGTATAAAATGTAACAGCGTGGAGATTTGTAGCTGTGTGGAGACAAAAGAGTCAGAGACCATTTTTAAGATGAAGTAAAAGAAAAAGTTAGCACCAAAAGGCATGCGCATTTCCTTATCTTACCGATTAGATAGAAACTTATTCTTAATTACATTCAGATAAAATATGTCCCTTATCCTTTGATACTCTGAGGTCTTCCTTTAACACTCTGAGCAGACTGTAGGAACTGATCTCCCACAGTCTGCATTAGTGCTGCCACTGTGATGGGGGCTGCACTGAATCTGTAGGTTGCTTTTGGGAGGATGGCCATCTTTACTGTGTTAATCCTTCCAACTCATGGGCCATATTTTCATCTTCTAATATCTTCTTCAATTTCTCTTTCTTTCTTTCTTTCTTTCTTTCTTTCTTTCTTTCTTTCTTTCTTTCTTTCTTTCTTTCTTTCTTTCTTTCTTTCTTCCTTCCTTCCTTCCTTCCTTCCTTCCTTTCTTTCTTTCTTTCTTTCTTTCTTTCTTTCTTTCTTTCTTTCTTTCTTTCTTTCTTTCTTTCTTTCTTTCTCTCTCTTCTTTCCTCTTTCTCCTCTTCCTCCTCCTCCTTTTGAGGAAGGGTTTCTCTGTGTAGCCCTGTCTGTTCTAGAACTTGCTATGTAGACAAGGCTGGCCTCAAACTCAGCGATCCATCTTCTGCCTGCCTCCTGGAGTACTGAAAAGTCTCAAAATTCGTTTTCTTTTCCTATAGCATATCATCATTATAATAGTTACTATTACCTCATTGCCATTTATTTCCAGATCTAGATAATTGTTTTACTTCTACCAACAGATTTACTCCTTACTGGTATCTCTCTCTCTCTCTCTCTCTCTCTCTCTCTCTCTCTCTCTCTTTCTCTCTGTTATTTGCAGAATTGCATGTACTGTTTTTCTCTGAGTTTTATTCTAGTTGAATTATTAGTCATCTTGATTCTAGAGAGACTGGGTATCAGGCTTTTTCAAAGCAGATCAAAGATTTGCCCTTAGTTCTCAGGTATAGTCTAGTAGGTATCAAGGTCTCTACTGTGGCCGAAGAAAGCCCAGTGTTCTTAGCCTTTCTCACATAGACATGCTTGAGTCTTCAGCACCTTTTCCCCAGAATGAGGAAGTAGCTAAATATTTATCCAGCTCTTCTGTCTTTCAATTATTTTTCTCCCACAAACTTCCTGTGTAAGACCTCTCCAAACAAGAAAAGGGTTTCAATTTGTGAACTTCTCCCTCTGTGCTACCTGCCTTCTCAGGTTTCACTTCTCAATTTCCAACTATACTCGTGTCCTGAGAGCCTAATTTATTCACCCCATGAGACCATTGCATTCTGCTTAAGCGCTGTTTAGTGTTCCAACCAACAGAGAGCTTTTTCTGGGGACAGCTGACTAAAATCAGATCTCACCTTGATGGCCTCCCCATCAGCGTGGCACAGTTTCTCCAATTTCTGCCTATTCTTGTTAGTGTCCAGTGTCCTAAAGAATCTTGTTCCACATTGTGTCTATAACATTCATTGTTGCTAGCAAGAAACTTCGTTTGGAAGGAGTAACCTCACTTATGAGTGCCACTGGATTTAAAGTTTGAAAGAAATGACATAGCAGGTTCAATATTTCTTAGAATAAATACATTTTAATAGCAGACAAAGGCAAATAAACCTTTTGGGGGTGTATTTTTCTGGTAATAACATGCAAGTGTGACAGCACCTGCTCAGTAGTGTCTTCTCAACTGTTGTTGCGCATGTGTTCTGTCAACAGTCTATTAGAAGCCATTATCTAATACCCTTGTCTGAAATGTAATCTTTCATTGCCAGCATGAAACGCTGGGGAAAGTGGGAAGGTTTGAAACCTAGAGCACAGTTCTATCTCCTGCATAACCTTTACTCTTCTGTCATTTAAAACCATGCCGTTTGCCTGTATTAGTTTCATTTCCCAGACTTCTCTGCCCCAATCAGATAACTGAGTGTCTAGCTCACATTTTTCCTTCTCTTATAATCTCAGGTCAAATCTTCAATGACTATTCATGTGGTATACAGCCAGTGACTAACGCTTCATGCTTCTTCATTCTCCTACTGATGGTCAACAGGAACTTTGCCACAGCTCTGTTCTATTGGTGGCTGGATCTCTCATTCAGTACTTTCCTCTATCTACTGTATCGTCCTTGTCTCCCCCACTTTTTCCCCCCTGACACCGAGAACCTTTTTCTCTCCCCACTTCATGAGTCCACTCTGCTCTGCATGTGTGTTTACTTTGTATTTTGGTGTCCTTCACTTTTCCTCTGCCACCTTGCTAATTTCTAGGCCAAAGTCAGGTATGCTTGTTTCTACTTGTCCTCCCGAAATGAGGGAAAACAAGAGATAAAGCAAGTTCTTTTATTCTTTCCTTTTTTTTTTTTGCTTGTTTTTTAGTTTTCTGAGATAGATTCTTGCTATTTGGTCCAGCCTGGCCTCAATTCTCTATCTTTCTGCCACAGCCTCTTGAATGTTGGGATTCGAGCATGCATCAAACACCACAAGTGGGTCTCTACTACTAATGGATCATGGAAGAGTGGAGCACCACCAAGCAGCCCTCATGCCTTCTTCAGGAGGCAGGGTGTAGGGATTGCTCATAACCTGACTCTACATTTTTATAGCTCTGCTATTCTCTAACACAGGACCATAACCCACCTTGATTTTTGTATAAAAAGAAAAAAAAAAATCCAAGAACTTGAACCCCTTTGAACCCCTTACTCACAGTCCCATCTTTGTATTTTACCAGCCCGATTTGAAGCCACAAAGAAGTGAAATCCTGGCTGTTAGCAGTAGTGGCCACACAGGGCACAAGTACTCAGATCCACACTGGATCTAGGCTGAAGAGGCCTCCAGGCTCCCAACCTGTGTAGATTTAGGGGCCAGAAACTTAGATGGCAATGGCAGAGATGGACAGTAGCAGCAGTTCGGGGAGGCAGCTGGGGCAGAGAGAATCGCTGGCAGGTTCTCTCTCGTTTTACTGAATCTCTCTCTCCTGGCTTCATGTCCTCTCTTTCCCTTTTCTCATGTCCCCAGATTTCCCCGGCAACATCTCCCCAAACATGACAAAAATCATTCTTAATTGATCCCATTTATAAACGCCAACCTTCATCTATATTATTATATTCAATAAAGTTTAAGTTCTTGAATTTAGAAATAAAGTATTACTATTCATTTACATTTTTTTAAAAAAGAGGAAATAACTTTTGGTGGTTTCTATTCTGAGTTATCTCTGCTGTTTCTTTTATCTGCCTTTGGTAAAAAAAAAAAAAAAAAAAAAAAAAAAGAGGTGAAAAACTAGATTCTTATTTAGGTAGAGGACAGAATTTGCTAGTTGCTTCTAAATGCCTTTCCTTCCATGACCTCTTCTTTCAAACAAACTAAAACTGCTACAGTGTACATATCAAAATTATTTCAGAATAATGCTTTTTATTCTTTACTTAAAGCCTCATGAGAGCTGTAACCATTTTAATTCAGCCATTTCAAGGTGATAACTTAGAAAGCTGTTTCAATGGGACTAAACTTTTACAAACAATAAACTCTGGTGACTTCTGTCACAGGTCAGTATCAGGGGCAAGGACAAGGGCCTCATTCTAAGGTCTCCTTTCACAGTGAGAAAGGATCTATCCAAGCGCTGCTGGTGGAAAGTGAGCCAGAGCATAAGGAACCCTTTGCTAGAGGCCTCATCCATATAGCAGCTGGGCTGTCAGTAAACATACATCCTGCTCTACATAGATAAGCAGAGAGGAATAATTAATCAGAGCAACATGGTTGACTCATACAGACAGCTACAGTCTGATTCAGACTCCACCTTCCCTTTTTGCCTGGAACATTTTTCTTTTCTCCAAACTTCAATAAAACACACTTTTCTTGACTCAGATTTGATTTTGCCCTTACCTTGCCTTTTAAGATATTACTTCAAACAATATTTTTAAAATTATTTTTCCATACCTGGAACCTTATTGTTTTCTAGCCCTTTCCCCCCAAATGAGTATTATAAAAGGTTTGTTTTGAGGAGGGGGAAGAAATACCTATCTCCTATGTAAAAGCCTATACCATAATTATATAAATGCCCAAATCCATTTCAGCACAGTGTTGATGCTAATTTGATTTTGTTGGCATTTTTTTTGTGACTGTAAAGGCCATGGGCATCATATCTAGGAAGGAAGGTACTGTGCACATTTGTTCACAGTAATTTGGTTCCATTATCTTTCTTTAACGCTCTCTTATTCCTGTTTAAAGTACAGTGCGTTATAACAATAATAAGGCAGATGATTGCTATCAAACCTATGGCTATTAGAATTCCCTTCAGTATCAGATCCTTTCTGCTAAGTGCAGGAACAGAATTCCGGGAAACAGACAGCGACACCAGGGCAATGTTGGACACAGCTGACTTGAGGGAGTTCTGATCCATTGCTCTCACGGCCACATACAGTATGTAGGTTTCTTGCATTTCTCCACCAGTTTCATGTTCAAGTTCATTGATAACAAGCTTGGGGGAGAATGTAAATATCTCCCTTGTGCCAGCTTGCTGAGGATTTAGCTCTGAGGTGTTCATTAAAATGGCACTGTTAAAGTCATCTCGAATTCTTGGTAGACTCCTACTCATTCTTACTTCATAGCTTGTAGCTGAAATTGCAAATTGACATGGGAAAGTTTAGTCACTGAGTAAGTTTTGTAGTTTCTTGAAACTGAATAATGAAAATATGCACCAAAAAAATCTATCAAGGAATATACAATTGGAAAAGCACTAAATACCAACTCACATTGTAAAGACTCATGCTAAAATCTAAGCCAGGCAGGCTTGGTATTTTTTAAAAGCAAGGTAAAAGATAATCAAGATGTCACTCTCTCTACAAGTTATTAAATTATATAAATTTTGGGTTGTTTTATTTGGGCTATCTGTAGGTCTTGCTTTAATCTACTTATGGCAAAGTTTATATGGAAAACTGGGATATTTGATCACACTGTGTGAAAATGTGTCACTGTTTATTTTGCTTGGTTTAATAAAGAGCTGACTGGCCAATAGCCTGGCAAGAGAGGAGAGGCAGGATTTGGGGGCAAAGGGGAACTTGGGAAATGAATCAGGAGTGCAGATTTCACCAGTGAGATACAGAGGAAGTCAGATGTACATTGTGGAGAAGAGATGACAGGCACATGGAAGAATATAAGATAATACAAATGGGTTCATTTAAGTTATAAGAGTTAGTTGTGAACAAGCCGAAGCTAAGGCCAAGCTTCTGTAATTAATAATATGTCTCCGTGTGGTGGCTGGTGATCTAAAGAAAGTATGACTAGAGAGCTTGCTACAGAAAACAATAAAAATGAAACACACACACACATACACACTGACAAGGAAATACTGTCTGAGGAAAGGTAGTTACGAAACACAGTCAAGGAACCTACCCTGGCCCTGATCAAAGTCTTCTCCAGGTGCTGTCCAAGACAGGACCACATCATCTCCCACTTTGAGGGCTTCCAGGTCAGTGATTTTGCATGGTGGAAACATGTCAGGATGGGGGCCAGCTGGAACTCCCGACACAGAGAAGGAGCCCCCAGAGCTTACTCGACTGAAACCCCATTGCCCCTCCACATCTCTGTGACCTGGTTGTTTTGGAGCATTCATTTGAATATTATCTGAAGCACAAAGAAAAAGCCAAATAGAAAATTACAAATCTCCTGAACAGCCTTCACAGGTTGTTGAGATGTCATTAGAACAACTGAGTTTACTTAGTTAATAATGTGTTCATTCATTCATTTACTTCCCCATCCATGTCCTCTGTGGGCGGATTTCTGTGCTATGAATCAGACCAAACAGTCTCCCTCATCAGATTTACAGCCATGGCAGTCATATCAGTAAATAGATATTAATAAACTATGACTAATACAGAATAATGAAAAGGCAGGGTGCTCTGCAAGATCATATCATTTAGGGTGGTACTGAAGTAACATTCAGGTTGGTCAGGTGAGAAGTGAAGAATGAAACATCCTGGACAAGGAGAACAGCCTGCATGAAAACCTAGGTTTAGGAAAGCTGCAGGTTACAGAGACCAAGCTAAAAAAAGAGGCTGGCTGAAGGTACAGCTCAGAAGTAATACATTTGCTTAGCATGCATGGTGCCCTGGGGTTCAATCTCCAGTGTCACAAAGAAACAGAAATTGAAAGAAGACCTTGAGATGAGACAAAAGAGCAGGTCATAAGTGACCTCAGGGATCATCGTATCGGGCTTAGGTTGAACCCCAATGCTGTGGGGAAGCAGGGATGACATGATTTATCATTTTGCTTTCTAACAGGTCTTTAGAAAATGGATCAAACTTCAGTAAGCAAGAGGCCGCTTAGAAAGAGCCATTCAGTAATCACCATGAGAAAAGTGGTAACTTTTCAATGGTAACTCCAGGGGAGGTAAGAAAGGGGAGTTCATGTACAGCTTGCAGACACTTAGATACAAGTTGATAATAGATTTGAATGTGGAATGCTTAAAGAAAAACTTGTGTCGGAGCCAGCCTACAGGCCACCCGGTAACTGGGTGAGGGCTTAGGGATTAGAAAAAGACAGAGACAGAAGAATAGCCAGAGATAGAAAAACAGACAACAAGGGGCCTCAGTCATTGTCACAGAAGAACCGGGGTTGTTTCTGAGTCTGCTTATATACAAAATGTGCCAGAGTGCACATGACCAATATGCACAAGTGTTTGGGGGCCATTCCCAGCACTGCAAAACAAGATAAAGACAAAAAACAAAACAAAACAAAGCCAATGAAGAGGAGAGAGATTGAGAGAGAGAGAGAGAGAGAGAGAGAGAGAGAGAGAGAGAGAGAGAGAGAGAGCTCGTTTCAATATCTTCTACTTTTAGAAATAAAAATTATTAAAAATGGTCCTGGAGATTACCTTTAGAGATGGTGCAGCACATCAGTATTCTGTTTTACTTTAGCTAATGCTTCCTAGCAGGTTTCTATAAGAATGTGTGCCTTCTATTTGTTTGGCTCTTTTATTTGAAGGGCAGCAGAACCTCTGCTCAATTGTCTGTAATAGCCAAGTTCATGTTAATTCAGGAACTCATTTCCTATGTTGATTTCTGGGGCTGTTTTTATCATGCTTTCAACTTTTTGCTCTTGCCTAAATCTCTATAAAGAAAATAGGGAGCCCAATAAATTGGATGGGATCTCTTTGCCTGTTACTTATCACAACCAAATAATCACAAGACAGTATTCAGAATAAATATTTAGAACAAATTACTAAAATAATGAGAGGATCAGTCTATATGAAATTCTTGTTTTCTGTATTCTCCACCACAAACCATTAGGACTGAAGCAGTCAATTAATAGTGGCTTGTGTTTGTGCATGTGTGTGCATGCATGTGTATGTGCGTGTGCATATGTGTGTATGTGCATGTGTGTGCATGTGTGTGGTGTGTGTGCATGTGTGTGGTGTGTGTGCATGCGTGTGTGGGCATGTGCATGTGCGTGTACAGGCATGTGTATGTGTGTGTGTGCATGTGTGTGATATATGTGTATGTGCATGTGTGTGGTTTGTGTATGTGGTATGTGTGTATTGTGTGTACATGTATGTGGTGTGTATGTGTGTGTGCATGTGTGGTGTGTGTGTATGTGTGGTGTATGTGTATGTGTGTGTAGGTGTGTGGTATGTGTGTATGTGCATGTGTGTAGTGTGTGTGTATGTATGTGTACTGTGTGTGCATGTGTGTGGTGTGTATGTGTGCGTGGTGTGTGTATATGTGTGGTGTGTGTATGTGTGTGTGGTGTATGTGTATGTGTGCGTGGTGTGTGTATATGTGTGGTGTGTGTATGTGTGTGTGGTGTATGTGTATGTGCGTGTGCAGGTGTGTGGTGTGTGTGTGTGTGGTATGTGTACATATGTGTGCATTTGTGGTGTGTGTGTGCATTTGTGGTGTGTGTGTGCACGCGTGGTGTGTGTGTGCATTTGGGTATGTGTATGTGTGTGGTGTGCTACTGGAGACTGAATCTTAGTTCATGCCAGGCAAGTGCTCTACCACTGAGCCCGAGCCACCAAATTCTATGTCTCTCAGTTCTTTCTCTTCTTCCCTCTCCCTCCCTCATCCCTGTCTAGGCCTCTTTGTCTCCTTTTCTCTCCTTTATCTCTCCCTCCTTCTTCCGTTATCCTCTTCCCTTCCCATCTCCATCTGCCTGTCACACACACACGCACACGCACACACACGCACACACACCAATATTATACACATTCACAGTGCAAATGATTCTTACCATTTGTTATATAACCTGGTACATACATAGCATGGCTTCCTGGAACAGAGTGGGCTAGCGTGCTTATGCTGGGAGAGTGATGGACATGCACTGTCAAGCTATATCTACCACTTACAGCAAAGGAGAAAAAATACCTGGAGTAAATTCCATCCTTTTTTATAACATCAGCACCTGTGCATGGAGACAAGAATTCAGTGTTAACGTGTCATCAGTGTTGATTGCTAATATTTAATAAGATATTAAAGAACTGTTCCTCTCCCTGTAGAGGGCAGGGAGCTCTGCACTCACAGAGAAGGATGTGGGAAAGCTGGAATGTTAATCACATAGGGCTGTTTCTTTGAGAGAAGGAAGGCAAGACCTGTTATCCACCCAGAAGGCTGGGAGCAGGTTTGCTTCCCTGTCTGATACTTCTGTGCTGTCTGTGTGGCCAGACTCCACCCCAGACCCTTGCCCAGACTCTTATCATGAGTTAGTTTTTCTCAATCTATAGAAACTTTCTTTATGGAAGTGTCACATGTACTCCATAAAGAGTTTCAATGCAGTCAAGTCTGATCTTTACTTAGCTTATTTTGTTCCTCAACAAGTTTTATATGTGCTTTGTTGTGCACACAGATTTGAGTTAATTGCCCCCAGAAAAATTTTCATCACATACATGCTTACATACACCTGAAGTAAATTATTTTGTGTCAGACTATTGAACTGTGAACTGAGTGTCCTTCTTGTCTCCTGCAGATGGCCTATTTCTATTTTGATATATGTTACTGTAGCTACTTTTGATATTATCATGTGATGGCATCATAATTTCTTCCTGGAATTACTTTATCTCTGAAAAGTTGTTTTCTAAAGCTGAACAACCTATGAACATATCACTCTGAATACATTCAATCTTATTACACCTATTTCAGTAATAACACTTGAAAATCATCTTGAAAGTTTTCATTCTTATAATCCATAATAATAATTATAATATATTGTACTAAGTTCTATTTTCAATCAAAAGCTAATAATAATTTCTATAGAAACAAATCATTCTTAAGATTATTTATGGTCATATGGCCATATTTATTTGCTTCTTTAAAATAAAATCTGTCTCCAAAAGATAAATTCAAATGCACAAACATAAATTTTCATGTAAGTTCAAGAGAAGCCTTAGTTTAAGAACCTTGAATAAAATGCTAAACAGTTTTGGTCATTGATAAAATAGCATTCAGCTACTTGATGTCCTCAATAGAGGACATGCTTGTTGCAATAAGGTTTTTTGGTCTTGGGTGGCCAGAGGTCTAGACCTATAGACCTGTAGTGCCACCCCCCCAAATAATAATAATAATAATAATAATAATAATAATAATAATAATAATAAAAAAACAAAAACCTTATTATAACACATGCTAGGCTGCCATTTAGACTGGAAAGATCTCCTTGAGCTGCAGTTAGCAGGTTTCTGTTCCCAATGTTGTGTCTTGCTGTAGGAGACATTCTAAGAGCCTCTCTTTCCCAGCCTTGTGATTCTCAGAGGACAGCATGCCTCTGAACCTCGGTTTTATATCTATAAAATGGGTGAGTGACCCTTTCTCTCTCACTATTCCATGTGCATCCCTCCCAAAGATGCATGCTCAGTGGAAGCAGAGGACCTTTCCCTATAGAGTGGGGCCAGTCTTTGATCAAGGGTCACATGAGTATCTGGGCTTCCCTTCAAACAAGCTCTGGAGAATCTGATACAACTGACTTGGAAAGCAATTGTACTGATGATCTTTCTTTAGTAACACCTACAGAACCTCATCATAGTGCAACACTGCTGGGATTGTGCTCGTTGTCAACAAAATGCTGATTTTCTGATAGCCAAGTAAAGAGTACAGGCAGGTGATCAGACTGAGGGTGTTGGAGGAAGGAAGGGCAGAGTCAGATAAGTCAGGTAAAGTCACAAGCCACATGGCATAACATAGAGTAATAGAAATGGACTAATTTACGTGTAAGAGCTAGTTAGTAATAAGCCTGAGCTATCTGCTGAGCATTTACAATTAATATAAGTCTCTGTATGGTAATTTGGAAGTGGCTCTGGAAAGGAAAAGCCATGCCTACAGAACACCATGTTATACTTCTTACCTGCTCCATTATCCAAAAGTTGCAGCATAACGGGATCTCCAGCCTCTGGCTCAACTGTTGCCACCACAGTGGCATTAAGAATGGGATACAGACCCTTCCTCACATTTGCATAAATTATCACTGGCTGAGGAAAATAGGTGCTGTCTCTTTCTACAAATGCTTCCACAGTGGCTGGGAATACGGCCAGACTGGAGGCTCTGGAGGCCACTGTCACTTTCAGGGCTTGAGGAGAATGGTGTGTGTTGTTCAGTGTATAAGTCCAGTGCCCGTGCTGCAAAACAAGGTGTTGTCAGTGTGAAGAAAAAAAAAAAAATCAACACTTTACTTATGCTGCATTGTACTTGTTAATTTAGGTGTATAGCTAGACAGTAATAAGCCTGAACTGCTGGCCCAGAAGTTACTATAATGCTAAGCCTCCAAGAAATTATTTCATGAGCAGTTTCAGGACTGACTGGGAGGGACAGGGAAACTTCCCACTCTACTGTGTTTTTTTTTCTTTAATTTAAGAAAATATTTTAGTTAAGTAATGTTTAGCGAGTTACTATTACTTTTAGGCACCTCCAAAGGGAAAATATCAAAAAATAAAATCCTGAATTTATTTGAGGTCACATTTTGCCTCGTAGCTTTAAGACGTCATGGCAACCATCACAGTGCCAAAGGATTCTGCCATGATTAGTCTGGACTCTCTTTTCCAACGTTAAATACTTTAATTCATTTTTAGAATTGATAAAATGCTATAAATTAAGGGCTCCACTGTGGTATCCTTTGACAGCCTGGGCTTATAAGCACATTCTTATTCTGTCCCACTCTTCTCAAACCCCAGGAATTTCAAAGCACAAAGAGTACCCTCACCACTAGAACATAACCTTCTGTTATAAACAGTTCAGAACTGAAAAGTGCCTATGCCTAGTGATTTTTTTTAAAATTCTGCTAATAGTCATTCTCTTGTTTATATGAGCTACCTGGGGAAAAATACAAATAAATATTTGAAAGAAGAAACAAGACTTTAGTCTTTGTTAGTCTTTGTAACAGAGTGTTTCTTTCTAACTGAGCTATCCACATCTTTTTGGTTAGGACTCCTCCTGCCACCCTTGTTTAACCCCTGGCAATAACAGAACAGAATCAGCAGAAATGCAATGGATCAAGACGAGACTCCTGTATGGGCGTTTGGTTGCCATCACACTCTGGCCAGCCTTCCTCCATGAGGCCCATGCCAGGCACTTTGCCATCTCCCAGGGAGGCCTGAGTCAAGCACCAGGGTCACCTCTCTCACTGTCTGCCTTTGAACTGATGGCATCACTAACAGACACGTGGCAGGAACCTCCAGATCAAAAAGGTTCTCTTTGGTGTTTCTCATCCAGATGAAGGGGTCAGGCAAGAGAGAAGGAAAGAGAGGTGTTGACCTCGTGCCCGCCCCGCCCATGTGAGAGGTACACAGCAGATTTGCACAAAAGTTCAGTAGGAACAGAGGAGATATTTTGGAAAAGGGTATGGGCTGGGGTAGAAGCCAGACATAAACTGCCCAGCAGCAACCATAACTTTTGGCATTTCATCTTCAAAGTGCTGCAGAGTTCTGACCAGGAGGCAGGTCTCAGTAGGGTCTGCTGAAGGGTGGATTAGAGGTTGCCAGCTCAGAGTCCAGTGAAATGGCCACTGCCAATCTGGGCCAGGCAGAGCACCTGCATAGTCCATAGTCCAAGCACTTGGCAATTTGGGAAGCTGAAGTAGGAGGAACTGCTTGAGTATGAGAGTTTGAGACAAACCTGGGTAGCAAGACCCTGACTTAAAACAACAAAATGATGTGAGTAGGCCGATAAGGGTAGCATTTGATGAGGCAGTCAGGTCTAAGGGATTTTCATGCCTGCTCCCAGCCTCCAGTGCTCCCTCTACCTCCATGGTCAGCCCCCTACTCTCTGTGCTGTCCTGAATAGCCCTCGATGTTTATCTACAGGGCCTCTTTGCTCCCATCTCTTCCCATCACTTACTTATGCTCTTAGCCTACAAGCTACTCTCGGGTTCATCTGTCTTGAATTGCCAACAGCCCTGCTTTGTCGTTCAGCCTTCCTAGGTTTCATTTCCTGTTCCCAGAATGCCGTACCTACTTACCTCTCTTATCTCTTCTATTTTCGTGATAATGCCCTCATCATTAGGGAGCTTCCTTCTCTCCATCTTCGTGTATGTTTTGGCAGTACCTGGTACTTATTCCTAACCAGGGCATTTTATTCTAAGTACAAGACCCAGAACACAGTAGGTACTCAATACTTACACATTATTGATTATATTATAACGTCTATATATAGCTGTTCCCAAGCATATAGGAAAACTTATCTATATGAATATCTTCAGTAAAAAAGATATGTGCTTCAAAAAAACCCACTAATGCTGTTGAGAAACACTGATTTCCATTGTGAATGCACAGTTTTACTTAGTGCTTACACTGTGGACACACTCTGATTGCTTCTCTTAAAATTTTAGCATGCACAAAATTGTTTTGGTGTGCCAGCACAACTCCTTTACGTAACACATTTAATTAAGCATGTGACTTGCTTGCAAGCTCTATGCGTGCCTGTGCACTGTCCTGTGAACAGGTTCCCACACTGACCTTAGCAGTTCCCGGAAGCTGCAGGATAGCTGTCCGGAAGGTCAGGTTGGTGACAAAGTCACTAGTGTTGTATTTTCTTCCACTAGGATCCAATAATCCAATCTCAGGGGGAGCACCAGTCTGCCACATGACTACAAAAATTGTGTCATTGCCCACAGTATCATCCACGGTCACAGAGCTCGCCAGTTGGTGCTTTGGTTGCACAGTTTTACACATGCTTTTTCGAGCTGTTAAAGAGAATGCGTGTGAAAGTGTCTCGTGAACACATCACATCTCCTCCTTACTTTTAAAACAAATAAATAGGCAAAAGTAAAATGTGTCTAACTCAAACATGTACTGGATATATAGATCAAAGCAAAACTGTTGTACATTGCATAACTAGTGGTAAAATACCTTCTCATAGTTAATGCAAGTATTATGCATTATTATTGTTTGTGTGTGACAAAGTCTCGAGTAGCCCAGGCTAGCCTTCAACTGCTGACCCTTCTATCTCTAAACACAAGGGTTATAGTTTCATCCCACCGTGCCTGGCTTCACTATTTATTTGTTGGATTATTTTCTTGTGATGTTGGGGATAAAACAGGAGCCTGTGCCTGCTAGGCAAATGGTCTATTATTGTCCTATACACCCGGTCCACTCCATCACACTTCAAAAGTAATTTAGCTGTTCTCATATTAGCTCTCATGAAAATGAGTATGGGCTGTAGCCCGAGGTTTTGGACCTGTTCATCCCACGGTCTGGAGGAATGTTTTTCACTCACAGTCCTTCAGCCACTTATAAAATAATTATTTAGAAGCTTATGTTAATTATAAACTGTCCTATGGCTCAGGCTCATTACCGCTAGCTCTTATAATTTAACTCAACCCATTTCTATTAATCTAGGTATAGTCAAGTGGCTAGTGGCTTGCCTGTACTTTCACATCCTGCATCTTTTGGTGGCAGCCTGCAGCATCTCCTTGACTCTGTCCTCCTCCTTTCTCTATGCTCAATTTTCCCGCCTGCCTCTTAGCTGCCTTGCCATAGGCTAGAACAGTTTCTTTCTTAACCATTAATAAAGCATATTCATAGTATATAGAAAGACATCCAGCATCACCTTTTTGCCTAATCAAAAAAGGAAGTTTTCAACATAGTAAAATTACATTTAACAAGACACCTCTCAATCAAGAATTATAGTTAAAGTATCTAGTCAATTTGTATTTAGCAAAATTAAAGAAAATATCTTATTATCCATCTTATTTTGTGAATCTAAAATTTTACATCGATTTTATTTTTTATTATAACTAAGGAAAACAATTGTAATTAGCTAATCTTTAAGTCTACCAAAGACCATAGAAGAATATAATATCACCTGAGTAAACAGGAAGCACATTGTAAGTAACCTTTAAATTTTAGAAATGACAGAGACATTTTGCTACCTGGACAGTCACTCAGATGTTTTTGTAACCTTGGGGCATCTATCTTTAGCCTAAAGGCCTAGAGTCTCTGACATACTTTTTAGTGAAGCAGGAAATCTGAAGAGCTGTTTTCTCCCATTTTGACAAGGTTTGTCAGTATTTATTTATTCATTCATTCATTCATTCATTCATTCATTCATTTAGAGAGAGAGAGTATGTGTCTTATAGAATATCTGGCAGTTTTTTTTTCTGCAAATCAGAAACTTAAAGAGCCACCTAGGCTTGTTTTGGCAAAGCTTTAGAGGTCAATTTTTTAATGGGTCTTTCATGTTTAGTTTCTATGCATATTGTCAAGCAGTCAAGGACAGAACAGTCTCTTCTTGCTCAGTGGCCAAACTTTGCAGTAAAGAAAGTAAACTTTATATGGAGTTATTTTGATGCCCATCATCTTCTTGAGGTAGACTGGTGCTGTCAGGAGCAGACATATCTCATTGGCTAGAAAAGTTTAAGTTTTAAAACATTTTAAATGCCATATATTTTGTATATCTTTGAAGTGTTTGAAGATTATTTACCTAATTAAAATATATCTTTGTATATCTAAAAAACTTAACTGGCATGACTATAAGTTGATTATCATAGATGACTTAACCTATATTTTTAAATTATATATTATAATTTTAAATGAGTTATACAAATATAATGCCTTAAACAATAATAGAAATATTTATATAACATAACAAAATTGACCTTAAATTTGTATCAAGAGACTAAAATCTCTATCAATGTAAAGTATTTTGAGATTAACAGGTTTTTTTTTTGGATCAAAGCTTCTAAATAATTATTTCATAAGGGGCTTCACACTGCAGGTCTGGACTTCAGGGCTGGGCCAGAAATTTCAGACTACAATTGGCTTTACCTCACTAGTTATGACAATTAGCTCTTAGATGAATTTTTTTGTTAGTGTGCTTGAATGGCTTTAATTTGTGTAACTATATCCACTGTCTTTTCCTTTTACAAGATTTAGTAAGAAATTTTAAAAGGCACTTTAAAAAATTTATAGTGTTGGTATTTTTGTTTTGTGAGCAAGTCTCCTGACATATTCCTTAACGCCTCAGACTCCTGTTCTTGCAGACGGTTTGAAGTTCTCACCAGTGTGTCCTCTTCCATCTTTCCGGCATCAGCCATTTTTCCTGGAAAAAGGTGAGGTCTCCGTGTGGTTTCATTCTTTATTTCTCTGATGATTAGTTATTTTAAACATCGTTTCATACACCTGTTGGCTATTTCTATGTCTCTATTGAAAAATGTCCGCTTGATCCATTGGCTGTTCATATCCTTTGTAAAACTGTCTGAGTGGGTCTATTGCACATTTCCTGGTGGGTTTTTGGTTGTTGTTCTGTTTGTTTTTCTTTTTTGAGACATGGACTCCCTGTGTGGCCCTGACTGTCCTGGACTTGCTCTGTAGGCCAGGCTGGACTTGAACTCAGAGAGACCCTCCTGCCTCTTGTCTCTGAAGTTCTGGGATTAAAGCAGTATACCACTAGATCAAGCTTATGGCCCAGTTTTAAAAGCTGGGGTATTTTCACTTTTGGCTCTAGAGTTATTGGAGTTTCTCATCTATTTTGGATATTGGCCATTCATCTCATCAGAAGTACAGTTTTCAGATTCTGCCTCCTTCCACAGGCTGTCTGTGTTGAGCTGATTGCTTCCTTCCCTAAGTATCTTTTTAGTTTATGTAATCCCCATCAGTCAATTTAAACTTCATTTCCCATGCTTTGAGGATCTTATCTGCTGACTCTATCTCCCCCACAAGAACTGTTGTTCATCCAAAAGCACTGAACTATTTCTACTATGTTATCTTCTATGTCAGGTTTACAAGGAAGAATTTAATCTCTGTTGACTTGGGCTTTGAAATTACTGAGGGATAGGGGTTTGCTTTTATTCTTCTGCCTGGGAATATCTAATCTTTTTAGCAACATTTATTGAAAAGTTTGTTCTTTTTGATGCACATTTTCAAACCTTTCTGTCAAAATTTAATGGGCTAGCTGAGCACAATGGTCCATGCTAGTAACCCCAGCATGTGGGAGACCAAAGGAAAGAGGTTGATGTGCTGATATATTTTATATTTAATAAAATCAGTCTAGAATATCAGAGAACAGATCTACCCACAGTCAAGCCAAGAGGGTCAGAGAGTGGTAACTCATGCCTTTTGTCCCAGTATGGAAATACCAAGTGGTGACCAAAGCCTTTAATCCCATAACTCCAGAGACAAAGATCTTTGTGTTTCTGTGAGTTCAAGGCCTCACTACCAAACAGTAGTAGCTCACACCTTTAATCTTAACTCTAGAATTATGATGCTGAGTTGAACCCAGAAATGAAACAACTGGGTGGATAAGATATTTAAGGATGTATAGGCAGAGGATGTGGTATTCTGTAGAAGCAATGAGGAGCCAGGAAGAGGACTCTGAAAGATAGCTTTTACCCTGAGAAGCTGGCTGGGTGAGATTTGACTGCGGACTGTTTCCTCTCTCTGATTCAGCTTTTCCCCAATATCTGGCTCTTAGTTTTCATTAAATACAAACTAGAATTTGTGTTTCTGGTTGCTGAGAGTTTAAGTCCAGCCTGGGCTAGGCTAAGGAATAGTTTTGCTAAGTAGAATATCTGGCCAGGCTACCAAGATGTCTACTGCCAAACTCGGAAACCCTTATGTGATGTGTGTTTATTTTTTATGAATCCTCACTTTATCTTTAACCTTTGAACACTTGATTACAATATCTCTTGGAGCATTTATTTGACATCTAGTAATGGGACTATTACCATCTTTACCGGTCATGTAAATATTTCCTGACAATAATTCACTGAGTTCATTGTTTACATCAAGCATAATTTGGCAGCTTTACTCACCAGCTGTGAAGAAACTGTAGGTGGAATTCTGTTTGAAACATTATTTAGTTATGTTTAAACTCTTTAAAGTATTTAGATTGGAAAAAATAATAGTAGCTTGATTAGAAGAAGCTCTTGTGTCCCAAATCAAATGAGCTGTGCTGACTGAAGAGGTAATCTAAAATTGGTGCTGGTGGCTATGTCCATGATTCCCATAGAAGGTGAAGTTAGGAGGCCCATGAGTTCAAGGCCAGCCTGGGATACATACAGTCTAAGCCATGTGAATCCTGTCTCAAGAAAAAATACACACACACACACCCACCACACACACACACACACACACACACACACACACACTCTCTCTCTCTCTCTCTCTCTCTCTCTCTCTCTCTCTCTCTCTCTCTCTCATGCACATGTGTGAATGGCAGGGTAAAGATATAGAAAGTTCTTTATGAAATAATTAATATTCCTCATAAAAGCAAGAAGCTCTAAGATGTTGAGGGAGGCAGAGAGAGACCACACTCTCTCAGTGTAGTTGAGAGTAAATTAAGGAAACTAAAAAAATGAAAACATAGCTTTTTATTTTTGCTTTGGACCTTGGTCTACCCTACCCATCCCATCCTACTCTGCCCCACCCATAGCTGCATTTTCAGTCATACAGATATCACCTCATGTACCCTGAAAGTTGAAGTGGTCATTACAGAAAGTGACTCCTGGAAATGAGCCAAACAGACATGGAGTAAAATGACTCCAGGGTCTGGGGACACCAAGAAGCTCACTAGAACCTTCTGCACTCAGAGAGTTACATATTCAAAAAATAATGTGGATGGGAAAGTCCATCTGGTCCACCCCTATCTACACACAGAAGACTGAAATTCTGACCTGTAAGCTTTGCTGGAAAATGTCCCCTGTTCCAGAAGAGATTCTACTGAAGGCTTCAGTCATTCTGTTGGAATTAGATTTATCTGGAATGAAGAACTTTAAACCTCCTGAAACATATGATTTGAATGCCAGATATTAAGATAGATAGATAAAAGTGACAATTACATCTTCTCTGACACACTGTGTCTGCATTAGTGTGTTAGTCTTAAATTAATAGGAAGGTTATTCAGATCACTGTGAAGACATCTCACATAACTATGAGGCAAGTGGCTTTAAGAAGGTGATTTTTACTGTCAATTCATGGCTGTTTTCTTGGGTTTTAGTGCTCTGCCCACTTTAGAAGAACTCAGTAAATACTTAATGATCAGTCTTAAATTCAAAATAACTCCTAAATAGTCTAGATTAATTGCTAGCAGTTGCATTGCTATGTATTTGCACTATGTATTCTGAGAACTCCATTTTTAAAAAATAATCCAAAAGTCTTACTTTTCAATGGTCAATTTGTTGAATACATTTTTATGAAATGTAAGATGAAATTATTCTTTGCCTTGTCTAGAAAAAAAACAGTGTGTATCTTACAGTGCTGCTCATGTGTCTACTCTAGAAGCTGTTGCAGTTGGTCAACATGATTTTAACTTCATGAATATGCATTCTCGCTGGTTCAAGAAATCATAAAAATACTATTTTCATTGGCTATCCAGAACCTCAATTCTAGAGAAAACTGGGAAAATTTGGAAAAATCTTACCTAATTTTGTCAATTATTTGTGTTTTAAAAGAAATATTTCCCCCCAATTAAGATTTGTAACCTGTGCGTGAAATGGCATCTTGAAACCCATTCCCTACAGAGGAACACCTAACCTAGCCCTAATATTGGGATGAGGAAATTGGACCTACCTCAACTGTATATGCCAGACTGAACTGACCCACCTTGGGACTCCTTGCCCTCCTTAGGGAATGGATGGGGGGATGGGATAGGGGGAGGCTGAGGGAGGACTGGGAGGGATTGGGAGGGCAAGCAGAGAATACATGGAAAAAAACATTTTTAAATAAAATTTAAAAATGAATCACAAAAACAGGACATGGCTTTCACAGATGAGCTTTGAACATTGACTTTTAAGGGCATGCTCTAAAAGACACCTCCTTGGGAGGTGTTACCTGTAAGGTGTGATAGTTCCTCCAGTTTTCTGACTGCAGAGGAACCCAGGGCAATGGAGTGGATGGTGGACCCACTGCTCATCGAGGTGAGCAGACAGTTGTTTATGTGCTCATCTGCTCCACTGGTCACCAATATCATGACAGAGCCATCAGCTCTTCCGTTCCTTTTCTCAACCACCTGAATACACATAGACACTTGCTGCTTAGAAGGAAAAGCGATTCAAATCGTTGGACTACACAGAATTCATTCTCATGTACAGTTGCTACCAGAGTTGCCTACACCTTCTCAAGGTCCCCCATGCTCTATGACCATCTTTAAGTTGATCATGACCTTGCTCTATCACAGTAAGTTGGACAGATTTTGGCACATAGAAGATATTGTGCACATTGTGATATGAAACCCTTGTCTCTAAGATCCAGCCAATGACCAGTAAGTGGTTCTCAACCTTAGCTACAACGTAGAATTAGGAAGAAATGTTTAAACAGATAATTCAAAACCACACCCCAGATCAATGTCATATATCATGGATTTGTTTCTGTTAGTTTGCGTCCCTGAGACAGAACCTAAAGTTTCATGCACACTAAGCATGCACTCTACCACTGAACTCCATCACCCCCTCCTGTTTTTCAATCAGGCAATGTCAGTGGGTAACTTAGGTTGAACAAAGATGAAGGTAGCTGAAGGTGGCAACAGTCAAGCTGATGTCTTGTTTTCTATCAAATGTGGATATGTGTATCTTAGATGCTGATTTAAATCAATTCTCTTAGTCCTGAAACATATATCCCATATTAATTGCGCATGCATGTGTGTGTAATAGGCCTCTGTATAAGATGCACCTAGTGTCTTTGTGTGTGTGTCCACCATGTCTGTGTGAGTGTTGACCTAATTATCTTTGCAGATTCTCTTGATTCTTATCTTTGAAATCTGGCATGTCTGTAGGCAGAGACCAAAAATGCTGATCTTGCCTTGACATATTCAAGGACAACAACTTCCACAGCTGGGGCCATTTCAGGATAAATAGGGACAGTTTGTAAAGACTCCTTCTATCAACAAGCAGTTCTTAATTATTACATCGGTTGCTTTGTCAAGCCCAGAGGGTGCAATCAGAGTAAGAAATGGGTCCTGACTTTAGAAATAATTCATCATCACTCTTTAAAGCTGGGGCTGTCATGACCATGCTATAAGAGAACACTCCTTTAAACAAAAAACAAAACAAAAAACTGAGGTTCAAAATGAAAGAGAAGATGGGTACTCTACCTCATAGAGAGTGATGGCTGCTAAGACTCGGTACTCCCTCATAGAGAGTGATGGCTGCTGAGACTCGGTACTCCCTCATAGAGAGTGATGGCTGCTGAGACTCGGTACTCTACCTCATAGAGAGTGATGGCTGCTGAGACTCGGTACTCTACCTCATAGAGAGTGATGGCTGCTGAGACTCGGTACTCTACCTCATAGAGAGTGATGGCTGCTGAGACTCAGTACTCTACCTCATAGAGAGTGATGGCTGCTGAGACTCGGTACTCTACCTCATAGAGAGTGATGGCTGCTGAGACTCGGTACTTTACCTCAAAGCCTCTTTTAACCCCTGCACAGGTGTTCGTTTCTTCTTTGGTGGACACAGTGGTGGGCAGATAGGAAACCAGCAGCCTCCGGTCATTGTCACTGTTAATTTGTTGCAGCTGGGCTCTGATATCTCCTTTGCTGTCAAAAGTGACAATTCCTACAAAGGTACCAATTTCAACAACCTGCATCAAGTACAATTCAGCGGCTTGTTGCAGTCGAAGGAGTCTGTCTGCCTAGGGCCCAAAAGAAAAGAAACAGAGAAGAAGCGACATTTGATTGGTAGATCAACGATGATGAAGTAATTCAATTAGCAAAAGTATCTGTTGATTCTTTACGGACACTATACAGTTCTTTGAGTTGTAAAGAGTGGCATTGTGGTAGAATGTTTTTTTTCAGTTAATTGTACACTCAACACACAATCCAGTTGTGTGTGAGGTGTGCAGAAGAAAAAGTGCCGGGGAACTGTTCACAATTAAGATGACATGCTCTCACCATTTCACTCCAACTCAGAATTTAACTACCTATGATGTCAACTGAGAATAGGTTTGTCACTTTTTTCTTTTTTTAAATTCAGTCCAAGTGAGAAGGAACATCACAAAAGGATCAGGCAATGAAGAGGTGTGGTAGTCTGCAACACCAGTGTCCATCCCTCTGTTTTAGTAGCCATTTGAGGCTGGACACTTTGTCGATAGAGTGAACATAATACTATGTTTATTGGTTATTATAGTTACTATAAGGATTGCTTTCCATATGTACTTGACAGGCACTAATCGAGCATAGAGATAATGCTACCAAATAACTTACTAGGGTTGCTTTTTTGATGGCTCTGAAGGGAGGGAAGGAGGCAGTCTGCTGAGTCTCAGTGACCAGCTGTTCATAGATTGCTGTGACCTATGTCTCTTATATCTCCCTTGCTATCCAGATCACCCCTCACACTTGTCAGGACCCATCATCAATTTAATGTCTCATAGATACCTCAAACTGGACATCTGAATGTATTGCCTCCCCTTTCCAAATATTACTTCTCTTACAAGCTGGGAAGAAGGGTAGCAGGGTGAATGAGACATGGACCTTGAATTCTGCCTCATCCTTTCATAATTATGTGGGCACAGAAAACATCACTTCTTCGTAGCTTTGGTTCCTTTTGTTACAGGTCACAGGGGCTGAGCAGGAAAACATTAGCTTTTGAATTCATTATGGTGGCTATGCCATCATTCCCGATCACAACCTAACTAGATCATGGCCAGGTACAGCTTTACATTGCAGCTAGGTTTTGGAAAAGGGAAAAAGTCTTGGGGGGAAAGTTACAATGAGCAGCAGCACAGGGTTGTTAGCGGGTTAGGAATTCTGTGTGGATTTCATTCATTTCACCATCTTAATCTCTGGGCCTCATTCTGAGCTTGTCCTACCAATTCCCCAAGAAAATAAGGTATCTTGGCCTCTTTAAAAACATTTGACCCAGCTCAGCCTTGATACTGGAAGGAGGGACTCGGGCCTTCCTCAACTGATATGCCAGACTGAACTGATTCACCTTGGGATTCCTTGCCATCCATGGGGAAGGGCTAGGGATGTGGGATGCAGGGAGGCTGAGAGAGGACTGGGAGGGACTGGGAGGGACTGGGAGGGACTGGGAGGGACTGGGAGGGACTGGGAGGAGGGAAGGGAGGGGGAGCAGTGGTAGATATAGGGAAAAAACTATTTTAAATATTTTTTTAAAATAACATTTGTGCCTTCCCTTTCCATAGTCTGATAAAATAGAGATAAAACCTCAGTGAAGGGATGGTTTTAGCCCTTTGAAATCAGCATGTTACCTCTGCCATCTTCCTGGACACATCCATCACCAAGCAGATGACTTTGTCCCCAGCTTGCACGAGGGAGAACATGGGAGGAGGTGGAAGCTCAACCCCTTGCATGGGAAGGCTGTGATTAAGGTCAGCGGAGTCTTTAATTACATCCCAAGTACTTCTGAGGTTGCACACTTGGTTCTGGAGGTTTGGGGCTTCATGATTGTGGGTACTTTCGTTACAGAATTCAACCACCTGGAAAAGAACAAAGCATCCTTCCCATATGAGAGACACTTGGTTCTCTGTAGGCCACAGGTAAAAGGAGGACAGAGCTGAAAGCAAGGTCACGTGCTTCCTTTTTTCAAAAGGGACAGCAAGTTTGCAAATAACCCTTGACACCTTTTGCTTAAAATAGTAGCACCGTGTGGTCACAGAAGCAATCTCTTGTAAAAGTTTGTTTGCACTGAGAAAACAGAGCAGATTGTGTATATATACCTTAGTCTTAAAGAACAATACCCCCTCCCTTGCATGATATTGTGTTAAAGAAACACCCTAAGAGGTATTATCCTGGCCAGCCCATTCTCTGGAATCCCATTATATGACACTGTCTTTTCTACGAATCAGTCAATATATATTGATCCAATTCAAATATTGATCTCTGTGATATAAGATGAGGACCGAACAACTTAAATCTACATCCTGAAACCCTTTTCCCATTTGGAAATCTAGATGGAATTCATTGAATGGTAAACAACTTAGGCCAACATCCCCCTTCAAAGCTACAGTTTTTGCAATGTCAGGGAATATCTATCTGTGCTCAGTAGCTCTGGCCCTACAAAGAACAAAGCCACAGGAGCTTAGAGTTTGAAAGACATTTACAGGTTCCCTGGCCCCATCTCTGACTCTATGGAGGATGAAGTGTCTCTGGGTGACACCTACTTAACTTTTCAGGGAGTGAGGTCAGGAGCACACCTGTGCTGATCTTTTTACCGCCTTTTATCTCTACATTTCATGACTGTAGAAGGGCATTTTTAAAATGTTTGTGACTAGGTATGTTTGAGTAGGTTTTTTTCAAGGGGTTACAAAGATTTAATCTAATCACAAGGAAGATGAATCAAATAACTAGAACTTGGCTCAGACAAGATACGAAAGTTATAAATTAAAAACAGAATGGATGGAGTTTGCAAGAAATATAAACAGCCGTATTCACGTTGCAAATGCCTCCTACTATTGACTAAAACCAGACTGGAGAGACAAATTGCAAAAATGAAGGAAAGAAAACAGAGATGTAAGGGAAGGAAAGGGGGAAGAGAGAGAGGGAGAAAGTTCCAGGGAAGCAGGGTTGGTCAGCCGTGGAACAGCGAGGACACTCAGAAAGACGGGCTCACCACACTCCAGCCCAGAACGAATTATACTGATAATGACTTTCAGGTCTTTGGAAAATGTGACAGACAAGTAAAGCCACACAGGCTCGTCCCATTAATCCTCGGAACTAGCCAACTCCCTCCTTTCTGACTCTGCTTTCTCCTAGTGAAAGGTTCTGGTTACAGTTTGGCTGTATGTGCGACATCCTTCTTAAGGAAAATGAACTGGTCAGAAACACTGTAACGGAATGCTCCTACATAACGGTTTTAAAAATGGAGTGACACATTCACCTTTGTGAGTCAGTTAATAAGAAATATTAGTTGTCAGGACTTAGGTGCAAAGCTGAGGATGGGCTACTTCCCTGGGCTAGCTTGCTCGTCTTTTGAAGTTCTACATTTTTCAAAACAAAGGGAAGAGAGCCCCCAGTGAGACAAATGCAGCTGTTTGTTTTATCATTCTTGCAAACCTCATACCTCTTCCTACGACATGACCCAAGGAAGGAACACCAACATCACATGGGCAGCTCATTTTGTGGCCTCAGAAGTTCTCTTGTTGAACACTCTTTCTGGAAAGTGGACTTTTGCTTTTAAAAATAACCTGTACTTATTATCATTTGGAGGAGATAGACTTCATTCTTTTTATTTTTCATTGAACTAAATTAACTGTAGATACCCTCCAGACTCTAGTATAATGCTGACTCCTAATTGTCATTATTACATACTCCAAGCATATCTGTGTGCCTTAGAAAGATGTGGCGGCCTATTGGAATTGGTTATTCCAAAGACATACTTACAGAAGATAAACTTTGCATGAACATTATTGATCCAGTTGCATTCTGGGTGCTGTTGTAGAGGAATGTGCATCCTTCTCTGAAAAGCTTGCTAATGATACAGTCTTCATGGGGACAAAGGCCCTTTTCACACACAAAAAACTCCAGTGATGTCAGATGAACACCTACAAAATGGAACGAGAAACTAGGAACTGGGTATTTTTAGAAATATTATTTTTCCTTGATTATCTTTTCTAATGGTTTGTTTCAAGGATCATAGCTTGGTAGACATGTATAAGCATTTTTAAATGCTCTCTTTAGGAAGTTTATTAACTTAGAATACAGTTTCTCCTTTTTTATTTTAAAGCCTTGAACTTGGATGAAGGAGTCTTATATTGCCAGAACCTTTAGCAGCCAGCGTGTGACAAAGCAGAAGGAGCTCAAAGGGGCTCAGAGGCAGAAGAGTAACAACAGGGGCTGCAGCATCCTGAGTGGTGCTCTACCGGATATCCAGGAACCCAGGGGCTGCAACATCCTTGAGCAGTGCTCTATCGGATATCCAGGACAGAGAGTGGGTGTGTAACGGAGAACTTAAAAAGGTTCCATCTTCATTAAAATAATCTGAATGTTGCTATGTGAGTGAGAAACAAAGCTGTTTAGAAGTGGTACTGATGATGCATGCCTACTGGTTGAGAATGTTCTCTGACCCAGGATTCTTGGAAGACTTGTAGATTTCCATGCATATGTATGAGATAGCATAGTATGATTCTATGAGCAGCCATGATAATGAAACCACAGAAAGTTGCTATTAATTTCTATGTCCCACAAGAGGGCTCTAATTGAATAAGTTATGGCATAAGACATATGAAATGCCTTGTGATTATTTTTTAAAGGATGAGGAAAACATATATTCAAATTTATTTTGAATTTTCTTAATGAGGAAAAGTAAATAAGAAGTGAAGCAATAGTTATTCAAGGCAATAAGAGGAAGAAGAATGAAGATGGCGGTCAGTAAGATGGTGATGAACACAACTTTTCATTGGGCATATTTGAATCACATAAATATCTGTCTATCTTAAAATTCCATAAAATTTAAGAAAATAGAAGAATTTATTCCTTGCTAATACTTACTTTCCATTAACTCATGTTTATCTCTTATTTTTAAGTCACATAATAACTAAATCAAGACAAAAATACCTACTTTCTTATTTATCGTTTTATTTTTCATCCTTTTGAAACAAATTCTCACTATGCAGGTCTAGCTGACCTGAGACTCACATTGTGGACAGGCTGACCTGGAATTGGTGGCATGCATCCGGCCTCTGTTGCTCTAGTGCTGAGCATATAACAGCAGCTGACAATATGTCCGGTCACTAGCTGTAAAAATATTCTAAAGACCTAGTTTTGAAATATCCAGAATGCTCAACGAGCAGTAAAGTTTAAACATGAGAGAGAGCACTGACCTTGTGACTTGAATTTCATTTCGCCCATTCATGTAGAATGGCTTCTCATGGTTATACTCATCAAACACACCCCAGCGGAGATGGGCCCATTCATGGACAAACACCCTGCCTGTAATAAGAGAGAGTTTTGGTGTTTTGAGCACCTAGAATCTCAGCAGTGGGTCTTGCTAATTAATGTAGGTGTAGTATCACTTGACCACACTCTTGTTCCAAAGAGTTGAAATCGGAATTTTGGTCACTTCCTCACTCTTCCTCTCCTACTTCATCCTCTATCATCACAGAAAAGGTAGCACAGAAATGTTTGCTCCCATGACTGTGGGGCATTGTCCTCTTGACAGAAGCAGCAAGGAGTCCCACATTCTCTTCCTCACTGAAGCCACCTAACAAGTTTTTTCCTTAGCTGCTTGCTTACATGCAGCCAAGTAGGTTTGGATGTAGAGGGAAGAAGCACTAGGTTTAGTCTGGGCCTAAGCATGCTTGCTCTCTTGTGGGCCATGACCCTATCTACATCAATGACTGAAACCTAGGAACCAGGGAAGGAAGGGTGTGAAAAGCTCACAGCATCCCCATTCTTGCCTTGATGCCCCTTCCTTCCTTCCTTCCTTCCTTCCTTCCTTCCTTCCTTCCTTCCTTCCTTCCTTCCTTCCTTCCTTCCTTCCTTCCTTCCTTCCTTCCTTCCTTCCTTCCTTCCTTCCTTCCTTCCTCCTTCCTTCCTTCTCTCTCTCTCTCTCCTTCCTTCCTTCCTTCCTTCCTTCCTTCCTTCCTTCTTTCTCTCTCTCTCTCTCTCTCCTTCCTTCCTTCCTTCCTTCTTTCTCTCTCCCTCTCTCTCCTTCCTTCCTTCCTTCCTTCTTTCTTTCTCTCTCTCTCTCTCTCTCTCTCTCCTTCCTTCCTTCCTTCCTTCCTTCCTTCCTTCCTTCCTTCCTTCCTTCTTTCTTTCTCTCTCTCTCTCTCCTTCCTTCCTTCCTTCCTTCCTTCCTTCCTTCTTTCTCTCTCTCTCTCTCCTTCCTTCCTTCCTTCCTTCTTTCTTTCTCTCTCTCTCTCTCTCTCCTCTCTCTCTCTCTCTCTCTCTCCTTCCTTCCTTCCTTCCTTCTTTCTCTCTCTCTCTCTCCTTCCTTCCTTCCTTCCTTCCTTCCTTCTTTCTCTCTCTCTCTCTCTCTCCTTCCTTCCTTCCTTCCTTCTTTCTCTCTCTCTCTCTCTCCTTCCTTCCTTCCTTCTTTCTTTCTCTCTCTCTCTCTCTCCTTCCTTCCTTCCTTCCTTCCTTCTTTCTCTCTCTCTCTCTCTCCTTCCTTCCTTCTTCCTTCCTTCTTTCTCTCTCTCTCTTCCTTCCTTCCTTCCTTCCTTCTTTCTCTCTCTCTCCTTCCTTCCTTCCTTCCTTCTTCTCTCTCTCTCTCTGTCTCCTTCCTTCCTTCTTTCTTTCTCTCTCTCTCTCCTTCCTTCCTTCCTTCCTTCCTTCCTTCCTTCCTTCCTTCCTTCTTCTCTCTCTCTCTCTCTCCTTCCTTCCTTCTTCCTTCTTTCTTTCTTTCTTTCTTTCTCTCTCTCTCTCTCTCCTTCCTTCCTTCCTTCCTTCTTCTTTCTCTCTCTCTCTCTTCCTTCCTTCCTTCCTTCCTTCCTTCTTCTTTCTCTCTCTCTTTCCTTCCTTCCTTCCTTCTTTCTTTCTCTCTCTCCTTCCTTCCTTCCTTCCTTCCTTCCTTCTTTCTCTCTCTCTCTCTCTCCTTCCTTCTTTCCTTCCTTCCTTCCTTCCTTCCTTCCTCCTTCCTTCCTTCCTTCCTTCTCTCTCTCT